>OY720306.1:11403139-12653139 GCA_963082785.1 Philonthus spinipes
CCCGAATATTATTTAAAATTATAAAAATTATATTAAAAAAAAAACAGGCAAGTCAATAATAAATTTATCATACATAACACAGATTGACTCAAAAGAATATTGACGACACTTTACTTCATTGATTTCTTCTTACATTCCCCATCTTTTTATTCTTTGCGGTAACAACAAGAATAAAATTCCATTCCTTTTTTAAGTGTTAGATCAAAGCCTACTAAATATACAGGCCGGAATGTCGGAATGGGAAATGAAAATCTCGGAGTCTAGTCGAAGTCCAAGCGAGAGAATTCATTCACCTACGAACCATCGTGATGGAAGCATCTCCCTTTGACAATCATTTCTTTGCCTAATTTGGAATTTTATTTTCATCTAAACAAAATAATTTCAATTAAAAAATATTTTTTTAATGGAAAATTTAAATATTTATCATTATAACTACGTGCAAAGAAAAAAATTAATGCATTAGATCAGTACGTAAGACGAGCAGGCGCTCCAAGGTCAGGTATACGTATGCATCTTGGAGTCCTCCCCACTTCGATATCACGGCCTGTAATGATATTGAATACACTTTTCCCATTGATTTCATATTATAATCCCCATCTTGATGTTCTTTGAGGACAACAAGAATAACTGAATCAAAAGTAAACAGTTAAAAAAAATACTTGATTTTTTTTCATTTGCATGCATGCATTTTATATTTAAATAAAATGTCTTATGTTATTAATTACTTAATGGATAAAATAATTATTGAAATATTCTCTTAAGATCAATAAATATAATGCTAAATATTCACCAATCTGCCACTTAAACGCTATTCCCAATAAATTATCTAAAATGCCTATTATTTGATTATTATACCAATTTTTAAATATTACAACAATCTACATTACATTAAGTTAACTTAATAATTTAGTCCTCGTAAAACATACATATAAAAATATATTGTTTAAAAAGCACGACAACACATTCTTCACAGTTGGATTAGTTGTAAAGAAAGTGTTACTGTGTTTTTTTAATCAAGTGTAATAAATAAATCTTCACGTAATTCATAAACAAATTTCTACATCTATACAGAAAAAAACTAAATGCTAAAGAAATTATTGAGCTGAAAGATTTAAATTAAAAAAAAAAAACGTAATCATTGATTAAACACCATGTTTTTTATAATAATAATAATAATAACAGATTTTTATTCGCAACAGAAATCTATATTTTCATTCTAGAGGGAAAAACATACAAAATCAGCTAACTATTAATAAAACAAAACTTAAACTAAAATACAAATTAGTTGAACAGAACAGATAAATGCTGCATATATTTTTTATGATTAAAATCCATAACTATAGTTAACATTATAATATGGTTATAATTCCGCATCATTGTGTTAATTGGGGAGTTGCAATACATGTTCGTCTGGCTACGATGGCATAAGAATGATATATTAATTTTTTGCCACAGTTATTTATTCATAAATAAATAGTTAAGTTTAGAATATAAAGTGATACAGATTTAAAAAAGTTACATGTATACAGGTAAAAATTAAAGTGAGGTTAGGAATTAGTTTAGGATGAACAGTTAACCATTCTAATCTAATTTCTAACGTCACTCTATTTTTTACCTATATAAATCTAACTTTTCAAAAATTGTGTATTTCTGCATAAACAATTATTTATTGTGAATTAATTATTATATACAATATACAGGTAAAAATTAGAGTGAGGTTAGGTATTAGTTTAGGATGAACAGTTAACCATACTAAACTAATTTCTAATGTCACTCTATTTTTTACCTGTATAAATCTAACTTTTCAAAAATTCTGTATTTCTGCATAAACAATTATTTATTGTGAATTAATTATTATATACAGTATACAGGTAACAATTAGAGTGAGGTTAGATATTAGTTTAGGATGAACAGTTAACCATTCTAAACTAATTTCTAACCTCACTCTATTTTTTACCTGTATAAATCTAACTTTTCAAAAATTGTGTATTTCTGCATAAACAATTATTTATTGTAAATTAATTACTATTTTCTCCATATATATGGACATTTTTATTTCTATATTGGTATCAGTAGAGCACTCTCTGCGGCCAGAATTGACAACAGAGAACCTAACCGCCCTTTTAAGGCCTGGATCCTGCTAAAGCACTACCGTTTTTTGTTTACACGCTTCAACAGATTATTAAAAAAATAAACAAAAAATATGAATATTATTCTTATTGTATTACGAACAACGTCAACTATTTAGTTTTTCGAAAATAGAAACATAAATTTAAAAATGTTTTTCAAAAAATAATTTAATTTAGAAGATTATGTTTATTTAATTAAAACATGTTTTTATTTTAATTAAATAAACATAATCTTTTAAGCGGCATGTGGAAGATCTTCCTCCTTAAAAATATCTTTAAATATATTGAAAATATAACGTTGTATTCTCGCCTGAGCAAAAAAAGCCAGTTATAATAAATTTGGTTGCTTAAAAGTAGCGTCATGAATTTCTATGCGCAACACCACTCAGAAGTTTAGACGTTTGCCGATAGGTTGAAAACTCAAAGTCGATGAAAATCATGAGCAAATTGACACAATACAATATGTGTGTAGTATCAGCCCCATCCGTTGCGCTCTCTACCGCGCGAAAAATGTTAGGTTAGATTTGAATAAACATTCGCTTATGTTATCTTTGACTTGATAGTGAACGCTCCACGTTTTAATTTTTACAATTGTCAATTTAGCATATGCAACTTTGCAACTTGTTCATTAGTACAACCTAGATGTAGTATTTATCAAGGGCTAAATCCTGCCCTTAAGATGTTTCGCTGTGGAACAAACTAGAAACTAATTCGATTCAATTATTCCATCAATTTTATCTCTACGCATATCATTCGATGTTTTTTTTTTTAAATTGACATTATCTAAATTTAATCCTTTAAGCAGCGGTGGCAAATTGAGCCCAGCCTAATTCGCCTAATTAGTAATCAAAGAGTGTCCACCGTACAATGATATATTTACTGCCTACGCGAATTAATCTTTCATCTATACCTCTTGATCTGTTTTGTGTGTCAATCAGGAGTATCATTATAAAATCACCTGTCATGTCAGTAACAAATTGCTAATCTTAGCTTGCATGATTATTATTCCATTAAGGAAAGAAAAAAAAGGATTCGCTCGAAGATAAAAAGGGGGAATGGATTATTATTGGTATAATTGAATTAGAATGTTGTAATATTTAAAAATTGGTATAATAATCAAATAATAGGCATTTTAGATAATTTATTGGGAATAGCGTTTAAGTGGCAGATTGGTGAATATTTAGCATTATATTTATTGATCTTAAGAGAATATTTCAATAATTATTTTATCCATTAATTAATAACGTAAGACATTTTATACACAAATTCCTTGTTAATTGTTATAAGATTTTTTTATATATAGTAAAAAGTGCTAAATAAATTATCTGTTTTATTATTAATAATAATAATAATGCATTATGTATCGATTGAGTTATTAAAATATTCACATAAGATCAATTCATATAATGCAAAAATATTCATCAATTTGTGGCTTAAAGACAATTCACAATAATTTATCAAAATTGGCTATTGTTTGACTAACATCCTGCATGAAGAACATTTCCTGCTGTCGGAATTCTCATCGTATCTTGAAACAGTAAGACAAACAATTTTTCTTTTCAGTAAAGTTGTGATTCCAAGAAAGACAAAAGGAAATTTATTTGAAAAAAATAATTGAAAAATTGTGGTATTTTTAGAAGAATATTGTTTTTCCCACATTTTTGAATTTTGAATTTTCGGCATTCAAATTAGAAATCAATATTAAAACTTTTCATTCTTATTCACCTTTAAAGCCGATTACAATTACTACTGTGCATGTTTCTTATCATTGTTTATTATTCCATTTGCGACAAATTCATTTCAAAGTACCAAGCCGGTCTTCTACAGTATTTCGCAAAAAAAAAACAGTAAATGTAGTGTTTCAAAATCTATTTGCAAAACTTTCATGTTTATTCTCCTTTAAAACCAATAATTACTATTGCGACGTGTGTTTCTTTTCAACGTTATTGTTTATTAGTCCAGCGAGAACATCGAGAATGTTTAAAAATCTCATTTTCTTGAAACATTTGAGTATTTTTTCCAAATGAATATTTCTGTATTTAGTTTTAGAATCAATGTTCAGATTTTTCATTTTTATTCACAATTAATACTGCGCATGTTCCCTATCTGTATCATTATTTATTTTTCCATTTGCGATAAATTCATTTTGAAGAACCAAGCCGGATCTTATACAGTGTTTCGCCAATAAATCAAAAAAGTAAAGGTAGCGTTTCAAAATATATATACAAATATCTTTATTAAGACAATTACATTTTCACAAACATTAAGTATATACATTTAACTAAAAGATTGTCTGTCCTGCGCTATCGTCTTTCTGCCCATTTCAATTTTTTTTTATTTTTTATTCTTTGTTCCTTTAAAAAACAATCACTATTATTACCAGCTGTGTTTCTTTTCTGCATTATTGTTTATCAGTACAGCGAGAACATCGATAACGTTTAAAAATCTCATATTCTTGAAATTGAGTATGTTTTCCACATAAAAATGTCTGTATTTAATATTAAAATGAATATTCAGATTATTAATTTTTATTCACCTTTAAATGTTTTTCTCTAAAAAAAAAAATAATTACAAACACATTTTGGGATGCTACAATGAACGTGGACTATTTAGTTTCTATTAAATATCCTTTAAATTAAATTAACATGTATAACGAAGTAGAAGCCTCAACCATAAAAAAATTATTTAATTTCACACTAAATAATATTTTTCTGCCATTTTATGCCATTTTAATTTAAAAATCTCATATTCTTGAAATTGAGTATTTTTTCCACATAAAAATGTCTGTATTTAATTTTAAAATGAATATTCAGATTATTCATTTTTATTCACCTTAAAAAATCGATTACGATTATTACTGCGGCTGTTCCCTTTCTGCATCATTATTTATTAATCTACCTGCGAGAAAATCATTTCGAAGAACCAAGCCGGATCTTCTGCAGCGTTTCGCCAACAAACCGAAAAAAAAAGAAGAGATAAATAAACGTAGCGCTTTCGGGCGTCCATCTTTTCGGCCTTGCAGGAAATCCAGCCGAAAAGGTACCGTTACGAAAGAACAGTTATTTTCTCCGGCTCACCGAAACAGCCCATTATACGATCTTTAAATTATCGGTTTGTTCCTCTCTGGATTTTTGGCCGCTTGAGAAACGACCGGCGATTATTTTTAATACAATGTATCTGATCCTGAATACGGGATTAATTTCATAATACGGTTTCTCAATCACAGATCATTTAATTAAAATACATTTTTGGTGTGGCTCAACTTCTCGCAGGTTATTCCCCTATTATTTAGTTACATTTTGGTATAATCTGAAGGTATTTGGCGATTTTTGAATTTTTGACGAATTAGAAAGGATGAAAAATTGCGAAAATTCATAAATTGCGAAAATTCATAAATTGCGAAAAATAAAGAAATATCTTATCATTTTTTCATGGCTTCATATTATACCAAAATGTAACTAAAGAATAGGGCGATAACCTACGAGAAGTTGAGCCAATTGAAAATGTATCTTATCAATTTTATTCAAATTTCGATTAAAAAAAAATCCTAAGTAATTCTAAAACAAAATAATGAAAGCTTAATCATGCTATAAACAATTTTTCTCAAGAAATTAAAAAGTATCATGAAAAAACTTAATGATGCTACAGAGAATTTTTTCAAAATATTCTAAAAATAATAATCGTGAAAGCACTTAATGATGCTACAGATATTTTTTCATAAGAAATTCTAAAAAATAAATCATGGAAGTACTAAAGATGCTACAGAGAATTTTCTTCAAGAAATTAAAAAAAATCATGGAAGTACTTAAAGATGCTTCAGAGAATTTTTCTCAAGAAATAAAAAAACAATCATGAGAGCACTTAATGATTCTGCAGAGAATTGTTCTCGAGAAATTAAAAAAAATCATGAAAGCAGTTAATGATGCTGGGAATTATTCTCAAGAAATTACTAAAAAATCATGAAAGCACTTAATGATGCTGCAGAGAATTTTTCTCAAGAAATTAAAAAAAAATCATGAAAGCAGTTAATGATGCTGGGAATTATTCTCAAGAAATTACAAAAAATCATGAAAGCACTTAATGATGCTACAGAGAATTTTTCTCACGAAATTTCAAAAAATCATGAAAGCACTTAATGATGCTGAGAATTATTCTCAAGAAATTACAAACAAATCATGAAAGCACTTAATGATGCTACAAAGAATTTTTTTCAAAAAATTAAAAAAAAATCATGGAAGTACTTAAAGATGCTACAGAGAATTTTTCTCAAGAAATAAAAAAACAATCATGAAAGCACTTAATGATGCTACAGAGAATTTTTCTCATGAAATTAAAAAAAAATCATGGAAGTACTTAAAGATGCTTCAGAGAATTTTTCTCAAGAAACAAAAAAACAATCATGAAAGCACTTAATGATGCTACAGAGAATTATTCTCAAGAAATTACAAAACCATCATGAAAGCACTTAATGATGCTACAGAGAATTTTTCTCATGAAATTAAAAAAAAAATCATGGAAGTACTTAAAGATGCTTCAGAGAATTATTCTCAAGAAATTACAAAACCATCATGAAAGCACTTAATGATGATACAGAGAATTTTTCTCATGAAATTAAAAAAAAAATCATGGAAGTACTTAAAGATGCTTCAGAGAATTATTCTCAAGAAATTACAAAAAAATCATGAAAGCACTTAATAATGCTACAGAGAATTTTTTTTAAGAATTAAAAAAAAATCATGGAAGTACTTAATGATGCTACAGAGAATTGTTCTCAAGTTATTCATAAAAAAATGTGTTCATCCATTTTTCATCAGGTGAATGACTCCATGAAATTTTATGGGAACGATTTGAGGAAGGTCCACCGATTGATCGTTCCGGACGAGTCTGTGATTAGACCAAGGTTACAAGCTTCACAAAAAATATAAAAGAGCATTAAATTTTTTAAAAAATGCAGCTATATTTCCATCTATGATAATATTCTCTGGACATTTATAACTGTCAGAAAAAAATCTCAAAATCCAGTAAAATTAAAATATAAATTTAGTGAGAGTCAACATTATGGGCGATAGAAATGTACATTTTTAATAGGACTCAACTTCTCACAGTTTATTCCCTCATTATTTAGCTACATTTCGTATGATTTGAAGCCATTTGGAGATTTTTTAACTTGCTTCCCTTTTTATTTTATTTATTTTTTTAATTTCGATGACTAAGTGGATAAATCCTTTTTCTATTATTAGAAGTAACATGAATTATATAAATAATTAATTAATAAAAAATAAAAAAATGTTATTATTTTTATTACATTTATTTTAATAATAATAATAATTTAACAATAATAAGAATTCCCAAAACTCTTAAGTATTTCATATAGCAATAAAACATTCTCCATATTATACACAAATATTATATATTCATTTCACAATTTCCACCAAGCATTCCTCAACGTTCAACTTTCGTATGTAGGTCGTGGAAATTCCTCGTGGGTATTTATTATTTCCCTTAACGAAAGCAATTTGCCATGTTTGCGAAAAAGAAGAAAGAAAAAAAAATACGCGAAAGAGCAAGAAGGCAAAAAATATATATAAAACGTACGGGTTTCCTTCGACGTGGGTTAACAACCGAGATGTGACCCAGAATGAAACGGGTATCAAACGTGGATATCTAAAGGTTGTTCACATTTTAGCCGTGTGTCTCACGGATTACCGCCATTAATGAGTTAATTGTTAATTAATTTTGATAAGCGATGGCTTGTTTTGCCTCGATTGCCTTTTTTCTATTAATGAAATTGTTACACTTCGTGAATTTCACGATGTAATTGGATAATATAAGAAGTTAATAATAAATAAATTACGTCGTTGCTTCCGTGTAATGATTATAAAATATTTCTAACAATTTATTTACATAACCTAAATTGATTAATTGGATTCTCATTTAATACTAAAAAATAATAATTTTATTCATTGTCGAAAATTTTCACTTATTTTATTTTAATTTAATTAATAAAATATTTATGATTTTCAACACCTTTTTATTAAATTTCACTACAATTGTTTCGCTACGCTGTAGCTTCTTCAGGTGAAGTTTTAATGTTTGAAATAATCATAACTCAAAGATCCTTCGATTAATTTCTATTCTTCTATTCTTTATCTTTTATAATATGTAAGATTCTATAAATACGCCATTCGTAGGTTTTCCAATATTTTTATTCAAAGTTGGGTTTATGTAGATTTTGGCTGATTATATTGGAGCTTGAAATAATAATAATAACCTTTATCATCCAATAGGATTTCTTACTTATCGGTCAATATAATAGAAGATACAATACAAAAAAATAATTTTAACGAGAAAAAAACAAACTGAAAATTACAGATAATTGAAATAATAAATGATACGATTAAGAACGTGCTAAAACAAAAAGGAATGAGACGGGCACAGGCAAATGAACTATCAACGAATAGAAACGAGTGGATACAATTTTATAAGCGATAGAACCAAACTTCGACACCCAATACGGGTAAAAGAGGATAAGATTAAGAAAGAAAGAAAGAAAGAAAGAAAGAAAGAAAGAAAGAAAGAAAGAAAGAAAGAAAGAAAGAAAGAAAGAAATAATCATAACTCAAAAGTCTCTCAATGGATTTTCAATTAATTTCGGTTCTTGTAATTACTTTTCTTATTGTTTTCCTGCATTGGTTCTTCCGTTGGAAAATAAAGACATTATTATTATTGTTATCTTTTAGAATATCCCAGATTCTTAAAATACATCATACGTATTTTTTTAACTGTAAGTTAGGTTTATCTCATTTTTGATAGTTTTTTTTTATTTTCGGGGATTTAATGTTTAAAATAATCATAAGTCGCATTGTTTTTTTTTTTAGATAATCATTCCCTTTCAGAATCTTTAAAAACCTAATTTAATATTTAATGCATTCTTACAAAATTCTCGCTTGTATTAATATTTTGGGAAAGCAAATTGGTTAATTGGATTTTTATTTAGTAAAAAAAAATATTCATTTATAAAAATGTTCGCTGATTTTATTGAGGTTTTAATTTTTGAAATAATCATATCTCAAAAATCATTTAATGAATTTTCAATTAATTTCGGCTCTTCTATTCAAAAAATGTGTCTTGTATAATATTTAAGATTCCATAAACACGCCATTCGAAGTTTTTCCAGTATTTTCACTCAAAGTTGGGTTTATGTAGATTTTGGCTGAATTTGTTGGGGTTTGAAATAATCATACTTCAAAAATCCCTCAATGGATTTTCATTTAGTTTCGGTTCTTGTGTTCAGAAAATGTTCGTCTTTTAGTTATGCTAGATTCTTAAAATACACCACTCGTATTTTTTCCTTTTTTTCCAATAGAAAAAAAATCTCATTTTTGTCTTTTTTTTATTTTTGGGGAATTTAAAATAATCATAACTCGAAAATCTCGACTTGTTTTTTTAAAGGAAAATCTTTTTTTTTTTTCAGAATCTTTAAAAGTCTAATTTAATGCGTTCTTACAAAATACTCGCTTGGGTTATTATTTTGAGAAAGTAAATTAATTAACTAGATTCTCATTTAATAATAAAAAAAAATAATTGTATTCACTATTTATTTAAAATACTTTACATTTTCCTCACTTTTTGTCTTACAAATGAAAAACGTTTAATTTTTCGTCCTAAATTCCGCAGTTATCGTGGGATAAATGCAATAAAGCCCCAAATCAATTTAGAATAAATTACACTCGGTCGATTTAACTGATAATAAATTATAAGGGACCGTTTCGGGGGTAATTTATAGAGGGTTTGATAAAATTGAGCGGATTAATAAAACGACGTAATGAATTTTATCGTTCTACTTGATGAGATCCCGCTTTTTGCTAGCAGATTTTTTGATGAACGGTTTCGATTAGTTCTACAGAAAATTAATTTATTTTGATATAAGCGTACGCATACTAAAGTATTTATAAATATTTCAACTAATATTTAAGTTAGAAATTTATATTAACGTATTATCTCGATCATTCATTCTCGGAATTACGTATAATACATTTTAATAT
This sequence comes from Philonthus spinipes, assembly GCA_963082785.1. Taxonomy (NCBI): domain Eukaryota; kingdom Metazoa; phylum Arthropoda; class Insecta; order Coleoptera; family Staphylinidae; genus Philonthus; species Philonthus spinipes. Next base: position 11,413,314 of record OY720306.1, read on the forward strand.
ACATATACAAACATGTTTATTCAAAAAACATTATTACAATTATTTATAAGTGTTTATACTTACAACATATAGATGGATTAGTAATCTGTTATGGGCTATCGACCAGAGGTCTTTCTGCCCTGATATCAATTTATGGTGATTTTGCAAATAAAAACATTGCTAGATAGCTGAACTTACATGACAGTTCAGCTAGCTAGCAATGTTTTTGAGTGATGAATTGAAGGGTGTTTATGATTGGGAGAGCATTTTAATATTTTTACATTTTTTATTAAAATAAACATTCGCCTTCCTGCAGTGGACGAAACAGTGTTAACGATGCCACATGAAATTAGGCAATAGAAGGCGCTTGCATCAAATAAACATTGCCTTAATTAGTTTTACTGAGATGCAACGACAATTTTGTATTGTGTAAATCTATGACCGGCGTGGGCATTTTCCCTAGACCTACAGAAATTTGTTTATTATCCAAATGGTCAACTTAAAGGAACAATAAAATAAAAACAATTTTTATAAAATAAATATGAATATAATATTAAAAATCAACCAGATTAGATTGAATAACTTTAAATTCTCGACTAGTTTCGAGTGATTAGCCCATTTTCAAGAGAATTTAAAATTTCATACAATATGAACTACCAATGTCTAAATATTAAAGCTATTAAAAACAAATTTGATAAACCTCATTAAAGAGTAGAAGAAAGAATATATGTTGTGCAATAGAGATTTCCGTTGATAAATAAATAACGATATAAATATATTTATGTATCCAATCATGTATTTGTATACATAAATATATTTATATGATTTGTAAATACCTCACGTTTTTATTCAATTTGAGAAAAAGCGTTATATGTTTTATGAGAAAGGGTTTAAACATTTTTAATTAAATATAATCGTGATTTAAAATTTACTTTCGTTAATGAGACGAATAAATAATTAATTTAGAAGATCTAAAAATAATATAGTTTATTCATAAATTTCTTCTTTAAATATTCTTGCAGTAGTGATTTGAACCATGCGGCGCTCAAGGGTGGTCCGTTGAACAGCGATGAGCCAGATCATGCAGGTTCTGATTAGAAGTAGTTGTTTTTAGTTCTCTTTAAGTGGAAAATTGAATGAATTTTTTGCAATCTTTTCTTTCTAATTATAATAAAAATTATGAATTACATTGCATCATTCAAATTATTAATACAAAATAATACAGTTTATTCACAAATTTCTTGTTTAAATATTCCTAAAATAGTGATACGCTCAAGGGTGGTCTGTCGAAAAGCGATGAGTCAGATCTTGAAGGTTCTAACCAGAAGTAGGTTTTTTAATGGTCGTTTTAGTTCTCTATAATTGGAAGGTAGAAGGAAATAATTAATATTAATATTTTTCCCAAATATTTCTTCAAAATTTTAATTAAAACTGAAAGATTAGTTTTCATTTACAATGCATCATTCAAATTATTAATCAGCGATGCTTCTACATTATTATAATTTATATATAATTAAATAAAATATTTTTTAGATTTCAATTATTATCTATAGAAATATCTTTATTCAGACAATTACATTTTTACAAACATTGAGTATATGCATTAAGATAAAGGTTTGTCTGTCCCGGGCTATCGACCGGAGGTCTTTCTGTCCTACCTTGAATTGATGGTGATGTGCAATAAAAATGTCTGTGCTAGCTGGTTGAACTGTCTTGATGACTTCATGAATTGTGAGAGTAGGGTGTATATATTTTTAATTTTGTACAAATTTTGTTTACAAAAGAGATTTTTGAATTTATTTATTTGTTATAATAATAATCTTTATTAACAGATATTTAAAGCAAAAAATACAAAATAAATAATAAAAATTACAAAATAAAAACATAATAATTTATAACTATCGACCAGTGGTTTTTCCGCCTGGTTATTTTGTTTTTATTAATCAAGGAAATTTCTTTACAAATATAAAAATTAATACAAAATCAATACAATACAACAAATAAGAACAGAAATACTGGAAAATTAACCATAATTTAGCTATAAAAGAATACCACCCAGCACTGACTATACTGTCAACAATTTACACTTGCTTCTAAAAATCACTCCATTGTTTAGACAAGTATTAATTGTGGAAAGTAATTTTACGAAATATAAAATTCTTTTCTACACACACCAATAAATCGTTGACATATACTCGAAAATTGAATTACAAACTCCGTATGCGCAGAGACTTACTTCATCTCGCAAATTAAATTTATAGCAATTGAAGCGGGGGGGTAGTGGGAAAGTGAAGCCCGGGCAAAATTAATTGTTAGCGTTTTCCCTTTACTTTCCACTTGCTCTTCCCAACTATTTAAAAGTTTCGCAAGTGCCGTGAACGCCAAGGCGTGAATTCTTCGTTTCAAAATAAATAGGAGTTGTTTAAAGTTTTATTCACTACAGACTTAAATTGTGTGCTTTATACGAAATTAATTCATCTAAGAAGATGCTTTAATTGAGTAGACATGACAGGAACAAAATAGAATTGATTTAGGACGTTACGCAACAAAAACAATAGTATGGTGAAGTGAGCTTAATTATATTCATTGGAATTATTTCAATTTAAATTAATTTATTCATTTAAATATCTCAACTTGGCATAAAGATCTATGGTCGATAGCCATTTGACAATTAATTATTTTTTTATGATATACATAATCAATGTTTGTTAAGTTATTGTTAACTTAATTGTTAATAAATATTTTGTTAAATTATATATATAATAAAACTTTTTTTAGTAATAATATTGGATTTTTGTAATAATAATAATAATAACAACAGACCTTTATTCTATACACATTTTTCTTATAAACCATCTTCATATTGTGAGAAAATAGAATATCTAAGGCGGAAAGACCTTCGGTCGTTAGCCATTTCATGTAATATATGTGAATATAAATCTACAAATACATTGTAAATAATTATCTAAACTATGTATAAATGTTACATGATTAAAGATGTTTAGTAGTAGAATATGTATATATATAAGTGAAATAATTTCAAATTCATCTCTCGGTCCTCACCTCGGGATTGGTAGGATGTCCATCTCGGGATAGCGATATTGGGATCTTTCATAGGTACTGCATCTCGTTGTAGTACTTACTTTATTAGATTATTTATTATAGTAGACATTAAGACTGTGATCCCTAATACGTTTCCGTTTTAAGGGATTAACAATGTTATACAGTCATAAAAAAATAAACATTAAATACAGGCAGAGAGCTTATTTACTGATGAACGACATCAGATAATTTTTATTTTTTTAAAACAAAAAAAAATATTTTTTCAAAAATTAATTTAATTTATAAAATACATCTAATCTATATTACACACAATCAACTGTATGTGGAAAGTCTTCCTCTTAAATATCCATATTAAATACATTCATAATATATTATTTGTAAACCCGTTAATCCTATTAAATAGTCAATGAGAACAAATTTAGTTCGACTTATTGTGGAACAGTATCTAGAACTTCAGATGTTTGTCGCTAGGTTGAAAAATCGAAGTTGGAATAAAATAAATACACACATTTTGTAAAAACCACTGCACGCTCTGGTGCTAAACGTACTGTCTATTAGGCGTAAAATGGCAGCCTTAAGATTAGTGATATTTCATTGATTGAATTTATATGCCTCTTAATTCAATCTTTTTATTAACTTGTACATAATGCCTCTGCCAGAATCATAATTTGAAAATCTCGGATTTTTTCAATTAATTTTAGATTTTGTATTCAAAAACCCTATTCTTCTATAATGAATAATATTTTTTTAGAATATTGCATTCTAAAAAAATATTATTCATAGTTATTCTAGTATTTTGACTTAAAGTTGGGTTTATGTAGATTTTGGCTGATTTTTACGAAGATTGTGATAATTTCACAATGTTTATATAACCCAGAAAATTCTCCTCTTTCAGAATGTGTAAGATTTTAAAAATACGCCTATCGTAGTTTTTTTTTTTTCAGGACTTTCCCTCAAAATTGGATTTATGCAATTTTTCGCTTTTTGGAGGTTTTAATGTTTAAAATAATCATAACCCAAAAATTCTTCAATTCATTTTCAATTAATTTCAGTTCTTGCATTCAGAAAATATTTATCTTTTAAAATATTTAAAATATATAAAATTCTAAAATACAATAATTGTAGTTTTTTCAGCATTTTCACTTAATGTTGGATTTATGAAATTTTAAAATTACTACTTTCGTAGTTTTTTTTATTCAGGATTTTCCCTCAAAGTTGGATTTGTACGTTTTTTTTGCCTTTTGGGTTTTAATATTTGAAATAATCTTACCTCAATTCTTCATTTGTTTTTCAATTAATTTCGGTTCTTATATTTAGAAAATCTACCTCATTTAGAATCTGTAAGATTATAAAATATATCATTAGTAGTTTTTTTGGTATTTTCACTCAAAGTTGGATTTATGAAATGTTTCGCTGATTTTATTGGGGTTTTAATGTTTTAAATAATCATAACCTAAAAATCCTCAATGAATTTTCAATTAATTTCGGTTCCTGTATTCAGAAAATCTTCATCTTTTAGAATATGTAAGATTCTTAAATACGTCATTCGTGGATTTTCCAGCATTTTCACTCAAAATTTTAATGTTTTAAATAATCATATATCAAAAATCTCATATTGAATTTTCAAATAATTTCGGGTTTTATTCAGAAAATCTATATCCTTTAGAATATATAAGAATCTAAAATACATCATTAGTAGTTTTTTTCAGTATTTTCACTCAAAGTTGGATTTATGAAAATTTTTCGCTGATTTTATTGGAGTTTTAATGTTTCAAAAAATCATAACATAAAATTCTCTGAATGGATTTTCAATTTATTTCGGTTCTTATGTTTAGCAAATCTTCATCTTTTAGAATGTATACGTTTCTAAAAATAGGCGATTCGTAATTTATATTTTTTTTTTTCAGTATTTTCAGTTTATATTTCATTTAAACTTCAATGGATTTTCAATTAATTATTGTTATTGATAATTAGCATCAAAGCATGAAATAATACGTCCTTCGTGTTTTTTGCAGTAATTTTGCTCAAATTTGAGTTTACACCATTTTTTTGGCTAATTTTATTGGGGATTTGTTGTCTAAAAGAATCATAACTTGAAAATCCCACAATGAATTTTCAATTAATTTGGGACTTGTATTCAGAATATCCATCTCTTTAAAAATATGTGAAAATCTAGAACTTGGTCATTCGTACTTTTTCAGTATTTTCACTTAAATTTGGGTTTATGTCATTTTTAGGCTGATTTTACAGGGTTTTTCATGTTTAACAGGTTGAGCGCCACGGCTATTTAGTGAAATCTTTCCAATGGGATAAACTGTTTTTTATTACCACCTACTAGTAATGGATGCAAGATGTGGCTCTCTATATTTTTTAACTTTCTATAACTTTGAAAAAAATAAATGCCAAAAAAATGGTGACGAATACCGGAGTACAATAAAAATGTGTCTTCAGTAAACAACTTTTTTAAAAAGTTATAAATCAGCTATCAGTAGCCTAGTACCAGTGTTCAATAGTGCGAGGCCTTAGCGGAGACATAAACATTATAGATTTGATATTTCTTGATACGTTCACCCCAGCCAGGTTGATATGCATTGAGATTTCGAGTGGACAACGGTGATGATCGCCGTGGCCCTCAGGGAAAAGAATCATCGTAACTTGAAAATCCCACAATGGATTTTTAATTAATTTTGATTTTTGTATTCAGAATATCAGTCTTTTTATTTTATGATTCACGTAAGCTCACAACTATACAGTAATCCAAATGAAGAAGTTTTATAGTGTCCCATATTCCCGAAAGGGTGTACCACAAGTGTGTCAGCATCACACGCGCGCCGGGCCGATTCAAATGTGGAAAGGAATGGAAAAACGTAAAATAGACATCTACAAATTAATGGCGTGTATAATTACACTTTACACACACACACACATTCAAACGTTGTGCCGGCGCGTTCGTGTAAATGTATGTGTGTGTATCTGTATGGAAAGCACACGGTGAATCGTACATTTGCGGACCCCGATGTCCTTGGTTCGTGTCTTTCAACTTGTGGCCTACTTGTGCTCCGCTAATCACTAATCGCCATTACATAAGAGCGGCAAAATTATTTACAAACATCTATTTATAAACAGCGTCGCGGCGAATGCGAATGCACCGCACCGCAAGACTCCTAAATAATAAAACGAGCTATAATCTTATGTCATAAGATCACATGCGTGCGTTCATGTGTGTGTGGTGTAGTTGTTGGAGTGTGTTGTGAATTCTAAAGCTTCTGGCCATTACGATTACAATTGCTTCTCTGGGTTAAACCCAAGTGCTACGCACTACAAGTGCTATTGAAATAAGTACCAAGAATTGCCATGAGGATTTTTTTGGTTTTTCTTCTCGAACTTTAATTAGCAGCTTAGAATGCCAAATTATTACATATGGAAATCTTGAGAATGGAATTTCAACGTTTACTTCTTTGGGTTGGTCTCAAATGCTACACACTAGTGATGGACAAAATCAACCATTTAAATAATCTTTATGTTTAAAGAATTGTAACTCCAATCCATCGATAGATTTTCAAATAATATTGGTTTCTGCATTAAAAAATGTATTCTTTTATAGAATATGTATGAATCTAAAAATAGGTCATTCATATTTGTTTCCAGTATTTTAACTTTAACTTTATGGCATTTTTGGTTGATTTTATTTGCATTTTAGTGTTTAAAACAAACATAACTCGAAATTCTCTCAATGGATTTTCAATATTTTTTGTTTTTGGATTCGTAAAATCCTCCTCTTTCAAAATATATAACATTCTAGAAACATGCCATTCATGGTTTTTATTTTTCAGTATTTTCACATAAAATTGGGTTTATGTATTTGTTTGCTTTATTTTATTGGAAATTTAATATTAAAATAATCACAACTACCACAATGGCATTTCAATTAGTTTTGCTTTTTGTATTAAGGCAATTCAGCTCTTTTAGAATATGTAAAAATCTAGAAACAGATCATTTGTAGTGGTTCCCGTAATTCACTTAAACTTGGGTTTATGTGATTTTTGGCTGATTTTATCGGGTCTCTAATGTTTAAAATAATCATAACTCGAAAATCTCACAATGGATTTTTGATGAATTTTGGTTCTTATTTATTTCAACGGCGTGCCATTTACATGAATAATACAATATGTAACACAAAAATACAAAATAGATACAAACACTGAACTTAAAACTAAACAATACAATAATATTACATTTCTTTTAAAAGGCGCTTTAACAATGAAAAACTTTCATTAAAAAAGTCAAGTTGTATTCAGAAAATCGAGCTGTTTTATAATATGTAAAAATCAGGAAAAATATTATACGTAGTTTTCCAGTAATTTCACGTAAAGTTGGGGTTAAGTAATTTTTGGAAGCTTTTATTGAGTTTTTTATGTTTAAATTTGATGTAAAAGAGACAAGCAGCATTAATTTAACCTCAGCTATTGAACCGTAGGAGGATATTGTTTCACATTCCCATTCTCATATTATGTTGTTTAATGCCTTTATTTATGTTCTATTTAATAATTTAATGAACATGAGCTACATGTGTTTATGTATAGCTAATTTTGTTTTCTTACATTTGTAAAATAGGTGAATTCCGTAAATAAAGGTAATAATAATAAATGTTTATCATTTTGAAAGGGGATATCCATAAAATAAATTAAATTAAAATAAAATTAAAAGGATCATAACATGAAAAACCCTCAACAGATTTTCTATTAGTTTTGTTTTTTGTATTCAGAAAATTGTGTTCTTTTACAATCTTAAAATAGATCATTCGCAGTTTTTCCATTATTTTCACTCAAAATTAGATTTATGTCGTTTCTGGCTGATTTTTTGTGGGATTTGATAAATAATAGCGGATTCAATTGCTTTGATACACAATTATTTCTGCCGATCCAAAAGCCAATGCAATTAAATAATTGTAACCAACAATAAAATATAATTGAAAATCGAGCAACTTCATTCATTTTGAAGATTAAATAATGACTTTTTCTTAAAAACAAATTAGGAACTGAATCATTAATGTAGCTTCCCTTCTAACATCTAAGAAACTATACGAAAACACTTTGTACACTTTTTTTCACTTATTTAAATAAGTGAAGAAAAGTGTACAAAGTGTTTTCATATATCTCTAAAATCTAAGAAGCTCTTTGAATATAATTTTCGAAATCATAGCTATTAATATACCCCTACACCACCATTATGGTAGATGGGGATTTTAGATTATATATATATATATATATATATACATATATATATAATATTCTATTACTCTAAAGTAAATTATAATTAAACAAAATTGAATTAAATTTGAAAATAATTAATAAATTATTTCATCTTTTAGCTCTGTGAATTTTGAATTACCTTACGTAAGCACTTTAAAACAAATGTATATAATAAAAACTACTACTTCTCGGACAAATACCCTGCTAGACATTTTCTTCTTCTACTCTTCCTTCTTACCCCTCAGGACGTCGGGTGAAAGATATTTTTTTTACTTCATAAAATGACCGACAAGGAGGATTCTAATCAGTGATCATACCTCCGGAAATCATCAGCAGCTACTGAGTGGTTAAATTTATACCTAACTGAATTCAAATTATTTTTATTTAATTTATTTAAATAACTGTGACCAAATGAATGAATACTCTTTTCTATTGATAAACAAAATTAAATCAAATATCTGTCGATCTTCGAGATGATCGATCTTGCCTTTTACTGATATTTATGTTATATTGTTTTATATTGTCTGTTCAGTCTAAATAAAGATATGCGCATATATAAAAACCAATGTCTGGTTACGCCCATGAACTGAATAACTCAGATAACATCAACCCTTTTTCCCAATCGATTTCTGCGTATCGAGGAAGAAAATCGAAAACCTCCGCAAATCCGCCTTTCCAAAAACCATTTTTAGAAAGCTCGAACCGCCGACGAATTGTACGTACGTATCTGCAGGCTACCCAAACCGAACCAATCGCGATTTTTCGCCACTTTCTAAACCGCTCAAGGATGCTGCGCGAGCTTATCCACCGTCACCGCGTACGCCTTCTGAATTCTAAAATCCTATCCATCGCGAATAATTCTCTCCGTCGAAAAGGTTGCCGTATCGTTTAATGGCAATTAAACTAATTACGATTTTAGGTCAAATATTTTCACTTAACGGCTAACCGATGGATGGAAAGAAAGAAAAAAAAAACTCGTTTAAATTAATCACGTGGATAAAAAAAAGAGCGCGCACTGTTTATGGTTAAGTCCAGATAAGGACGATTAAAAGCAATATGGCATTTTAATTGGATGGAGGCGAGTGTATGGTTTCTGTTAAAGACCTCGCGTTACAAAAAAAAAAAACGCACGAGTATTGTCTACATTTTCATTAAAATAAACTGCAATGGAATATTAGTTGCCCATAATCCTTCTTTGATCCACTTAGTTGTACTTATAAATATAAATGAAGAAAAAATGGTTTGTTTCATAATAATGCTGTAAAAACGAAGTAAAACTACAAATAAAATAATTAAATCAAACCAATTATTCATTGTTCTGAGCGAGTTACTTGAAATTGATTCAATTAAATAAAACTCTGTAAAATCAAATAAAATAATTAAATCAAACCAATCATTAATTGTTCTAAGTGAGTTACTTGAAATTGATTTAATTAAATAAAACTCTGTAAAATTTTCTTTACTGGATATTTAGAATAAAAACAATTTATATTTACAGAACATATAAATTTACATATTTACATAAAAATCAATAGAGTTCAGTAAATTGGCTATCGACCAACGATTTTTTCACCTGTTTTTTTTTAGTAAATTAAATAAAAAGAATTTGAAGTAATTAGTAAATTATTCCCTCTTTATTTGTATTTATTTATTTTTCGTCCGTCTATATTCTTGTTAATTAAACGTCAAACGGTGCTATTTCTTATAGGAAATGTTACATTTAACGTGTACGTTATTAATTAATTTCACATTCTATTAATATATATCTATTACAAAAGTTGCTTAGACTGTGATGATAAAAATAACGTACACTTTAAACTTATCATTTCTCTTAGAGAAATGAAGAGATGAATTATCATGATTGGGAATTTGAATTTATGATTTATATTAGGGTTTCGAGTGGTGATGAATAAAAAAGAATTATTGGAAGAATCGATTTATTTGAAAAATGCGAAACATGATGAAAGATTAATTTCAAAACACTTAAAATAATTATAGAAACAGTAATTATAATAATTATATTTTAGTTTAGAATCATAGTTTTCATAGGAACGGTAAAATTATCATTCGATGCACTGCAATTATTCAGTATTCGATTATTGAAACAATCGATTTTGCCCTTTACTATTTTCAATGGATGTATAACAATTTTAGGATTTTAAAATTCTCAGGATTGGTGGCATTTATTTTTTCATAATTGCAGAGGATGTAAATTAATTAGAGATGGGCAAAGTCGATCTTTTCGATCTTTTTTGTCACTGCAAAATGAAGTTTATGACAATTTTCTTAATGTTATTTATAATATTAATATTGGAAAGTTTTACCTATTAATATACTCAATTTTATTGTTATTTAATAACTTTAGCTACTTAAAATTTGTTATTCAGAAATACTCGATTACTAAATTCACTCGATTTTGCCCAACACTAAAATTAATAGAGATGATTGCGTATATTTATTTTTATCAAATGTACAATCTAAGTAATTTTATATAGTGTTTACTTTGGGATCGAAATGCACACTTAGTAAAAAATAAATATCCAGTAGAGAAAAGTTTACAGTGATTTATTTTAGACGTATTAATGACCCACCCACTTCAGCTAAACCTTAGGCCAATTTGGTTATTTAGATATATCCTTAAATATTTTCCGGATATTTAAGAATGTTTAGGTAAATATTTTATAAAAACATTTTTACAATGTTTAAGGATATTTAGAAAAATAATTTACATTAATATTCCCTTTAATATTCTTACAATGTTTAAGGATTTTTAGGTAAATAATTTACTTCAATATATATATATATATATATATATATATATATATGCTTCAATAAATATTGAAGTAAATTATTCACAAAAAAATTTCACAATGTTTCACCTAGCGATATTTGAGAAATTTTCCGAGAAATTCTAGTAGTCAAATACCAAAATACTTGCCTTTTTTAATAATTATTGTATTACAACAGTAATATAATTTTATTTGCAATCGACGCATTGAAAATAAAAATTAATTCCATTCTATTGTACGATTATTAATTGTTGATTCAACACATGAGACATTTTTCGATTTGTATTTATTTGATCCAATTAGACTTTTTTATTTTCTTGTTGTAGCTTTATCTTAAAAAATACAGTCACTATCAAATGTTTACCAAAAAATTTATCATCTTACGTCATCTGAGAAAAATACTTATTGTCTGGCTGTCTGATAAAAACATTCGAACAGATAACCCAAATAAACTTATCTATAATCTCCAGGATCATTGTTTCCTATTTATTACAATAAAAGTAACAATTATTTGGCGATTTAATGTGTTGTAATTATTAATTTTGGGACAATTATTAAATTAGAAATAAAATTCCATCCATAGCTAGCATACATATTTTCTTTGATATAGTGATATTTCATGAGAAGATAAAAAGACCTCTGGTCGATAGTCCAGGCAGGCTAACAGCTACAAGTATTATACATTGTAATCATATTCATGATATATTATTTTGTATTTATTTATTTATTCATTTATTTACGGACTAATCTTTTGTACAATAATCTTTATTATATACAATATGGACTCGACACCCAATACGGGTAAATACGAGGATAAGATTAAGAAAGAATATACAATATGGATATTGTATTATCTCTATAGTGTGAATAGAATTATGTGTATACCGGGTGTTGACGCTATCAGGTATACCAGGGATTTTATATATATATATTCCTGCTTCCCTTTCATTAAAAAAAAACTACAAGAATTGAAATGTGTTCAGAATTCATTAATTCAGATAATTCATTAACATTTAAAATCGATGACAAATATTTAATAAATATTGCTCGTATTTGCAAAAAATCACCTGTTTAAATTGTATTAGCCATGTCTTATGAAAAAATGTTAAATTGTAATGATAGAAATATGCCAAAATTGACGTTAATTTTAAATGCATCAATTATATGAAAGCCCTGGCTAATGCAATTCAATTATGCGATAATTTGAAAATTTTATTTATTAGTTATACTTTTATTTACGTTTTTGCTCACGTAATGTACGAATTAAACTATCACTGCACGTGGTTACAGCTCGACGGCAGCCATGTAAAATATAAAATATATTAGTTATACATCGATTCTAAAATTAAAGAAAGTATCATTTTAAAATCTGAACACATTTTAATTCTTTCCGTTTTTATCTAAAATGATCAGGGAAGCAAGATTTCGCAAAAACATATTTTTACATGTAAAATCCCTATGTCAGTTTGATTATCATTTACATACATTTATATATTTAGTTGTAATATTGATTTTTGTTGCATATGTTTTGTAAAAAGGAGATACCGTAAATAAATATATTATTATTATTATACTTAGTCACACCCCATATATAATATTATTTTATAAAAAGTGAAGTAAAAAGTATTTGCTTTTTAATAATAATAAAAATAGTTCACCTTAAGCTTTATGATAATTTTTGACAAAATTCTCAAAGTAATTAAGGATATTTATTGAATATTATAATTTGCAAAGTGCTCGAATGATTGAGTATACCTGCGAGCGATAAGGTAACATTTATAGTGGCGCAAAAAATGTTTTATACTAGCTGCACCATACATTGAAAGCGGCGCGCGCGCACACATCTAATTACAAAATCACCCATGTGCGGGTCTAACCCCATGCTGTCCACTGTAAATGCGACTTGATTCATCCTCAGAAATACTCGAGTAACTGGCTTGAACTATTTCAGCTAAAATACCATGAGTAGTGTTCGATTATGGCTATAATTCAGGACGAAATAATAGATTTTTAATATCATCCAGCCATGATTATGACTACCTTCAATAAATCATGTTTTTTAAATTTTACTATTTAAGCCTCCTCTTACTTTAAAGTAATTTAAAGAAGTATAAAGTTCATGATTATTACTTTTGTAAATTTTCGGTTTGTCAAGTATATCAATTGATTTAAAATATCACAATAAATTACCATTGTCTGTGAAAACTGAATTAAATCCGGTGAGATTTAAAAATATGTTATCGTTATACTGCGGGAAATTGAACCGTATACGATAGAGGTTTTTTTATGTTACGAAATTAATTCCAGCCATTTTTGACGCCATTACAATATAAAATAGAAATATGCAGTATTCGGTAGTATTTTTGGTAATATCGTGTATTGTTGGTTGTATTATTTATTTATTGAAATAAAGATTATTTATATTGCTTGCGTCGCCCTCCATTTATTATTATCAAATATTGACTATTCATTTTCTTTTTTATATTAATTTAAAGTAAGAAGAGGCTTAAATAGTAAAATTGCAACATGATTATTTCAAGCTAAATATTTATTTATTTATAACCCAACAGCCAACGAGGCCGATTATAGGATAACTTAAATATTATATTGTATAATTAAATCAAATTTATATTGCGTAATAATAACTTAAATTAGTGTGATATTATTATTATACAATATAATATTTAAGTTATCCTATAATTGGCCTTCTTGGCTGTTGGGTTATAAATAAATAAATGTTTAGCTTCAAATAATCATGTTGCAATTTTACTATTTAAACCTCTTCTTACTTTAAATTAATATAAAGAAGAAAATGAACAATCAATATTTGATAATAATAAATAGAAGACGACACTAGCACCATCTTTTGCTTAATTTCATGTGGCATCATCAACCTTCTTCATCAAGGAATTACACATGGAATACAATAGTCTGATAAGGTTCTAAAAACCGAAATGGCCATCACTAGTTATCCGTATGCTAAATGAATGGTGGTTGAACATTTTATTAAATCAATATTTTATCCAATTCAGCATTTACGGTGACTTCGATTTCTTTATATATTGTTAAATAATAAGTTTTGTCGTTTACAATTAAATGCATGAAGAACTAATATTTAAGTGGCATCAAACCTCCCTCTTTATACATTATTAATCACAAATAAAAGCTAAAAGTATTCATGTTGTTTGCATAACAATATATTCGATGTCTACAGTTTCAACACATCAACGTCTCAACTAACCAAAATATTTTTTATTAATTTTTTCTTGTGTTCAATTTGTTTATTGTTTTTTCTTCTTGTTTCAGGTAAGTTATCTCCAAAGCAATCCACCAACGTGAATTGAAGATTTGGTAAATAAGTAGAATAGAATCCGAATTTAATTTAGTTTGTTATTAATTAAGCAAGGTTGCTAGAAAAGGCCTGACGAATTTTTACTTATATTTGAATTTTCTTCTTGTAATTAGATGAAGATTACTTAAGATTATAACAACTTTTCTGATCACCTAAATGTATTCATTGCGTGCCTACAATCGCATCTGAAGTGTGCGTTTATTTTGAACAAAACGTTCTTTCAAATATATCTACTATTGTAATGTAAGTATTTACGAATGCAAATTGCATTAAAGACATTTTCTTTTGTGATTTTTTTATTTCTTTAAATATATTAAGAAGAAATTTTAGTTTAAACATAAATGGGAAAAATAGCAGAATGCACCAAGTACTGGTATTTTTAAAGGGGTATGGCCGTTGCCCCACGAATCACTATCTGATGTCTAAACTGATTCCTTTGAATTCCTTAAAACACATTTTCGTCAAAGCTCGCATCTATAGTGAAGTCAGTGTTGCAGAGGCTAAAGAGAAAACTTTTTTTGTTTTCAAAATTCGCATCCATAGTGAAGTCAATGTTGCAGTGATTAAAGAGAATATATTTTTTATCAAATTTCGCATCTATAGTGATGTCAATGTTGCAACGGCTGAAGAGAAAACATTTTTTTCATCTATAGTGAAGTCAATGTTGCAGTGGTTAAAGAGAAAACATTTTTTTAACTCGCATCTATAATAATAATAATAATCCTTTATTAACGGTGGCCATTAAAAACAATAAATACATCTATAGAGAAGTTAATGTTGCAGTGGTTAAAGGGAAAACTTTTTTTTTCAAAACTTGCATCTATAGTAAAATCAGTGTTTCAGTGGTTAATGAGAAAATTTTTTTTAAACTTGCATTTATAGTAAACTCAGTACTGCAGTGGTTAAAGAGAAAAAAAAATATTTAAATATTTTATTAATCATATCCAAACTGCATTCCCCATTTAAAATTATCTAAACCGATTAATTTAAATTGCTCTCATGATTGAATTGTTTTCGTCACTGACACAACATAACATTTCCAATATATCTCTGGTACGTACATACGTTGTGTGTGCACGTTTTTCTGCCATCGCGAGCTACCTGACAAAATACCCACACGGCCAATTACAACCCATTAAAACCCAGAGATTTATTGATAACGACACACGGTTACGTTTCAATCCACTTTATCTCGATCGGAAATTTTCTTGTGCAATTCGAGTTACGCAATCAAAACGGCCGATCGAAGCCCGGTTGCTTGGGCTCTTTCGCAATCCGGTGGAAAATTTGAAGAAGTCAACCAAAGTCTTCTCCGCTTGAAGAAAAAAAGAGTTTATTATATTTTCATAATGGTTTTAATAATTTTTAAAAAAAGTTCAAGTTATGTGAAAAAAAAAATAGATAACTTTTTTCATAAGTCATATAAAAATAATTTGAAAATAATTAATTAATTAAATGTGTAATTCTTTATTGTCACAGATTAGACGAGTTTTTTTTAATTGATGTGTATACTTATATTGTACTAGTGATAACTTTTTTCATAAATTAAATAAATAATAGTGCCGAAAACGGGAAAAGCAAAAGGATTGGTCAAAGTCTGCAATTGAGTGAAAGTGGTGAAAAGTGAAGAAATATAAAATTAATGAATTATTTCCACATTTAGCTTCATAACATTATGACTTACGTTACGCAAGTACTTTAAACAAATGCACATTAAAACAACTACTTCTCGGGTAAATACCCCGCCAGACATTGAATTACATAATATACAATATACACCTGCTGCTGCATATCAACAACATATTGCATAATGCAACATTTTTTTGATTCGAGAATATTTAATGTAAAGAGTAAAAAAGCAACAAAACTAAGTAATGTAAGGCCATCTGCAGACACGTGTTTTGGGATCTATCACTCGTCAGTACAGCTCTGCCTTACACAATTTAAAAATGTTAAATTAAATTAATTAAATTAAACTAACAACAAAATTTTTTAATGAAATTAAACAAGGAAAATTTCTAGCAATGATCAATAAAATTCGACCAATCCCTTTTTTATAATTATAATAATCATCTTTGTTTCATTGTATTTAATTGAATTAAAACAACAATTTTGTTCTTCTAAACCTGAAACTTTAATATAATTAATGGTTTTAATATTTAGACATTGGTAGTTCATATTGTATGAAATAAATATGAATAAATTATTAAAAATCAACCAATAAAACACAGATTAGATTGAATAACTTTAAATTCTCGACTAGTTTCGGGTTATCAGCCCATTTTTAAGAGAATTTAAAATTTGTTTTTTTTTTTCTTATCTGGTTGATTTTGATTCGAAAAATCTTAATGTAAAGAGCAAGAAAAAACCTTACTTAATATAATGCTATCTGTAGACACGTGTTTCGAGATCTATCCTTCATCAGTTTTAAATCATTGTTTTTAATTTATTTAAATAACTGTCACCAATGAATGAATACTCTACCATTTTTTTAATGTTTTGTAATTATTGCTGCTTTTTTATTAAATCGTCTTGATATGTGATGATTTAATAAAACAAGCACTAATTACAAAAGTTATGAAAAAAGTTATAACTCATTCTTCTTAGAATTTATGATTTTAAACGAAAAAAATAATATTACATACATTATTAAATCAATATATTTATTATACAAGAAATATTACTTTTTTTGGTCAAGCAATATATTTTTAAGCTAATGAGCTGTCTTCGCACAGAAATTACATATTTTTACAATAGTTTGTAACTTGTCCTGCACTCCATTAAACAAATAAAGCTTATTATTATTATTATCCCATTATTGCTTCATTAGTCTTAAATACTGCATTCCCTCTATATTTATTTTTTATGTTGCAATACATATTCAACGCTATAATTACTCTATTAACCCAAACATGAAATTACTAATAAATTAAATTTTGCGACATCACACAAACCCGATATCCGCTGAATAAATCGCAAACCCCGCGGCGCGTTTCGGAATTAAAAAACCCAAACTAGAATGACGCGGTTGTTAATTTTTCTTTTTTTACTCTCGCGCGCCCTCGCTTGCGTAATTCCAAATCTCCCCCGGTAATAACAACAACTCAAAACCGTAATAATAATAATAACAATCGGCGAATTATACGATGTAAGCGTTTCGCAATCCCGAAACAACTTTCCTTTTTTTCCTTCTTTCAATTCCGAATAATTTATTTATTATCTCCATGGCGGTTTCGCTTTTCAAAAATTGCGCCCCCATCGTTGCGACATCTGTTAATCGAGTGCGATTGAGTTTTTTTTTGTAGCTCAATTTCGATGGTAATTTAATTGTCGCGAGGAACGGGTAATGTCCTAATTGGATTGATTGTTGGCTACCAAAATCGTGCGTTTCAAACGCGATTTTTCGCAACGGTGTTCGGGTGATTGATTGATTTGATTGCCACTGATGTATTACATTCTCGGAAATGTTTTGCGCGGAATTGAAATTTTGCAAGAGATTGATTCACTTTGTAATTTGATTCTTTAATATTTTCAAATTAATTATAGTGTTTGAATTTTTTGTGAAATCTAATTGAAAATATAGATTTAAATTCAAAGTCAGACTTTTGAAAATGTAGAATAGAAAATGTAATGATAATAAATAATCCAAGTTATAACTATACAGTTTTTGAGTTTACGTGAATATAATCACAAAATAAAAGACTGTTATTCCTTACTTCTACCCTACACCCATGTGGGTAGAAAGGGTTCATTGAATATATATATATATATATATATTCCTTACTTCACAATTTATGTGAAATTGTAAAGTAAGGAATTAAAATTTTTTATAAATAAAAAATAGTATTTATTGACTTGTTCATAGCTATTTAAGTAAATTAAATAAAAATGTTTTGAAAATAATTAATAAATTATTTCCACATTTAGCTCTGTGACTTTTGACTTACGTAAGTACTTTAAACAAATGTACATTAAAACAACTACTTCTCGGGCAAACACCCCGCCGGACATTGAACTACATAATATACACCATTATATTTAAAGTACTTACGTAACGAAAGTCAAAATGTCACAGGTCTAAATGTGGATATAATTTATTAATTATTTTTTTTAGATAATTTTTATTTAACAATCTTTTTATTTGTAATCCAAATTATACAAAGTAAAAAGTGTTTGATTTATAAAGTTAAATAAAAATAATTTGAAAGTAATTAGTAAATTATTAATTTTAATGTACATGTTATTCTTTATTGGCACAGTTTATACGAGTTTTTTAATTGATATGTATACTTAGATTATACTAGTGATAACTTTTTCCATAAATTAAATAAAAATAATTTGAAAATAATTAGTAAATTAATTTTAATGTACATGTTATTCTTTATTGTCACAATTTATACGACTTTTTTAATTGATGTGTATACTTAGATTATACTAGTGATAACCTTTTCCATAAATTAAATAAAAATAATTTGAAAATTATTTCCTGTTTTGCTACTGCGATTTTTTAATTTATTTAAATAACTGAGCATGTAAATAAATCTTTTTCTATTATAATTTAAAATATATGTCATTACGGATTATATAATTTGAAATCATAATATTTCTTTTTTGTTTTGTTGTTGCTTCGAATTGTAGAAAGGCGTTTTGTTTCACGGGTTATTGACTCAATTTGATGCAGGGGAAACGCTCGGATCAGGGTTCCCACATTAAAAGGTTAGAATTGTGGCGAAGGCCGCCCGTTCGGTCGTTCGGTGTGTCGTAATGAAATTTGTACCAACACTGGAATTTGTTTGTCTTTTCACACCTAAGCAATTAACGCCTACATGTACAAAAAGGGTCGGTAATAACTCGTGCAAACACACACGGCGTAAAAACAGAAGCACTACCGTTACTACTTTTATTGAGTTTTATAATACAAGCTGATGATTTCGTTTTTGGGATGTAAATTTTGTATATAGAGAGAAAACGATTGTTATTAATTTGGTAAAATATTTTGATAACGACGAAAATACAAAATCCAGGCGGATAGACCACTGGTCGATAGCCACTTTTGCAACTCACTTAATAGATAACAATCATACCTGCACCGAAAACAGCATGTTCTCCGTAATCCATTTGTCGGATAAAGGCCGAAAAATGGATTTACTGGAAACGCTGGAAATTCACAAATTGAAAATTAATCCGGAAATTCCCCTCAAACGACCAGACCGACATAATGTATACTCCCCTCTTTGATGCAGTATTATAAAAACAATGTACAAATAATTTTAGGTACTCAGTTTGATAATGACTAACTTGTAGTCGAAACTATAGTCACTGTAAAAGTTAAAAATAAAAGTGGTAAAACAAAGTTAAGTGTTTTAATATTATTTTATCAAGATGTACCACAAAGTTAACGCCAACCAAATCAAAGATTTAAATCTTTTTATTTAATTTACGTACTTTAAAATGATTTAACAACTAAGGGCTTACAGGGCAAAGCTGTACTGATGAGAGAAGAATCCAGAAACACGTGTCTACAGATAGCATTGTAATTATTATTTATCGTTTCCTTTCATTAAATATTTTCGACTTAAACCGTTACAATGCACAGTAGTAATGGTATTTGTTGGTTAAAAAGTTATCTCTCAAACAAGCATGGAAGTTAAACGCCAATGAACAGATACAGCTAATGAAATTAATTTTCTTAATTTTATTTTCAAATTTAAGTTACAAGTCATTATATTATTATTAAATAATTGTATTTTTCATGTACCATATTTTTTTTAACTATTTCAATTAATTTAAAACAGGACGTGCATGAAATAAATCACAAACATTCCACACGAATCCACTATATTTCATTGTTATCACCGTTCATCTACATTATTTACGAAGGACGCTCTCGGCGCGCTCGTCTTTGTTGTTAGCGTAATTGTTATTGCCATCCGATCGTGTTTTGGACGTCAACCCCGAATAAATTGAAGGTGATTGAACTTTTTTTTAATATCCCGATTGTCAATTTGTGTATATAAAAAAAAAACGAAGAAGAGGGCAACGAGTTATTGAACTTGCAATTTCACGTCGTTAGCAATGGTTACGGAATGGGTTATTGTGAAAGAAGCTGTGATGAAACGGCGGAGCGTTTTCTTGGTTTGCTTGAGAATGCGATTTGTAGTGGTTTGTTGTTGTTGTTATGTTAGAAATTTTTAAAATTATTTATAAATCCCATCAACAATTAATAGTTGCATTTTATTATTATAAATTAGTGGTGGGCAAAATCGATTATGTGAAGAATCTATTTATTTAAAAAATATAAAAAAATGAAGGTTTAATTTTAAAACGTCTGAAATAGTCATAGAAATAGTAAATATTAGTGTTGGGCAAAATCAAGTAACAATAGTAATCGATTTTTTATAAATGAGCAATTTTAAATATATATAAATAACCTTTATTTGGAATATATACACCGACCAAACACAATAATAGTTCATAATAAATTAAAGACGACGCAAGCGCCACCTTTTGCCTAATTTCAAGTGGCATCGTCAACGATTTGGGTCAACAAGGTAGACGATCGAGAATCATTGTTTCGTCAAAGCATTGCACATGGAACACACTAGTCTGATGAGGTTCCAAAAACCGAAATGGCCATCACTAATTATCCATACGCTAGATGAATGCTGGTTGAACGTTTCATTAAATGACAATAGTAATTATTTAATTTTAAATAAATATAGTTAATAAGTAACATATTTGGGAACAGTCAAATGGTATAAAATGATTTCCTCACACAAACCCTGAAGGACCCGCACAAGCTTCTGCAGGGTATCGAGTTCGGAACAGTTGCGTGAGTAAGGCAATATGGGGTAGTACAATAAGTCACCTAGGCTGCAGTGCATCCGGATCCGCAAGGAAGACGGCCTACAGGGAAAAAAGTAACAATAATTTAATAAAATGTTCAACCACCATTCATCTAGCGTATGGATAACTAGTGATGGACATTTCAGTTTTTCGAACCTCATCGGACAATGCCTTGCTGAGGGCAGCTTTTGTATTGTGCTTATATACCTGACATTAATCATAATAAATGAAAGAGGGCGCTTGCGTCGTATGATTATTATTCTCAAAAAATACTCTTTCAATTATTATGTTTAAATATTAAATAAAAATTGGATTATGTAATTGCAATACAGTAAAAATTATTTTGAATTGATTAATATTTAAACATTTAAAATTAATTGAAATGCACTGAGGATTTAAGTTAAGAATTTTTTTAAGGTTAGGGCAAGGTTATTCTCCCCTTATATTTTAAGCGAACCTTTTAATTTGTAAATAATGTTCCTGCTCTTTAAATTAAAAGATTTGTTTACAAGATAAAAGAAGAATAATCTTGCTATGACCTTAAGTAAATTCGCGAATAAAATCCTTTAATTAATTTTAAACTTTAATCGAAGTGTGATTTATAATTTAAAATTCATTTATTTTAATAATAATAGTCTTTATTAACAGATATATACAGAAAGCATACAAAATAAGTAATAAACATTAATAAACTCAAATGAATAATTTATATCTGTTAATTTAATTGGCTATCGACCAGTGGTCTTTCAGCCTATCGTTTATTTTAATAATTTCAAAATGGATATTTCTAATCCAATTATTATTCTACAAATTATTTCGCGTTTATTTCTTCTACGTGCGACTTTCTGGTCGCGAATCGCCGATGAGGCAACGCGCCGAGGAGAAATTGCCGGCGATGATGAATAAATAATAAGTCTGTTACATTCTCATTTATTTTTTTTACATAATCACCTTGGGTTACACTTTATTGTGTACGTTGCACTCGTGCCGTTAATCATACACCATATTGTGGAGTTATTAGCGTTCCTTCTAATAAAATTCAATGATCTTCATAAATATCTTCCGGTTATGCAACCTCAATAATGTATGCACATTCAAACGAGCAGATGTTTAGCATACTGGGGCGATGCGCCGGCAACTGCAACGACCGTGCTAAAGTTTTGAAAAACGTTTTGTGTTTTTTTTTTTAATTTAATTCAAAATACTGTGTTCAAATAAACATTTATATATAAATATAATAAATAAAAATGATTTGAAAATAATTAATAATTTATTGATATGCAACAGCAGGTGTACATTATGCAATTCAATGTCCGGCGTGGGTATTTGCCCGGGAAGTAGTTGTTTTAATATGCATTTGTTTAACGTACTTACGTAACGTAAGTCAAAAGTCACAGAGCTAAATGTGAAAATAATTTATTAATTATTTTCAAATCATTTTTATTTAATATATTCAAACACAGTATAATGAACACAGTATTTTGAATTAAATAAAAAAAAAACGTTTTACAAAACAGAACAGTATTTTAAATTATACCGTGTTCGTTTAATTGAACACAGTATTTTGAATTACACAAAAAAAAATACAAAACGTTATTCAAAACATTAGCATGGACGTTGCATCGTCCCAAATCAAGTGAATAAGTAATAACTGATTGTGTGTAATAACCAAAACCGTAATAACGCCTTTGTGTTTTTTTTTTTATTTTTATTGAAAACAAACAAATTTGTTTTTAATAAAAACTAATGATACTAATAAAAGTTGATTTTCAACTTTTTATTAGTTTCATTACAATTGCTTCTCTATGCTGTAGCTTCTTAAGTTCTTAATAGTTGAGGCTTCTGCTTCATTATACATGTTAATTTAATTTAAATGATATTTAAACAAATAAATAACTTTGTTTGTATAAGTGTTATACAAACAAAGTTATTTATTTGTTTAAATATCCTTTAAATTATCATAATAAAAAGTTGAAAATCATAAAAAAAATGTTTTTAATAAAAAGTAATTATGAATTTTCAAAAATTAAGTTCCGATTTTACTGTTTTATTTTTTCCACATACATGAGTGATTAAAATAAAAATAATACTAATAGAAAAACGGGATTTATGTTTAATTAAAAATAATACTGTAATATATTTACAATTAATTTGAATTGTTTTATATTTCGGTTTTTCAAAACTCATCAGATTAGTGTGTCCATGTGCAATGCCCTGATGAAGGCGGATTTTGTGTTGTGATTAAATACCAGATATGAATCATAAGACATAATGCAAAATCCGTTCAATCGCCTTTATCAAGCCAATGCACATAGAACACACTAGTCTGATGAGGTTTTAAAGACCGAAATGGCCATCACTATCCACTAGATAAATGGTGGTTGAACATTTTATTAAGGTTGCGGTTTAGTGGAAAGAGATAGCTATATAGTAAAATGGAAATAATCGTTCGAAAATAGAGCTATTCTTTTGGATTTCATAATATGAATGTGTATTTACATTTTTTATCTACCAAGTGTAAAGTATCAGTCTAAATAAAAAATAAATCGTTTATTTTCGTGTATTACGTCAATTTACTAGTTTAAGTTAGAAAAGAAAATTGTAAGATATAATGAAATTAGTAGGTCATGTCTGCTAAGTTATTTGAATGCAGAATTTAGTGAAATCCTTTAAATTTTCATTGCACAAGTTTTTATTGGCAAAAATTTAATTTAAAATTTGCTATAAATTTGATCAATTTTCATTGTTTTTCATAATTATTTTTCACAGAAACTAAACATTAAAATAATTTTTAATTTATCTGATGAAATTCCTGCTTATTTTAAGATTATTTTAATGTATAATACAATATTGTTCATTGATCACAACAACAACTCAAATTAGTGATTGCCCATTTTTGTATAGCTATCTCTTTCTTCTAAACCGCACCCTTAAACGAATTTCATTTCCTGTTCTCATAAATAGTACAAGTTCAACTTCCTTTAGTGAACCAAACAGCGATTCTCGATTGTCTATCTTGTAGCCCCAAATCGTTGAAATTAGACAATAGATGGAGCTTGCGTTATCTCTTAATTATTATTGTTACAATTATTAATAACAAAAATACCGATAATGGATGCTGGTAATTTAGCAAAATAATTATTGGCTCTGAAATGATACGACACTTTCTTCATTACGCTTATTCAAACTAAGAATTTCAAAGCCAGTCCTTATGTCGCAGCAAAAAATTACATTCCACCCCTTTAAAAGTCAGTTTAATAAAGAAAATCTCACACCATTGCTAACACTTTACCTTCACAAAACACAACACAAAACACGTGTATTTTTTTTATAAAATTAATTACCAGACACGAATACATGTTTGACCTAAATCCCTCGTACTATGTATTTACATTTGTCAAAATCACAATTCACGCTCGTAAACAAAATAATACATCCGAAGGTCGGTTGTATCCTCTTCTTTTTTTTTTTCGTTCTCTCGTTTTCACGTCGCGTATTTACCTCGTCTTGGATTCAATTAAAATAATTCTGTTTTCCTCGCGGGATATTTTACATGTCTGGGCTGTTATGGTTCGGATAACTTCATTTTAAAATTTTAATTTTTAAAAAGGTATTCACGTGGATACCAATCCACCATTCTATTGAGTTATGGAAATATTATTAATTGATATAATTTAGTGATCTAAGGCAAGGCAATAGTCGTAGAAATAGTAAATATTAGTGTTGGGCAAAATCAAGTAACAATAAAAATCGAGTTTTTATAAATGAGCAATTTTAAATATAAATAAATAACCTTTATTTGGCATATATACACCTACCAAACACAATAATAATTATTTATTTTTTTAAAAAAGGTATTCACGTGGATACCAATCCACCATTTTATTAAGTTATGGAAATATTATTAATTGATATAATTTAGTGATCTGAAGCAAGCCAAAGAATTCCCATTGCGACTTCGAATCGGAGTTCCCTCTTTATCAACCGTGGTTTGGTATCGCTCTAACTTGGTTTTAAATCGGAATAGACTCATTCGGAATCCGACCCGTGTAAAGTAGGTAGCACCCTAAAAAATCCAAAATAATGCTTTATATTTGTAGAATTTGTTTGAAACAAGAAATTATTCTCACGAGGCGAATTCAAGCAGTGATTACCGCAAAGGAAATTTCATACAAAGTATGAAACTATCCAATTATTATTTGAATTAATTTTCTTGTGTACAGTATTGTGCGAATTAATGTGGACACAAGATTTTTTCCATAAATATTCTTTATTCAAAATAAAACTATTATTAGACATAAAAACATGGTTTAATTACTATTATTTAATATGAAGTAATCTACAATACATTTTGTGAAACTTAAAAAACTTATTTAATTTCATCAAGTAAATGCCTCAACCATCCAGTAACTCAATCTCTCCTAATATAAATTATTATTATATAATCATATCATCAGCTATTTAAAGAAGCCACACAACTGTTGAAAATGTTTCACTAACATTTTCAACAGTTTTAATAATAATAATTTTATTACAGAATCACCTTTTTACAAAAATATTTATTTTTTAATCTTTTTCCTACCTACCGTTAGGTGAAAGGAACAAAAATAATACAAACAAAAAAGTTTTTTTACAAAACATATTGTTAAGCTAAACAATTCTATGTTTTAATTTTTAAAACAAATAACTCCCCTAAAAACTTAATATTATTACAATCACGCGCTTGTCAACCATTTTGCATAAATTACTGGAAACATTGTCATTTTGTAATGTAACTGTACACACGAGACCACCGTATATATCATTCAAGATCTGATTAATTGAAAAACCAGATGTCGGCAACTATTCTAATACTATATATAGATCTAATTGTCATCCCAACAGCTAACGTTAATGTGAATTGTTTATGGCCTCTTTTGCAGGCCGCCGTTTGTTGTAGGAGAGATTAAAAAAAAAACAAGAACTGATTTGCCTTTTATGGTGTCTGCAATTTTTGAACTTAAAAACATGTCATTTTATATTAACATAAAATGGATAGAGTTACAGAGTTTTTCAATTGTATTTAAATATAAATAAAATATTTTTTCCTTTATATCGATTATATTTCTTATAATTCAATTATATTTCCTTATAGATTTCCTTTTTTTTTCCGAAACACTTTCAGGATTCGTCAATTGTATTTCATAATCTTCATTATGCTGGTTGTGGAGACTTTAATGGCTGTCCTTTGTCGTTTTTATAAAAACTTCAACTATTGAAGATGGATTATTTAAATAAAAATACTTGCCCTTTCTCCTACTTATTTTTTATTTCACTAGATATATTTCGGAAACTATGTTTCCATCTTCAGTAGTTGAAGTTTTTATAAATATGTTGTTATGGTATACAACGCAATATTGATAAAATTAAAATATTTAAAAATCATGTTAACTATGAAGATGGAAATATAGTTTCAGAAATATATTTTGTTCAATATAAAAAAATATGTAAGAGACAGGACAATCATTTTTATTTAAATAAATTTTATTTCATGTTTAATTGAAATGCGTTAGATTTATAAAAATAGGAGCAGAAAGACCTTTGGTCAATAGCTCAAAACAGACAAACACTTGCAATTTATTGTGTATACTTAATGATAATACGTAATATTATTTCTACATTTTGTTTCTATGTTGTACATTTTTTTTAATAAATACACTTTTTGGTATTTTATTTGTACACTTCAATTTAAAATTTGTTTGTATAGACTTTAAGTTAGATTTATATATATATATATATATATATATATATATATATATATATATACATATATACATAATCTTAATTGACAAACGTATTACAATACCTACATATAACACAAAATATTACAATACATGCTGTAAGAGTTTGCCAATTGGCTATCGACCAGTGGTCTTTCCGCCTTAGATTTATATTTCTCTGTAATTGTTACATGTATGTGTTGAGAAATTAAATAAATATCGTTTGTAAAAATGTATGTAATTGTCTGAATAAATTTATTTGTAAATAAATTAAATATAAAGAAGTTGAAAATAATTAATAAAGTATTTCCTCTTCTGTTACATTTTTTACCTACGTTACATAAGTACTTTAAAACAAATATACATTAAAACAACTACTTCTCTAACAATTACCCCGCTAGATATTGAATTATATAATGGACACTCGCTGTTGCATATCAACAATAATTCCCTGAGCTCGATTATTTTAGTCCGACATCGCAGCCGGGACGATACGTTTAATTTATTTAATTTGATCATTTCAGTTTAATTTAATTTTTAGGCAGAAAGACCGATGGTCAATAGCCATAACTTAACTAGATGTTTATGATTGTAATATTATAAATATTGTAATGTAATTTAATTCGGAAATAAAGATTTTCTATATATTTAATTGATTTAATTTAATATCTTGGAATAGTGTAAGGGAGCGTTGTACTGACGAGGAATAGATCCCGAAACACGTGTCTGCAGATGGCCTTTTATTACTTAGTTTTGTTGCTCTTTTTTCTTTACTCTTTATATTAAACATTTTCGAATTAAAAAAAATGTTGCATGTGTCCATTATGGAATTTAATATTTGCTCTTTGTATCGATTCGAATCATTTTTCAATCCTGATAATTTTGAAATATTGTACACGGGTAATAAAGGACAAGAATTAAATTTAAGAGAAAGCCTGGAAATCAGTATGACATCAATTCTTAAATCCCTTATTACCTGATTAATATAATAATAAAAATTAAAAATAAAAATACTGTATATATATTCATGTAAAAATAATTTTCTGTACACTCCTTGATAATGACGAGAGTTGAAATTAGTCGGAGGAAAATTAAGTAGTGAAACAAATCAAGTGTATTTTTC
This sequence comes from Philonthus spinipes, assembly GCA_963082785.1. Classification (NCBI taxonomy): domain Eukaryota; kingdom Metazoa; phylum Arthropoda; class Insecta; order Coleoptera; family Staphylinidae; genus Philonthus; species Philonthus spinipes. Next base: position 11,441,477 of record OY720306.1, read on the forward strand.
AACCTGTTAATATTTGCCCTTTGTTTAAATGTACATTTGTTTTAAAGTAAACGTAAGTCAAAAATGTCACAGATGCAAAAGAGGAAAAAATTTATTAATTATTTTCAATTTTATTTTATTTAATTTATTTAAGTAACTGTGACTAAGTGAATGAATACTCCTTTCTATTAATATTTAAAGATATTTTTATATTTTATATTTATTTTATATTTTTCAGCTAAGGGCTGTGATGTTTCTTTTCAGATTACCCGTACATATAAATTAGGGAAATTACTAGAAATAAATCCAACGTCATATACAGTTTAGTAGAATACTTTAGCGATTCGAATGAAGAATGTCATTTTCAAGAGCAAAAATCAGTCGTTTAGACGAAAAAGGGAGGCCGTCAACGGCTGCAATTGTTTTAAAATCATGTACAAGTAGCCAAACATTGTTAGTACCAAAATTTTGTAGTCTTGCACAACCCCGAGTGCACAATTTATTAAGGACGGTGTTAGAACGAATATTGTAAAAATTCCTTTCTCAACGAAAGAGTCACCGCCTGCCGATGAAATGGATTTAGTTTCAAAAATTAATTTTAATAATGAACTAAGAGGAATTAGATTTAGACATAATTAGTACAAAAATGTTAAAGAAAAATATTTGATATATTCTGAAATTAATTTGATAAATCAGAAAATCTATATGTCAATTGATTTTTTAACAAATTTTAGAAATATAGTGAAACTAATTTAATAAATAGTGAAATATAATTGAAAAACTCTTTAATTTTTGATAAACAAAAAAAAATATGTAATTACCCTTTACCTGTACTACTAATAAACTATATCAATTAGTACTTAAATACCATACATTTATTAAACTCGTTAAAAAAAGTTAATGGCGGAAATCCGAGTGGATCTCGTCCGACGTTTGCTCTTTCAGCGATAACAAGCAATTTCATATTTTATTGTGTTGTTCATGGATCGGTAAAATCTCTTCCGATAAATGCCATATCCGGGGGAAAACGTATCGCGTAGCTGGATCTGGGGAAATTCTCCTTGAAGCGCTGCAACTCCATTACCACAAAGTAATGAGATATGCGCTTGTTCCATCAGTCTGCTCGGTTCCTTTGATTTTACGTCCCGTGAAGTTACATGAAGTCGATCTATCGGGGAAAGTAGAAAATACGAAAGTTAATTTTGTTTGATATAAATATTAAAAAGGAATTAATCTAATTATTTTTTTATAAACAAGAGAGGACAAGAGAGAATAAAATTATCAGAAAATGACAAAATATATTATTATTAATAAAATTGAATAACAGTGAATCTGCATTTATTTTCGTATTAGAAACTGAATACAAAGAGGAAAAATAAAATAATCAAAAATAAGATAATGATAAAGTATATTAATAATCTTTATGGCTAATTCCATGTCAATCTGAACAAAGAATGGGTAAACAAAAACATGACGCTGAACTGGTTAAGAAGTGCTGGGCTGAAAGGTAAAACAGAAAGCTTAATTATAGCCGCTCAAGATCAAGCACTAAATACATGACACAATAAAAAAATGATTCTACATCAAAACGTAGATGGTAAGTGTAGAATGTGCAATCAGCAATAATAACATATTAGCCATATAATCTCAGGTTGCTCCGTTTTAGCCCCTACTGAATATACGCATCGCCACAATAGTAAATTACATTCACTGGAAAATGTTGAAATATGCCAACGTCCCTGTTTCTGATAAGTGGTACGAGCACCAGCCTGAAAAAGTCACAGAGGCAGACGAGATCACTATTCTTTATAACAAAGGAATCATCACGAATCGCACTATTGTAGCAAATGGACCTGACATCATATACCATGACAAGAGAATGAAACAATGTCTCCGTCAGTACCTGACGATGCCAATGCCAATGCTAAATACAGCGAAAATTTTTCAAAGTATAAAGATCTCGAAATAGAAATATCACGTATGTGGAGCACTCATACCAATGTTGATTGTAGGAGCACTAGGAACGATAAGGAATGGTTTTGAAAATATAATTAGCAAAATACTCGGAGATGTTTCCGTAGTACAGACCCAAAAAATTGCAATACTAGGCACTGCTCATATAATTAGAAAAATACCTACAATTAGAGATTAAAATAATAAAATCTAAGGATTATTCCAGGAACCAGCTAACGACTGAAAAAATGAAATATATAATAATAATAATAAGACTAAAAAACCAGTGGTCGACAGCCAATTAATAGATATAAATTATAATCTTAATTATATATTTTTCTATAATATATTTTTTTTAAACATACCATCTACTAATATAACTATTATATTATATGTTATATTATTGGATAGTATTTACAAAAAAATATATTATAGAAAAATATAAAATTAAGATTATAATTTATATCTATTAATTAATTGGCTATCAACCGCTGGTTTTTTCAGTCTCATTATTATTATTAATATACTTTATGATTCTCATCAAAAAATACATAATTGTACTTTTTTATATGTAAATATTATCTAATAATGTAACTATTCTTAGATGTGTATTTACAAAAAATACAAAATAATAATAAAAAAAACAGTGTCATGTCAGAGCGAACTTCACAAATTGAAATCCAACAATCATATTATTTCCTATACCCCTCTTATAAGGTGTCCCACAACGATCTTCCTTATCACCGTTATTGTACGGTAGTAATAATGATTATAATAATATTTATTTATACCAACACTTGTAGCTATAGCTTGTATAGCAACACGTTAGCTATCGTAAAGACTAGCAATACATTTTGCTCTGATAAATACAACAATATATTTAAATCCTTCACGATATTTCATATTTTTCTCTGTTAATACAATATTTATTCTCCATTCTTGTACCCTTAAGAAAGCACGAATATCCCTCAAAACCATTGGATTCTACATAAAAGTGGTGTTTAAAGTGGTAAATTAAAAAATTATACCAAGAAAATCTCGACTATTGTGGTTTAAGCAAAGTTTTGTGTAAAATAGGATATTTTAATAAATAAACTGAGTGGATTACAATATTATTTAGTGATACGAATGGATTTACTGGATGGATTGCGCCAAAATCTATTTGTGTCCCTTAATAATATCGCAATACATTGAGTAGAAGACAAAATCCATTCGTATCCCTTAATAATATCGCAATGTTTCTAGTATGATTCTGTGAATATCGTATTTGACATAAAACTTTTTTTAAACCACATATAATTTCCCAAAAATCCAAAATGAAGACAAGGATTGGACACTTCAGAGGAATAACAATGGTAAATCAAGGTACTTCTAGTAAAACAGCAGAATCTGTAATTCAATACCCGCTGTATACTTATACGTAGATTAGTATATATCAAACATGAATAAATTTGTTATTATATGGGGTTATCTAGTTGCTCAATTATTAAAATTATATAAATACTTAAAGTATGTCCCTTGTACTTTAAGTATTTGTATAATTTTAATAAATGAGCAACTAGATTAAAAGGAAAAATAAACAGTTGTCAAGTTTCACTAATTCTAAAAGGAAATCAAATCCTAGTTTTTTTAGATTACATCCCTAAACAAAATCTATTAGAAGAGCACACGTTTGGTTAACCCATTTACCGATGGAGTGCGATACGTAACGCGCAAATTGAAAATTATGTAAGCAATTAGCTTACGCGGCGAACACAAATGTCGATTGTTGAAAATTTAATGAATCTCGCGGGGGGTTCGAGCGAACGAACCGTGGGGAAAGTATCCGCCGCGTGTGCTGCGTGTGTTTTCATAACAAATGGCGTGTATCTCTGCTGAAATCGATCACACACATGCACTCGAATACACACATGCACACACACGCATACGCTCCGGCATTCCTGCTGTTTATAGCGCCGGCGATGCCGGCGCGGGCATGTATTCAGCAGGCAGAACGGACAATTGCCAAGGCAGCCAGGCAAACAGAAACTGAAACAGGCGAAACCTGCAAACGGCGAGCGGCAAGCGAGCACATGCAGGCCCACCAGTGCAATGACCCAACTTACTACTCAGTCTCAGTGACCTACTTACTGAACATATGGGAGATCGGCAGCCTTCGACCGTACATCGTACACACGAATCCGTATTTACGATTCGCGATTGTTTCTTTTTCATATTCCTTTTATTTTTCTCCTTATGCATTTGTTTTTTTATATATAAATTGATCAATTTACACCAAAAATATTGTTATTGTAATTCAACTTTTTAATAAAAGCATGCTCAATGATTTCAATTTTAAAATTAGCTTCACGAAATAAACTACATACACTCCTGAATTAAAATAGCACGTCTTAGGTAAAAAATAAGAAATATTAAAATTAATTAAACAATTTTATTTAAAAGGATCCTGCTATAATAAATCAAATAATCAATTTATGGCTGAAAGACCTATGGCCGATGGCCGTTTAGGAAGAATATATAAGATGTATTGTATTATACATAATGTAAATTTTAGAATTGAGATGGTTGTATAACCAATTTATTTTGATAATTGAACAAAAACAATGCATGTTTTGATTGTATCTTCAGAAGATCCATACTATGTGAAGAATGGCCAGATATGGCGACAATTAGGAATCTACCGACCTCGATACTGCTAGACTTCCTCAATGAAGTGGACTGGCAGTGCTAAGAACTGGTATTTAGTTGTCCCAAAGGGAGGGAGCATTAGGGGCTTAACGAGGCATGCTTCTGCACACCCCCCTTTAAACCGTAACCAATCTTCAATTTGGTTCTCATTAATCACTTGACGAAACATGTTTACAATTAAATAAAATACTTGTTTCACAATTATTTTTTATTCCCTCCTAGTAGTTTCTCTAGTCAACTAGACAATATAAATCTGGCTATTAAATTTTCAAATAAAAAGGATTTTCAAAAAAATTTCTCCAAAATAAAATTGATAGAAGCTACAAAAAACTTGACCAAAATACGCTCAACATCCACGACTGCCATAAAAAATTTTTTTTTGCTTTAGTAAAATTCATAATGGACCTTTTAATTGTTTGAATACCAACTTCAGACAAAATTCTAATAAGAGGATTTCGAAGGCTAATTATTGACGTTGTGTCTCACTTTATTCCAGATAAAAACATAAAGACGTTAGACACTCACTTCTGCTGCTGGATTCTTTAATACAGAGAAATCTGCGACGATGTAAAAACAATACAAGTCAATATTGGTTGGTGGCGAGTGATTTAGAATATTGTGAAGTTCTAATTAAAAAATTACAAATGGAATAATTTCGTTTCCGTTATGAGATTTAAAATCCTACGGGACCACTTCAACAATACAAGGATATGGATGCATCGAAACAGGCAATAATTTAAATACTATCAAAAGGATATCTTGAATGGCTTTCTTAGTTAACACTTTGTAGAATGTATTGAATTATTTTGATATAAGTAATTGTTCCAAAAAATATCGAGAAAGTCGAGGAGGTGAACAAAAATGTTTAATACGAAGAGGCGTAACATAAAGTTAAACAAACCTAGCATACAAACTTTGTCATTTAAGATTCGTTAAAAGTTCTCGCAAATTCAACCTAAGATTTAGTAATTAATAAGTTATTATTACTATAACTTTTTAATTATGAAAATTTTAATTAATACACTTGGTTGTTCGATTCACTATTTCTTTATTTGTGTTCCGACTAGTTTCGACCAGTGGTCATTTTCATTTTCACCACGGGATAAGTGATAATTTAGTTCAAAATATAAGAAGTTATAGGTTATAAAGGGCCATTGTGAGGTGAGTTATAGCCTCTCGTGAACTGCGATCATAAGATCTATTGTTCTGTATTAATTAAAACGATTTTCAGCTTTACAAACCGAACATTAAGTGCTTATCATTCCAAAAATATTTACCTTTGTATAAAGACAAATATTTAAAAAAAGTAAGTGACGCAGGTTATGACTAATTAATTAATAATAATAAGAATGTTTGGACTGCAATTTTTGTTTAGATTCCCGGCGGCAAGGATTCTTAGAGTGATACTGGTCCTTACGACAAAAGATGTTGGTTATATCTCAGTTTGATCTCCATAAAAATATAAAGATGTTATAATTTCCTTTCAAACAGATTTTTTGCTTGTATAAAAATACATAATGGACCTTTTAGTGGTTTGAATGTCAACTACAGACAAAATTCTAATAAGATTTCATAGGCTGTTTTTTTTGGCGTTGTATTTCAGTTTATTCCAGATGAAAACTACATAACATATAAACGTTGGATATTTCTTCTTATAAATATATATATATATTATGTATAAAAATACATAATACATAATATATATATATGTGGCACTACACTCCTTGTGGAGTTTCGCCGCTTCAGATTGAAGCCCTTACAATCCGTTTATATTAGGGTGGATTAATCCCCGTAATTCTTCTCTCATTGTGCTATCTCAGTGTTAAATATGTCCATCGCTATTTCTCTCCATTTCTTCCTGTCTTCTGCCTTCTTTTTCCAGTTGGTAATTCCCATACTTTTTCTTCTTATATATAAAAATCGATAAATGAGTTAATTTTTTTCTAGTAAATTGATTGCCAACTTCAGCCCAAATCCTATCGGGAGAATTTTTAAGGCTAATTCAATTATTGGGGTTGTATTACAGTTTGTTTCAAATGAAAGCAGAAATATGTTACAAATCCCTCTCAAATAGTTTTGTTGGCTAATATATAAGATGATAACGAATCTCTTGGTGATTCGAAAGACAACTCCAGACAAAATTTTATTAAGAGGATTTCGATTGCTAATTTTTGGCGTTGTGTTTCAGTTTATTCAAGATGAAAACCTAAAAGTGTTGGAAATTCCTTCCTGCTTGTATATAAAGGTCCATAAAGGACATTTTTTCTGGTGAATTTAATGCCAATTTCATCCGAAATCCTATCGGAACAACTTTTAAGGCTAATTCAATTATTGAGGTTGAGTGTCAGTTTGTGTCAGATAAAAGTAGAAAGGTGTTACAAATCCCATTCAAACAGATTTTATGGCTATAAAAAAGCTATATTTTAGTGAAGGCATATTGATGTTGTTAACTATGCCACAAATTAGGCAATAGAAGGCACTTGTGTTATCTTTTCAATTATTATGATTCATTTAATCACAATACAAGATCCGTTCAACCACCTTCATCAAGGCATTGCACATGGATCGCACTGGTATGACGAGGTCCGAAAACCGAAATGGCCATCACCAGTTATCCATACGCTGAATAGTGGTTGAACGTTTTAAATGAACACATGTAGAGTTTAACAATACCAAAGATGGCGCTTGTGTCGCCTTTTATTTATTAGGACATATAGAGTTGATGAATTTTCGAAAAGATGCCTTTAAGTTGACTGCCTTTCTGTTTCGGTAGAGCAATTTGCGCACGGTCTTATTTATTTAGCCACTTTCCAACCTATAGAGCCAACAATTGGCAATTGAGCTCCTCTAAGATTGTTAACATAATCCAAAATAATGACTTAAGGTAACAGTATAAAAAGAAACAGCCTTAAATTGCACTAGTGCCACTTTTCAGCCGATAGTTGGCAATTTTGTATTCGCTATTGTTTCTGAACTCTTATACGATTCTTGACATAATCAAATTAATGATTTAAGGTAACCGTATAAAAAGAATCAGTTTAAATAGCATTCGTTTATATTAAATGTGCATCAGTTTATCCTGCTGATAGTGGCCGATAGTTGGCAATTTCGTATTCGCTATTGTCCCTGAGCTCCTCTAAGATTACTAGTATAATTCAAAATAATGACCCTACGATTCTTGACATAATCAAAATAATGATTTAAGGTAACCGTACAAAAAGAAACAGAGTTAAATTGCATTCATAAGGTGTCTATTTTTCTTGATAATTAGTTTGTCTACAAATATTTCTAATACAATACATATGTTACATAAATAAACACTTGCAGAAGTCATTGCCTTCCCTGTCCTCGCCTCGGAAATTTGAATCGCATTCGTTCCATCTCGGGCTAAATGTATTAGAGAATAGGGCTTTTTCTTGAAATTACATGAATGCCAAATTTTCTCTTCAACAGATCAATCGCTTGACCAGCTCTGTAACATATGGTACAATTTTGTTGAAATCATATATTATTGATGTCGAATTTATCTAATTCTGCCCAAACATATATTTTTCCTACATGACACGACAGAAAATTCTATTGACCGAAATATGGTGGTTGCCTTCTCAGACGTAAAATACACTTTCGACGTGAAATCCACACCATATGGTCCCTTTTGTAGATACAATGGAGTCTCTTAAAGCACGAAAGACTTTGTTGCTGCCCAATAACGTATATTTTACTTATTAACGAAGACTTTAAGCCAAAAATGCACTGTTGACGATTTTTCGATGAAATTCAGTTATTATTTCTATCTTTAGACTACCTGTTTAGACTAGTTTACGAGCGATAGCGATCCCAATAAGAATCCTATACTCGCAAAGTGTCAAGTTTGCAAGCGTTAGCGAGCCCTATAAGGATCCTGGACTGGTAAAGCTTTGTGTCAAATTTCCTAGCTTTAGTAAAATACTAAACTGTCAGAGCGTAGTTCTAAATTTGCGAATCCTATAAGGACCCTAGATTGGCAAAGCTTTATGTTAAGTTCAGGGCGATGGAGAGCCTATGAAGATTTTGAATTAATATAGCTTATTTTCAAGTTTACGAGCAATAGCGAATTCTATTTAGATACTAAACCGTCAAAGATTAGTTTCAAGTTTGCGAGTAATAGCGATCACTATAAGAACTATAGAACGGCAACACTGATTGTTAAGCTTGCTAGTGATAGGAGCCTATACGGAATTGACAGAGCTTAATAATAAGTTTGCGAGCCTTATAAGGACCCTAGACTAATAAAGTTTTGCGTCAATTTTGGGAGCGATAGCGAGTTCTGTTAAGACACTAGCCTGGCAGAACTTAGTGTCAAGTTTGCGAGCGATCCCTATAAGAACCATAGACTGGTAACACTGTATGTAAAGTTTGCGAGCGATAGGAGCCTATAAGGATCTTGAATTGGCAGAGCTTAGTATCAAGTTTGCGAGCAATAGTGATCCCTATAAGAACTATAGACCGGCAACACTGATTGTTAAGCTTGTTAGTGATTTTGAATTGGCAGAGCTTAAAAATAAGTTTGCGAACGATAGCGAGCCTTATAAGGACCCTAGACTAGTAAAGTTTTGCATCAATTTTGAGAGCAATAGCGAGTTCTGTTAAGACACTAGACTGGTAGAGCTTAGTGTCAAGTTTACGAGCGATGGCGAGCCCTATAATGATTCTAGACTGGCAAAGTTTTGTGTCAATTTTGCTCTGTTAGGGCATTAGAGTAGCAGAGCTTAGTGACAAGTTTGCAAGTAATAGTGATCCTTATACGAACCCTGGACTGGCTAAACTTTGAGTCAAGTTTGCGAGCGATAGCTAGGACACTAGACTAGGCTTAGTATCAAAAGTTTGCGAGCGATCACTACAAAGGCTTTAGACCGACAAAGCATAGTGTCAGGTCACGAGCAATAGCGAAACTATAAAGTTTATTGACTGTCTGAACTTTTAGGATCTCTGAGTTACACAGCTTAATGTCAATTATGCGAATGTTAGCGAGCTTATACGAATTTAGAACTTGTAAAATTTAGTAAAAAAATTCTTTACGATAGCGAGCCTACAGATTTTTGACTGTCTGAGCTTAGTGTCAAATTTGTGAACTACAGCAAATATATAGGGATTTTGTACTTGGAAAGCTTAATGACAGGTTTATGAGCGATAACGAACCTATAAAAGCTCAATACTCGATTAGTCAAGGTGTTCTTTTTTCTATGGCATCAAATTTATTCATTCAATTCATTCGGTTTGTCGCGAATGGCAAATTATAAAAATGGCTGATTGTGTTTAAAACAAGTATGTAATAATATAAAATACATAAAAGGGTCATAATTTTCTTCTTTATAAGCACGAAACGAACAAATCGTTTAATAAGTCGTCCTTTGAGGAGTTGGACGTCCTCTGCGCGAAATCCTTTCATCTCTGCAAGTAAACGCTTACCCACGTGCTAAATATAATTGACGGAAACAATTGGTCCTTCGAACCGGATGCTATTATTTTTATTGCGTTGCGCTATTCAACAAAACGTCTAACAAGAAATTGATTTTTTTTCCTGCACCTGCTCTGGGGAATCCGAAGTGAGTCACGTGTATTAGTATCAATAACCCTGCCGAAATTCCGTGATGAAAAGCCGCGTGCCTTCTGATTGTGATAAGCGCCTTTTTTTTTTCGAAACACACATACATACACACGCGCGCGATGAGAGAGAGGGAGAAGAAAAAAAAAACGGTCGATGTCGATGTGTGTCGATACGGACCGAGTTTACTGTACAGAATCATAGTGTTGTGGAGGTCAACGAACCCCGAACAGAAGTGGGGATACCGCTACGTCACCGGCGTGTGGCTGCGACGTACGTTATGCCGGCAGGAAATTGAACAGATAAAGAGAGAGAGACGTCCCGACGGCGCGTACATTCCCACATTATTACACAGATACATGGACAATTTGCTACGAGAGACTTTCTTAAAAAAATGTCCAAAATATTACGCGACGCCCGCGGAATTTAGTTAATTTCGACGCCCGCTCCCGGGTTTTAAATTTTTTCTACAGAGTGAGAGTTATGTAGTGAAACAGGGAAGTGAATAAGTGCCTGTGTTTTAAAACACGATATTTTTAAATGTGAATTTTTATACGCAAAGTTGTTTCTATTTTTTTTTTAATTTTAAATAATTAGTCAGTGTGTATAACGAGCTGTGATTAAATTAACTCTGCGGTTGTTTTAAAATAAAGTATTTTTTTTTTATTTAAAACGAAATATAGTGTCTTATAATTAGTGTGGTGTTTATTTTTGTATAAGTAAATATTATGTAAAAAAAATCGAAGGAGAAAATTGATTGGTGCTATTGCGAAACACGCGCGCGATTTCTAAATCCTCCACACACTTGATTTATTTTAAGTTGTGTAATTTTCAATACTTACATTTAAAGTTAACTTCACGAAAATCAAAATTAAAAAAAAAGATAGCCCGGCTGTTATTGTCTCTTTATCGTATTCATATGTGTGTGTGTGAGTGTGTATAATCGGTCATTCACATTGTTTAAAAATAGACGCGCGTGTTGGCTTATAAAATTATATATATTTTTTCCATCGGATCGCGAGCATCTCCCTACCGGTTCCAACGTGACTCCCGAAATTCCGCGAAAGTTTTCGCGCTCCGACGCCAACGCTGTCAATCCGAATCCTGGCTGCTGTTCATTCAACAATAACAAAAACAACAATTCACACGTTTTATTGTAAATCTCTTCTTGAAGCCGTTTATCGGAGCAAGTAACGATCGGCTCTCTCACTCAACCATATTTGGCGGTGAACAACCTCGAGTTCAATGGCTTAACCGCGCCTCCTAAACATGATCCGCTCGATACGCCACCGGTTCGAGTCCGGACTAGTCGTGTGCCGCTCCTCCGCGTCCCCAATGACACGTGATATTTTTAAAATTCACATTTTTAATGTAATTCACTCGCCGTTTCGCGGATCCCCCTTAATAACCCTGCTCCAGACGTATAAACACCGCTAATTTACACCAGCTTTTCGCCAGAATTCCAGAATTATCGTCCTGACACGCTGAGTTACGAGGGTTTCATCCTCTCGGCTAATTCTGAATTTAGTAACAGTCACTTCGCTTCAACATTTCGCCGGTGTATGAATTATTTCCAGACTATCGATCGTTAAATATAAACTGGAACTGTTTGTTCCCGTGCATGCGATCGCGTAACTCACGCGCTCCTATTTGAAAACAAACACCCCGCCGACATTTTGTTTGTAAATTAAATAAAATGATTCAACTTAGACCAATATTAAGATATCGATAACAAATTTCTGACATAAATAAAAGAAAACACTTAAGGAACTAAAATAAAATTTTGAATTCAAAATTAGTTGAAATGTCACATCAAGTCATCAACAAGGACCAAATTATTGATACAAGATAGGACACTAGAAATCCCTAGATCCAAAAACAAAGAAAACTTCTTGAACTAAAATAGGACTAGAAACATATTCGATGATTGAGGCTTTTACTTGATGAAACTCTATTATACACTATTTGTAAATAAAACAACCGTTTTTTTAAGTTTCATATAATTTATTGTGGAGACAATGCTACAATTGTTTTGGCATCATCTGGCAGATGATTAATTTATTAATTTCTAATCTATTTACATCAAGCGGTCAGCGGGAATCAAACTATAATTATAATAGAAGACACTAGAAATCACGAATGGCAATTGAATATCCACTTATTTTGGACATGCCAAATGTGTAAAAGTATACAAATTCTTGAAATGAACTTGAAATATTATTAAATCCAAAAAACATTTGAAATCATCTGAAAATTACTTAGGATACTTCTAAAATTAAAGAAAACTAAATTTTCAATAACTTTCTTTAGGTGATTCAAAGAAGAAGAACAGAATCTTTAAAGAAGAGATATAAAAAATAATGAATAAAAAACGATTACACATTTTTTATGTTACATCAGTAAGAGGTACTGAAGTCATAAAAAATTATAGTCTGACATATTAATGATTAAGTACCATAAAAAATGCAAACAGCAAATGTTTGATTGAGAATTTATGGCAATTGGTGATTCCTCATTAAATATGAAACAATTCTGAAGAAATATAAAAAATAATGAATAAAAATTAAACAGAAATATTTGAAATCATTTAAAAGTTACTTAAGATACTTCTAAAATTAAACAAAACTAAGTTTCCATTAACTAATTTTGGATGATTCAAAGAAGAACAAAATCTTCAAGGAAAAGTTATAAAAAATAATAATAAAAAACAACAGTATTTGAAATCTTTTGAAAATTACTTAAGATTCTTCTAAAATGAAACAGAACTATGTTTCCAATAACTTTCTTTAGATAATTCAAAAACGAAGAACAGAATCTTTAAAGTAGAGATATAAAAAATAATGAATAAAAACCGATTACACATTTTTTATGTTACACCAGTAAGAGGTACTGAAGTCATCAAAAATTATAGTCTGAAATATTTGTGATTAAGTACCATAAAAAATGTAAAGAGCAAATGTTTGATTGAGAATTTATGGCAATTGATGATTCCTCATTAAATATTGAAACAATTCTGTTTTCTCGAAGATGGAATCTTGATTTTTTTGAGAATGTTTGACAAATAGAATTTTGTAAAGATGATTTTTCGTTTGATTCAGGAAATGTAATAATTCGGTAATTTTCCAGTGGGTTTTGTCTCTAAAATGATCGAAATTTATGATACCGTGAAGGTGTTTTTAGAAATAATTAGCATTATCTTACTGCCTGGAGTTTAAGTCATATGTGTGGTTAAATTATTCCTGAAGCAGGTTTTTTATTTTTTTAAATTCAGTGAAATCTGTCGAATCAGTCGAAAATAACCCAAAATTGAGCATTCCGTTAATTCGATTTGTTTGAAGAAGATTCCTAGGTAATTTGAAGGTTCTAAAAATAGCATCTTTACTTGATTAAAATATATTCTTAATTTGATCGAGATAATTTGATATTCCCAAATTTTTCGAAGAAAATTCTTCATTTGGTTGAGAAATTGTGATAACTTGAATGTGCTAAAAAATGCATCTTTATTTAATTGAAATAGATTCTTCATTTGATCGAGATAATTTGACAATCCCATTTTTTTTTTTCAAAGATTCTTCATTTGATTGAAAAAATGTGATAATTTGAGCGTTCTAAAAATGGAATCTTTACTTGATTGAAAGAGAGATTCTTCAATTGTTCGAGATAATTTGACAATCCCATTTTTTTCAAAGATTCTTCATTTGATTGAAAAAATGTGTTAATTTGAACGTTCTAAAATTGGCATCTTTACTTGATTGAAATAAATTCTTCATGTGATCGAGATAATTTGATAATTCCATTTTATTTTTTTTCGAAGGAGAAATTGTGATAACTTGAATGTGCTAAAAATTGCATCTTTATTTAATTGAAATAGATTCTTCATTTGATCGAGATAATTTGACAATCCCATTTTTTCGAAGATTTTTTATTTGATTGAAAAAATGTGATAATTTGAATGTTCTAAAAATGGCATCTTTACTTGATTGAAGTAGATTCTTCATGTGATCGAGATAATTTGATAATTCCAATTTTTTCGAAGACGATTCTTTATTTGGTTGAGAAAATTTGATAATTTGAATGTTCTAAAAATGACATCTTTACTTGATTGAAATAGATTCTTCATGTGATCGAGATAATTTGATAATTCCAATTTTTTTCGAAGAAAATTCTTCATTTGTTTGAGAAATTGTGATAACTTTAATGTTCTAAAAATTTAAATCTTAAATCTTTATTTAATTGAAATAGATTCTTCATTTGATCGATATAATTTGACAATCCCATTTTTTTTCAAAGATTCTTCATTTGATCGAGATAATTTCACAATCCTATTTTTTCGAAGATTCTTCATTTGATTGAAACAATGTGATAATTTGAACGTTCTAAAAATGGCATCTTTACTTGATTGAAATAGATTATTCATGTGATCGAGATAATTTGATAATTCCAATTTTTCGAAAAAGATTCTTTATTTGGTTGAGAAAATGTGATAATTTGAATGCTCTAATAATGACATCTTTAATTCATCGAAATAGATTCTTTATTTGTTTGAGAATCTGTAATAATTCCAATTTCATAAAGATGAGATTTTCATTTAAATAGGAGAATATAATTTAAATTTCCCGAAGATCTTGAATATATGATGATCCAAATTCTATAAAAATGGAATCTGGAACCAGTATATGTTTCCCAATTTGTATTCAAACAAAGAAATATTTTTAAAATACTGTAAAAGAAATGTCATAACAAAATAAAAACAAAGGTTTCTAAATACTCTGTAAGTGACACAAATAAGTCATAATCGTGAAACGAGGAAACTTGTAAGAGAATTAAGGATACGAATCTTTAAACCGTATATTCTACACTTATATCTAAAGAAAATTGTAACGACATTAAAAGATCTCCAAAAATGTCACGGAAGAATGAAAGCATTGGGCTTCTTCGTTAGTTCTGCACTAAGTTGAACTGAGTGCAATTTTGTCAGGTTTTCATTGCTGTCTATTAGTGCAGAACACCGCAAGGAATACACCTAATATTTCTCACCAGATTGGAAAAAGGGTGTTTACAATCCTTCCCTTGTAAAGGGTATTTACAACCCTTTCCTTGTAAAGGGTATTTACAACCCTCTACCTTGTAAAGGGTATTTATAATTCCCTTTTTCCAATCTAGTGACAAATATTAGGTTTAGTTGCAGTATAGCACTTTTTACACTATCTTGTCTTTGCAAATCGAGTAATATTTGCGTACTTGCATCAAATTATGGTCCTTCTATACTTTGCCTTGTTGTTATTGGGAAGCTTATTGAATCTTTGACTGACGAATTTCTAATTATTCCTATAGTACAAATGCAACACATATCTCTCCCCTAATTTTAACACGAGAGGAATACATTTCTAATGACGCTTGTGCAGAAATAATTATTTTCTTCCAGAATCTAAAAGAGAAGGGAACAAAATTTGTTTAAAAAAAAGAACAATCATTCTTCATTTATAACCACTTATTGACTAACCCTTTAATCTTTAAGGTTTTTCTAGTTGTAAGCAAAATTATTTTTAATCAAAATGTACATTGAAAAACCATAAAACTTGAATGTTAATAAAGATACATCAAACTTAAAAAAATACTGTAACAGTATTGTAATGTTACAATGTTTTCATTCTCCCGTGACATTTTTGAAGATCATTTAATGTCGTTACAATTTTCTTTAGATATAAGTATAGAATATACGGTTTAAAGATTCGTATCCTTAATTCTCCTACAGGTTTCCCCGTTTCACGATTATGACTTATTTGTGTCATTTACAGAGTATTTAGAAACCTTTATTTTCATTGTGTTACCCTACACCCATGTGGGTAGAAAGGGGTCATTGAATATATATATACAGAGAGCTTTTTTTTATCAGTATACATTTCCCCTATGTATACCTGCAAAATACGCGAGTCAATTGCATTAATGTATGTGTGTTTAGTTGCTTATAAGACGCAACTGAACACACATATGTCAAATAATCAACAAAACATACACCCATTAATCGGTTCAATGCGTTTGACTCGCGTTTCTGCAGGTATACACTTCCCTTAATGTATACTGATAAAAAACCTCTCTCTCTATATATATATATTCATTTTGTTATGACGATTCTTTATTTTTACATAAATGTCCAGTGAAGGACATTATTAACATTACATTTTTAGAATACTTCAAAGAAAAGTTTACTAACCGAAGTCTTATCAATAATGAAAACCAAATTGCACTGACAGCGGTTGTACAAGAAATACAATAAACAGCTTGATTTATTGAATCAACTTCATATTTATTCTACAACAAAAAAAAACGTACAGTGTAAAATATTTGGACTATAAATTTTTTTAAAAATATTTATCGTAAGTTAAAAAAAAACATACTTTCTTTCTTGATTGAAACTCTTTTCTTTTTTCAAATACTTCTATGTGATTGACAGTTTCATTTAATTCTATTAAAACTTCACAGAAGAAAAATTTAAAATGTCTTCTTTTTCTGCGAATTTTTAATAGAATTCAATGAATTTGTTAATTTTTTTAATACGTTGGTATTTCTCTTTGTTTTTAATATTCGATTTTTAATCTTATTCTATTCTTTATCCTTGATTCTTTATTCGCAGTTTATATAATAGAAAAGCCACAATTAATCGTCATTCCGGATAAAACCAACAGCGAACAGAATTACGAATTACGGAACATTAACAGCACTTCCCCGAATCACGCACTAACTTAATCAATTTCATCGTATAGATTCCAATTTCGGAATAATTGCTTTTTTACGGCACGGCACCGAACTATCGCCGGTTATTGAACTTTGGAGGAACGCGAAATTTCCTACTCACACACTCACGCACACACACACACACACACACACACACACACACACACACACACACACATACGTGTACTCCTGACAAATTACCAATCTTATCGAACCGACGAGTAAAAACTCATGTTTCCGAATTGATTAGCGTAGTCTCAGCACCGGCATCTCCTCCTTACGCAATATTTCGCTCCTTCGAATTTCTTGCAGGTGTACCACCAACGACCAAACGATGCGAGTATGAATATGATGAAAATACGCACGAGCTGTTGTATGTAATTCCGCGCCGTCCTTCATTATTCGCCGAAAGTGATCCTTAACCCACAGTACCGACCAGTCGAGTGTCTTAAGTAGTGTTGATTCTTTTTGTATGTGAGCGAGTTTTTTCGGCCAATTAGCGGCCCTGCAATGCGACGCGTTTGCTTGATCGGTTTTGCATGTGAACGAACGTTGGCCGTGGCCGTGGTGTACGATGGACTCTTTTCAAGATCTGTTCAATGCTGGAGATAACTGGGCGTCTGCAGAGGGTGGCAGGGTCGATTGTAATTCAGCGGATTCTACGACACCGCCGCCCGCTCAGCACCGCAGCGAGGATAAAGATGAGAAGAAGCATATTAATTCTATTAGAGGTATGTCAGTCCTCTTTCAACAAAAAAAAAAATGCATACCAGCAAAAAAACTATCCGCCATACATTCACTTATCCTTCTCCTCTTCAAATATTCTACCAATTTATTAAAACCTTTAAATAAGCACTTGGTTAGTTCCACAATTTATTTTATTTCACACTTGTCATTATCAACATTTATTACTGGGGATGTTATCAGCTGCTTTCGGCTCTAGAAACATTGCTTAATTTTCTCCTATCTCTCTCTCTTTCTTTAACCACCTCCTTTATTCCTCCCTCTTTCTTTTCTCTTCTTGCTAGTGATCCCTTTTCTAAATGCCCCTTAAGTTTTCTGTAGTACCCATTTCATCTGTCCCTCTCTCTCTCTTCCCCATCTCTTTCTTTCACCCCCTTCTTTAGCCCCCCTCTCTCTCTTTTCTATCATTGCCAGTGATACCTTTCCTAAATCCCCCTTGAGTTTCCAGTAACACATTTCCTCTTCACCTCATCTTTCAGCCGGTTCTTCTTTGCTGCCGCTCAATCGGGTCTAGAAATATTATATTAATTTTCTCCTCCCTTTCTCTCTCTTTCTCCACCGCCCCTCTTTCTCTTGCTCCTCGATTTCTCTCCCCCCTATCTCTCTCTTTCTTTAACCACCTCCATTATCCATCCCTCTTCCTTGTCTATTCTTACTAGTGATCCTAAATCCCGCTTAAATTTCTAGTAGTATCCATTTCATCTATGTCTCTCTTTCTCCCCCCCCCCCATCTCTTCTTTTCTTTCACCCCCTCCTTTATCCCATTCACTTTTCACCTCATCTTTCAGCCGATTCTTTGCTGCCAATCAATCGGGTCTAGAAATATTTTATTAATTTTCTCCTCCCTTTCTCTCTCTTTCTCCACCGCCCCTCTTTCTCTTGCTTCTCGATTTCCCCCCCCCCCTATCTCTCTCTTTCTTTAACAACCTCCATTATCCATCCCTCTTCCTTTCTATTCTTGCTAGTGATCCTAAATCCCCTTAAGTTTCTAGTAGTATCCATTTCATCTATGTCTCTCTTTCTCCCCCCGCCCATCTCTTCCTCTCTTTCACCCCCTCCTTTATCCCATTTACTTTTCACCTCTTCTTTCAGTCGGTTCTTCACTACTGCCTTGACAATCTTGTATCTTATACATGATATAGATATCCCTTTAAATCAGCAAATAGTAATCACTTACCTTTAATAACCAGCGTCAGTGTGAACTTGATATTTTATTTATGAATAAATGTTTTTGCTGAATTATCATTTTAGGAAGCTATACTATTAGTAATAATAATACTTTATTGACAGACGAGCCTTATCACAATATGTAATAGTAAAGAAAACTGCATTGAAATTTGGATAAATCCTTATTTAAAATGAAGACGAAGGTATAAAAAGGCATTAGAAATCAATGCACCCGATTTATCATCATATATTTGATCATTGAATACGAAAAACTATAAAATTATTATATATACAAACATCTTTATTCCCAAAGAATACATACATATTTGATTTAATATACAATACATGAAATAATTTAAAACAAATCTATATTCTCAAGAGAAACGGCTATCGATTGTAGGTCTTTCGGCTTTAAAATTATTATTCATATTTAAATATAAACTTTATTCAAACACAATCATCAATCATCAATGAAGGTGAAATTCCATAAATAAATAAATCAAATTAATTATATACATAATTTTATTTTATACCACTTTAAACTTTCTGCTACTAAAGTTTAAAGTGGTATAAAATGTCTAGTTTCTAGTACACTGTAATTATTGTCGAACTGATCTGTTTTTATTTTATAATGTTATGCTTTCATTCAGAACTTTTAACCAAATTTTAATGTAGTTTTTTTTATTATTATTTTTTATTTTCAAAAAATGTAAGTGAATATAATTGTTAAAATTCTTTTCAAAAGCTATTTCAATCTCAACGTTATGAATCAATTTATCGTCATGTTGCGATTTTTAATGGCTTTTACTGTGTTCAGCGAGACGTGCTGTGCATATGCATGACAAAGAGATCAATATGCACATATTGAATATTAAAATATTAATGCTGCGTATATACAATAGAAGCGCGGATATGGATCTTTCATTCTGACCATTGTGCACGTTTTATGTAACTGTATTTATATTTGTGGATCGATTCGTGCCTCAAATGCTACCAAATATATGAATACTACAATGGTTTACTTTGGTTGTTCTTTTATACATAGATTAATATATTATAATGATACTTGTGTTGAGGAGTATATTCATAATAATTATAATAATGTTTATTAACAGTTATATGCAGAAAAATATACATAATAAAAAATAAAATATATAATTAATTATAAACAAATACATAGAAGTCTCCTAAATAATATATGTTATTGGAAGAAATATATTCTTCAAAATTCATTACTTCTAGTATTTTTCGACTAAAAACCACTCACTGTTTAAGCCCCTCACATCTTAACTTCATTAAAATTAAAACTGATCCTTTATGTGAATGTGGATCTTATGGTGACATTAATCATCTATTTCTTGAATGCTCGCTTAATCGTCAAAATATTATTAACTTATATAATTCTTTGAATGCTTTTAAATTGGATTATCCTTTGAATATAAATTACCTATTGAGTCTTAATGATATTAATATTTTCAAAATTATTGCGTATTTTATTAATACTTCGAAAATAAAAATTTAATATTACCCTCTGTTTTTCTTTTCCTATGTGTATTTTATAACCTTTTTACCGTGGTATACCTGTTTGTTTTAAAGTCGCCTTGAACTACCCCTTGGCTTGAAGAGTACCCTATGTTAATCCTCTAGATTTAGTTATTTAGTTATAAATTATAAATCTTTCGTTAGTGGCTGATTGGAGAAAATCCTATGCCAAAAAAAATAAATAATAATTATTACAAAATCAATTGTATAATTTATATATCTTAATTGGCTATCGATCAGTGGTCTTTTCGTTTACATATTGTTTGGAAATCGGGTTGAATCAGATTCGGAAATAAGTAAAACAATATTTAGTTATTTATTTACAGTACACTTAACTCTTTTATTAACATCACATTCTCACTATTCAATTTATTTATAACTAGATATTGAGCACTTGGATTCGTGATAGACTGCTCGCCTCGCCGCTAGCGCGCGCTTATATAGCGTCCTTGTTTCTCGAATTTTCCAGAACTTTCTATGACGTCACGTTTACCGTCGCACTCTCAGTGGAACATTCCAGAATGTTCTTTCCAGTTGCTTCTTTCACTTTCATTACAGTATTCATCATTAAATCGTATAAGTATATACATGCGATTAAATGAAGAATATGTTCATTATGAGAATATGTTTGACATCCGTAGTTTAGAAGTATCAGAGAGGAAACAATTAGGAATTTATTAATGTACGCTTGCGTTGATTCTTTCGGACTTTTATTTGTCATTATCTCTAGAGTATAATAGTACGACAATGATGAAACTTTAACTAGTTGTCTCATCATTGTGTACTCTAGAAACAGTGACAAAAGTCTACAAAGCAATCTAGAATATTTTTGTTTTGTTTTTATTCTAAATTTAAAAACAGTTACCTTTCTCGTCATGATTAGTTTATTGTGTGCTATCCTACGAAGAAAAGTAGGCTGGTGGAATCACCTCTGGTGGGTGATTCTTCTGAATGAACAGTGCCCTTTGCCGTAGAGTTCCCCTGTATACAAATGCTATCTATTCATAGTGAATTGTTGATGGTAAACTTATCCTCGTCTTGACTGGTCTTCAGACCCTTGATGTTATCGGCCTTTCCCATGTCAATTTCCTTCAGAACTACGGCAGCCCCCCGAAGTGGAACACCCCCGTGGTCAGCCCTCTACTGAGGTGTCTTTCGTTCGAAATTCTCCGGTTGACTGCTGTTCGCTCAATCCATTTCTTTAGTTTATATAATATAATTGGAAAGATAGAATTTTGTCTAATTTATAACAGGCATCGTCAACAGTTCAAGTCTACAAGATAGACGACCAAGAATCGTTGTTTCGTCCACTAAAGGAAAGCGAACTTGTCCTGTTTATGAGACCAGGAAACGAATTGCATTTAAAAAAATGTTCAATCACCATTCATCTAGCGTTTGGATAACTGAGGATGAAATGGCTATCCCCAGTGTTCAAGGCATTGCACATTTAACACACTGGTCTGACGAGGTTCGAAATATCGAAGTGGCCATCATCAGTTAACCAAATGCTTAATGCATATTTTATAAAATTAATTGTTTATGTTCTATAGTTAAGAGTGCCACTTGATAAAACTCCATTATAATTATTTTAATTGATTAATTGACTTGGCATATTCAGTTGTTGAAAATCCTTATTCGTATATCTCGTATAAGTTCATAAGAAATTAGAAAGATAACGCAAGCGCCATCTATTGTCTAATTTCGTGAGACATTATCAACAATTTATTCAAATAGACCCACTATTTGAATAAATTGTTTGACTTTCAAAAGTGTGTTTATTTTAAGTCTAATTGATGCTACTTGATACATAAAAAATGTCTCGTTTTTAAATTTCACAAAATTATTGTAGGAAACTGCTACAATTGTTTCAAGACACTATATAGCAATTGCACAGCAGTGATTTCTACAATATTTATTTAGTTCTATATAACATCGTTATATGTTCCTACTACTTCTCAGTGTGAAGTAGATTTCTATAATAAATCTGTGAAATTTAAAAAGGAGAAACTGTCTAAATCTTGCATGGATGCAACAAAATTGTATGAATTGTAATTGCGATCAAGGAATTTTTACACATCGCGTATTGGGATTAATTTTGGCCATTTTTTTTTTCTGGATGATCGATTTTATAATTCAAAGATTAGTTTGTAAGTTAGTAATATAAAATAAGTATTGAGATTACAGCGAATATCTCGAGAAACAATTATTTAAATTTATTAAATACAAATGATTTGAAAATAATTAATAAATCATTTTCACATTTAGCTCTGTGATTTTTGACTTACGTTACATACTCTTTTCTATTTACAATTATTTAAATTTGAAAATAATTAATGAATTATTTCCTCTAATTCTAGCATAAGTCAGTAGCTAGACTTATGTTACATAAATAACAAACGGTCAATAATGGTCATTTGCTATTGCATAATAATAAAATATTGTATAATGTAACATTTTTTTAATCGAAAATATTTATTGCAAAAAACAAAACAATATATTACTTAATATAAGGCTATCTGCAGACATGTATTTAGGGGTTTAATCCCTCGTCTGTGCTATGCATTATATAATTATATTTAAGAATTGAGAATCCCTAATTGTTTCTCAGGCTTACAACTATAGAAACAGTTAGAAATTAAAAAAGGAGAATCTGTAATTATTTTTTGGAATATTAGTTCGAATTTTAGTCTACTAACTAAAATCACTTGGGATAAAGATGTTCAAAGTTTATGTTGAATAGTTGACTTATTTGTGTATTATTATTTATGATGATTTATGTAAATGTTTACAGTTTTTGTAGAAAGGAGATTTCCGTAAATAAATGAATTAAATTAAACTATGCGAATACTATTTTTGCTTCTTCAAAAGTTTGTGATCTTCATATATTGTCGAAGCCATCTAAGACTCTAAATCATATTTAATGATAAATCCCTTCCCCCTTCCTTGGACCCACCCTAGAATAAGAGCTTTATGATTTCAAATTTCATTTCTTATTTCAACATGTTTCAGCTCTTTTGTGGCATTTATAATGATCTTATCATCTTTGTGGAGTTTTAAAAGTGATGTGATTTGGTTTGGAAGTGTCCACTTTATTATTTCAGCTTGCATCATTTTTGAAATTCTTGCCAACTCTTCATCTGGCAATGTGTAATCTCGCTTTTGCCCACAAACTGCAGCTAACAATACTGAAATTCTGGAGAAAATGCAAATTTCTCATTAAAATCTTTCAATTCTAGAGATCTTTTTTTCTCAATCAGTTAAGAGATTACAGCAACAATAGATGAATATATTTTTGGACAGAAAATGTTTGTGTCAAAAAACATAAATGCTAGGTAACGTAATAAAATTGCCTGAAAACATTAATAATAGAGATGTGAAAATAAATATTCTATGTGTAAGTTTTGTTGCGAAAATAATAATAAAAAAAAACATTTTATAGAAATGACAATTAAAATTGTATAGCTACTTTATGTATAATGTAACTATCCCCAGTGATGAGTTGCGGATGTGAATTTTAAATCTATGGTTAGAATTTATGGCTAACTTCACATTTGTACTTAAATTAGTTAAAATACTGCACCTGGAAAGTATTAATTGTTTTTAATAAGTATTAATTGATGCCCCCTATTGTTGAAAAAGTTACTTTAAACTTTAGTAAATCCACTCACTTTTCAAAATTTAGTGGTTCTGTCCTCATAGATAGTGACCTTCACATCTGTTCATAAATTAGTGAAAATATAAAGAAAATTAATTCTTATATTTTAGTGGCAGTAACTTATAGGATTTTTTTTAATTTCTAAATTACAGAAAATTCGATAAAAAATCATCGATTTCGACATTAAAGAGCAAAAATTGCAAAAACCACGGAGTGGATATTTTTTTCAGGTTTTACATACTCCAAAGGTTGCTCTTACCTTTACTTAATATGCCCTTGTAGTTTTGTAAAGATGTATCAGAATTATTAATTATTTTGAATTTTAAAAATGCAATACAATTTCATAACAATTAAATAGACAATGACAAGAACGAGACAAAGACAGACTTCGGTCGATAGCCAATATATACAAATATCAAACAAAAATCGTTCCTCCTTAAATTTAATTGTTATATTATATATATTAAATTTATATTATATTTGCAACAAAATTCGTCGATTTCGACATCCAATGGAAAATATTTTATAAGATTGGATAAGGAACGACATGGATGACGAAAATGAAAAGAATCATATTTAGTAGAGAAACAGCTTTTACATTCGTTATTTTTTTTACAAAGTCCTGAATTTTAGTCGATTTTATCTAAATCGATTTGCATGCGCTAATGAATTACCAATCAAACCCGCAAATTGACGGCGCGAATGTTTATAAACAAATTTCACAACAAATTGCATTTCAAGCAACGTAACAACCATCCAGGTTTCTTCGAAATGATCGCCGCGGCTCGCGCTTCAGAACGCTAATTAAACACAACGTTGATTAGATGCATAAACGATTGCCAACACACAGATGCGGTTATTAGGTATTTATTTAGCAGAATCTCGCACTATTAACGACATCCAATTAGCCGCCATTAATTGCGCCTCCTCCTCCTTACCGACCGGGAAGTTATTGGTAACCGGAGGGGCAATTAATTTTACGCTCTGCGTATCCAATTATTTTATTTTACTTCCATCGAAAATTGAAGATTAGGAATGCGAATTTATTCAAATTCTGGCGCGCGTACTAAAGTAAAATATAATTGTAAAATTTATTCGTTTATAAAATGTGGAGATTTTATAATGAGCCGTGCAAAAAAAAAGAAAAAATACTTAGAGTAGGTTAAGTAAAAAGAAAAAAAAATGGTCATGTCGCATCAAAACAACATTTCGGGGCTATGCCATACGGGAAATGTTAAGATTAACGTATGTGTTATTAAATAAATTCATATTCTATGTATATATATATATATATATATATATATATCTGCTTAGACTGTGATGATAAAAATAACGTACACGTCAAACTTAACATTTCTTTTAACGAATAGACTCAAACGGTCTATTCGGTAAAAGAAATGTTAAGTTCATCTTTTTTTTTCGAATCCTTATACCATTTTATGTATCGGATTTGGATTCTGATTTCATTTGTACCCATTCCTTCCATTTTTTTTCTCTTTTTCCATTATTTAGATCCGATTAAAGAAAACAATAAAAAAGTCAATAAAAAATTTAAATGTTTAACTTATTTGCAACTTTCTTTAATTTTCTATTTGAATATAAAATATATGAAAAAAACAACAACATTAATTTGTAAGCGACTTCCAGCTTTCTCTAATTTTCTGCATTAATCTAAAATATACGACCGGAAAGACCAATTACAGTTGATAGCCATTTTCTTTATTCTATGTTGTATTTGTGTATTGTATTATGTAATCATTTATTTTGCTGTATGTATATATATGAGCAAACTTTAACCTAGTTTCATAAAGATATCTCAAAATTAATTAAAATTTACATTTAAAAATCTGATCTAAATTAGAAGCAAACATGAAATCAGTTAAACTCTATAAAACAAAAACTTGAGTCCAAATCATAAATGATAAATCCTTCATTTAATTGAAATATTTTTTATATAATTTAATTGAATAAATACTCTTTCTATTATCACGAATTCACCTTTATTTCGTTGTATGACTCTTCCAACTCCTGTTTACCGCACGTGGGAAGTGTTAACGGGAGTACGATATGTGACATGCAGTAATTGATGCCCCCTATCGCTGAAAAAAGTTACTTAAAACTTTTGGAAATCCGCTCACGTTTCAGAATTTGGTGGCTCTACCGTTACCGATAATGCCCTCCCTGTGCGTGTGTGCGTTTGGAATTTTAAAAGTTCACATTCGTACATCCTTTTCCCACTCGGTAATTTTTCTTATCTTATCTATACGGTTCCCTAATTGGTTTCAATTAAGTGGTAAGGATATTGAACAATTGGTCACGTTTTCTGTAACAGATAGATATGACAATAAACTGTTATAGTCAATGACGAAATTAAATTAATGTCTTACTTAAAGATTGCGCGCTAATTAATAGATAGGAGTATAAATTATAAATGCTTTTATTTAATTTTCTTTATTTATTTTGTATATAAGGGCCGTTTTACACACACAAGAATTCTCGCATAAATTCATAATAGAATTATATATAGAAAAATATTATAAGTTTGCGCATGTGCATTACAGCGATTTTTATAATATATTTCTTGCGAGAATTCTCGCGAGAAATATATTGAACATGTTCAAAATAATCTAGAAAAGAATTATATAAAACAGTCTCCCAATAATGTTAAGCAATAGCATACTACATAATGGCGCGTCTGCTTGTATTGGACGACTGTAAAAACAATCTGCTCTGCTTATTTACACAATAATTATTGCTGTGTAAAACAGGAAAAATATTTTTATTTATATAATTATAGCAAAACTTTTATATATAATTCTCGCACAACTTTCTGCGAGAATTCTTGTGTGTGTAAAACGGCCCTAATATATCTTTATTCCATACAAATAACAAAATTATTTACATTATATGATTTTGTTATTATACATAAAATATTATGTATTATCTTGTTCTGGAATTGGCTATCGGGCAGAGGTCTATCCGCCTTTTGTAAATACCTGTTTTTTCACAATGTAACGCGAAAGTATTTAATTTCTTGTCGACACACGTCATCCCCGTGATTCCAAAAAATCCCTTCGATTTAATCTTATCAAAAAAAAAAACTTGTCAGAAACATTCACTCTTCTTCACACACAATTATGTTTTCTTAGATTTGTAAAATAGGTGAATTCCGTAAATAAAGGTAATAATAATAACAATGATCGAGTAAGTCTTTCAACCTGCAATATTTGTACTTTTCATTTTAATATTTTCATATTTCTTTATCTTAATTTCTTAAGTTTATTCAGTTTGTTTATTAAAAAAACTCGAATAAGACAAAACGGGCTACGTCATCTATAAACAAGTTCCTTCAAACTCTTAAAAACCCATCTGTCTTTCAAAAAAAAAAAAAAACTATTAATCAAAACAAAATTGTACAAGTGATTTTTGTAATTTCCAAAATACAAAAATAAATCAATATAAATCGTGGGTCTTCTTTATAGTGGCTTTAACTATTTAAATAAAATCTTGTTAAATTGCAAATATTTGAAATACCGTGGATGGATTTTTTTATTATTATTACAACTAAAAATATAGAAAAAAATGCCAAAACACAGCTTAAAGTCATCTAAAAGACAGTTATTTCAAACTCTTAAAAACCCATCTGTCTTTCAAAAAAAAAAACTATCAATCAAAACTTCAGAGCGGAATACAAAATTGCGCAATAAAACCGTGTACAATGCGTTGATTTCAATTTATATTTATTTATTCAGGAATGGGATTTCTTTATTAAAAATTACGCAACGGACGCACGCATAAATTACACGCTTCGGACTTTATTGGAGTGCCTGAAAAATTGCTGTACAGCTGGCGATTAATTAACGCTCGTATATCAAACGCGTACTTTTATGGCTCTAAACGCGAGCGATTTTAACGCGGAGGCAAAAGAAATCCACTAAATCGTAAATCAGAAACGTCGAACAACGACAACAATGGCAACACGAAAATTAGGAGGGATTAATTAATTATAACAATTGATAAAATGTGTTAAAGTTAACAGTGAATAATGAAGTGGAAGCCTTAGTGATTATGAAAAGATTAGTAACCTCTTTTTCGCTATTTTTTAAAGTAGTGAAAGAAGTGGAAGTCTTAACAATTATTAAAACATTAATAACACAGAGAAAAATGCCATGCCTACACTACTTTCTCTAAGCTAATAACTTTTTTCGTCACTTTTTAATTTTTAAAAGCCTTAACATTTTTTAAAACATTAATAACACAGAGAAAAGTGCCATGCCTACACTGCTTTCTCTATGCTAATAATTTTTTTCGTCACTTTTTAATTTTTAAAAGCCTTAACAATTTTTAAAACATTAACAACACAGAGAAAAATGCCATGCCTACACTCCTTTCTCTATGCTAATAATTTTTTTCGTCACTTTTTAATTTTTAAAGAAGTGGAAGCCTTAACTATTATTAAAACACTCATAAACAGAAAAAAATGCCATACTTATACTCCTTTCTCTAGGCTAATAACTTTTTCGCTACTTTTTAAAGTAGTGAAGAAGGTTTGAAATAAATGTAACGATCGTATCGTGATTTTTTATTTAATTTTTATAGAATACTAAAATTGTTGGTTGTTCAATTGAGTTATGTGGAATATTTAATCACAATGAAAAACTTTATATTTCTTATTCACTTTTATTTTTATTATTATTATTATTTTAATGAGTGCTTAGCACTCGAAATGTACATCTACATTTCGAGTGCTAAGCTCTCATTATCAATAACTAAAATTGTAGCCGTCCGTGAATTAAAATTTAAAAAAAGTTTATTTTGTATTTTAAAATATTTTATTGGTGGACTTTTTATAATATATTAATACTTATTACAATAATAATTTCTGATTGTCTGGACGTATTTGACATTGAATCTTATGTTTAATTTTTAAATCATTATATTTCTTATAAAAGGCGATTGCCGTTGATAAATATTATTATTAATACGAACTATTTTTGTAAATTCCATTTTTTAAATAATTAATACTTTCAATATTCAAATATAGGGTGATTTATAATAGATGTACAAGACTTAGACATCGTGTTCGGAAAATCATTTTAAGAAAAAAATGTTATATGATCGCTTGTTTACAGAACTACATACGATTGAAATTTTATTTAATTATCATCAAAGTACAACTTCCAAATCTAATTAGTCATGGAAATAAACAACAGAATTTGTGAAACATTAAAGTTGCCATAAAACAACTATTTTAGACAATATTTTTCTTTCATTCTCATTTATTTTTATTGTTTTCCATTTTTCAAGTATTACTTTATCTTTCTAATTAAATAGAATTTTAAACAGATTTAGTTCTGTAAATAAAAAAATACGACTAATCTTCATAGTTTTTTTTAATGACTTCCCAAACAAGATGTCAAAGTTTTGTACACCTATTATAAATCACCCTATATTGGTAGTTCATATTCATAATAATAATATTTATCCACGGCAATCGCCTTACCCTATATTTGAATATTGAAAGGATTAATTATTTAAAAAATGGAATTTACAAAAATAGAGGCCTCAAACATCGAATAGTTAATGAGAAATGGTTGTATTTTTTGTCAAAGCAATTATGTATATTATTGATCACTGAGGCTTCTACTTCATTATACCTTGCGTATGATTAAATTTATTTAACATTATTTGTATAATAATTTTATATTTAGTGACTGCAGTTTCAATAATGTACACTTGTCATTAGTAAAATTACGAACATTCATATAAAAATATATATATATATATATATATATATATATATATATATATATATAAAATATAAAATCCCCATCTATCATAATGGTGGTGTAGGGGTTCATATAAACATGAAATTTATTATTTCATTTGAATCGTCGTGCGGACAATAGATAAAGCGTTTTCATCCGGACAATTTATTAATTTCTAAAAAAAATTATTGTCTCCCGTGGGTAAAACAGAAAGCGCTCTCTAACTTACATAACGCGAATAGAAAGAAAGAATAAAAAAATGGCATTGTTGTCGAGTTTCTTCGTTTCACTTAGTCATATTTAAAACAATACTAAACATTACATAAAGGCGGGCGTCTGCAACGTAATCTGAATACATTA
This sequence comes from Philonthus spinipes, assembly GCA_963082785.1. Classification (NCBI taxonomy): domain Eukaryota; kingdom Metazoa; phylum Arthropoda; class Insecta; order Coleoptera; family Staphylinidae; genus Philonthus; species Philonthus spinipes. The sequence goes on from OY720306.1 coordinate 11,471,652, forward strand.
GAGATAATCATCATAATCGCGCCTCGAAACAATTCTTTTTCTAATCCCTAACAGAAAAGTACCCGAGCATCGGGATGCATTGTTTCGCTCGTGGTTTTATTTGCAAACGCGAATTTTGAAATCCGGAGGAAGAAAGGAAGTATATTGAATTTAATATTAATATTCATACATACGGAATTAGACCTTTTACTAATTATGAAATGAAATGTTATAAACAATCTGATGAATTACAATAATACATAATACAAAAATTGATACACTGAAAGAAACAAGAGAGGACATTTAATTAAATTACATTCATGATGTACAAATGATATATATAAATAACAAGTAATTTAATAATTAGTGAAACGACTATCCATTAGCTAATGTACACATATATACATGTTGTCCCCTGAATTTTTGAATATGATGAGTGTAATGTAAAGTTAAAAATGAAAAAATTACTCGCTCCTTACTTCACTTTTTATTTATAATAGCCAAGTGTACATTTCGAGTAACATGTACTCACATCTACTCATTATCAATTCGCTATTTATTTATTTACTCACAGAAAAATCCATTTTACATAATATAATACATTAATACAATTTCAAACTTATATAAATGAATACATGTCTACAAATATGGCAAATTAGAGAGAACAACCCACTTGTATACGCTTGAGATTGGATACAAACTTAAAATAGGAATTAACAAAAATATGGAAATTTGGATTTAGGGGTAATTTATTTGACATACGCATGAACCGAGAAAGTGGACTATTAATACAGCAGTTGGATTTATGGGACGGAATAAAAAAAACTGTGTTGGATGTCTGCTTTGTCGATTTGATGGGTTGATACAGAGGTTAATTTGATTAAAAAGTTATAAACATTCCGCTTGGTTACTAAGTAATTTATAAAAGAAGCACAAGTTCACGAAGGTTCTCTACAACATAATTTATTAATAGTAAGCTCCCTACGTAAGTCAAATGTGACAGAGTTAAATGTGAAAATAATTTATTAAGTATTTTCAAATATTTTTTATTTAATTTATTAAATAATTGTGACCAAGTGAATGAATACTCTTTTCTATTTAAACTGAATATAATTTAATTTAAACCTTCATACATACATACATAAATACATACATAGTAATAGTTTTAAAATGTTTCACCAAGTGATAAGTGAGACAATCATTCAAGAATTTTTTATTGCTAATGCAATAAAATCATCAGCGTATAATTATATTCGCATGATTTGTTTTGTTCAAGCGTAGCGCTGAAGCGCTTTATCAAGCGGCAAAACGTATTATAAAAATTATATTGTATACCTTTTTCTCATTTATCACTTGGTAAAACATATTTAATAACCGTTTGTTATAATGAAATCACTTGGTTTTGTTTTACTTGAAATTCTTGAAAATGGCATCTAGCCGAAACTAGTTGAAAATATAACAAAATTTTAGTAAAACAAAACCAAGTGATTTCATTATAACAAACGGTTATAAAAATTACATAAACTGCCTGATTATGGAAATAATTGCAGTATATTTTATATAATCGAGCAAGTTTACGAAGGTTCTACAACATAATTTATCAATAGTAAGCTCCTTACAGACTAAACCTATATTTGTATCTTTGTTATAACCTAATTTAAACAATATTATTTTCAAGAATTTATTTTGTATTGATTCAATCTTATTCCTATATGGTGACCAGTCACATGATCCATATTCTAGAACGGAATTGATAATGAGTACATGGTACTCGAAATGTACATTTAGCTATTATAAATAAAACGTGAAGTAAGGAACGAATATTTTTTTCGTTTTATCAAACATACTTCACATAACTCATAAAGAAAACTTGACGTAATGTAATGTATTTGTATTGTATATCGATTATTATTAATGGTCGCCATGGCTGTGCAATATGCATGTCAATTTGACTTACATAGCTTCAAAATATTAACACCTTGACAGATAACTTAAATTATTACGTTATACATTTATTTGAGGAAACTGGTTCGGTAAATCCACCATCAGCTACGCAAAAAACGAATGTTGTAACTAAGTGCCAAGTAAGGCGTTCAAATGCCCGTATTCAAAATTTCTGGTGACAACGCGTAATATAAAATAATATTGAGGTGTACAATTAATAAGTTATGTAAAAATGTACGTCAGGTGAGGATTTTATTTGATTGAACATTGGTAAGGATTTCATTGAATTGATCATAGCCTTATGTGTTACTTGTGTCCTCAGTTGTTACTGAATATCCGTCAGATGGCAGAACCCTTGTATTAACTAATTCGAGTGGTTCAGTGAAGGACAAGTGAATGAAACATTTAATTATTTCGATTGACATATTTGAGTTTGTTTCGGTTTTAAAACATGTTCTGAATTACTTTTACTTTTCTTGTCAAATCAAATATTGTTGTATTTTATAATTATAGATGTCATTAATTGTAAAAAGATGATTGTTTCCGTAAATAAAGAATTAAAATAAATAAAAATAAATTAAATAAAAAGAATTTGAAAATAATTTTAATTAATAAATTAAGTAAAATACTTACAAAAAAATGTAACATTTGTATAACATTGTGTAATATAAAGTTAAAAGTGTTTTATTTAATTGATAAACAATATATAACAAAGTTGAAGCCTCAGTTATTAATAACTTAATTAATTAATAAATTATTTCCTCTTTAGCTGCAGTGACATTTTGACTTATGTTACAAAAGTACTTTAAATAAATATTCAATAATGGACATTTGCTGTTGCATAAGAATAACATATTGTATACTGCAACAATTTTTAAATCGAAAATATTTAATACAAGAAACAAAAATAAATAAATAAATGTTACGTAATATAAGGCTATATGTAGACACGAGTTTCGGGATTTCATCCCTCATCAGTACAGCTGTGCTTTATATAATTACAAAGTTGTTAAATTAAATCAATCAAACTCACCTTCACGCTCTCGATATCCTGTGGAAATGATCGTAAAAGACGTGGGCGATCGGAAACGAGTTGCTATACGCAACTCAATAAATTGTTTTCTGCACAAAAATCTTTTCGACTGAGATTTGTTCTTGTTGCTTGGTCACTAAAAAACCAAAGCCATTCATAAAAAATAAATTGTAAAGAGCTGCCATGTATGTTTTAATAAAATCTTCACTGTATATTAAATTCAATACTCTTCCATACCTAAATAAAAATATCAAATTAATATAAAATGAAAATAATAGCATTTCTCAGGCCGTTAGCCTTTTCATATATTATATATGAAAATAACTCAACAAATACATTGTAAATAATTATCCATACTATGTATAAATGTTACATGAATAAGGATGTTTAGTTAATTAGTTAGTTAGCATTTCTCCACTTGATTATTAATTTCGTCGTTGATTCTTCACTGGAAGAAGCTACAGCGTAGCGAAACAATTGTAATGAAATTAACAAAAAGTTTAAAATCATAAAGAAATTTGTTTTTAATAAAAAGTATTAATTTTGTGTTTTTTTTTTTTAATTTCAGCACAAATCGAAATTATCCCATGCAAAGTGTGTGGAGACAAAAGCAGTGGCGTCCACTATGGTGTGATAACGTGCGAGGGGTGCAAGGGTTTCTTCAGGAGGTCGCAGAGTTCGGTGGTGAACTACCAGTGTCCCAGGAATAAGAACTGTGTGGTCGACAGGGTGAACAGGAACCGATGTCAGTACTGCCGCCTTCAGAAATGCCTGCGGCTCGGCATGAGTCGAGATGGTAAGTCCCTAAAATTCAATAATAATAATAAAAAACGGGAAACGATTTCCTCGGGGGATCTCCAGAAATCCGTTCCGGTCACGTTCCTCTCCTCACCTCCCGTCGAAAAAGCCTGAAATTTCATCGGTGTAATTATCTTGAGGGCGTTTATTTTTTTGTTTTGTTTCGTTTTCGACGGTGAAACGTGTTTTTGTTAACTTAACGGTGTGTTTAAGATATCATGTTGCGTATATAGAGTTTTTGGAAAGAAGAGAATGTTGAGAAATTTTAAATTTGAAAATCCTTATACCAGAGCTCGGTTGAGTCCTCAGAATATAATTCCAATCACGAATACGAATATGGTGTAAATACACGAATAATGAATCCGCATGAGAAATATACTTTTAAAACAAATAGAAAAGAATATTAATAGTTTGAAAAATACACTTGATTTGTTTCACTAGTTGTTTTATTTCCTCCGACTAGTTTCGACTCACGTCATTCTCAAGGAGAAACTAGTCGGAGGAAATAAAACAATTAGTGAAACAAATCAAGTGTATTTTTCAAACTATTAATATTGTGATCATGTTTCATCAAGTGATTAATGAGAACCAAATCAAAAAAATAGAAAAGAGCTATTTGTTTGGTCACAGTTACATAAATTAAATAAACAAAAATGATTTGAAAATATTTATTTGTTGCATGATGCAATATTTTATTGATATGCAACAACAGGTACATTATGTAATTCAATATCCGGCGTTGTATTTGCCCGGAAAGTAGTTGTTTTAATGTGCATTTGTTTAAAGTACTTACGTAACGCAAGTCAAAATGTCACAAAGCTAAATGTGGAAATAATTTATTAATTATTTTCATATAATTTTTATTTAATACATTTAAAACAGTTTAAAATTTGTATAACACTGAATTAATTTATTGTGAGTAAAACTAAAGCCGAAAACCGAAATTTCATCGGTGTAATTAACTTGAGGGTGTTTATATTTTATAAATATGAGGGTGTTTATATTTTTGTTTTGTTTTCGACGGTGAAGCGTGTTTTTGTAAACTTAACAGTGTATTTAAGATATCATGTTTTGTATTTAGGGTTCTTTTGTGAGTAAAACTAAAACTTTAAACTTTTATTTTTATAATTATAACTGTAAGTTGTATAAACTATACTCACAATAAATTAATTTAGTTTCTACTCAACCGTAACCTTAAAAATGAAATGTATGATTCACATTTTTTTTTTCAGACTGTACAGATATTACAAAACAATATAAGATAAATATTTACAATACATATGTGTTAGTCTGTTTGAAAATCAGAGGTATTTCTGCTCATTGAAATGTATTGAAATAGTAATTTAAACGCAAAAATAGAAATATGAATATATATATATATAATATGAATATATACAGAGAGCTTTTTTTATCAGTATACATTTTCCCTATGTATACCTGCATAATACGCGAGTCAAACGCATTGATGTAAGTAGGTTTAGTTGCCTATAACACGCAACTAAATACACATATGCCAAATAATCAACTAAACATACACACATTAATCGGTTCAATGCTTTTGACTCGCGTTTTTTGCAGGTATATATTTCTCCTAATGTATACTAATAAAAAAACCTCTCTGTAAATATATAACATGAATATATATATATATAACATAGAAATATGAATATATATATATATATATTCATATTTCTATTTTTGCGTTTAAATTACTATTTCAATACATTTTCAATGGGCAGAAATATATATATATATATATATATATATATATATAAAACATATTTTAAAATATAAACAAAAAATAAATTAACAAAAGCTTTAAAATTTCCTCTTTTCGTTTCGTAACCGTAAAAAGAGAAAGTTTGTCAATTTTGGATTTACACTTTAATAAATACGAATTTTTAAAAATGGGTCCATCATTTATACTAACCCTGTAAAATGATTTATAATTAGAAATATTATTTAGTAAATTTCATTTTTTTAATCTTCGTTTTAAAAAAAAATCCCAAAATACTTTTATAAAAAAGGATCATGCCTTTTCAATACGCATTCCATCCGCGCCACCCCTTAACCTTTCAGTTAGCATAAAACCCTAAAGGAATTTATAGCCGTAACGCTACAAAATCCCAAAACCCACACTTGATATTTACAAATCTGCATGCAGGGCCGGCCTTAAAAGAATCCCCCCACCTCAACATAAAACCAACCCTTGTATATACATTTTGCCTTGCGGAACTATAATAAAACCGCAAAACTCCCAATGAAATCGGGTGGTTGTAATTATGCAAACCTTTTATTTTTCCTCCCTCCTTTTTTTTCTGAGGAGCGCATACTTTGCTTAATGGAGTAATGTGTTATCCCGTTTGCCAGCATGCGCCGTCTAAAAGGGCGAGTGATTTACGGTTTACTTTGTGTTTTAACAAGAAATAGGCGACTTGTGTTTTTGTAAGGGGTTGTTTTTTGCACTTCATAAAAGTATTGATTTTCCACTCCGCTCTTAAAGCCGATCGTAGGATATTAATATTCAATCAATTGCACTTTTTTTTTCAATTGCATTTTACTATTGATGAAATAACATTCTCTTTATATCAAATATATAGAGTGATCAACAATGACTGCAGATTGATAGATAGGCAACCAAATACGCATGAATAAATTGACACTGTCGTATCATTATCAATAACAACTAACTTAATTGTTTAGGAGTTGGGATAGTCGAGTGGACAAAAGCCTTGCTCATGAGACAGAATATTATGTTTTCGAGTCCCTCTTCGGATGGAATTTGCTTAAAAAACAAATTTCATTCGGGGCCATGGGTTTATTGTGTATTCTTAAATTAATAATTCTTGAATTAATTTCTGACATAACACTTGATGAAACATGTTTAAACAATGTTGTTTAATTTTTACCTAATTGTCTTAAATTATTATTAAAAATAGATGAGGCTGGTCTAGTAACCAAAGACCATTTATCCATAATTTATTTGCTTAACCTTCTCTTCCTTTCAACTCCCATCCTTAAAAAAAACACTTAATTGTTATTGACAATAAGTGTTTAGCACTTGAAATATATATATCTAACCATTAGAATGAAGTGTGAAGAAAGGATACAGCAGTGTTAATTTATTCATGATTATATTCTTTACGAAACTCAAAAACATCAAATACGAATGTTGGTACAACTGATGAAAAAGAAAATTCCCTAGATTGCCTTTAACGCAGCAAACATTCTTTTCCAAAAATAAATTTTAATATTTAATCATAATATCGAGCGAATAACAAAAATCGACAACGAAGTTAGCATTGGAAATCTAAAGTCATGTCTGAACTAAAATCACACGCGCACGCGTTAAGTACTGGTTGTCATGTTGACAAGTCAGTTATCATTGTTTAACCGCAACCAGTATTTTACGCGTGTGATCTTAGTACAGACATGACTCGAGACTTTCAACGCCAACTTCGTCGTCGATTTTTGTTATACGCTCGATATATTTATATTTTCATTAAATATACAATGTAAATTTAAGTGAGTTAAGGTTTTGGGTATAAAAAATAAACGTATTTGATAAAATTAGGAATGCTAATTTTCTCAAATTGGTTTTGTGAGTTATGTGAAATGTCTTTGATAAAAAAAATATTCGTTCCTTACTTCACCTTTTTTAAATTTATTAAAAAGTGGAGTAAGGAACGAATCAATTTTTCATTTTATCCCTAATTTTATAACAAATATTGGCCTTAATTTTCCAGGCAAATGATAACTACGTTTTTTTTTAACTTTTTAAATACATGTTGAAGCTGCTCTAGACTTATGTTCCTTATCTCTTTTTCAATTGCTGCTTTAAGTTCATTTAAGATATGCATTTGATTTTTAAAGAACGCAATGGCAAAACATGATGCACGACGCTGCTAATGTCAAATATTCTTTATTCATTTTTCCTTGGCATTAACTTGTATCCCCAGATTTTTCGGCGAGAAATTTAACTTGTCTGCAATCATTGTTGATCACTCTGTATTTCACGTTGTCAAATTTATTTCAACAGATTTAAATGGGAAATATATTTGACATAAATGGAAACAGCTTTAATATATAGAGTTGTTATTGTAAATGCCCTATATCATTTACAATAACAACTCTATATATTAAAGCTGTTTCCATTTATGTCAAATATATTTCCCATTTAATTTTAAATTTAACACTTTTACAGAATTTCATACTGTATTTCATATTTATTTTGACACTCGTGCAGAATTTTATTCTAATATTCCATTAAGAAAACTAAGTTTCTTTTAGCCTAGGAAATACTTCCTATGAAGCCGCCAGTTCTCTACTGAAAAAAACCTCCCGTCGCTTTATTCCCATCGCATGACAAATTCCGTTTTGTATACCCATACATTTATTCCCCATTCAAATTAAAGCGAAATTTCAACACATAAATGATTAACAATTCACCAGCCATCACTTTCTCCGGCGCGGTGAAAAAATGTGAATCATCGAAATTTCACAACACCGGACGGATTGTGTAATGTAATGGCACGCGGAGCAAGCAATTGAAATTAAATCGACGTCAAAAAAAAATACACAGAGCCTGGCCGTATGGCATTAATGTGGTCTAAATGAGCGGTCTTTTTATGGCTCATTTAAGCTGCTTCTGTTTTAGATAGCGGGCGTGTTTTCCTGCTTAACATTTAGCTAATTTGCATCGAACATTCAACTCGGGATTGATAATGAGTTGTTTTAATTTGGTGTTTGGAATAATTAGTTTGTTCATCGTGAGATGAGTTTGCTATGTCTACGTCTATTTTTTGTAGAAGTAAAATAAACATTAGTTTGCCGTGCACTAAGTTGAATCAATGGGTGCGTTCAAGGAGATTTTAGACATGTAGCGCTGCAGTGCAAAGCGCTTGATGTTCCCTGAACGGACAAATTGTAGTTGTCTGTACTGAAAATATGGAGGTTTTGGCTTGAAAAGCGATACAGCAGAAAAAATATGCTTTACCGCTTGATAAAGCGCTGCAGCGCCACATATAAAATGGTACCGTTCAGCGACTCCGCTTTCGTAAAGCGCTGCAGAGCTACTATTTTCCCTGAACGTGCCCATTGATTGAAGTATTGTGTAAAATATACAGCTGTGTGAATTAAAGGCAATAATTTTTTTCGTTGTGTTTTTCTGCTTGGCATTTAGCTAATTTTCATCGAATCAATTCACCAATAAGATTTCGAATTTAATTTATTAGTTTTTTTTGTAAATGAAATGTATATTACAAAATTGAGATTCCGTAAAAATAAATAAATAAATAAAAATATTCAACTCCGGATTGATAAGGAATTGTTATTTGTAATTCAATATTTGAAACAATTAATGATCATCGTCAGATGAGTTCATAATCTTTTATTATTTTGAATTACGATGTATAAGAAAGTAGAAGCCGCAACAATAAACATTTTTTGTAATATAAACACTATTTCTGTTATAATTAAGCCACAACAATAAAAAAAAGGTTTTTTAGTCAGGACTATAAACACCATTTCTGCTATGGAATTCTAAATGGAACGATATTGAGAAATCGAATCGGAGTTCTCTCTCTATTAACCGCTATTTGGAATTATTTTTATATATATATTATATAATATATCTTCATTTATATATATTTTTTATATATATATATATCTTCATTTTGAGTCGATATCTACATGATCGCGTAAACTAGAATCCGGTCTCTGTTATAATAAAGCCTCAACAATCAACTCTTGTGATAATAGTTGAGAATTATTTTCAGCATAAAATTTCATTGCCGATTTTACATTCTTAAAATTTAGTTTCTTTGTCATACATACAAACATCTTTATTTAGACAATAAGATAACAAAAGTTTACAAAATTTATAATAACAATAGTACAGTTGTGTCATGGGCTATCGACCATAAGTCTTTATGCCCCTTTGTCATAATTACTCATATATTTTTTTGTCACTTAATAGAAAGTTTTCAAAAATGTGAAAAATGTATATAAAATAAAAAATATGTGAGATTGCTTTAAATAATAAATCTATCCGAATATTTCTCGCCCCTGAAGTTTCCATATTTAAAAACGTTAATCTAGATTATGTTCAACAGATGTCAGCACCACAAAAATGTTAATTTATATTCTGCACAACAGATGGCAGCACAACAAAATCAGTTGTGTATAATCTGTTGCACAGGGAAAATTGACCTGATTTTGTGTTGCTGATATCTGTTGTGCAGAATATAAATATTGTAAGATGTTACAACTGGAAGCAAGCTTGTTGCTGTCAGTGCAAACGGGTTAAAAGTGCACGCTATGAACATAACTTACAGGATTATGATATTTTCAAATAATTTTGTCTCCCCCCTCCCACCCCCCTGGATACACGCCTGAAATGAAAAAAAAAAGAAGTTGACATTGGAATTATAAAGTAATATTTGAACTAAAATCGCACATCAATATTTTTGTCTGCATGACATATTAGATTATGACTAGTTGATGTGCCAGGTTGGCAAAAATAAATTAATGTGTATAAATGACACGCTATTTTTATCGCCTACATCGACTCTAAAAGAAATTTATTTGCAAAATGAATGACAAGGGCAGAAAGACCTCCGGTCGATAGCCCAGGACAGACAAACCGTTTTTTTTAGTGTATATACTCAATGTTTGTAAAATGTAATTATCTGAATAAAGATATTTGTATATATAATTACAATTGAAAACAAATTTAATTTATTAAAATTTTATTTTATTTTCATTGACTAAATTAATGCACATACATCTTTCAGAACGACTTAAGCCAGGAATTAAGTGAACAAATTAATTTTATTTTCAATTTGAGTCTCATTAATCACTTGGTAAAACATTTTAGTAATATTAGGGACAATCCCTAAAATTAATTTTAATAAAAATATAAATAGGAAATACTATTTAATCATTTGGTCACAGTTATTCAATTAAATTAAATAAAAATAGTTAACAAATAATTTCCACCTTACGTAACGTAAGTCAATAAATATAATATATATAATTAACAATTTATTTCCACATTTAGCTCTGTGACATTTTTGACTTACATTACGTAAGTACTTAAAGTGGAAATAATTTGTTAATTATTTTCAAATCATTTTTATTTAATTTATTAATAAAAATATTTTCCTTTCTTCTACTCTTCTTTTTTTTTTTCATTTACACTAAATAAATTTTCTGTCACCAGTGGTTTTGAAATTAAATATTAGATTTCAATACTACAATGCAATAATTTCGCTTCCGAAATATATTTAGTAAAAATAAAAAAAGAAACAGAAAAAAACTTATTTTTATTGAAATTATGATCATTATACATAACCAGCGCATAAAATCTTTATAAATTAAATTTACATCACAATTTTTCTAGTCTAAACAAATACAGATAATTTTGCACCCTGGTGTTAAGAACATTATTAAACCAACAAACGGTGATTATTATTAATGGACAAAAATCGTTAATTTCAAGGATCGATCAATTGAGAGTACTCGATGCTGAATACTACTTGATCTCTGCTCCATTTTCAATTCTTGATTAGACCAGTGAAGTTGTCTAAAGGAATAGAATTTTCTTCAGTGATTTAATTTTCTTCAACAATTTTACTTTAATATTCGTAATTTCACAAATATAGATTGTATTATATACTTTTGAAATGGCGAATTAAATGAGGGCATTAATTATATATACAAAAATCTTTATTCAGACGGCAGAATTACAATTCTTTACAAATATTTATATTTACAATACATATTGGTCTGTCATGGGCTATCGACCGGAGATCTTTCTGCCCTGGGCATTAATTATTTTATAATGTATTTTTGAAATGGCGAATTTAAAATACTCCATTTGTTTTATTCAACTTGAGGGGATATTTTGAATAATAACACTAAGATGTTTACTCGTTGACGTCTGTTGCTTGACTCTCTTTATTTCCTACAAACTACTTAACACTAAACTAAATATAAGAAACCCCGGGTGGGGGTTTGTGGCCCGGGTGGGCCCAACGTCCATAGGTGGGCGTGGCGCCAACACCATTATTTAATCTTCAGTGAATTAGTTGTGTTTATTTAATTAAATAAAATGCCTAAACTTCTCTCTGTAGCAGGGGTGTAGATGGAAATAATTTTCGGCGGGCGGGCGGACTTCTTACTGTTAATAATTTAATACAAATGAAATAAAATTTAAAAAAAACAAATGAATAACCCACTGAGCACACATTTTAGTAATGTAATGTTATTTTCATAATAACGTTTAATGTTGTTACAGCGTTGCTAAAACGTTATTTATTTGCTTTTTTAATCAGTTATTAAAATTTCGGGGCGGTTTTGACCGCCTAACCACCCCCTTATATACACCACTGATCTGTATTAGTACTGAAAATGGTAATTTAATTTACGAAATATATTTAGATTAATCAAAGAAGTAGAAGAAATGACAATAATTGCATTACCTAATACTTTATATTTTTAGGGGATTACTTAAATATTAAGGTAAATCACTTGTATGAATTTTCCTTAATATTTAGGTAAACCTCAAAAATCTTCTTGTCCTTATTTTATTTAATTATTAATACGTTTTCTTACAACTTGAAATGTCAACAAAGTGATTATTAATTTAACTCAAGCACAATATAATTAATGATCCCTTAAATATATTTTATTTTATTTAGTCTTATATAACATCGCTATATGTTCCTCTCTACTTCTCAGTGTGAGGTGACCTTAAATATAACTGTAATTAAACAATTGATAGAACCAATAAAAACACCAAACAAATGCAAAAATCAAAATATAGGTGAATATAATTACGTACCCCAAGCGGGTTCTGATTCTCGCCGTTTTGGCGCTGCGATCTTAAATCATATCTCCGATAGGCAACTCAATTGACTTGTTATTTAACAATCCACCTGCTGTGAATTCGAAAAAAAGAATCAGAATGCAAAAACGAGCTCGTATTAGACACAGCATGCAAAGAGACCTATTTTCCGAATAAAGTGCAAAAAATGCGACTCGAACGAGTATTAGACATGTAAATATTGCAAATGCAAACTGGCGTAAGGTCGCGCGTCGCTGATCCGTCTGCTGCAACATAATTGGAACAAAAAAATTACCGCCACCCGTGTTTAAATTCTCGCTCCTTCGTAATTTCAATACAACGCACGCTGTTTGTTGAAAGTGATTTATGTGAGATGAAATTGTAGTCAATGTGGAAATATTATTCGGTGTGGAGAATAACGATGCAAAATTCGATTTGTTTTTAATAGTCCTTAGTAATCGATACTTTTCAGTAGTACTAATTAATTTATATTTTTTTAAGTAATTAATGGTTTTAATATTTAGACATTGGTAGTTCATATTGTATGAAATAAATATGAATAAATTATTAAAAATCAACCAATAAAACACAGATTAGATTGAATAACTTTAAATTCTCGACTAGTTTCGGGTTATTAGCCCATTTTCAAGAGAATTTAAAACTTGTTTTATTAAAATTTCTATGAATATTTACATTAATGGATATATTGATTTTTTAATTTTTATTTTAATTTATTGGTTGATTTTTAATAATTTATTAATATTTATTTCATTTAAAGTAATTGATTATTCTAAAAATTTTCATTTGTTGATTACTTTCAGTAATTGTAATCGTTTATACAAAGTTAGTCGTAATACCTAATAATTATTATACGGTAAAAAAAATAAAAAGTTTGTTTTGTTTACATTAAAATTGAAAATGTATCACGAAGTAAATTCCTTCAAGATTCAAGAATTAATTTAAAAATGTACAATAAATATTTAGTTCACTGCACTCTTGATGAAATGAAATGAAATGAAATGAAGGAGAAATACAAGGAACTACCGACATCAACAACAAACAATATATTAAAACAAACAATATATACAACCTTGTAATTTCAACAAAATATATACATTTCTAAAGAAAATATAATGTTAGGTGATTTCAAATTAAAATACTTGTTTGGTTTCATTTTATTATATTCAGTTTGCGATCTTATATCGTGACTCCAATAGGTAACTGAATTGACTTATTATCTAACAAACCACAAGTCGTGAAATTAAAAAAAAAATCAAAATGCCAATGCAAAAATATTTTTTTGGTAATTGTTTTCAAAATGTTTGTGATTGAACGAAACACGTGTGAGGAAACTGAATAAAAAAAATAATATGGAACAAAACAAGTGTTTTAATTTGAAATGAACTAATATCAAAAATATTTCAAATAAAAAATTCTTGGATATAGACAAGCAAGGATAATTTAAATATATTTTAATATCAGGGTGTACAATTTATTAAGATAATTAGATAAACTTGCGTTTTTCAAATGTAATATATATATTTTTTATATACAATGTTTGTCTAGCTTGACGAAGCAAACTGTCCAGAAAGTAAAAGGACGTCACTATTTTTTTTGTTTGTTCCAGAAGATAGCGATTTTTCTACCAAAGTAATATATTGTGTCCTTGCCTAGAAATAATTATTAAAGTTATACTGTTGATTGAAGTATATGATGACTATTATTCAAAATGCTTTTTAAAATATTGCAAAATCCATTTCGGGAAATGTTTTAATAGTTGATTAATTGTTTGAAGTAAATTTTTGGTTTAAAATTATTTCCTAAATTTTTGTTTTTAAATTATTTCCCACATTTATGATAATCTTCGACTTATCCAGTAAATGACAAAACGCGCTACAGTTAATTCAACTAATCAATTTGGGTTGATTGCTATTTTTCCAAATTTATAATTGATATCAGTTCATTTAAACACAGTCGTTGTACTGTCAACTCCGTTGAACTTCATTCATCAAATTATGAGACACGCTGGCTCTAAGAGGTTTGAAAAACCGAATCGACCATCTCAAGTTATCCAAACGCTAGATGATGGCGTTTGAATAATTTATTAAACTAATCACCTTTTTGTTTTGAATTAAAGCAGTCCATTGTTGGTGCTGACATCTATTGCACAGAGGCTTAAAAAATCTTACATCGGAAATTATCATTATTAAATCATTGAATCATATTCTGTGCAATAGATGCCAGCACAAAAAATGGATCGTTTTAATTCACACGGCTGTCTATTTTATTCTTCAATCAATGGTTGTACTTTTTACAAAATCTTTATTCCGACAAATTTTATTTTTACAAACAATTATATACATTAAATTAAAGGTTTGCCTGTCCTGGGCTATCGACCGGAGGTCTTTCTGTCATACAATTCTCCATTTCAATTGTTAATTTTATTTTCAACAAATCTTTGATCGTAAGGAGAGGAAGTAAAGAATTACACTGTTAATCTTCTTTATGTTGGTTGTTGGTTGTGGAGACTTTAATTATTTAAATAAAAAATATTTGTCCTTTCTCCTACTTATTTTTTATTTCACTAGATATATTTCAACTACTGAAGATGGAAACATAGTTTCCGAAATATATCTAGCGAAATAAAAAATAAGTAGGAGAAAGTACAAGTATTTTATTTAAATTACAATGTTGTTAAATTAAATGGAAAGAATTTGAAAATAATTAATAAATTATTTCCCATTTAGCTGTCACGTAAATACTTTAAAACAAACATACATTTCTTTAAGTACTTAAGGCAAAATGTCACAGTAGCTAAAGAGGAAATAATTTATTAATTATTTTCAAATTCTTTTTATATAATTTATTTAAATAATTGTGGCCAAGCGGATAAATACTCACAGTTATTTAAATAAATTAAACACTAAAATAAATACTCGCAATAGAAAAGCGTATTTGTTCACTTGGTCACAGTTATTCAAATAAATGAAATAAAAATGATTTTAAAATAATTAATAAATTATTTCCACATTTAGCTCTGTGACATTTTGAATAGCTCTCTCAAAATTTCACAAGGCTATATGTCGAAATAATTTATTAATTATTTTAAAATCATTTTTATTTCATTTATTTGAATAAATACAGATTTCTATTGATACTTTGTTTTTTTAATTAGTCAATAATGGAGGTTTGAAAAGAAATATTAATAATTTGAATTCGTTCACTCGATTGCATTTAATAACTCAGTTATTTCTATCATAACACAGGTTCTAAATAGAGCTAAACAAAATTGATTAAACTCAACCGCATCACAATATAAACCCCCTCCCGCCCTCTCATTCCTCCCTTTTTATTACATCAAATCACTTACTTGCGACAAAATAAACCAACAGAAGAAATCCCAAAGGAGGTCACCGGAGATCCTCTGTTTGATACCCGAGAGCTATTCCACACATAAATCCTTCCAACCAGTCGCAATCTGAACGACAGACCCCCTCTTAATTTTTCATTTCTACCATTAACCATAAACGCTACGAAAATAAAACAATTACACTCGTATATTACGAACACCGATAGATATCCGATTCCTGTAAATCCCATAAATTATAACAAAACCGGCGCTGATTGCGAGCTGCACTTACGTAATTGCACACATACACACATGTGTGTGCATGCATACAGAGCCGTTGCATAACACAAGTGCGTTTTGTATTCGTGGTACGTTGACAGGCGTATATCTGTGCGGTGCTTTATTAAATTTAAATTAATAGTAATTCATCGTTGGTCACATTTGTCGTTGCGCAATGCCGGCTTTTAGTAATTGCGAGAGAGATTTCCCTTTTTTGTCCGGGAAAGGGGGATTACGCTTTTCGAAAGACAATGTCCTGTCAACCAGACGCGAGCGTTGAGTGAATTAAACTAATTCTTCGTGTCGGCAGTACAATGGATAGTTTATTTTACGTGGATTGCGGTCTTAAGGTTGCGGTTTAGTGGAAAGAGATAGCTATATAGTAAAATGGAAATAATCGTTTGAAAATAGAGCTATTCTTTTGAATTTCATAATATGAATGTGTATTTACATTTTTTATCTACCAAGTATAAAGTATCAGTCTAAATAAAATATAAATCGTTAATTTTCGTGTATTACGTCAATTTACTAGTTTAAGTTAGAAAAAAAAATTGTAAGATATAATGAAATTAATAGGTCATGTCTGCTAAGTTATTTGAATGCAGAATTTAGTGAAATCCTTTAAATTTCCATTGCACAAGTTTTTATTAGCAAAAATTTAATTTAAAATTTGCTATAAATTTGATCAATTTTCATTATTTTTCATAATTGTTTTTCGCACAAACGAAACATTAAAATAATTTTTAATTTATCTGATGAAATTCCTGCTTATTTTAAGATTATTTTAATGTATAATACAATATTGTTCATTGATCACAACAACAATCTAACTCAAATTAGTGATTGCCCATATTTGTATAGCTATCTCTTTCTTCTAAACCGCCCCCTTAAATCTGGAAATCTCGTTTGTGCGAGCGGAACGATCTTGCTTACTTGAGTGGTTTATTATTATATGCTAATTGCAGGAATAAATTCATGATTGTGGAGGTTTAGACTTTCTTAAAACGAGTGATCAATTTCATGTTAGTAATAAATAAAATGCATTAGTACATTTTTATGCTTGATTGTTTACTAATATGATACAGCACAGCGAAATGTCATAGTATTCAAACGGAGTCTCAAAAGCACATTCCAAGCGCTCAAGCTGTGAAACAGAAATTGCATAAAAAGTGACGACATAAAGGTAGGAAATTTTAAACAGCTAATCGGAAAGCCCTCGTTATTAACAACGGTGGTGTTTTTCAGCTAGGGGATTCTGGATGAAACTCTATTGCGACTACGACTCAGGGTTGACTTTAGTAGCGCGGTTGGGAATTGCTCAAACTTCGTTTTTAATTGTAGTAAACGGAATCGACTCATTTGGAATCCGGTCCGTCCTGATCTATCTCCCGATTTAATCAAGATCGGCTAAGGCCACGTTTACAGTGCTAGTTAGGCCCAATTTTACAATCTGCAAATAAGGCGTGTGTAACGTATTCGCGAAATAAAGTTAATCTCTATTTGATTATCAGACAGAGCTGCCAACCGAATGAAAAAAATCAAGAGTAACATTACCGGAGGTTTGTAAAATCGGGTCTTAATGTGATAAAGGTTGTGCTTTCACTCTGTTTCGTGTTGGTAAACATCTCGTCTGCAGTTACTTATCCAGGATGTGTTTCAAGTGCAATTTCCGTCCTTGTAGTGCCCCTTTTCATCGAATCTACCTCGTATTTCCCCTTAACGACGCCTGGCTGTCGCATCACCGATTTTAAACAATGCCCATAACTGATAAGTATAATCTATGAAACACGTCAACGAAAAATTAAAGACCATCCTCTCGACAGCAATTTTCGAACTTACAAAGAAAGGGAGGGGGTGTTGGCCGGTTTTGTTGGTGTACATGAAATTCTATTAATTCTACAGGTCACTGTTACAAACTGAGCAGTATTTCCTTTTATTTTGGTCTAGAATATTAAGAATTTCTACAATTTCTGTAGAATTTTTAAACAATGCAGAATTTATTTTGTGCTAGAATTTTATTAAACAAACCATTCAATGTAATTTATAGTTGGAAGTCTAGTTAAGCAATTTAAATTGTTAACTTAATTACATTTTTATAAACGTTGAGTATATATACTAAATTAAATAGAATATTAAGAATTTCTATAATTTCTGTAGAATTTTAAAAAAATGCAGAATTTATTTTGTGCTAGAATTTTATTAAACAAATCATTCACTACAATTTGTAGTTGGAAGTCTAGTTAAGCAATTTAAATGGTTAACTTAATTACATTTTTATAAACATTGAGTATATATACTAAATTAAAATTTTGTCTGTCCTAGAATATCGACCATAGGTCTTTCTGTCCACTCTAGGTTATTTTAATTTTTTTTTAGAATTGTATTATTCCAATCTAATCACTAACATGAATATTGTCCAAAAACTCAGGGGCGCTATTATGGTTTTGCAGTGCATCTGATACAAACTATTGGTTGTATTTGGTATCTTTTTTTCAGAATTTTA
Source organism: Philonthus spinipes (assembly GCA_963082785.1). NCBI lineage: Eukaryota > Metazoa > Arthropoda > Insecta > Coleoptera > Staphylinidae > Philonthus > Philonthus spinipes. Next base: position 11,490,385 of record OY720306.1, read on the forward strand.
TAATTGTGGTCAAATCAGACCACCATCACAAAAATTGTTTAAATTAGAGAAAATATTGAGGGGTTGTGAACCAATTGATCTAGTTAGCTATTTATGTGATTAAATTAATTCTGTAGTAGTATTTGAATTTTTAAGTTTTTTTTTTTCAATCGGAATCAATTCTGGTGATATGAATTGATGCCAATTGAAAATATACAAAAATTGTTGAAATGTGGATGGCTGTGGAAGGGTTGTGTGGTGCATTAGATCAAACTATTGACTATAATTTGTAGTTGTAAGTCTAGTTAAACGGTTAAAGTAGTTCAATGGATTCTCTAGTTTATTTTTTTTTTCGGAATTTTATACCACAATTATAAAATTCCGAAAAAAAAAAATAAACTAGAGAATCCATTGAACTACTTTAACCGCAATCACAAAAATGATTTAAATTAGAGAAAAAATTGAGGGGTTGTGAACTGAACCTATTACAACTATAAGCAGTAATTGCGGAATCATTAATAAGAAGGTAGGTTCTTCTTAATAATGATATAACACCATTTTTTGGAATGTCAGGTTTTTTATTTGAACTGCAGAGTTCCCGGGAGAAATTGGTTTTCATCAAAATAAAAATTACAAATGAATTCCAGGTGCACTTTTTGATGAGAAATATAAACAAAAGAGAGAAGTTCTGTATTGTGGAGGTTTCTACTTCGTTATACATGTTAATTTCACCAATAAAACACTTATTATTTTGTTTGTATAACACTTGTTTATTTTTATGTAACTGCAGTTTCGATAAATTTAGCTTGTCATATCAAACATGTAGTACAAGCTAAATTTGTCGAAACTGCAATCACATAAAAATAAACAAGTGTTATACAAACAAAGTAATAAGTTTTATATAAATAAAACAATTTATAACTTTCAAATATATTGTAAACTCGCTACAATTGTTTCGCCACACTTAATTAGAAAAATTATCATTTCTTCGCCTGAAGAAGCCACAGTGTGGCGAAACAATTGTAGCGAGTTTACAATATATTTGAAAGTTATGAATTGTTTTATTTATATAAAAGTGAAGATGAACTTTCAACATTTATCAGCCTTATCAATCAATTATTCAAAGTAATAAGTGTTTTATTCGTGAAAAGAGAGAAGTGTTAAATAAAAATGATTTGATAGTAATTAATAAATTATTTCCACATTTATTTTCAAATAATTTTTATTTAAAATAACTGCGACCAAGTGAATGGATACTCTTTTCTATTTAGAGAGAAGTATTGTTCGTATTTTGCATCCATATGTTAGAAAGAGAAAATGTAACACCAAGTTGACATATGAAGTTAGCCATCAGTTTAATCTATGCTTATAGACCTTAAAGTAAAATACATTTTTCCATTTCCTCCCTAATGGGAAAACTTGATTAATTTAATATTTATAATTAGTTAGATAAAGTGTCGACAAGGCTGCGATTTTATTGCTCTTTTATAATATTTTCACACATATTAATAGAGAGTTTTGCAACTTTTCTCAGAAGGCTCTAGAAACTAAAAAAATGAATACTTTTCATTTTAATTACCATGTTAGGACGCTTACTAACATGGTAATTAAAATAAAATGTATACATTTTTTTTAGTTTCTAGAGCGAAATAATAGTCATTAAGAGTCCAGTGTGTAGCTGACTGAAATAAATTGTGAAAGGTTCATAATACATTCATCAGTCACGTGGCGAAAAATCGAAGATCTTATGTGTATAATGATATATTTTCGTCTATCACGAAATAATATTTTACTCTTATACGTCAGAAATAAGTGGTATAGAAAACAATATTTTTAAGCATTCTAAAAGACCCAAATAGTGACGAAAAAAGTAAAATTTGAGTTATTATTTATTGACCCTTTACGTATGAGGTTTATTAAATATGTTTTTGATAGTGCATTTATTTGCAATGTTATCGATATGAAATTAGAACATAAATGGAAAAGAGTATTCATTCACTTAGTCACAGTTATTTAAATATATTAAATAAAAATTATTTGAAAATAATTAATAAATTTGTTTAACGCACTTACGTAACGTAAGTCAAAAGTCACAGAGCTAAATGTGGTAATAATTTATTAATTATTTTCAAATCATTTTTATTTAATATATGAAATTAAAACAGTGACATTTAAGTAGATATTTCTAGTTTTTCATTAGCTAGATATTTTGTCTTATTGATATAAAAAATAAATAAAATTTTATACGATATAGCAAATTTGTTTTTACATTTTACTTTCTTATTTTTTTAGAGCGCTTAACATTTTACATTATTTCTCCAAATACCGATACATACACACTGTCCTCTTAAACTTCAAATCTATTATAAAAAATATCATTAATAAACACAAATTTACTCAAAATGACGGTTAATTTGAAATAATTCATAAATTTCCAAACGGCAACTAAAGACAAATATAATTTTAAACAATGTTAATAAAAAATATATTATTTAAATAAAAATACTTGTCCTTTCTCCGACTTATTTATCAATATTGCGTTGTATACCATAACAACATATTTATATTTATAAAACTTCAACTACTGAAGATGGAAACATAGTTTCCGAAATATAACAAATATTTTTATTTAAATAATTAAAGTCTCCACGACCAACAACCAACATAAAGAAGATTAAAAAATATATTAATGAAAAAACTTTGTTTTGTTTAAGACTTTATTTTCACTTGTGATTGCAGTTTCGGCAAATTCAGGTTGCCATTATCAAACAAGTAGTGCTGAATTTGTTGAAACTGCAATCACAAGTGAAAATAAAGTGTTTTGCAAAATAAAGTATAAAAGAGTTTTTCATTATTGTTTTCAAAAAATGTATAACGAAGTAGAAGATTTCACAGTAGATTTTTTTTAAAGAATACAATACAGGACTATTATATTTAATATGCCATTTGTTTACTATAAACGCGTTCTTTTAGATTGTCTTAAACCGAATTTATAAACTTTGTACTCGCCATATAAAATAATTTTGTAAATATTGTAAACCCTGTCTGTTGGGTTTGTATAAATAAATAAATACTAGATTCAGTCCAACATTGGTATGCCATTTGCTTTTTTACAACTGTTTTAAATAATTTATGTAATTCCATTTCTATTAAATAAAAATGATTTGAAAATAATTAATAAATTATTTCCACATTTAGCTCTGTGATATTTTAACTTACGTTACGTAAGTACGTTAAACAAATGCACATTAAAACAACTACTTCCCGGGCAAATGTGCATTTGTTTATCGCACTTACGTAGGTAAGTCAATAGTCACAGAGCTAAATATGGAAATAATTTATTAATTATTTTCAAATCATTTTTATTTAATATATTTAAATAACTGTGACCAAGTGAATGAATACTGTTTTCTATTTATTCCATTTCTATTTTGAAATCAATGGATCGATGCAAATTTATTGAATTTTTCAGAAGGTTAAGGACAATAATTTATAATTTACAAACAGGCAAATGAAATTATAAATTAAAGTAAATTAAATCAAAAGAAATAGGGCAGAAAGACCTCCGGTCGATAGCCTATGACAGACTACTAACCCATCAATATGTATTGTAAATATAAATATTTGCAAAGAATTTTAATTATGCTGTCTGAATAAGGTTTGTATGTTTAAAAAGAAATGTAAAAATAATTAGTTGAAATATTTTAAATTATTTTTTATAATAATTTATAACTGAATAATTCATTAATTAATTTCACTTTAAATATTGTTAACGCATATCTGAGAGAAATTGTCTTAGACTGTGGCTTCTTTAGAACAAATGAAAATAAATTAACATGTTTTCCTTTAGATTTTCAATATTACGTAGATAATAACATACATTTTTTTGAAATTTAAATAAATATATTTTAGGCATGTTATTTTTAATAGGTCCATATTTATTGTTTACATTTTTCTTCATTTATCACTTGGTAAAACATATTTAATAAGCGTTTGTTAAAATGAAGAAGTCATTAAGTGGAACAAATTGGAAAATATAAAAAGCCCTATCTTTACAAATTAAAAAGTTACTTAAGGGAAAGAACAACAACATAACTTTAACGAACTCAATAAATCTAAGCAAATTATTAGTGAATAATAAAATAAGACCCGAAAACAATAATTTGAATAAAAGTAGTGTTTATGAGATTAACTGTGATGATTGTGATGCAATATACATAAAGGCAAACCGGATGATCTTTTGACACAAGAATAAAATAACATATTAAAGACATAAAAAAACAAGAAACAATCCACTGGATTTTCGAAACATTGCATCACTTATGAACACCATTTTTCCTCAAATAATGTAAAAATAAAATTCGTAGGTAATAAGGATGTAATGATGAATTATCGGGAGGCGTTAGAGATCACAAAAGCTATTAAAGCGGGAAAAAAATAGTAAATGACAACGAAGACCTATGGAATTCCCCGATATTAAGCGCTTTTAATGTTATTTTTAATATTGGGAAGTGTTACCTACTTATTAATAAACTTTAATTTATTATTATTTATTAACTTTAGCTACTTAAAATTGGTTATTCAGAAATACTCAATTAATAAATTCACTCGATTTTGCTCAATATTAATATTTACTAAGGTGGTAGGACCACTGATCGGTAGCCAATTAACAGATATATGTTAGGTTATATAAAAAGAAGTACTCAAGAGTTTAGAAATATTAATATTTTCAAAAAACTCTACAAAAACTTAGTTCAGCTTCATCTTGTGTATTGCTGTAATATTTGGTCACCATACACAGCTTTTTCTAAAGAAATTATCGAACAGATTCAAAAAATTAATTAATTATATTTCTTTAAATTAAGTTTCTTTTAAATTTATTAAATTTAATTTACCGTGTTCTTAAGTTGAAATTTGCTCCTCATTAAATATAGACACATTAGAGAAACGACGTATAAAATCAGACATACTTTTGGTTTACAAATATTAAACAACCTAATTGATTGTCCAGACTTGCTAAATATTCTTGGTATCCACGTACCTTGCCGCAACTTATGAAATAACCATACGATTCAAGTTCCTTTTTGTAGAACTGATTATTCTCAAAATTCTGCAACTATACGAATGCAGCGTCATGCAAAATAAATTGATTTTGATTGTTTTTTGCGACACCTTATCCGTATTGCGAAAATGTTTGTCTTGTTAGTGGTATGTACTATGTTTAATATCTGTGTTAACTGATTATTTTGTTTTTGTAAAAAGCTGTAGGCCGTTAAATAAATTATAAATCTGTTTCTATAATTTTCATTATTTATATACACAGAAATCTTTATTAACAAACAATCATTTTACAAACATTAATTATACATATGTGTAGTTACTGTATACAATTGTGTGTTAGTCTGTTATGAGCTATCGACCGATGGTCTTTCTGCCCTTTCATTATTTATCTTGAATATTACTGATCACTGAGGCTTCTACTTCGTTATACATTGTGTTAAGATTATAATAAAACATAATTAAGTTTGTTTGTATAACAGAATTATATATTTAGTGACTATAGTTTCAACAATTTACACTTGTCATTATCAAACTAAAAGTAAATTCAAACCGTACAGTTTTTCTTTATATAAGGCGGATTACATCATAGTGGAGGGATTAAGGGAAGGGCGTTAGTTGTGTGAATATATTTTTGTAAATATCTGTTAACAAAATTAATTAGAAATGCCATACAAACACTCAGAGTTGTCGAATATAAACAACAGAAAATCCACATGCGATTAAATTGTTGAACATAAAGAACAAAATAATTTAAAATCTACTTAAATCAATGCATTCAACAACCTAAGAAACAAAGAAAATAAAAACTAACATAGCTTATGACTACTCGCATAGGAATCTCGGAATGCATGAATTCAGAACGGCATTCAATGATAAAATCAATGTCGTATGTAATTACCCGATGAGAAAATTTTAGAGTGGAAATAATCCCGGGCATACATACGCACAGCACAATCCAACAATTCCCATTCGTTAGATGCTATCGGGATTTAAAATATATCTTAAATCACATTGTGCTTATATAATTCCGTGAGCTTCCCACGTGCACGCATTCCTGGTAAAATAGTAATAAAGCATCTCATTGTTGCTTTATTTGCAAGAAAAAGAATGGGACACAGTTTTATTTTGATATATTTGATTAACTTTTCTCTTATTGTGTGGTGGAACACGTTTAGATTAGTGAAACAAATCAAGTGTTTTGATTCATTTTTCTTAATGTTGGGCAAAATCGAATAATATTAGTAATCGAGTATTACTAAAAGTGTCATTTTAAGTATTTAAAACGAAAAAGTGGCTTCAAATTTACGTTTATTAATAAATGAAAAGTTATTTTTGATATTTTTATAATAAGTAACATTCATAGAATTATAATATATTTAATTTAGCAATAATAAAAGTTCGGCTTTGCTCATCACTAATTTTTCTTATAAATTATTTTTTAATTTGTAAATAAAACAACGGTTAAATTAAATTTAATTAACTGCCTCATGGTGCTCCAAACAATTGTAACCGTTTCGCCAATACAGGAGCATCAGCAAGCATTTAATTAAATTTAATTTAACCGTTTTTTTTATTTACATATTCTCTACAATAAAATGAAATAAAAAATGAAAATAAATAATTATTTTTTTTTTTCTTTCTTTTTATTATAGTAATTTATAACAACTGAATAATTCATTGATTAATTTCTCTTTGGTTTCTGAATATTGTTATATTATACCTTATAGAATCATTTTAAATAAGTTTTAGAGTGCGACTTCTTTGGAACAAATAAAAATAAATTGACATCTTCCCGTTTCGATTTTAAATATTACGTACATGGTAGAAAGACCTCGGGTCGATAGCCTATGAAAAACAACCTCAAATTATATACCGTATTATACTATACAAGTCTGTACTTAATATAATGTAAAAGTCCCTTGAATAAAGATATTTGTATATATATTACGTAGATAATCACATAAAAAAATCTGTTAAATTAATGCCCGTTTGCATCGCCTTGTTTAAGTACTCCTTAGTGCTAAGTAATCCTTAACTTATGACATTTGGTTTGCACCTCGCGCGCACGATGTCTAAGGTCTCCCTAAATTTAAGCCGCCGATGTTGGCGGCTTAACTTCACTAAGGGTTCCTTAGCGTTGACGTACGGCTGTTCTAACCTATAAATTTATAGATAACGAATAATGTAGAGAAAGCGAACGAATAATATTATAAAAAATGATGAAATGTATACATTCTTAAATAAATATAATTATTTAAAGTTTCTTTTGATTACTATAATGTTTATAATGGTAATAATTATCCCAAATAATTGTGATTTTCTAAAATTGATAATAATTTTCTATGATTTCAAGGTTAGCAAGCGAGTATAATAGACGACATGAAGTTATGCACCGACTTTCCACTAGATTTTCCCCCAACTAAGGAGACCTTAACTAAGCGGAGATTTTATATGACCGGTGCAATCCAATCTCTACTATTCTTACCTTAACTTTTAAGGAACCCCTAACTAAGGAGGCCTTAAAGTAAAGTCGGTGCAAACGGGCATAAAACAAGTATATTTTCACGCATATTATTTTCAATAATAATTTTTCAGATTCTTGTAAACTAAAAAAAAAAACCATAGAGCAAAGGATTTATTCAGGTGGTCACAGTTATTTTAATTGAAATAAATTAAATAAAAATAATTTGAAAAAAAAGCGTTTCCCTTACAAATAGTGTATTATGGAATTTCCTCAAGTAACCATCGATTATTTTTTTTGGGTTTAAGGAAAATTGTTTGCGAAATTTATGATAGGATAGAAAGATCTTTGCTCGATAGCTCTACATGTATTGTAAATATTTATTTTATATTCTTTTGTATTATTTGTATAGTGTTAAGCGGACGTTAGCTTCTCCATTATGTGTTTGACGGGTTCCAAGAAAATCCAACGATGTATGAACAAGTGACATTTATTTACAGGTATTTACAACAAGTGTTTTGTACCGTGGTACCAACTGGTCTGGCGCTCAGGGTGAGAATAACCCTTGAAGAAACCTCCGACGTGCGGAGGCGGAGGGCGCGCGCAAGCGCTTAACATATAGTCTCAATAAAGATGTGTCTATATACATACATACATACTTCGCGAATTTTTAATTGTTAAAGAGTGGAATACAATCTGCGTATTTTGGATTGGGGTGAAATCATGAAAGTGTCATCTTGTAATTGAAACTTTTAATTTGTTGGTTATGTGACAGTAATATAACAATTAAATTAGCTAATTTCTATATGATATACTTTGTAGTGTTGGGCAAAATCGAGTGAATTTAGTAATCGAGTATTTCTGAATAACCAATTTTAAGTAGGTAAAGTAATTAAATAACAATAAAATTGAGTTTATTAATCAATAGGTAAAACTTTCCAATATTAATATTATAAATAACATTAAGAAAATTCTCATAAACTTGATTTTGCAGTGATAAAAAAGATCGAAAATATCGACTTTGCCCATCTCTAATACTTTGTGAATTATTGATAAAGTGTGGAATACAATCTGTGTTTTAAATTAGGGTGAAATCATTAAAATATTATCTTGTAAATGAAGCTTTTAATAAATTAAATAACTGTGACCAAGTGAATAGACCTTCTTTCTGAAATTTTTTAATTTGTTTAATCAAATTAACTGATTTCTATATATTAAATAAAAATGATTTTAAAATATTAAATAAAAATGAAAATAATTAATAAATTATTTCCACATTTAGCTCTATGACATTAGACTTACGCTACGTAAGTACCTTAAAACAACTACTTCCCGGGCAAATACCCACGCCGGACATTGAATTACATAATGTACACCTGCTGTTGCACATTAATAAAATATTGCATAATTCAACAAATTTTGATCCGAGAAAAAATTAATGTGAAAACAACAAAAGGAACGTTACTTAATATAAGGCGATCTGCAGACACGTGTTTCGGGATCTATCCCTCGTCAGTACAGCTATGCCTTACATAATTTTAAGATGTTAAAATAAATCAATTAAATTAATTCTCCACTACCCCCAAACCACTATTCATCAATTCATCTCATCTCTCATTAACGACTAACCGACATACTAGACATATGACAAGGACTACTGGCTGAAAGACCTAAGGTCGATAGCCATTTATAAGTTTAGATCAAATATTTTGTATTATATATGTATTTGTAAATACCACAATAAAGATGATTGTATATAAATTAATTCAAATACAATCAGCAAAATTGAATCAATTATATTAATTCAAATTAAACTAAATCAATTTAAATTAAATTAAACCAAATTAATTCAATTTAAATCAAAACCGAATAAAATTAAACGAAAAGAACGTAAGTCTAAAGTAATTATTTTCAAGTCATTTTTATTTAATATATTTAAATAACAGTGTCCAAGTGAGTGAATCCTCTTTTCTATTTAAATTGATTTGAAAATAATTAATAAAAAATATTACTGCATTTAGCTCTGTTTAGCTAAAATAATTTATTTTTTTTTTCAAATAATTTTTATTTAATGTATTTAAATAACTGTGACCAAGTGAATGAATACTCTTTTCTATGATTTCTATATGATAGTCACTCACTAATTAAATAAGAAATATTTGCTTCGAGTCGTACGTTAAAATTTTGAGAAAGTTCAAGATTTATTTGTAAAGTAATGATTTCTACGTCATGTTGACAATCGATTACCAACGTCTTGAAAATAAAGGTGAATAAAATCCCCTGTTTTTGAATCAGGACTGCAACTGTACGTAGTAAACACTCTTTAAATTTGGTCATATTAAAGAAACTACCAAATTGTACGTAGAAAAAAATTCATGGGCATTAAAATATTTTGAAGAATTGGATTGGATAGTCGTTTGTGTAGGTAAAGGAAGACCTGTGACCTACTTCCATCGCACCACCTACCCATAAAATCCGCGCCAATTAAGGCTTCAAAGATGACTTAAGCCATTTGAATATGATTAATGGCGGAGCTGCGAGCGCGTGCGTGGCGTGTTTACGTTGCCACAGTGCGGCACGGATCGTTCCTGTCTATGAGCCACGGAATGACGTAACAGCCGAGACTACGTCACGCGGTTGAATACCCGCTATTCCAGCTGTGCGCTCCGTACTCTGGCTCTCGTGTTTACCGTAGAGTCTCCGCAAATCCGCGTTGCTAATTGATTTTCCGCTATATCGTACCAGCCAACTGCGAAACGGTTTTTAATGTCCGTTTCTTATGGAAAAAGCGCCGGTATCCACGTCGCTGTTGCTTGTTCCATTGTCTGCATTGCGAAATAATGGCCATTGTTTAACAGTTTATTGTATTAAATTGGATTTTATTCGCATGTGATCTCAGAATTTGGAGTTTGATGTATGCATAGGTAGATCTTCTTCATTTACTTTTAAACCCACTTTTCGAAATATTCCCATTGATAAAACGTTCTTTCAAATCGTGACATTTCTTCTTGAATAATCCTTAATTTTCACACACTGATTTATTAAAATTTCTAATAACCCTCACACTTATTAAAAACTACATATATTTAAAAAAAATAATAATCACTTTAATAATAAAATTAAAAACTATAGAAAAGACAATTATTACTTCAGTTACTTTTGGCTAAAAATACTCTCTCTGCATTTTTATTCCTTCACATCTATTCATTTCGGTAGTACATTTTAAACCGATCGTATACAGTTTAACACGCACTACCGAAATGAATATTACGTAATATTACAATTAAAAACTGTAATGTCCGTCACCAGTTATCTAGACTAAGAGATAAAGAATTAACCTAAAACAACAATCGGTGCTATTCCGTATGGGAAATGTTAAATGTTCAACCTCCATTGAAACATTTAACATTTCCCATACGGAATAGCCTCGATTATTGTTTTAGGTTAATTCTTTATCTCTTAGTCGTAATTCATGTAAGTTGATAAAATTTAATTTATAATAAGAATCATCACACGAATAAATAATATATGTTAGTTGCAATATTTATTCATATGATTCTCAATATCAATCAAATTTTATCATTTTACATGAATTACGACTAACAGATAAAGAATTAACCTAAAACAACAATATAACCGTTTGTATTAAAATGGAATCGTAAATTAAATTCAGTTTATTTTAGTTTAGTGGAATTAAACCAAGCGAATTTAATTTTCAAATTCAATTTAATATAAGCAATGTTTTATCAAATGATTAATTATAAAAAAATACTAAACAACAATAACAGGAACTCAAGTTAATAAGATACTATATATCGAAAATTTGTAACTATAAGTGTGAAACTCTTCAAAGTAAACTCTAGTATTATTTAATTGTAATGGTTGGTTATGGATTTTTTGTATAATTGGTCCAAGAAATGTTACACAATAATAAATTTATTAATTCGATTTAAAAATCATATAAAAACAACGATGTTAACCGTTATAAGGTTGAAATTGAAGTAATTTAAAAGTTTACAATTATACTTAATGTAACTTTCTTTTCATAAGATAGGAATGATAACGTTTAGGATTTCGAAGTGCGCAAGAGATAGTAATTGAAAAGCAAATAAGTGATTATAATAAATTAAAGACGACGCAAGCGCCACCTTTTGCCTAATTTCAAGTGGCATCGTCAACGATTTGTGTCTACAAGGTAAACGACCGAGAATCATTGTTTTGTCCACTAAAGGAAGGCGAACTTGTCCTGTTATCCATACTACTAGTTATCCATACGCTAGATGAATGGTGACTGAACGTTTCATTAAATGTGAAATAAGTGATTCATGAACTTGGAAACAAATAGCTATTAAGTCAGTGATTACACGGGACATTACATAATTTTAAATCCATTTATTTTTAATAAACCATCACTGAAGTAATTAATTAATTTGTTTTAGCTGTGAAATTCGGCCGCATGTCAAAGAAACAAAGGGAAAAAGTGGAGGACGAAGTTCGGTTTCACAGGGCACAACTGAGGGCGCAGAGCGACTCGGCGCCGGACAGTTCCGTCTTCGAGCAACAGACACCCTCGAGTAGCGATCAACTGCACCACAATTACAACGGAGGGTAAGTGGTCCCGATTTTCCGTCCGGAATGAATTCGAATTAAACCTCGATAAACGGGCCGGTTGCGCAGATCTCCCGCCACGACATCTTGCCATCCGGTCGTTGCATTCCGGTTAAGTAAACACACGGCCGCAATTAAATCAGCAGGATAGGATTTTACGACCGGGAATTGTAAATATTAACATTACAAATTATTACGTTATTCTTGCGTTTCCTAGTTGCTCCGGGTCTGTTATACAGTTTCTTGCCGTTTTAATGATGAATCAACTTAGATTTTATATTTGTCATGGTGTATTCTACTTTTATTCATGAAAACTTATTTAAATAAATATAGACATATGTATTGTCCGCTAATTGCGACTAAACTGTAGCAAATTTAGTTTTATCTATCAGTTATATAAACAAAGTTATAAAAAAGTATACCCGACACTCGAAAGGGTATAAGGGTTATATGATAATATATACAGAGAGTTTTATGCTAGAATGTACTCAATGTAAACGTTCCTATGTTCGATGTGTACTGGGACGCATCAAAGCATTGGGTGCGATGTGATTGGCTACGATTTCTCGTAATATAGGCAACCCAATTTACACTTTTCCCATCAGAAATAAATTATATTTGTCAACTATTATGTCAAGTGCAACATGTTTTATTATGGAAATTTTACTTAACCGCAATGCATCTCAACATCTGTAATATTATTAACCAATCCAACTCTTCGTCAAGGTTTGCTTTAAGGTTGCGGTTTAGTGGAAAGAGATAGCTATATAGTAAAATGGAAATAATCGTTTGGAAATAGAGCTATTCTTTTGGATTTCATAATATGAATATGTATTTACATTTTTTATCTACCAAGTATAAAGTTTCAGTCTAAATAAAAAATAAATCGTTAATTTTCGTGTATTACGTCAATTTACTAGTTTAAGTTAGAAAAGAAAATTGTAAAATATAATAAAATTAATAGGTCATGTCTGCTAAGTTATTTTAATGCAGAATTTAGTGAAATCCTTTAAATTTTCATTGCACAAGTTTTTGTTAGCAAAAATTTAATTTGAAATTTGCTATTGATCAATTTTTATTGTTTTTCATAATTATTTTTCACACAAACTAAACATTAAAATAATTTTTAATTTATCTGATGAAATTCCTGCTTATTTTAAGATTATTTTAATGTATAATACAATATTGTTCATTGATCACAACAACAATCTAACTCAAATTAGTGATTGCCCATATTTGTATAGCTATCTCTTTCTTCTAAACCGCACCCTTAAGCGCCTGAACAGCAAATATCACTTGCTTGCGATAACTGACAAGTGTAATTAATTTTTGACGGGGAAGGGTGTATTTTGGGTTGACTATATTATTTTTAAAAATAGTAGCCAATCACATTGCAGTCAATGCTTTGATGCGTTCCTGAAGAAAACGAACATACGAAAATGTACATTGAGTACATTCTAGAATGTTATATATATATATATATATATATATATATATATATAACACACACACACACACACATATATATATATATATATATATATATATATATATATATAATGCTTTGTTTCACTTAATAAAATCAATAGCCACAGGTTAAATTAAACTTAACTAGTGGTGAAATATTATTGACCTACTTCAGTGAAATAAACCAAGTGTTTTAATTTTAATTAAATATTCTGATTTAGAGTGTTAATTACTTGAAAAGATAAAAAAAAATGTCTTTGTGAAAATACTTTCAACAATAATAGAAAAGATCATTTATTTAAACATCTCTGTTATTTAAATTAAATTAATTTATTTAATTTATCATGGTAAACAGAAGACGAGAACAAGCGCCATCTTTTGCCTAATTTCATGTGGAATCGCTAAAAAAAATGTGGTTGAACATTTTATTAAATATATTATTTATATTGAAAATACTTTCCCGGAGACTACAAATAAATCTTCAATGATAGAGATTGATAAATTGTAAAATGTTAAAGAAAAGAAAACAAATGCGTTTGTATAAAAAAATAATTGCGTTTATTAAGGGAAATTTTGTAAAATGTATAAATAATTCACTTGATTATTGTTACGTGTGCCTGGCGCATCCACCATTTCATTACATACGTTTTAAACTTTTTTTAGTTTGTACATCAATACAAACTGACTTGCAGAAAAACATAGTGAGCGAATTGATAATAATTGTGAATTAAAAATTATTAATTTATATTAAAAGTTCTGTTTTAATATTATGTAAGTTAGAAAAATATCACATATATTTTTGTAATATTGCTATTTATAGCATATATTTTGTAAAAACAAAAAATATATGCTATAAATGCATATATTTTGTAAAAACAAGATTCCGTAATAAATGTGTTATTATTAAAAAAGTGATTTACATTCTTGGATGTTCGAAGCGTGGTATATTTTCTTTATATCAAAATTAATTTACAGATTTCATGATTATAATCAATTTGCTCTTTCAATTAACGATTATTATGAATACGCTCTTTCATTTCACGATTATTATTAATTCGCTCATTGAATTCATTTATTTTTGTTCCTTGGTATACCCTTCTGCCAACCTCCTTCTGATAATTTAAATTTTCCGAAGAGAAAAAACTATTAAACTTCTTATGTATTAAAGTCTTACATATTTATATTTAAACGAATTGTCAATAGATTCCTTAGTTAGATGAACTACTGCGGAACAAGACTTATTATAGAATTAAAAATATATATATAACATCTTTATTGAGGCTTTGATACAATTAGCTATAATACAATATTTGATTTAATATGAACTAAATAGCTATCGACCATTGGTCTTTCAGCCGGAAGTCCTTGTCTTTATGTTATGTCAGTCTGTCAGTCGTTGATGAGTGATGAGATGTATTGTGGATTTAGGATGTTGAAATTTAGGAGGAATGTTTGGGTTTCGTTTGCTACAAAGTAGGTTTAGTAATTTTTGGGCTGTTAATTAAAAATATTTATATCATTTTCTTTAATTCTAAATTTAATTAAATATTGATTTTTACTGGCAGATATATTTCCCATGTTATAATTTCCAATTAATAATTTGTTTTTAATGAAGGTTCGTTTAATTTTTTCATATAAAAAACTTCACTTAAATACAAAACAATTTATAGTAAGCTTCACGAATTAAACTAATTTTATATAAAGTAGAGAAAAATAATTAAAATTATTTAAATTAAATAAAAAAATAATTAATTTAAAATGCTAGTAATAAAAAAACTAATCACATAAACGAAAACATGTCGATTGTTATTTTTAACTTTTTTGTATTATCTGCATAGTCTAAATAAAGGTATACTTAATAAATTACTTCCTCTTTAGCTACTGTGACATTTTGACTTACGTTACATAAGTAAATTAAGAAAAAAATGAAGTAACTACTTCTCCGGGAATATTTTTAAACTATTTTTATTTAATTTATTTAAATAACTTTGATCAAATGAATGCATACTCTTTTCTATTGAAATTATGAAGTTAATTAAACAATTGACAATATTTCATAAAAAATTCTAAAGATAGGTGTGGGATATACAAAAACGGTTCTATAATCCTCTTGACGCTATCCCGACTAGATTTAATAAACTTGAGAATTATTTAACAAGAATAATAATACGTTATTGAATCTTTGAGGCGTTCAATTTGTGGAACATTTTATATATATATATATATATATGGCACTACACTCCTTGTGGATTAATCCCCGTAATTATTCTCTCATTGTGCTGTCTCAGTGTTAAATATGTATGTTAAATATGTAGTGTTAAATAAACTGTACAGTGAATATGTTAAGTTATGAGCTGTTTTTATTTATCTTAATAATAATATAATTTATTAACAGAAACATTTTTCATTATTCTAGATATAACTTTATAAAAACAAAAAATGTAATAATATAAATTATTGTTTCATTAGAACTGTAAAATTCAACAGAACTTAATTTAAATCATATCCTTTCTAAAGTCTCATCATATGCAATTGCAATCCAAGCTGTTAACCATCACCTAGTGTTGCCTACATCAAAGATCTGCGCTTGTAAAAAAATTAAATCCCGTAAACGGTTCACGCATTGACAGAAGGGGTTAATTAATATCGCGTGGAAAATTAATTGGCAGTGGGCATTATTAATTGAAGCGAAATACTGTACAACGGCGTCCGTGTGACTAAGAAATAACGGTACATTTTTTGTAAAGTGGCACGACTAACGGTACGCTGTTGAAATGTTTCGTTTGTTCGAAAGTACCGCTTCCAAAAAAAAGGCGCATTCCGTCATCGCGTAGTTAAACACCGAAAACGTCACTTCACTCTTTTTGTTTATTCGGAAAAGAACGCTTTTTTTAAATTTTATTGTTAAGTAAACTGTAAATGTGTGCGTTATTAGTTGAAATGATAAAGGAAGTTTTGGAGTCCCGTTAGTTTTTACGCGGAATATTTAAATGTTATCTATTTCAGTTTTCGGATAATTATTTTAATAGGTTTTTAATTCAATTAGAATTGTTTTTATATAAACAAAGTTAAGAATCTTCTGATTGTTGAATCATCTAACACTTGGTGAAACATATTTATCTTTGGATATTTAGGGTAATAAAAACATACTGGGTTTGACAGAAAACAAAAACTAAGGGTTTTTTATTATCCGAAATTAAGAAAGTTTTTATTTAATCATATACAATCCGAGCTAATCTGTACGAGAAATGTTAAATTTATCGTGTGTTACAAAAGTTACTTAGAGTGTGATAATAAAAAATAACGTACATGTACTTAACATTTCCTTTATAAAATTGCCTCGATTATATTACGAAAAAGAATAATCAGATTGAAGTGATTTATATAATAATAGACCTTTCTAAATACAAATATCCTACAATCACCATTCATCAATTCATTTGCGAAAATCATCAGGATAGTTTAGCTAGCTAGCATAGATTTTTCTTTATCTTCATCATAAATTCACGACAGAGCAGAAACACCTCTGGTCGATAACCCAGACTGACTAACAACTGCATGTATTGTAATAATTTATATTGTTGAAACTATCTATATCGTCTGAATAAAGATATTTGTATATACACAGAGGTTTTTTTAACAGTATGCATATCCCCTATGTATACATGTAAAATACCCAAGCCAAACGCATTGATGTATGTGTGTTTAGTTGCCTATAATACGCAACCCGAACAATCGATTCCTTCAACTAGGATAATTCAAAAAAACAATTAAACAATTTTCTATTTCTGTTTATGACAATATCGAAATGCACAATGTGGAAGAATTTTCACTATCGTTTGAGTTAATATCTTGCAGTTTCTGGTGGTCATTTCTAGCACTTATTCTAATTATTTATTTCAAGTTTATTGTTCTTCACTGTTACTTTTCTTTCAAATTGCCTTAATAAAATCTCTTAATATTTTTTACCTCTAATTTCTCCATAATAATAAGTGACGTATTTTTGATAAAAAAGGAAATTGCATGTGTCGGTAACGCATGCAGTGTTAGTCATGATTTATTTCGTTGCGTTTTCCAAAGAAAATGTTTTAGTTTAATTATTTTTAGAATTATCCTAACTGAGGTATTCGGTCACTTTGGATTCATTGAAAACATGCCTTATCTTCCTCTAGTACTGTTGGAATTGTAATACACGCTTGAAATTCGACTTTTTCTTTATTTGTATACATTTTCGATCAAATATTTCACACATTTTGAAGTTAGGCTTTGACGTTTAGTTGTGTGTTATATGCAACTAAACATACACACATTAATCGGCTCAATGCGTTTGACTTGGTTTTTTTGCAGGTATACAATTCGCCTAATGTATACTGATTAAAAAACCTCTCTGTATATATAATAGATCTTTATTCACATACCATTCCACAAAATAATTACAAGTTTCCTAACGAAATTAAAGTGAAAATCAAAAACTTAATAGATTCATTTAAAGTTATCTAGATTTTCAAATAATTAATGCCTTCACAATCAATAAGACAAAATAATACCAAACAATTAAATAGGTGACACTAAAATGAAGATTTAGTAAAAAAAAATGATTTCTGAGTTGTAACCAAGCACCATACAGAGAATTTCAAATTGAATACCCTTCCAACTAATTAATACCTATCAGAAAATTACCGACGCGGAGTTCATGCTGACTTCATTCCATCACAATTATTTTCAAATTGCTATAATTTTCAAATCCTGCAATTCCCTGAAATTGCCTGGATGTGCAATTTGGAATTAATTCCAAACGCAAACATTTGTGTGATTATGTTGTAGGCACTGTTGTAACTGTCGGCGAGCCATGGCGGAGGTGTGTCGCAACGGCCTCCACACACACACCCGACCGTACGAAATTCGACAGTTTTATTTATGTTTGTATTTTTGTTTTAAACGTTTATTAACGTTTTACACAATTCCATTGCGAAACGCTTATAAAAAAATCGTTGATATGTTTTCAATACTGTTTTGAATTAATTTGATCAATAGAAAAATTGTATTTTCGGAAGATTTAGTGTAGTGTGGGCTTAAAAAACAAAAAGACATAGTTTATATTAATAAAAATTCATAGTTTACATAATTATTAATTCACTAAATTCACGAATTTTATAAAATTAAATTACAGTTTTCATCAAATTAATGAGTTTTGATATCTCGTGAAGTGTTAATATCAACATCACAAGAGATTTTTTCCTTACTTCACTTTTTATACAAAGTGAAGTATTGTATTATACTAATTTACTCTAATTTCCTTTGTAATTAGACTATGTCTGTTGAGGAAATAAATATTATTATTATTATTATTATAATTATTGATACAGTTTTCATGATATTATTGAATGATTATCAAAATCATGAATTCAAAGTGTAAATGGTGAATTCGATGAGCAAATTAATAAAATATTATTATTATTATTATTATTATTATTATTATTATTATTATTATTATTATTATTATTATTATTATTATTATTGATACAGTTTTCATGATATTATTGAATGATTATCAAAATCATGAATTCAAAGTGTAAATAATGATATATTCAAGGAGTAAATTGGTAATAATTATGAATTCAATGAAAGAATTTCTATATATATATAGAAAATCTTTATTTCTGAGAGATACATTAAATTACATTACAATATTTACATTACAATCATAAACCTTTAGTTAAGCCTCAGAAAATGGCTATCGACCATCGGTCTTTCTGCCTAAGAATTTCTAATTATCATGGATTCATGAATTGATAATTAGAAATTCAATGAGAAAATTGATATCAGTATTATTTTTATTATTTTGTAATTAGGCTTCAGTTTCTTGTTGGGAATACATTTATTTATTATTATTATTATTACATTACGGTGCCATCCTTTTTAATCCTATAAAACAATCTTTTCATTGCCACATCCAAGTAGCGGAAAGATTCTATTCAAGTATTCTCACAGAAATCAGGCTTCCCAATCACCTTCTTCAGAATCCCTCTAATAAACCTCTTAAAAATTTTGCACATAACCCCAATAACCAACCTTCTCTCATAAGATTTTGTATCTCTCGAAACCCAAACATCCCTTACAAATGCAAATATCCTACACTTTATTTATTTTATTTAGTCTTATATAACATCGTTATATGTTCCTCTCTACTTCTCAGTATGAGGTGATCCTACACTTGCCTTTCATCAATTCATCACTACGAATCATGACAGTTCTGCTTTTACAATAGAAACATTTAATATACATAATCATAATGGTGTTAGTATATCCTAAAAAAGGTCTTTCTGCCCTATCTTGAAATTATGGTGATGTAAAATAAAAAAAATGTCTATGCTAGTTTTTTAAAATTTTACATCATCATAGTTTCAAGATAGGAGCAATGATGCCCATAATCCGCACCAAACCGTTACTTTTTGTGGATGCATTACCATTTGCTAAATCTCGTGTGGATTGGCATTGTCCCATATACGGCAATTTTATTTGTTAACATAGCCATTCATCGAAAAATGCACCTCGTAGCTAAAGATGATTTTTCGCCTTGGGGTGCTTCAAAGTCCAGTCAGCTCTTGGGTTTGTTAGATTTTATGCGGGTGCAAGCCCAAGTTCCGATAGAAAATTCGCCAAGTTGAAGTCTACTAAAGGCCGAGTTCCTGTGCATGGCGAGGGATTGAATGATTCGGGTTTTCCTGTACACCTTCATGGACAGCGGCGATGTTTTAAGTCGATCTGGCGTTCTTTTGGCGTATGGGTGTTGGCGGATTGTTTACCGAACCGGTTAATTACTGTTATAAAAAATCATGACTTCTATGACCAAAATTATATTAATCATAAATTAAATGAACGAAATGATAATTATCGCACGTAAAGTGTCTAGAAAGGTGTGACAATCTTCAGGTAGAAGAATTTAAAGAAATGTAAATTTGACAATACTTAATCAAGATGGTTCGTACTTTGAACATAAAATGTAGTTGTTTTTTGAGTGTTCTAACTTTTTCAATGATAAACCGCCATTGTTTTTTTACAGCGCAAATTAGTTAATCGAATTGCGTATTAATAAAAAAAACAATGGCGGAATTCAAAAATTTGGTTTATCATTGAAAAAGTTAGAAAATCATACAAAAACACACAAAAAAACTATATTTTATGTTCAAGGTATGAACCACCTTGATTAAGTATATCTACCATTGTCAAATTTACATTTCTTTAAATTCTTCTACCTAATTTTTAACGCATAAATTAGTTAACCGAATTGCGTATTAATAAAAAAAAAACAATGACGGAATACAAAAACTTGGTTTATTATTTAAAAAGTTAGAATAACATACAAAAACTCAAAAAACAACTACATTTTGTGTTTAAAGTGTGAACCACTTTGATTAATACATTTTTGGCAACGCTTATATACGATAAAGCAGATCTTCCTACAGAATTATGCATTTCAAATTATTCAGTAATCATCTCTTTTAAATGTCGTATATCACGTATGGGAATGGCAAAAACTTTATCTTCAAGTACTCCCTATAGGGCAAAGTCATACGGTGTCAAAACGGGCGACCGCGCAGCCACTCAATTCTGCCTCTTCTCCCTATCCAATCGCCAAACTCGTCATTTAGAAAAGGCACGGACTTGTGCTGGGCGCCGTCCTGTTGAAAATATTGAATGCCTTGTAACTCTGGATTATTATTTTCAAGTTATCCTTTTAAATCAGTGAGAAGTTCCAGGTAATTGCAGATTTGGTAAGTGCTTCGATGAACACTTGGGCAACGACTTGCATATATTCTTCCGTGGTTCCGTTTCTAATGTAGCTTATACATCAATAATATCTTGTATAGTAGACCTTCTCTCTGTACTTTACTTACTTTACTGTATGTTTTTTCGACGTCGAAAAGGGTTACTAAGGTCGCTATTCCTGGTGCTATTGCCTTGCCATGGTTAGCCATCACAGAATCCAAACTGGTTGAGTGTTAAAATTACTTCGTCCATTGTAACTTTTTGAATGTCTTCTTTGATGATTTGTTACCTTCGATAGGTTGGATAACAACAAAAGGAGGATCTTCTGTTTTTTTTTATTTATTTATGAGAAAACAAAGAAACTGTTTCTTACTTTGTTTCCTATAACTAAAATTGCTTATTATATAGCTATAGTTTCAATACATCAATGTATCATTATATAATCATACATATTCGTCTGTTTTCTGATTTGGATGAGACTTTTTCCTGTATCATTATGAAACCATAAGCATTCTTCTGTTTTGGGATTGTCGCTATGACTGCCTACTTCTAAATATTTAGGAAGGTTTGGTATTTCCTGATGCTGCTTAGAGGGAAAAATAATCTTTATTAAAAATAAAATTTATTAAAAACAAACCTTTTTTATCGGATGTCTTTTCCCATTTTGGGATTGTCACCTCCTTCCAAATATTTGGTGATGCCGCTTAGAGAGAAAAATAATCTTTATTAAAACATTTTTATAAAACACTTTTTAAAACACTAGAAATCGTCTACTAGTTTAAATCACTCTTTTCTCTTCTCAAGATTTGCAGGTCTTTATTCCCATCTCGGACTAGCAGTACTGAGGGATTGTGTTTCCTTCTTTCAATATTTTTATTGAATGTTTTGATTCACTTTCTTTATTTATATTATTATTTTTATCAATCTTGATAACAGTCCCTTTCTTATCAGATGGCTTGGTTCGTAATCCCGTCTATTCCTTTCGTCTTATTTTAAACTGGCAGTTTATTAATTGTTCGTTCACCGAGTGAGTTTCCTATATTTCACATTCCTAAGGTTGATCAGGAACTATTTTAATGCTCTCTGGATTTTGAGGATCAAGATAAGAACGAAGTGACAATGGAACTTCTAATACGACAATTAAGTAAAAAAACGAAGATTTATTTCTTGGAATTGTCTTAATACAAGTTCCACTGTCACTTCGTCCTTAATTAGGTTTTCTATGGTCCTTATCTAATTTTTGAGGATCAAGATAAGAACGAAGTGACAATGAAACTTCTAATATGACAATTAAGAAAAAAAATGAAGATTTATTTCTTGGAATTGTCTTAATACAAGTTCCACTCTCACTTCGTCCTTAATTAGTTTTTCTATGGTCCTTATCTAATTTTTGAGGATCAAGATAAGAACGAAGTGACAATTGAACTTCTAATACGACAATTAAGAAAAAAAAACGAAGATTTATTTCTTCGAATTGTCTTAATACAAGTTCCACTGTCACTTCGTCCTTAATTAGGTTTTCTATGGTCCTTATCTAATTTTTGAGGATCAAGATATAAACGAAGTGACAATGAAACTTCTAATATGACAATTAAGAAAAAACGAAAGTTTATTTCTTGGAATTGTCTTAATACAAGTTCCACTGTCACTTCGTCCTTAATTAGGTTTTCTATGATCCTTATCTATATCCTTGAAAATTAATTTATTTCCATCAGTAATATTAAAAAAAAAAACTTTTATAGTTAAATCGATACGGTCGATAGCCAATTGGCAGACTTTTATAATATACATTGTAATATTTTATGTTATTTGTCGATATTGTATTACGTTTATCAATAAATATTATGTATATATAAAATATGTTAGTCCATAAATAAAAAGTAAAACACAATTATATTGCATTATACAATTATATTAATTAAATATTTATTTTTTTATAGTTATGCATACAACAGTGATGTCGGAACCTACACACCAACGTACTACACAGGCCAGACTCAAGTGCAAGCGAACTCGATGGGCTACGACATATCTGCAGACTATGTGGATAGTACAACGGCGTACGATCCCAGGCCGGGCTTGGATGCACTGAGTGACACGGGAAGTCTAATGGCGAATGTCGTCACCACAGGTACGATCTTTTGAAAGCTGCAAAAGACGCTAATTATTAATGGCACTTCACTATATGTATATATATTTTGTTAACAAAAATAAAATAGAGTATCAACAATATATTCAAACTTGTCAAAAATTGTTTAATTGTACAATTTAATGAGCAATAGATATAAATTACTAAATAAATAGTGTTATGTAACAAGAAAGAAAAAACAACTTATTATTATTTCATACTACTTTTTATGACAATAAATAAACAAATTGTAGTATTTTGGAGATAAATTATTGATCCAATGAAATCTGTTTTTTAAAGCACGTAAACCTGCTGTAAATGGAATATATCCATTGAGAAAATATTCAGGGCGTTTCAGATCACACGTTTTTTTGTCTCTCTTAAAACTTAATTTAAAGAGCTTAAAGAAAAAAAATCACCAAAGCCTCTATGAAAAACGTCATGGTAATAGTATCGCATACAGTGGCGTAGATAGGGGGTGGGATGATAAAAAAAAAAAATAAAAACATTTTAGCAATGCTGTAACACATTAAACGTTATTTTCATGTTAGAGAAACATTACTAAAATGTGTGTTCAGTGGGTTGTTTATTTATTTTTTGAATTTTATTTCATTTGTATTACATTAACAGCAAGAAGTCATAAGCCCCCGGAAAATTATTTCTATCGCACCTGACCACATACGAGCTCTATTATGTGGCGTTTTCAAAAAATGGGGGTGACCCTGTAAAGTAAATTAATTTTTCTTTGTGAAATATTTTTAAGTAATTAATTTCACTTTTAAATAAAACTCATATGGTTTACGTTTCTTTAAATATAACCAGGTTTAATATTTTATCATTATTGTTGATTATTTATTTATGTTAACAAAATAAATATAACTAAAATAAACCTCATTTCAACTCATCTCATCTTTGTCATCGTCGCCATACATAAACTCTAACTTGGTGTAGGGAATACTAACACAAACAACGGTGGTGGTGGTGGTGGCGGCAAGCAAACGATATCAATATCAGACACGCGCTCATTCAAGCGAGCAACACAAACCACGACTAACAGTAATAGTCTATCAGGGGCCACCGTAGTGTCGGTCAAGCAGGAGGGCACGGTGGACACCCTGGTGCCCAGCTATGTTGACAGCACCACATTTGTTAACTCACCCAACGTGCAATCTAACAATGCCAGGCAGCAGACCAGTTCACAAAGTATACAGCAAAGAAGTAGCGATGATTGTGAACCAGTTTCTTTGCCTAGTAAGTCGTGTTTGACTTTTGTCTCTCTCTTTTTTTATATATTTTACTATCTTTAAACTGTTCTATTTGAGACTTCATCCGCTTGAGTTGTTTCTCTCTCTTTTTATCATCTTCGATTGATTATAAACACGCTTTTGCATGATTTGTTTGTTTATATTGTTTGTGCATGGATTTCTTTCAGTTAATTATAGATGGAATGTGTCTTAATTTTAAATGTAAGGAATATTGTTTTAAAAAAATAAAATACAACATAAATAAAAATAAACAGGCTCAAAGACCACTGGTCGATAACCATAATAATCAATTTTAATAAATGAAACACTTTTTTACTTCGTTTGTATAACTCGGATTGTTTTATCATCAGAACAAAAGTCTTTTGTTTTGATAACGATACGTTAAGGTTGTCGAAACTATAGTCAAAAATAAAATAATCCGAGTTATACAAACGAAGTAAAAAGTGTTTCATTTATTAAAATTGTATTACAATGTATAACAAAGAAGCCTCAACAATTAACGAGATATTATAATCAATTTAAGCGAAATGAATATTTAGAAATATTTTGTATTCTTACTGGAAATCAATGTGATTTTAAAATGTACAAAAAATTAAACACCTATGACATTCTACAATAAAAAATTAAAATGAACATGGATTTTCATCTACTGTGGCATTCAGTCTATTAATCAATGAAAATATTTTGTTTTTGTTGAAAATTTTTAATAAAATTTAAATCTAATGGTTTACAAGGCAAATGTTATTTTGTTTAATTCTTTACAGATAGCATATTCATATTATATTTATTTCGAAATTTAATTGTGGGGACTCTTAATTGTTACTTGTTGAAATCATGAACCAAATAACAGTCTCAATAATCAAATTTTCAAATAAGGTATCCACAAATCATAATTATAAGGCAGTTTCAGGATTTAACCTTTGCCTTGTTAGATTTAAATTTTATTAAAAATAGTCAACACAAACCGCTGCAATGCGCAGCATCACGGGCATGTAATAAGACACATGTATTGTGTAATCCAGTCCGATGGAGTATTTGCCCGGCAAATAGTTGTTTCAATATACGTTTCCGAAAAATTTACAGTGTTAGTAATTTTTGCAGTAAAAAAAAGAGAGTAATCAAATTTTGATCGTTTTCAGTATTTTTCCTTATTTAATTTGAATTTAAATAAATGCAAAATTGTAAATGATTTCCGTTTTTATTTTAAACTAAATAAATATCAAACTTGAAGCGAAGTTTCCTATAATAATAGGTGTCGCAAAATTAAGCAAGATTTGAATTTGCCTCCATTAGTAAAAAAAAAGAAAATAAAGTATTGATATTTCTACAATAATAATTATTTAATAGCTGGTAGTTTGAATTTAGTTAAAATGGAATGTTATACGAAAGATTTATTTTCATTGTTAAACAATATTTAAAAAATATTGTCTGGCGACGACGGTTCGAAAATTCCATACAAAATATGGTAGGATGATCGAAATTTTGTCAACTGTGAATGGAGTAGTTTTAAAAATACAAGCATCAACTGGCGATGTTAAACACATTTGTTCGTTCAAAAACAAGCCGTTCTAATGTCAAACTGGAAGCAGTTCAATAACTAACTAACAGTGACTAATTGATATAAATAGGCAGAAAGACTACTGGCCTATAGAACTTTGCTATTATTATTATAGCTATAAATAAATATATTTGTACTAAAATAAACATCACATATGCAATTTATAGTAATAAAGATATTTACTACTACTACTTCTTGATATAAATATTATTTTGATTTACTTGTAGGATGTTTACTTTATACAAAAAAAAAAAACATAATCCTTATCTGAACACAATTTACATGGAAATTAAGACACTCCATCTATTTTTTATTCTATTATCTAAATTACTCACCAATACTGATTTTTTCGTCTTTGGTATCCTATTTTTTCTACTAAGTGAGTTTTTTTCTCGTTTCGTTTCAGATCCCAGTCAAATTTCGGAGTTGTTATCGAAAACAATATCAGACGCACACGCCCGTACTTGTCTGTACCAGCTGGAGCACATACACGAGATGTTCCGCAAACCACATGATCTCTCAAGACTACTGTACTATAAGAACATGGCGCACGAGGAGCTGTGGCTGGAGTGCGCCCAGAAACTGACAACAATCATCCAACAAATCATCGAGTTTGCTAAAATGGTACCTGGTTTCATGAAGCTGTCGCAGGACGACCAGATCGTCCTGCTGAAAGCGGGTAAGTAAATAAAGAATCAATTCTCTAAATTATTCATGATAGCAATAAGCAGTAGATAGGAGTGGAATTTAAGGAATGTAAAATAAAAATTGAAGGTGTAAGATGTGGACCAATTCGTTTTTGTTTTCAATAATTTATTTATAACTAGTTGAACACATGACCCGTTTGCTGTAAATTTAACAGAAATTTATGCTGTGCCGCATTTCTTATCTCTCTTGTACAAACTATAGTTATTCTTCTAGAACCAGCAGTTTCTAAACATTTTTGATTTCCCTCCCAAAGTGGATTAAAAAAACTATTTCTCATACCTAATTTATATCTTACCAGGTACGTAAGTATGTAACCGGATTTTTTGTACACAAATAATACACGTTTATTGTGAAAAAACGGCAACAAATATTTTATTCAAAATATACTTGATCGTTCGCTATGCATTTCTCCTATTTCTTTGGCAAATTATAGAAGACCCGGTCAAAAAAATGTTGGCCTTTTGAGACAAACCACTCATCCAGTAATTTTTGGATATTTTCGCAAGAAGTGAAAAAAAAAATGGCAGGAAATATTTATTCAAAGTATAGTCCATCGTTTACTATACATTTCCTCTCCGTCAAGTTGTGGAAGCCACTCCAAAATAGCTATAGCTCTTTTGAGACGAAGCAGTTACTTTTTGATATTTTCGTAAGAACTGAAAAAAACTATGGCAGCAAATATTTTATTCAAAATACAGTGCATCGTTCTTTATATATTTCTCCTGTGCCCATATTGATAATTTGTGGAAGCCACGTTAAAAAAACAATTGCTCTTTTGAGACAAACCAGTCATCCAGTCATTTTTTGATACTTTCGTAAGTGAAAAAAAAAAATGGCAGTAAATATTTTATTCAAAGTACAGTCCATTGTTCACTATACATTTCTCCTATGTCCATATTGATAATTTTTAAAAGCCACGTTAAAAAAACCGATTGCTCTTTTGAGACAAACCAGTCATCCGGTTTACTTTACCGGATGACTGGCACTGCTGAGCAAATCCTTATCCAATCGATGCAAATAATAATCAAATGGAGCCAATTCTGGCCAGTAAGCCGCATGTGACAGAATTTTCCAAATAAACTCCGCAATCCCTGGCCTTCGACGATTTTGCTATGTGTGATAGTGTATTATCTTCAAGCAAAATCATTTTGTGTTGCATTTTTTGACATTCTGGTCGCTTTTGTCTTAAAACTTTATTTAAATCGATCATTTGTTGTTGGTAGCGGTTTTACCAGGTTTTGACAGCTCCTGCTAATCCCACCAAACACAGCGCCTTGTTTTCTATCCATAGCGATTTGGCCGTGCAGTCGATGTCGAAAGTTCTTATGATCTTTCACGTCTAAGATTCTCAATATATATATACTTTTATACTCTGCGTGTGTACTTCTATATGACCTAGCAAGTTAGAAATTTGATAGTAAAGACAACTAAAAAATATAGAATTTTCATGGCAAGTCATAATTCGTTGAAGAAATGACTATCTTTTGTACCTGGCGATCAGCATTTTCCAAGTTGTTTTTTCTGTTTTCCTACTGCATTTCATTGAGTTTGTTCGCGCCAAAAGCGCGAGTATGTAATTTTACGATCCAGCGAGGATGAACCCTCAATAAATGACCGATCGGTGCATTTTAAAAATTTGCTCGGTGAACAATGGAAAAAGGGAAACCTGCTCAACAAAGAGCGATCCCAGATCGCTGGTAAAATTTCGGGGAAAGATCGTAAAATCTGGCACTCGGTTCCAAACCTGGATTTTGAAAATTTTCCACTATTTCACGTTTTTTAAACCAGATATTTTTAATCCTCTTGCCATCTTTCTTCCACAAAACCATCCCCACCAACTTATCATCCTCCTGAAAATAATTTCATAAATTCTCAGCCATTTCTCCTTCATCCACGACTCGAGTAAGTTCTAATCAATTTTCTTAACACTTGTGAAACTTTTGTCAATCATATTTCTTCCTTAATTTCTTTTGCTTTAATTATTATTTTATATTTTATTTTGTTGTTTTCATTTTTTGTAAATACTTAGATCAATAGTTAAATAAATATCAGTTTGTTTGTTTAATTTATTGGCATTTTTAATTTTTTAAAACAAATCGATTAAGTTCGTAAACATAGTTCATATGGGATCCACTTTCACAGCTCCTTTCTCGTGGCTTTCAAATTAATGGAGATGGTTTCTCGTGTTATATAAAGCGTATAACAAAAATCGACGACGAAGTTGGCATTGGAAATCTAAAGTCATGTCTGAATTAAAATCACACGCGCACGCGTAAAATACTGGTAGTCGTGTTGACAAGTCAGTTGTAACTGTTTAACCGCAACCAGCATTTCACGCGTGTGATCTTAGTACAAACATGACTCGAGACTTCCAACGCCAACTTCGTCGTGGAGCGTATAGCTCGATATTTATTAATCGACCGTAGACTTGTGTTGCGTTTGAGCGTTATTCTCATCGAAGAACACTTGCAATTCCATGTCTTCAAACTTTTCGTGGCCCCTCCACATTCTTCATTTCTCACGTCAAAATCGCCACTTTTGAATTTCTTCAACCACTCATACTACTATGATTTACTAAGAGCATGCTCAACGTAAGCTGCAACAGGCATTAGAAAGGATTCTCCGGCGAATTCTTAAAATGGTAACAGAAAATCAATTCTAACCGCATAACGTAGTTTGAAGGCACAAAATGCGACATTTTCAACGCTATTACTAACTATAATATTGCATGAAACTTGTATTGTTGTGAGTTGAAAATGTTTAACAGATGTCAACAATATGACGCGCCAATGATGCGGTTTCATTTCGATTTCATACTTACACATCTGGTAAATCAAAAAAAAAAAGAAATACGGGTTCAGCGAAGGTATTCCGACTGAGACTATTCAATTGAATTATTGCAACTGCGACTCAGAATTCTCTTCTATCAGCCGTGAGTTGGTATCGATCCAACTTCGTTTTTAGTCGTAATAGATAAATTCATTCGGAATCTAGCTTCAGAAGTAATGTTTCTGAGTTTTATATTTATAGCGTTATTTGATTTTCATATACAAGATAAATAAATAAAATTAAACATTAATTACATCAAAGTATAGAATATGATTGTCCTACTTAGGAGGAAAAAGGACAACCATTTTTATTTAAATTATTAAAGTTTCCACAATCAACATAAAGAAGATTAAGAAGATTATAGAATATGGAATAAAAAAAACAAATAGAGAGAAAAAAAAGATAAATCAATGATTACATGAATATATCAGAAGTACAAATGGAAAACCGCCGTCCTCCAATAGATGACGCCAGCAGTAAATGCTGGTCAAAAATTTCAGATAAAAACCTCACATGGTAGGTTAGGCATCCGTCAATAACTCCTCATTATTACATTTATGAATTTTTAGCGACGTCATATATTTTTGTGTGTGCAAAAATGTCGAGTTTTGAGTCAAATAATCGTTACTTGCGGGAAGTTTTGCTTCTTGCATACAATTCGAAAAAATCTGCGGCTGAGGCGCATTGAATGATTGCAGAAACGTATGTTGCGGCTTGTATTAGTGAAAGAACGTGTCGCGAATGATTTTAATTATACAAAAGTGGTGATTTCAATGTGGAACTCAAGGAACGTCCAAGACCGGTGAAAAAGTTTGAAGAAGCAGAATTGGACACATTACTGGATGAAGATTCATATCAAATGCAACAATAACTTGCAGATTCATTGGGTGTGACTCAAAAAACCATTTCACATCGTTTGAAAACCTTGGTAATGATCCAAAAACATGGAATTTAGGTGCCATATGAGTTGAGGCCGAGAGACGTCGAACGGCATTTTTTCAAATGCTAACAGTTGCTTCAATGGAAAAAAAGGAAGGATTTTTTGCATCGTACTTTAACTGGCGATGAAAAGTGGGTCCATTACGATAATCCAAAGCGAAAAATATAGTAGGGGCATCGACTCATCGCATCAATCTCGACAGCCAAGCCAAACATCCACTGCTTGAAGCTCATGCTGTGTATTTGGACCAGCTCAACGTTGTATATTATGAGCTGTTGCACCTAATACATTTGAGCCGAACAAAAAAAAAAATGGCCACAATACGAGCAAAGACACGACAAAATGATTTTGCTCCACTGCAACAATCGGCCCATATTACTCAGGTTAAAACTTATCTGGAATCACTGAAATGGAGTAATATCCCACCCGCTGTATTCTCCAGACATCGCCCCTTCCGACTACCATCTCTTCCGATCAATGACTCATGGCTTGGCTGAGGAGCATTTCAGTTCTTATGGAGAGAACAAAAAAATTGCCGATTCGTGTATCGCCTCAAAAGACGAATATTTTTTTCAACGCGGTATACCTATGCTGCCACAAAGGTGGGAAAAGGCTGTGGCTAGCAATGGACAGTACTTTCTAGAATAAATATGTAACCACTTTTCCACAATAAAGCGTGACATTTTGAAAAAAAAGGCGGTTTTCCATTTGTACTCCTGATAAATAAAATTTCTTCAAACTATAGAATATGGTTGTCCTACTTAGGAGGAAGAAAAATAATTTTATTTAAACAATTAAATTCTTTAACAATCAACATAAAGAATATTATAGAATATGAAATAAAAGAAATTAAATTGAGAGAGAGAGTGAGAAAATACTAAATCAATGTTGGCATGAATAATTCAGTGATTTTTTGTTTAATTATTTATTCATATTAAAACTTTCCTATTATTGATTACGCACTCTTCAATTACATATAAAAAAAATGTGATCACTTCAATTATAATTTATACAGTATGATTTATCTAGGCCATGGTGATCAAAATTTCCCTTTCAATATAATACGACATCCTTGAGGTATCAGTATTACTGGAAATCGGCATTAATTCAATTTTTTTGCTTTTCGCGCAGAGCCTGAGCATATCTACAAATCAGCGAAAGAATAATATTTCAATGTAAATCCAATATAAGTGGTAATTATTATAATTGCTGGGATGGTTTGAAATAGTTGTTTAGTTAAATGTGTTACTGCCATGGAAGAAATAATATTGTGTTAAATTCTCAATGTTTCTGCAGTGAAGGGATTTTAAAATAATAATAACAATAATAAAATGTACTTACGGATTTCACCTTTTTAAACATTATAATACAAGAAATGTTATAAAATTAAATTTGTAGTGCGTTCAAAATAAAGATAAGTATTTGACAATATATACAAAAATTATCAAGAATTATTTAAAGAATCGAAAAATGTAATAATGAAACATCTTATATGTGTTCAAAGAATCCAAATATGTATTAATGGAACACCTTATACTATGTGTTCCATTAAAAAAAGATATCTTTCTATTGGATTTTTTTTAATGGGACATTCTGTATATGGTGGGTTGTTCGAAAAATAATTTTATTTTATTTTATAAAAATGATAAGCGATTTTATTATAGTGAATTAATATATTATTCAATTAAACATTTTCCATTGTCATTCAAAGCTATATTTCTAGCAACAGTATGATTCCACGCTCATAAAATTACAAAATAAATATCAAACATTTATGTAGTAGTAATGGAAATGATTGTTCTGCTAACAAAGTGATGAATTGTAAAAAGGGGAAATTTATATTTGGGATTGATTGGTGAGATTGCAAGGAACACAAAGTTGATTGAGGATTTCTATGTTATAAATATTTGAGGCAAACTTACTGGATACACTTTGGAGGCATATGAATATTTCGTAGAGGAGTGTATTGGAAGGATTATATAAGGGATTGTAAGGGTGTCTAAATTTAGTAAGCACTCTGAGGGCTGATCGTTCGGCGACTTCTAGGTTTCAATTACAGTGGGGATATTTATTTACGGATTCTCCATTTTACAATATACATTTCATTTACAAAAAAATAATAAATAAAATCCAAAATCTAATTGATGCATAGAATCCAAAAATGGTCCAATACACAGTTATTAATATTAATTGATTAATCATTGTTTCCCATTAGTTATTGCATTTTTACATAATGTAAAAAAAAGAGGAGAAACATCCATTAAACCAAATACTAAACTAAAATGGTTCGTTTTTTTGTTTGTTTTCACTTTCTCGTTTTTTTTTTTTTTGTAATTTTCGTAACTTTCTTTTTTCATTGCAGGAAGTTTCGAGCTGGCAATAATAAGAATGTCGCGTTATTTGGACTTATCACAGAACTGCGTTTTATATGGTGATACGATGTTGCCGCAAGAAGCTTTCTTCACATCGGACACGGCGGAGATGAAGCTCGTCTCGTGCGTGTTCGAGGTGGCCAAGAGCGTTGCCGAGTTGAAGCTCACCGAAACCGAGCTGGCTTTATACTCTGCGTGTGTACTTCTTTCACCTGGTAAGTTAATAATTTGATAGTAAAAACAATTAAAAAAAATATTGAATTTTGTTAATTGATCATTTTAATAAAAAGTCTTTACATAAATTGAATATAAGTGAACTTCAAGCTCCTAATGTAGATTTAACATCACATGTCTCTCCTGTGTAGCTGGCAACACACTCGGTTAGAAATCGGGGGACATTGGTTCAAATCCCATCAGAGATGTTTCTTTTCCACTTATATTTAATTAATTTAAACTATATCTTAATGTTGTACATTAAAATTTCTTCAATTTCATATTAATGAAAATCCTTTACTTTCTCAGACTTTTTTTTTTATTTATTACTGAATATATTTCTGAATTTCAATAGTACTTTTGTTTCCAAGATATATTTTATAAAATATTTTTTATTAATTTTCTTACTAAATATAGTCTCGTATTTTTTTTTTTTAATTAAATTAAGAACATTCTCCACAACCAGCTTATATAAGATTTATAAAAAATGTGTACTGTTTGATAAACCACAAGGATTATTAAAATTTTAAAAAATTACCACAAAATCTTATCTTATCAATTAACCAAAACCAGCCATTGCTGATACTGATACGAAAAAAATATTTAACCACACAGTGGCTTCATTGTTGAATAATGATAATTACAAATTTAGTTCAACCGTTCATTCAACATACTTAGATACTAATGAAAGGGTGGTGCTCAATATGGTTGGATGAGTTAGGTGAAGAAATAAATTTCTAAATTTAGGAATTTACTAAAATGGAATTAATCAATTATAAAACGTCCTATTCTGTAAGAAAAATGTTAAGTTTAACGTGCATATCATTTTTTATCATCACAGTCTAAGCAGTTTTTTTTAATAGATATATATGCATAGAATGTGAATTTATTTAATAACGCAAACGTTAAAGTTAACATTTTCTGTGCGGAATAGCCACGAATATATAAAATTTAATAATTTGCTTACACCTTTTATTTGTCAAATACAATAATATCAGTTTGAATTGAAATTAAATGGTTAATTATTGCTTATTACAGTGATTCACTAGTTATTGTTATTATTATTATTTAATTTGTGGGACTATGGTGACACTTCCATATAGACATATATAATATACATATTAAATAAAAATGATTTGAAAATAATTAATAAATTATTTTCACATTTATCTCTGTGACTATAGACTTACCTAAGTAAGTACGTTAAACAAATGCACATTAAAACAACTACTTCCCGGGCAAATACCCACGCCGGACATTGAATTACATAATGTCCGGCGTGGGTATTTGCCCGGGAAGTAGTTGTTTTAATGTGCATTTGTTTAACGTACTTACTTAGGTAAGTCTATAGTCACAGAGATAAATGTGAAAATAATTTATTAATTATTTTCAAATCATTTTTATTTAATATATTTAAATAACTGTGACCAAGTGAATGAATACTGTTTTCTATTTATATATATAATATACATATATAACTATAAACATAGTGAAGGTTCTAACATTTTCACTGAGCAAACTGAACTTAAAAAATCGTAATAGCAATGTTACATAAACTTTTAAAATTGATGCAACATTATTTGTGGAATATTTCATTCATCAGAACATATTTGTATACTTCTAAATCTATTGATCCATAAATAATCAAATATGAAAATCACTTTAATTGAATTGTTTTTCACTTTTTTTTAGATCGACCTGGTTTGAAAGGCATCGGGGAGATAAGCAGATTAAGTCAAGCGGTGGTGCGGGCTTTACGGCTCGAATTAGAAAGGAACCATACTCTTCCCATCAAGGGAGATGTAACTGTTTGTGATGCCTTGCTTACTAAGATACCTACTCTACGGTAAGTAATTTAACAACCAAAACAAAGCATTAGTATATATACTTGATAATACATTTTCTGAGTTAATATTACTCAAACAAAAACCATTTGTGTTTTATTTAAAAGTAAAATTTTTTTGTATGTAAAATTTAATAATTGTTGACTGAACTAAAACTTAATGAATAATGTAATAAAATAATTTTATTATTATTTCACTTAATACTTCATCAATTACTCTCTTAACTTGTAGTGAAACATGTTCATGTATTTTTTCTATTTTAATAAGATAAATATTTGATTGGTCAACAAGCAAACATTTCAATCGGGATGAAATTTTCCTAAACAGAAAATAATACGTATTGTAATAATCTATATATGTAAGAATATTATAATTTAAATAAAAATCGCTTGGTTTGTTTCACAAATTATTTGATTTATTCCGATTAGTTTCGACTTCTAGCCAATGTCAAGGAATGTGATAAAGATAAGTTAAAGATGTAATAATCTAATTGAATACATACATATTTCTATTGAATTTCAATATATTTTCACAAAATATCTTTCTAATAATGTAAATTGTTAATATCTGAGGCTTCAACTTTGTTATACATTGTTTATCAATTGAATAAAACACTTTAAACTTTGTACAACACTAAAAATTTAGTGTTATACAAATTTTAAAGTGTTTTATTCTAATAATGTAAATATCGCTATGATCATATTACAATTTTTCAAATTTCAATATACTCACCTTTTGTTAAAATTTCAGAGAAATAAGTATGCTACACATGGATGCACTAGGGAAGTTGAAAAGATCTGCACCTCATCTCGAGTTTCCTGCCTTACATAAGGAGTTGTTCAGCGTGGATAGTTGAGAGAATAATTGAGCCTCTCCTCATCTGTAGTCTGCAGCCTTGTGTAGCCATGGTGAGTATGTGTATCCTCAACAAAATAAAGAAAAAAAAAAACATTTCTTGCACATAAATTAATTTCAATATAGAAAAGATGTTTTCAGTTTTGAGTGTGACAAAAATAAAATAAACACAAATGTTGTAATAATAATAAAATCTTTATTAAACGGTTAGATATTTAAAATAACACAAAACTTCATACAAATAATAGCAATTATAGAATATTATTTTTATATGAAGTAATATGACATATAGGACGATTTATAAAAAGTGTACAAAACTTTGATATCGTATCCAGGATGTTATTTTACGAAGATTGGTTGCATTTTGTTTATTTACAGAAATGCATCTGCTCGAAATTTTATTTAATTAGAAAGTAAAAGTAAAACTTGAAAAATAGATAGCAAGAAAAATGAAAAAAAAAATCAGTTAAATTAAACTGTTGCCAAGAAATACGATTTCATTTGCCGAAATGGTGCAAACTTGTTACCGATAATTGCCAATGCACTTGTGCAATTACTATTGAAATTTACAAAAGATAAATAATATTTGTTTAGTAAATTCCTCAGTTAATTGTGGAAATATTAATTATAATGATTATTTTTAAGTTTTGATTAATACATCTCATTCAAACGATTAAATCAACATTTGATTATTGAAAATAATCAAACATTTCGTATTCAATTATAGAAATAATCGATTGTACCCATGACTAATTGCAATAGTAAATCAGAGTGACTTTATCAACCGTAGTTGGCAATCGCCTCAACGTTGTTTTTAGTTGCAATAGATCAATTCATTTTGAATTCCTTATTTTAACAAAAAGCCCAACAATTTTTTGATTTTGATCTGCAATTTCACTAATATAAATTGTATCAAGAAATACACACCTCACACTGAGAAGTAGAGAGGAACATATAACGATGTTATATAAGACTAAATAAATAAAATCAAGAAATACATAAAAATAAAATTGTTAAACTTACAATATATGTATATTAAAATTGTCTACATCGCCCTAATATACTATTACAGCAAAGGAAAGAATATAAATTGTTTAAACTATAGGATTAAAATGAAATTATTTTAATATATTAAATATCATTTTTAAAAGGAACTGTAAAAAGGGAATGTTTTGTTAAAAGAATTGGGGCACAATCATATTTCAATCTATGATTCATCTATGACCTTGAATAGTATTTATTAATATATAATACAATATTAAACAATATACTAACTGTTGCAACATGGTGCCACAGTGAATAGGTCAAAGGAGGAAGAACAAAAGCAGATTCAGAGAGGTGCATTTTTTTATTGCATCTTTTTTGTAACGTTTCAAATTCTTGGGTTCTTTTCAGAGATTCTGTTTTGAAAGCCCTTAGTAAAACTTTCTTTAGAAGGAACATCATTCACATCTTTGAATGTCGTGTGGACGCCATCCACTACTACGAAAGCAGGAGGAAGAGGGGGGGGGTTGATGAGTGTCAATTGTGTTCTTAGTGGGGCTAAGTTCTAATGGAGCTTCTTTTAGAAGAGACATCATTCACGACCTTGAAAGTCCTGTGGTTGCCTTCCATTACTAAGAAAGCAGGATGGGTGTGGATTGATAGACTCGAAATATTTTCGCAATGGTACCCTAATTTTAATATACAGCCTTTTGTGAAAATGTTGGTAAAGGACATTCGCAACCTTAAAAATAAGAGAGGCTGCATCCATAACTATTATATCAGCAGAGAGGAGATGGGTGATAATTGCCAATTTTATTTTACTGCGGTGCTGTTGCATTGTTTCAATTCCTCAGTGTTTTCAGAGGAGCTCTTTCTTTAGAAGGGATACCATTTACATCCTTGAATGTCGTGCGGGCGCCATCCACTATTAAGAAAGCAGGAGGGGGAAGTGATTGAGCTTAGATTTTTTTCTTTAACTATTTTCTCATTGATGATTAAGAAAGCACTATTAAGAAAAGCAGGAGGGGGGAGTGATTGAGCTTAGATTTTTTGCTTTAACTATTTTCTCATTGATCACTTCGTGAAACATGATTATAAAATATATATGTAAGAACATTAATTTAAATAAAAATCACTTGGTTTGCTTCACAAAAAAAAAATATTTTCTGCTAAAAAATGTGTTCTTAGTGGGGCTTAGATTTTTTTCAAAAATATTATTTTGTGAAACAAAGTGATTTCTATTTAAATTAATATTCTTACATATATGTTTTTTAATCATGTTCCATGAAGTGATCAACGAGAAAATAGTTAATGAAAAATATCTAAGCCCCACTAAAAAGACATTGTTTTAGTAGAAAATACATTAGAATGGTTGCCATTCTCAACCTTAAAAATCCATGCTCTGCTATGAAAGCAGAGAGGGGATGGTGGGCATAAATTTTTGTTTACTCTGTTACAGTCTGATACAAACCAAAACTAATTTTTGTAATTTTCACAGAATCTTGCTTTTCTTTATAGTAAATTCTAGTGTATTGGAAAACTAAATGGAATGCATAAAATAAGTGCTTGTACTTAAAATGTTGAAAATTAAACAAATAAGCAAATAAGAGGCTAAAAAACATCAATAAAAGTGATTCAAAGTTGTCTGTAAATCTATTTTGAATTGAATAAATTTGAATTATGATGAAATTAAACAAGGAAAATTTCTGGCAATGATCAATAAAATTCGATCAATCCCTTTTTCCAACTGCAAAAATTGATGTTTGTAAAACTTACAGTGTAATTTTTGCAGTTGGAAAAAGGGATTGATTGAATTTTATTGATCATTGCCTGGAATTTTCCTTGTTTAATTTCATTGTAATTTAAATAACTGCAAATGTGTGAATCATCTTTGTTTCATTTTATTTTAATTTGAATTAGATTCAATAATTGAATAGAATAATATGGAGTGTATGTTGGTGCCACACACCACACCCGACTTCAAATAATTGAATAGAAAGCTAAGTATTTTGGTGGCAGTTGTTTAAATAAAATAAAAATAAAAAAAAATGATTTAATTTTGTTCATTGCAAAATTCGAGTTAAACCAATTCTCACCCAATACCGAAACATCTCATCATTGAATAATTTATGATTGCTTGAAAATGCTTGATTTCGAATTAAAATTTCTATAATACACCCATTTATTTATTTTATTTTTTATTTGTTTCAGATTCCTTCATACTGAATGTATCGGCCTTAAATACATAATATATAAATAATTTAAAAATACGTTAATATGGAATAAAAAAAATTTATTGTTGTGACATAGAAATTAATTTAATAATTGCAGATCTCTATTAATGAAAAAGAAGAAAACAGAACGTGGATTGCGCGTGAAAAACCGTAAACGAGACGATACGCTTGAGCCAGGCCCTGATTTCAAAGTACAACTTATCGTTTGTTGTTTGTTATGAATATATATAAATAAAATAAATATAAAAAAAAACAGTGCGGTGTTAGGTGGGGAGAGCGCGATTAAAAACAAGAGAAAAAAAATAATAAAGAGAAAGGTTCTGAGTTCTGAATCCTCTAGGTGCTGATTTATTTGGATGTTATGATTGTTTACGGTTTTTCACCGCAAGAGACACGTTTACGTATCGTAATCTGCCACTTAACGTAACACTCTATTACACTAAGAAGTTACACTATTTGAATATTAAAAAAAGAAGAAGTATATATATAAATATATACATATATGAATTTTGTTATTTATGTATGTATATATGAGAGAAATCGATGTTCGGAGTAGCACGGTCCGTACAATGTAGGAATCGTAGGATTTATAACC
Source organism: Philonthus spinipes (assembly GCA_963082785.1). NCBI lineage: Eukaryota > Metazoa > Arthropoda > Insecta > Coleoptera > Staphylinidae > Philonthus > Philonthus spinipes. The sequence continues at coordinate 11,530,256 of OY720306.1, forward strand.
GAGTATTCAAGAGGAATATAATTATTAAATAATAAAACACTATTTGATAGAAATTTAGCGTTTTAAAAATAACGAGAAAAAAAAAATAACAAGTTTTAGAAGACTGTCTCAGCTTATAGTGTGCTGTGCCGTGCTACCTCGTTGATTGGTGCATTTGTTTTTCCTTTTTTTTTGTAAGGTTAAGTTTCTTTGGTGACACATGGTTTTATAAATAATTATATATATATGAAGAGATGTATATGTATAAAGTATATGAAATAGTATATAGAAATATTTATGAAATAGATTTATTATTTTACAACGTGTTTTATTTTGAATAACAATTTAAAGTGCGAATATATATATATTTAAAAAGAAAATTTAATAAAATTAAAATCTAAATATATATACAAAACAAAACAAAAAATTAAGAAATTAATAAAAAATACAAACTCATTTCAAATACTTTATATTTGTTAAATAATATTGCACTATTTATAGAACTTTATTCAAAATAAAACGGACATTTATATATGAGCGACCGTGATAAGCAACAAAAAAGTATGTAAAAACTTTGTTTAGCTTCACATGTTTTTATAATTTTTTTTTCTTCTGACTTATCATTTTTTAATTAATTTTATTATACAAACAAACAAACACTAACAGCATCATTGAGTAAATTTATTTAAAACGAAATAGAATTCACTCTTCCCTTGTTTCGTGTAAATAAAAATCATTAATGTCATTATATATATTTTTTACAAGTTCATTGCATTTTTGTTTAATTTATTCAAAAGCTCATTGTAATTAATTTAAATCAAAAATATTTTCTTCTGTATGTACTTAAATAACTTCTTAACTTTAATCAAAGATTTTAAAATTAATTCACTGAAAATAATATAATATATGTTTTTTTCATAATTAATATTTTAATTATGAAAAACATATATTATAAATTTAGAATTTTATTTGGTCTTCTTCAGTTTAGTGATAGGCAAAATCGATTGTGTGAAGAATCAATTTATTAAAAAAAAAGGTAATAAAATACCTGAAATAGTTATAGAAACAGTAAATATAATAATTATGTTTGAGTTTGGAATCGTATACTTCACAGGAAAGATCAAATTAACATTTGATTATCAAAAATAATTGATTATTAAAATAATCGATTTCACCCTTCACTACTTCAGTTATAATAAGAAGATATTAATAAAACAAAACTTTTTTTTTTCACTTTTGTTTAATTAACAAAACACGCTTTCATCATTGTTATTTAATCACTGAAAAATAGTTGACAACAAGTTTTTCCAATTGTTTATTTAAATAACAAAAGACTTTCTTCATTGTTACTTAAGCACTGAAAAATAATTGACAACCAGTTTTTCCAATTGTTTCAATAACAAAAGACTTTCTTCATTGTTATTTAAGCACTGAAACATAGTTGACAATAAAACACTGTAAACTTTTCATCATTGCTTTTGCAGTAAAAAATTACTGTCGAAACGTTTCTTCACAAAACATTGTTTTGTTTAAATAATAAAACAATAAACTGGTCTTTATAGTTTTTGATTGAATGTCGAAAGGTTGACAGTGAAAACATCATTTTGTTTTTCATTGTGGTTTAAACAGCAACACTTTTCTCCATTGCTCTTAAAGCAATTGACAGCCTAAATTTTATTTTGTTTAAACAACAAAACAGTGTAAACCTTTCTATATTGTTATTTAAACAATAAAAAAAAAGATTTAAAGAATGTAAACAAATCTTCATAAAACAATTTAGTCATTGTTGTTTAAATAGTAAAACACTGTATACTTTTCTTCAATGTTATTTAATATGTGAAGAAAAGTTGACAGAGTAAATATTGTTTTGTTTTCAACTGTTGTTTAAATAATATTTATTTTTAAACAGTGAAGAAGCAAAAAAAAAAAAACAAATTATCAGTTTTAAATAAATCTTCACAACATATTTTTTGTACTTGTTTAAGAAATAATAAGTACCTTTCTTCATTGTTTTCAAAGCAGTGAAGAAACATTGATAGTGTAAACATTATTTTGTTATTTAATGTAGTTTAAGCACCAACAATTTTTATTGCTATTTAAACAGTGAATAAAATTTGTTTTTCTTTGTTTTCTCTGTTGTTTAAATTACAAAACATTATCTTCTTCATTGTTACTTAATAAGTCCTTGATTCCATTTGTAAATTATTATTGCTATTTAAACGGTTTATTCACTGTTTAAGTAGCAAAAATTATTTTTTAATGATTATTATTATTGGACAATTGTTAAAATACTTATGTAACAAAAGTCATAACGTCACAGTAGCAAAAGGGGAAATAATTTTTTAAATTCATTATTTTCAAATTCTTTGTATTTAATTTATTAGTTTTCTTTGAGCCCATTGTTATTGAAACAATGAAAAATCACAGTATTTTCTTCATTTTTTACTTAACAGATCCTTTATTTCACTTGTTTTCATTTGTTAAATAGCAATGAACTGTTGTTTCAACAACAATGAAAACAAAGGAAATCAAATTTTATTCACAGTAAAAACAAATCTAAACAAAACTTTGTTGATTTTTTTTGTTTAATTAACAAAACATTGTACAATGTCCTTCATTGCCACTTAAGCAGTGAAACAATCAAAAGTTTAAACAATCCATCACAAAAAATGCATGTTTGTTTTATTTTTGTTTAAAAAACAAAACTTTTCTTCAAAAATCGTAGTTTGTTTCGCAATTGTTTAAACAAGTAAACTTTTTTTCATTGTAATTCTCTTCATTTTAAATAATTTTAATTTGTAATTATGAAGAGGATTTAATTAATTGTGAAATGAAGACATTCTTCAAGTCTCCCGCAGTGGAGTTGTGGTTGTTTTATTTTTTTTAAATTTTGCATTAACTTAAAAAATGAATAAATGTAGACAATGTTTTGTTACGTATTTCTCAATGTAACAAAATTCACAGCCATTTTGGTGATTGAAACAAAAATTATTTACTTTACAAATCATTTCCGTTTCAATCATCAAGATGGCCGTAATTTTTCTACATGGAGAAATATGAAAGTAAACATTGTCAATATTTATTTAATTTTTAAATTATTGTAAGATCCACAAAAAAAAAAACCACAATTGGACTGTGGAAATCTTGAATAATATCTTGATTTTATAATTAATTAAATACGCTTCGTATTAAAATTAAAATGATTTAAAATAGAGTTTCATAAAGTAATGGACTCAACCATATGTTTTTAAAATATGTTTCATTATTAAGAAAACAATGTTTTACAATTGTTTATACTTCTTATTTTTGAAATTAATCTAAAGCTTTTTAAATTTCCGAATTTGGCTGCACCACGCTGATGATGGCCCAAAAAGGCCGAAACGTGTCCGTGGTTGTTAAATTGGGAAAATTAAAAAAAATCATATATTCAATATTTTTTTGTTTTGTTGTTTTTTTTTACTAGAATAGCGTTTTATTCCCTCGTTTACAGTTTACAATGTTTTGTTATTTCAGCAAAGGCAATGTTTTATGATAAAATGTTTAGATTGCAAATTTTTCGTTGCTTAAAAAACAATGAAAAAAAGTTTACAATTTACAACAGTGAAAACAAAGAAGAAGAAAAAACATATTTTCTTTACTGTTTAAATAGCAATCAAGAAAATTGTTGCAATTTAAACAAAAAGTGAAATACAAAACAATGTTACACTGTCAATTGTTTCCACTGCTGCAATAACAACGAAGAAAAGTTAATTTGCAATATTGAAATTAAAAGTAAATTTTGTTTATATGTTTCCACTACTTCAATAACAATGAAGGAAAGTTCATTTGTTATTTTGGAATTAAAAGTAAACTTTGTTTAATTTTTTCCACTGTTTCAATAACTATGAAGAAATGTTAATTTCTTATATTGGAATTAAAAGTAAAATTTATTTAATATTTTCCGCTGCTTCAATAACAATGAAAAAAAGTTTATTTGTTATATTGAAATTAAAAGTAAATTTTTTTTTTTTCATTGCTTCAATAAGAATAAAGAAAAATTCATTTGTTCCATTGGAATTAAAAATAAATTATGTTTAAAACTTAAAGAAAACTGTAAATTGTATTGAAATAATTTGAAATCACTGATTTTATTGTAATTAAAAGTTGATTTAAAAAAATCAATAAAATGATAATTTATTTTTAATAATAAATATGAAAATACATACAATCGTCTTTATTATAAATTTATAAATATACATACTTTTACAATATATTAGTTTACAATTTAAATCGCTAACAACAATCGGACTGTAATCTTGAATTTGAATGATGTATTAAAAATCTACAAATAAGTCAAAATAACTTTAATATAATAAAAAATATTTAAATATATTTAAGTTAATATGTCTTTTTATTTTGTTTTATGAGTAGATTTTTAATATATTATTTATATTTATTATAAGACATTAAATATATTAAACATTAGTCTTTTTTTAATTCATTTTTGCATACAATAGAAATTATGTTTATCAAAATCATATGAAATGTACTGTATTTCGCTCATTGTGTAAAAATTGTGATTTTTATAACATAATTTTTATTGTATGTGAAATAAACAGTAAAATGACAATTGATTGATTTTTTTGTTTAATTAAAAAAAAATCATATTATTTTTTATAAATAAATTAAATAAAAAAACTTACTGATTGTGATTCTTGTAAATTACTCCAAACAAAAAAAAAATCTCGATGTTTGCCATTCATAGAAAATTTTATGAAAAATAAACACAGCTCGTTATTTGTATTTGTTTGTATAAAAAAAATCAATTAAAAAAAAATCCAAAATAGTTCTATAAACTTAAGTTTAGATTTATATTAAAGAGAAAAAAAAAACAAAAGAATTAAGCTTGTACATATGTTAACCATTGTTAACTCCCCCCATTATTATTTTTTTAATTAATTAGTGATAATACATAAGGAACCCAGTGTTTTAAAACTATTTATATTTATAATATCTATATATTTGTCTATTATCTGTAAAGCATCACATGTTGTTATTTTATATAAAAAAAAGAAAAAAAGTGATTTATACATATTATATGAATGTGTTTGACAATGGTTAACATTTTCTTCTTCTTGTTATATGAGGCTATGATAGTTGTTGGATGTGTAATGCGCAGTGGAAATACACCCGAGGCGAACGAGTATTTCCATTGCAATGTTATAGATTGACAACTACGTTTACGATTTGTTAACACTTCAATTACGCTATCTTTTCAATTGAAATTTTATGTTTTTTTTTTAATTCTTCTTAATGAAGTTTTTGAAAAGTTAACGTAATTAGAAACGTGTGGTATTATTGTGAAATAGCCTATTTTGTAAATTGAGGGTAAAGCAAAGGGTAACGGTTAAAAAACGCTATTTGTTAATTTTTAAAATGATTTAAGGTATATTAAAAAATGAAAACAACAAAAAAAAAACATGTTTAAAAAAACATATTACGATGTACCTCTTGGCTTCATATTGTACATTTTTTTTATTAATTTATTAGATTCAGATCGTTAACATTAAAAAAAAAGAAACTACTGGTGAATTTATTATTCATAGATTAGATGTTGCTAACAATTTGTTTATATATATATTATATATACATATTTTATTTCTGTTGGTTTTCGACACCCGTTTATGTATATTTGTAGTATTTTTATCTCCCCCCTTTCCCTCATCCCATATCTAATCCCCCCAAAACAAATCGGCGTTTACCCATTTTTTCTATCTTATCAAACGATTTTTTGTACTGTTTTACATTTTATTAATATAGTCATATACGATTTCATTTCCTCCGCATTTTCTTCATTGACTTAGTCGTTTAAATAAAAATATTTACAAATATAGTAAATTTTGTCCGCAGCACCAGTAGAAATTATATATTTTTTTGTAACATTTTTCTTTTTATTTACACTCCATTTGAACAAAACAAAAAAAATACCACTCCACCCCCTTATTACACAGTCCAGAATCTTTTTGAATAAATAGTGTTTTTTTGTTTAATGATCTTTTTATTTTATCACTTTTTTACTAATGTGCGTCTTGTTGTTTCTTTGGAGGTTTCTGTGTCGACCTTTTTAGAACTTTTTATTATTATCTTCATATAATAAAATATTTATGCAGTTATAAATTGTTCGTGTTTGATTTGTTTTTGCTGTTTTTTCTACAAGTAAGTAAATGATTTTATTACAGGTTTGTTAATAATTACCGTAATTTCCTATTTATTTTCTGTTCTATAACTGGTAGTTTTAGTTCCCCAAGGGTTGATGAATTATTAAACAATATTCAATGAAGATTAAAAAATATCAATAATTTCTTTAATTGTTACGGTTGTGTGGGAAGTGTGCATGCTTCGCAGGTAGGCATAGGCCTTGTTAGGCCCCTAATGCTTCCACTTTGTAGGGTATTTGAGACCATGTCTCAACACAGCCAACCTATTTCTTCTTTAATTGTAACATATATTAATATTTTTTGTTCACGAAAATCTTATATGTGCATTATTTAATTTTGCGGGCAACATACATTGGGTGCATTAAACAAATAATTTCATTAAACACGCATTTGTGTGTTTAATATGTTTATAGGTTATACAGGGCCAGTGAGAGGTAAGTTAGCCTCATGTGAACTGCGACCTATAAGATTTATTGTTCTGCCCTTTCCTAATCACTTCCCAAGCAGTCCCACGTCCTCTATGAACCTGATGTCTTTCTTGGGGGTGACATTGCTCACCTCTTCGTAGGATAAACGGTCCCTGCTGAAGTGTGAAAGACGCTTGTGGACAATAGTGTCACAGGCGTAGAGTATATGCTCGGTTTTTTCATTTGCCGAATCGCATAACCTGCGTTTTTCACTTTTCTCCTTTCCCATTTTCCACAAATGGTACCTGAGGGCACAGTGCCCTCTCATAAGTCCAGTGAAAATTCTTAGCTCGTTCCTTGTGAGGTCGAGCGCCTTATGGCTGTTATCAAGTTTGATGAGCCGTTTTGATTGACGTAGGCCTGGCACGTTGTTTCAGTGTCTATGTCTTCTGCCCTCTTCCCATTTTTGAACCACTTCTTTTTGGTACGCTATGGGAATCCACAAAACGGCTCTGGTCCTATAGGAGTAGCGTCTGCATCTCTTTTCGCGAGTTCATCTGCCACTTCATTGCCTGCGATACCCTCGTGCCCTGGCACCCACATGAGGGTGAGCGAGTTGTTCTGCGCCTGTTGCACTAGGGATCGTCGACATTTCCAGACAGTCTGTAAACCGTGTCTGTAGGCCTTTAGCGCGGCCTGGCTGTCTGAGCATATGCGCACCGTTTAAGTGTCTACCTAAACATTCCCTGGCACATGGCACACATATTAATTGCAATAGTTTCTGCTTGCAGTATTGTGGGTGTTTTACCTAGAGCCATAGAGCTCCTGTGGTTATGATTAGGAATGTAAATGCCTATTCCAGTGCCCTTATTGTTCTTGGCGCCATCCGTGTACCAAGTTGATATGCCTCGTCCAAACTTGTTGGGCTTTTCCGAAGCCGTTTTGGGGTCTTCAATCAGCACCTTAAACGGTCTATCGAACTCCAGCCTTCTGGACATAGTGTCCATTGGTTTGGAAAGGAGGGCTGGATTGATTAGCTTCAGTACCTCTAGGTGTCCTGTCCAGCATGCATCTTGCACCACAAGATGAAGCGGAGGAAGGCCTATGATTGCCTCCATTCCTGCAGTGGGGGTCATTAGCATGGCCCCTATAATACTTAAACAGGCTAAACGTTGAAGAATGTCTAGCTTCTTTTGCGTGTCTAATTGTTGGCTATTTGGCCACCACACAAGGGCTGCATAGGTGACAATGGATACCACTGCCGTTCTATATAACCAGTATGTGATTTTGGGCTTCAGTCCCCAGGTTTTTCCCATTAGTTGTCGACAGGCTCAGAACGATGTCGTTGCTTTGGTAATGATTCTGTCGACGTGCTGACTCCACGTCAGTTTGGTATCCAGGATTACACCTATATACTTCACTTCGTTGAAGAGATTTATCTGTACACCATTCAGCAAGGGAGCCTTTATGTGCAGCTTCCTTCTACGCGTGAATGGGACTATGATCGTCTTATTAGGGTTGACACTTAGTTCTTCCCGAACACACGTTATTGCTGCATTATGTCTGTGAGAGTGCTTGCCTCTGATAATTATTGCTGTGTCATCTACGTAGCCTTGGACTGTGATTCCCTTACTGCGCAGTTTAACAAGGAGTTCGTCCACTACTATTGACCATTGTGTGGGGGACATAACTCCACCTTGAGGACACCCCTTTGATGCAGCCACCGATACTGTGGATCCTGCCAGTGAGGCCGATACCAGTCGGCCTCGGAGCATGGACTCCACCTTATCGTGGAAGGATATATTCCTTTATTAATAGCCGCTCGTTTTATTGCAGAGGAGGAGATGCTGTCAAAGGCCCCCTCTATGTCTACAAATATTCCGAGTGCTATTACCTTTTGTAGAATGGCTTGCTCTACCTCTTTGACGAGGTGATGTAGAGCATCGACGGTAGATTTGCCGCTTGATAAGCGAATTGCTTGGCAATAATAAATAAAAAATAATGTACATTATTTTCTTGAATATCTAGAAAATAACGCATTTTACCGAAAAGTATACCGAATCATAATCGTCATGGTTTTGAGGGGGAAATCGGATTTTGACAAAATGCCCCCACTAGCCCCACAGGGGCGGTCTGGAGGGGGTTTATAGAATCTGAAGTAAAGGTTCAATTTAGGTTTGATTTTCTATTTTGTTTTTCTTTTCACAAAATAACATATCCATGAAATTTTGTTTTGAAGAAAATTCATGAGAGGCAAACAATAGAAGAGGCAAGTTTTGTCAATCAACCACCCCCCTCGCAAAATAAAAAAATCTTATAGATTGTCTACTGACTATCAGAGATTTGAATGAAACTCATATGAAACTTTGATACTAATTTTTTCATAAAAGAAAATATCATGCAATTTTGAAGGAAGTTAATGAGAGACCCACTAACGAATCAAGGGGTCAAATTTATCAATCAACCATCGCCCTCCTCAAAATGAAAAAAAAAAAACCTAGATGAGCCACTCACTACAAGAGATTTGAATATACAAATATGTGGTAAAGAAAAATGCAGGGGTGTGGCAATATCCACCATACATATTTTATAAATCTGAAGTAAAGGTTCAATTGAGGTTTGATTTTCTTTTGTCTTTTTTTTTTTTTTCATAAAAAGTTTTGTTTGGAGCGAATTTCCGAAAGACTCACAAATAATAGAAGAGGCAAATTTTGTCAATCAACCTCCTTCCCAAAATAAAAAAGATCATCCACTGACCACCAGCGATTTGAATACGGGGTTGAAGCATATTTTATTATTTTTTTTAATCATAATAAACTTCATTATTATTTTTTTTACAAAATAAAATATCCTCGCAATTTTAAAGTTCGTGAGAGACACACTAACGAGTCAAGGGGTAAAATTTGTAAATCAACCACCCCCTCCTCAAAATGACAAAATAAACTTGATCAGCCACTCACTACAAAAAATTTGAAAATACAATTGTGTGAGTTAAAAAAAATGCAGGTGGTGGCTATTTTAACCACACACATTTTATAAATCTGAAGTAAAGGTTCAATCAAGACTTGATTTTCTATATATATATATATATATATATATATATTTCGTAAAATAACAAATCCATGAAATTTTGTTTGAAGCCAATTCATGAGAGGCAAACAATAGAAGAGTCAAGATTTGCCAATCAACCACCCCCTCCTCAAAATGAAAAAAAAAAATGATCAGAAACTCACTACAAAAGATTTGAAAATATAATTGTGTGAATTAAAGAAAAATGCAGGTGGTGGCAATTTTCACCACACATATTTTATAAATCTGAAGTAAAGGTTCAATCAAAGCTTGATTTTCTATATATATATATATATTTCGTAAAATAACATATCCATGAAATGCAGGTGGTGCAATTTTCACGACACACATTTTATAAATCTGAAGTAAAGGTTCAATCAAGGCTTGATTGAAGCAAATTCAGGAGAGTCAAACAATAGAAGAGGCAAGTTTTATCAATCAACCACCCTCTTTGCAAAATAAAAATATCTTCTAGACTACCAGAGATTTGGATATGGGGGTGAAAATACAAATGTGTGAGTTGATGAAAATAATTTTAGGGGTGAAAGTAGTCACACTCTCGAGGGAAGTTTATATAAATTATAAGTAAAAGGATAATCGATTTGTTAATAGATACATTTAATGAAACGTTCAGCCACCATTCATCAATATATTCACATCTTTATTCTCTACAAGTATGGTTTAACAAATATTATTTTTTAACATTTTTAACAATTTATTCACACTTTATACAAATATTCTTGTAGAAATTGGCCATCGGCCAGAAGCCTTTCAGCCTTGTTGATAGATTTTTTTTCACAAACTAATATGTCCGTGCAATTTTGTTTGAAGCAAATTTATGAGAGACTCGCTAACGGTATAGAGATCAAAATTTGTTAATCATTTTTTGAATATAAATTGGAACACATAGCACATAGCGCCATCTGTTGACAAATTTCTAAGTGGCATTGTCAAGAAATGTGGGTTCTACAATAGGTGAAAAAAAAACAAGATTTTACATATATGAAATTAAGGGGTCAATCAACCACCCACTTCCCAAAATAAAAAAAAAATATTCTAAATTGTCCACTGACTAGCATATATTTGAATACGGGGTAGAAAATACAAATGTGTGAGTTTAAGAAAAAAATCAAAGACGTGAAAATAGTTACAACACACTCTCATGGGGAAATTTTGTAAATCTAAAGTAGGGTTGATTTTCTAGATTTTGTTTTTCATGAAATAAAATATCCATGTAATTTTTTTTGAAGTAAGTTCATGAGAGACTGACTTCATATAAGATAGAAGGGATAACATTTGTGAACCAAGCACCGTCTCCCCAAAATAATAAACAAAATATTTATAGATCAACCACTGACTAACAGAGATTTGAATACCAGGTTGAAAATACAAATGTGTGGGTAAGAAAAAAATCAGAGAGGTGAAAATAGTCATAACACACTCTCAGGGGAAGATTTTGTAAATCTAAAGTAAAGGAGCAATCGAGGGTTGATTTTCTATTTTTTTTTTTTACAAAATAAAATATCCATACAATTTTGATTGAAGCAAGTTCTCTTATGAATTGACTAATGATGGGGCAAAAAATTTGTGAACTAACCACCCTTTTCCCCAAAATAATAAACAAAATCTTTACAGATCAGCCTCTAACTTCCAGAAATTTGAATATGGGGTTGAAAATACAAATGTATGAGTTGAAGAAAAAAAATCAGAGGGGTAAAACTAATCACAACACATTCTCAGGGGAAGATTTTCTAAATAATATATAAGAGAGTAATTCAGGCTTGAATTACTAGATTTATTTTTCTCAAACTAACAAATTTATTAAAAGCAAATTCATGAAAATTCACTTAAAGTAAAGTAAAATTTGTTAATCTACCACCTCCTCCCCAAAATCAAAAAAAAACCTTGTTACCATCAACTCCTGATGGTCAGAAAGTTTTTTATCATATGAAGTATATAAAGAGATAAATCAAGGGAGCGAAATTATAAATTGGAACAACAGTACATAGCGCCATCTGTTGGCTAACTTCTAAATAGCATGTTAACGAATGTTCTACAATGGGTGAAAATAGTAGCAGATTTTATAAATATGAAATAAAGAGGTGATGAGGGTTGATTTTCCAGTTTTTTTTTTCATTTTACACTACATAATGTACAAGCGAATGAAAGTCGGCTTTTACAAGCCGCATAAGTGAAACGAACAACAAAGTCTATTAATTAAAATATTTTAATTATTACATACAAATGTTTTACCACGGGATAAGTGAGAATTTGATTCTCTCTCTCTCTCTCTCTCGATATATTACAATCATAAACATCTATCGACCATCGGTCTTACTGCTTCTTCTATATAATTTTCATTAAAAACCCAAATGGTTTCAACAAAACTACTGCACGTATTTTTAAACGGTTTGCAACTCACCTTGAAATTATATACAAATTAATTCAACACTTTGAAAAACATTGAAGTTCCATTTGATAACACAAAAATCGCATCAATAAAGATAAAACGACGACTCATGTGGCAAAATCTATTTGCTAATCACGATTCTTAACAGCGCTATCGTCAAGGACGAATTCTCTCTCCCTTGGGAGACGTACGGAAACATTACTCTTCCCTCATCGATACACTAAAGTACATCGATACGATTTTTGTGTAATAATAGGCAACTTCAACATTTCCAAATGCTTAATTGATGTATTTATAATTCATAGTAGACTTGTGGATGTTTTTACTTGAAGGTGACGAATTTTTGTACTTTTTCTTCTTCAAAATTTCTCAAATCGCCTCCCTCCAAAAAGCTCTCGTTTTTGATCCGCCACTGGTTGTATTTACCTTGAAGCACAACATTGAACCTGACCGCCTGACTGGAAGATATATGGGCGTCTTTGTTTTCAGCAGAGTCAAAAAACTCCACAGGAAGTTCACCAGCTTAATTGCTAGATTTTATGATAAGGATGAATAAAGGAGAATAAATTGCCTCGAGATAAGCGCGCGCGGGATATTTTTTATGAACGTAACACAGCTCTTAATTAAACAACAACAAAAAAGAAATACAACCATAGGTATAAAAAAAGGGAGCGAATAAAAGAATAGTAGGAAAGGTTCATAATATTTAAATTTGCAATACACAATACAATTCGTGTTACATTGACGTCAATCGCTGGATAATATTAAAATGCATATTATTAAAATCATAAAGGAGTATATTAATTAAAAAACCAATTACGCGTACTTAATAACTTATTAAAAATATCATTTTTCAATAATACAGTTAGTTACGTAAATCATATTCCTCAAAATGCGACCGTGACACCGCGAAAACACATACAAAAAATTAGAAACAAGCACAACGAACTCCCGAAATTTGCAAACTCATAAAACGCTTCGTATTAATTCCATTTTTTTACATTATTATTTTCCAACGATCACGTGTAATTACGCGACATAATTAAAGCAATTACAAATTCAACTGGAAATACTTCTTTTTAGTGTTTTTTCTTTTCTTGTTTGTTTGTTCTCTCTCTGTCCTGGGGATTTGACCATTCATTCTTCTTCGGCGACCCGATGAAGAAAGAAAGAAGAGACCGCCGAAAGAGAGATCGAAGCTCGCTTGCTCGGGCTTATTCTTCGGTTACACTCCTTCGCACTCGCACACGAGTTTTGCGAATCGAACTAATAAGATCGAAAAATATTTCAAATATGTGATTGTGAATTGTTTAGTTTGTCGTTTTGTTATGCACTGATTTTTTTTCTTTTCTTTTTCTTCGTGGAAATATGGCTGGATGGACTAAGTTCAGGAGTTTTTTCAACGTGATGACTGCTGGATTAGCTGTGATCGGACTGGTCGGTGCTTTGACGATTGATAATCAATTGGCAGTTATTAAAAATGGTAAGTAAATATATTTTGTTTAAATCTACATTTAAAATTAATTAAAAAAAAAAAAAACACTGATTTGCTTTAGAATGATTAAAAACCTTTCTTCACAAACTTTTATTATTAAGCCAGATGTACTTTTCGTTCACAAAATGAACAATCAATTTATGTCGATTGATAAAGTTCACTTTGTGAACGAAAAATACATCTGGCTTAATAACAAAAGTTTGTGAAGAAAGGTTTTTTTAATACTTTCATTCTAAAGCAAATCAGTGTTTTTTTAATTAACCTATTTACTTTGTTTATACAACTTTGATGTTTGGTTTAGTGACAATTTTAACTTAATATTATCAAATCAAAGATTAGTTGAAATTGTTGAAACTATAGTCATTAAAACCAATATCAAAGTAATGTAAATAGAGTAAACAAGTGTCTCAATTAATTAATTGATGATTGAATCCATTACTTTGTGATCCATTTTTAAATTTTAAACCTATATCTTTGTATATTATCTTACTTAAACTTTATCAATATATAAATAATTTTCAATAATTTAAAAAATATGTATTTCTATATCAATATAAAATAATAAATTAATAAGGACAGTTATTCACGAAAAAAAGACTTTTACTTCAATTTGGTCCTTCAAGAGATGGATGTCTGTATTATTAGAATGTAATGAAATATTAACAGCTTCTGATTGGATCAATATTGTGGAAAATTATGTGAGATGATATTTTCGACAGTTATACAGCAGTTTCAGAATTTTACACCATTTTATGTGAATCAATGCAACTAAGCGTTCCTATAATATGATTATCATCTGATACATAATTCAAATTTCCTAGTTGGTATTGTTCAGATTAAATAGCAAATATTTTAGAAATCAAAGAAACTATTATTTAATACAATGGAAATTACAAGTCTCATTGTAATCTTGATTATTTAAATAAAATTGATATAAAGAAAACTGTTACGGGTCAATTTTGACACGTAACCGTTTCTGCCTATTGAATTGAAATTATGCCACCTTTACAATGTAATTTACTAAAGTAAAATACAAGTAGTATACAAAAGTTCAGTGTTTTCTTACATCAAAATTGAAAATGTACCACGAAATGAAAGACTCCAAGATGAATGAGTATAAAAAATAGTTTATTTTTTTACGGAATTCAATATTTCTGTTTACTCTTATAATTTACATCCTGAAAGCTGTGCTATTATGAACTCTAATTTGGCACATAGAAATCATATTGTTAGGCAATATATTGTCTGATGACCTAAGCGCGTTTTATTTGGTGCCTCAGGGATCAATTTTAGGTCCAGTACTGTATTTATAATGCATCAATTATTTGCCATACCGGGATTATAAAATTATATTGCTTGCATTACCTTTAAAGTAACTTATTTCAACTTATTTTACTGTGAAAAATGAAAGTAAAATATGAAAACATACTAAATTTTATTATTTTTTAGTAAAGTTAATTAGTGTCATTTAATAGCCATAAATATGTATCAGCAACATTAAGAAAGTACTAAAGTCTAATCTTTTTCAATTACGGTACAACCCATTGTATAAAATCATAAACACAACTGAACTGACAATAAATAAAAAAATATGTCGTTTGCTTTATGAGTTATGTAAAGTGTGTTTAATAAAATGAAAAAAAAAAAATGAATCGTCCCTTACTTCACTTGTTTACTTATAATAGCTAAATGTACAGTTCGAATACCATGTACTCATTATTATTCGGTATTGATAATGAGTACTTGAAATGTACATTAAGCTATTATAAATAAAAAGTAAAGTAAGGAATGATTCACGTAACTCAATCAATCAATTTAAGGAATGATTCATTTTTTCATTTTATAAAAAATATATTTTTGATAATAAAGACTTCTACTTCGTTATACATTGTTATAAGTTTTAATAAAAAAACACTTATTCACTTTGTTTATATAACTTTAATTTTATTTTAGTGACTATAGTTTCAACAATTTTAACTTTTCATTATCAAACTATTGTCTTAGTTTGACAATGACCAGTTCAAATTGTTGACACTAAAGTAATATTAAAGTTATACAAACGAAGTGAATCACTGTTTTTATTAAAAACAATTTAAAAAAATCATAAAATAATATATATTTCAACGTCTATTCGCCATATTTAATCCCACATTACTAATTTTGAAATTTTAAATTTAGATTGAAAATTAGCGAACTTTAAAAGAACGCTTAAAACCATTTTATTATTATTTTATTAACACAACTATATGGAATGCCTCATGCAAATGTTTGAGAACCTTTCTTTCATATCACTGCGCGGCATCGTAATTGACGACAATCAAGTGTTTTTATTTTTATAATCACCCCACAATCTATTATTCACATCAATTGCAAAACTTTCTTAAGGTGTGATGATAAAAATAACGCGAGCTTTAAATTTAACATTTCACTTACGGAATAACTCCTAACATCTTCAGTGTGTAATTATTTTGTAGACCTTTTCGATTTCGAATGAATTTAATCGCAGACGTTTAACAGAAACATTTTATACGTAAATTATATAACGCTAAAAGCGTGGAGGAAGTCGAACATGGGATTTGTGATCAACTCCGTTTTAATTACAGCTTGCAAAATAAATAAGAATGAAGCGAGTACACTGATCTTTCTCACGTTCCCCTGCATTTCTGTCTGCCGATCGTTTAATTATATAAGACGAACATTTTTGGAAAGGACGAATAAAATTCGGTACAAACTTATAGAATATTCTACAACAATCATTAACCATCACCCTACCCACTGACAAAACAAAATAACGAACGAGACTAAAAATTAATGTTTGTTAAGGGGACATCATCATTTTGTAAATTCTGTCCCCTGAATTTAAGTAATGATTGGTACCCCAATTTTGACAATCGATTGCCAGCGTCAAAAAAAATCAGAAATAATAACCTCATGCTGTTGAAACAGACCTACAAAAAAACATATCCAAATTTGGCCATATTAAAAAAAACAGAATTTATATTTTATATGCACAATATTTTATGACAGCTTGATCTTCGTAAGAGACAAATTATCATGTGAATTGAGTCGATTATCCGTCTAGACTCTTATACCTGTTGGACCCTTATAAACCAAAACAAGAAAAAATCTTTACCGAGAAGAACTTAATGATACCCGAAATGCTGGTCCACAAAGGTTATTAAAGGCCTTGATAGCAAGATAATTAGAGCCATATATAAAATTCGATCGTTTCGTGCCTGCTATTCGCAAGGCCTTTGCAATTTAACAAAGATACTAAAAAGATGATTAACGAGATTCAATTTTAGAAGAAATCAAATATCAATTGATGATATCTGAAAAATCGTAACAACTTAGAGCCAAAGGCAATTAACTTATCAATGAAGAAGAACTGATGAAAACATTTTTTTTAAATTTGAGTGGGAGATGGGGGAAGGACGTTTGGGTTAAGCAGAGTGTGCAATCGTTAATTTTAGTCGTAAAACCCGATTTAATTTTTGAAAATTCATGATAATTTTAAACTGTCGGTGTCTAATTTAACCTTTAACACGTATTTTTTTTCACTTTCATATTTTTCACATGGTGGGAATACTTAGAAATAGTGTTTAATTTAAAAAAAATATCATGAATTTTGAAAAAAAAAAGTAAGTGGCTCAGTTTGCTGTACACAAAAATTCCAGAAGAATTTTGAAGTACCTAAGAGGATGTTCTAGACCTGACGCCAGAAAAATACTATGTTAACTATTATTTTTTCTGCTTCTGACATTCTGGGATGCCTGAGGAGCGCAGAAATAAACACGGGGCGCATGTGTCCGGTTGGACACTAGAATTGCCATTTTAGATGTTTTTTTTTTTTTTCTATGAAAATTAGAAATTTGTAGCCCATTGTATGGCCAATACAACTGACAAAATCGCAATACGATATTTTCATTCGACTTCGAGAAAATAAATCTCAAAGTTGACAGTTTTACACACACAAGAATTCTCGCAGAAAGTTATGCGAGAATTATATACAGGGATGTTTTTTTTTATCAGTATACATTAGGGGAAGTGTATACCTGCAAAAATGCGAGTCAAACGCATTGAACCGATTAATGTGTGTATGTTTAGTTGATTATTTAGCATATGGGTGCGTGTTATAGGCAACCAAACATACATACAGCAATGCGTTTGAATCGCATATTTTGTAGGTATACATAGGGGAAATGTATACTAATAAAAAATGCTCTCTGTATAAAAAGTTCGCTATAATTCTATATATAAAAATATATTTCCCTGTTTTACACAGCAAAAAATATAAGCAGATCAGATTGTTTTTACAATCATCCAATACAAACAGACGCGCCAGTGTAGTATGCTATGCTTAACATTATTGCGAGATTGTTTTATATAATTATTTTCTAGATTATTTTGAACATGTTCAATATATTTTTTCGCGAGAATTATCGCAAGAAATATATTATAAAAATCGCTGTATTGCACTTGCACAAACTTATAATATTTTTCTATATATAATTTTTTTATATGTGAGAATTCTTGTGTGTAAAACAGCCCATTCTTGTGTATAAAACAGCCCTTAAGTAACATAAGTCAAAGTATCACAGTAGCTAAAGAGGAAATAATTTATTAATTATTTTCAAATTTTAATTTATTTTAAATAACTGTGAATTACCTAGAATTTTCTAAAACAGGATAATTTGGTAATTGAATTACCTAGAATTTTCTAAAAAAGTTTAATTTGGTAGTTGGATAATTGTATATACAAGGTGGCCACAAAAAGTGTGACAATCTCCATGAGGAGAGAACAAGTGAAAGATTTACTAAAATTTTCTACTTGAAATCAGGTGAATGAATCTTTCTGTCTAAAAATTGTTAAAATAATTTTCTTTTTAAAATATCTTAAATAAATTCGATATAAACACCACATAGAATACTGAATAAATTAATGTAGGTAATTAAATAAATTGTACAAAATTAACATATTACATTTTTTTTAATTAAAACATACGTGAATTATAAAATATTTCTATTCGAAGTAAGTCGAATTCATTTCTGTGACCCACATCGGCTCAACAAAGTGCACTTTAGCGTAGGATCGATTCCACTCGCGTTTTCTGGTTTGTTTTGTAACTCTTCGTCTATGGTCATGTCTGTTTTTTCTTCTGGGCAGTGAACCACACGACAAAGCAAGTGTAAGTGTTGCTCCAGTCACGCATTTCCGCTCGATTCAAATAACCGTGACGGCTTATCTCCATTCCGATCTTATTCCCCGAGCTCGTCAACTTGAATTATATAATTACTTAAAGATAATGGGTCGGAGATTATTAAATAATTCGGAAGGGAACACAAAGAGACAAAAGTTTAACAAGTAAAAAAGTTATTCAATAATATTTATTGACAGACATGAAATATTTACATTTTAAATATATTGCAATGTAAAAATACATTAATAATTATATATTTGATTTTTAACTCCCATTATTTATTATGTTTTTTTTATATACTTGTTAATAAAGATTATATAATGCAGATTAATATAGATTTCAAATTATACGGTATTGAAGTTAGGTTATTAAATAAAAATGATTTGAAAATAATTAACAAATTATTTTCACATTTAGCTCTGTGACTTTTGACTTACATTACGTAAGTACTTTAAACAAATGCACAATAAAACAACTACTTCCCGGGCAAATACCCACGCCGGACATTGAATTACATAATGTACACCTGCTGTTGCACATCAATAAAATATTGCATAATGCAACAATTCTACTTATTTTCTATTTATGAAGTTAGGTTAATTTAAAACAACGTAAGTCTATGCTGCGATGGCTTATGTTAGATTATATTATTTAGATAAATTAAATAAAAAATATTTGAAAATAATTAATAAATTAGCTTTGTGACTTTCATAGAGCTAAATGTGGAAATAATTTATTAATTATTTTCAAATCATTTTTATTTAATTTATTTAAATAACTGCGACGAAGTGAATAAACACTAATTTCTATTTATATTATTTTGGTTTAGGTTGGATTTCAGAATTTCAAAAGATACATTTTGACGTCTCTAGTAATTTTCATTATTCAGTTAATTTAAAGATATTAAAAATATTTCTACAATTTTGATAATTGAATCAAAGATACTTCGTTTCATTCTCTACTATTTTTTATTATTAAAATGTTCACAATATTTATGATTAAATTCCACAAGTTAGAGAAAATAACAATCTTATTTTTTAATTTGTATTAATAAAATTGCTATTTTTTTAAATGTATTATTCATGTAATTTGTACGAAAAGTTTGGATGACTAAAAATATGAATATAGAATATTGTTTTAGCACTCAAGAATACATCAGACTCAGGTCAAGTTTTTTACTAACTTTTTATTGCAGGTCTGTGAATTAAATGAAATACATTTAATGTGTGCTAAAAAGCATACATCCACATTTACAGTGTGAAGTTAGCCACGTTATACCAATCAAACTTAACGCTTTACGTAGAGACGTACAGTGTGTACAATACTAAGTACAACCACGAGATGACGATAAAATTTTGGTTGTATAAAATATGTCCGTAGAAAAGGGGTTATTAGGTTAAGCACTGTCTAAGTTTTGTATAAATAAAATGATATATAAGAGTGAATATACTATATATTATACTGAAATATGAAACTATATATTTCATTTACTGAAATAGATTACCACAAAGGAACGATCAATGTCTTTAAGATATTAAAATGCCTTTATTTTGTTTTATTATTTTTTTATTTAAAAATGTCAGTATTAGACAGAAAAATCTATGATCTACAGCCATTTAACAAATTAATTATTTTTTGTGTGATTTACTTAATCAAGTATCGTTATTTTCTTGCATATATATGGTTATAAAAAAACAATTGAAACTACGATAAATATTAATAGATTTTAAAATTAATTAAATTCAAGTTACCCAAGACATACATTTATATTAGTCCAAACTTCACGCCTAATTTCCGAAACTAATTACAGTGCGCAAAATGATGACTCAAACAAATCTGCACAACATAATTCGCAACATGTTAATTACACGTTCTTTGAAGATAAACACATTTTTTTTATTTACGAGATTAATTAAAATTTTCAACACTTCCTGCAGGATATTACATAGAATAATCGATTAAAACAATCCAGAATTTATTTGCGAAAATTAATCAATTTAGATACGCGAATAAAATCGATAAATGTTGATAATTAATCTATATTTTTTCGCGTAACATTGATTGATTCATTAATTATGTAATTTAGTAATTATTTGCGGAAACAAATTCGCAATATTTAAATCGGGATGTTAATAATATCCCGGAAATATAAATTGGAGTTATGTGTTTTAGCAAAAAATAACCCTGTTTTAGAATTAATTAAATAATATACCGAAATATTTCATCTTCTTAAATACTGCAAAACAGTACTATTTCTCATCGTAAGCGTAACTAGATTTCGCCCTGAGGATTCTAAAAAAAATGTTCTTTGGACAAATGTATTCCTAATAGTATCTAGAATAATTTTCTCAAGGATTTAATGATATTCAAAATCAATGCAGTATTACATAATAATAAGTCCGAAGTGGTTCAGGTAAAAAGAGACAAAAGTGGAAACAATCAACCTGATTGGGACAAGAAATAAAATGAGAATATCTTTCGGGAGTAAAAAAATAAAAATATTACATAATCTTCTTTATGTTGGTTATTGAGTTTTTAATTATTTGAATAAAAATTGTTGTCCTTTATCTTTTCTCTCTTTAATATCTTTATTCAGACAATATGATAACACAAATTTACAAAATTTATAATAACAATATGCACAGTTGTGTTGAAGTCTGTCATGGGCTGTCGACCATAGGTCTTTCTGCCCTTATTTTTTTATTAAATTAAATATATTTCGGAAATTATGTTTCCATCTTCAGTAGTTGAAGGATTTTGAAGCCTGTCGGCCTTTACAATTCTTCTTGCATTATTCAGTGCTGTTCTGTAAGGGAAATTTTAAGATTAACATATATTTTATTAATTAGTTTCATATTTTATGTTCATAAATATCTATTACAAAAGTTACTCAGACTAATGATAAAAAATAACCTTCACGTTAAACTTTGTGTTTCCCACAAAGAATAGCCTTGAAAATTAGTATTAAAAACAGTACCAATTTTTTAAACTTGCAAAACACAAAATGAGTGCTAGTTTAGCTTCGATCGTTTTCGACAATCTATAAAACTGTTTTTTCTATGATCTAGGCTACAAAAAAAAACATTTTTCTAGATTGTCGAAGATGATTGAAGCTAAACTATCATTGATTTTATGGTTTAAAAAATTGGTACTGTTTTTTTTTTTTTAATATTTCAATATTTTTGTTTGTAATAAACATTAATTTAGGAAAAGTTGACCTTTTTTACTTAAATTGTCGCCATTTATATAACTTTTGGATTTTATGTTTTTAATTATTAAATTTGTAAATCTGTTTTAATATTTTTATGAGAAGAAAATAAACATCTGATATGGAACATTAAAGAGAGGTGATAGGAAATTAGACCTTCTATAAGTAGAATATGCTATTCACTAGAATATTCAACTAATCCTTCCTTGAGGCGAATGGTTTTTTTATTCGGTATTTGGATAATGATAATACACTGAAATACAAAGACTAAATTTTCCCTTTTTATAGATATTAGATATTATGGCAGAAATCTTGACGAACTAAAATACTTCATGATTAAAAACCTTTTAGGTTACTTTAAAAGGATAGATATATCGGGCGAGGTAACAAATTCAATTATTTTGCGTAAGGGGAGATACAAAATTTTAGGCCACTACACAATTCAAATAATAATAATATAGCAAGAAATTAGATCTTCTTTCAGTGCCACATCAAACTATTCCTAGGGGCTAAATAATATTGAAAATTGTTAACTCACTAATAAGAAAATAAAAATGGACAACTTCTCTCCCCCTTTTAGCGTTGGTTGGCAGTCGTGAAGGATAAGGTGTAATTGAATAGTTGTAAGTTCAAGTTTTGGTGATCTTGAAAATGTGAGAAACTCGTAAACGTTTCCCTTTTCTACTTCAATGGACAAGCATCTGCTTTTATAATTAAATAAAAACACAATTATATTTTATTTTCACTGTTTTTTTTATTGTAGAAACACTGCTACAATTGTTTCGCCAACACAGAGGGACCATCAGGCAGATGATTAATTATTTTTACAACTTTTTTCTACTTACTTAATATATTTTTGTTTCAACTAGTTTCGGCTTGATAATGGCATCAAGTTAAAACAAAAATATATTAAGTAAAACAAAACCAAGTGAATATTATTTCTAATTTTAAACTAATTATTCATAATGTTTTACCAAGTGATTAATGAGAAGAAAGTAACAGAAATAAAAAACAAACATGGTTATTATATACAAACACAGGTAAAAGAAAGGTGAGGGGGCAGTTGAAACAGTACAGTTTATACAAAAATAAATACAAAAAAATATGCTTAATTGTAAAAAAGGTAAATACAATATTAAGTGAGAGAACATTATAAACTAAGTAGAGGCGAATTATATATATCTAATTGGTTATTTAAGAAAATGTTTTCTTAAGTTTAGTTTATTTATTTCAAGTTGTTCTAGGAGGCCAGGGAGCCATTATAAATTTAGTTTTGAGTTATGTGAAGTTATAAAACTTAAATTAAAACACTTGTTTAATCCTTTCTTCACAATTTATTTTTAAATGTTAGAAATTCTATTATTGAAATTGAGTAGGTAGTACTCGAAATGTATATCTAACATTTCAAAATAAATTGTGAATAAAGGAATAAATAAGGAAATAGATAAGTAGATAGATAATTTAATTGCTTTATTTTAACATCTTTAAATTATGTAAGGCATAGCTGTACTGACGAGTGATAGATCCCGAAACACGTGTCTGCAGGTAGCCTTATATTAAGTAACGTTCCTTTTGTTGTTTTTACATTAAAAATTTTTCTCGGATCAAAATTTGTTGCAATAAACAACAGCAGGTGTACATTATGTAATTCAATGTCCGGCGTGGGTATTAGCCCGGGAAGTTGTTGTTTTAATGTGCATTTGTTTAACGTACTTACGTAGCGTAAGTCAAAAGTCACAGAGCTAAATGTGGAAATAATTTATTAATTATTTTCAAATCATTTTTATTTAATATAATACTTATTTAATTATATTATTTATATTTTATTTGTTCTAGGATGTTAAGTTTTAGGCATTTATTGTACATGTAGGGGGTCTGTAGATTGGCCTTTCTTTTCCAAAAAGCATATTTTCGTTCTTTAACTCTAGTTAGAAAGTCATGTCCAGTTTGCCCAACATACACGCCATTACAATCATTGCGGTTAAGGGCATAAACACCTGATTTATTATTACGAGAGGGTTTTTCTCTTCAATGGTTTTGTGTATTAAGAAACCTGTTTTAAAAGCTGAATTAAATTTTAGTTTTAATAGGTGTATTGATAATTTTATTGATGGAAAGAAGAATAATGATTATCTGTACGTTGATGTTTATAGAGAAACAATTGTAGCAGTGTTTCTACAATAAAAACAGTGAAAATAAAATAATATTGTATTTTTGGGTAAAAACAATAATTCTTGTTATGTTCTATGTTCTATGTTTTTTTTTATTTTTCTAGTTTCCCGACATATGTTTCTATCTTACTCAGTTTAACCAAGTGATAGCCTCAACCATTGAATCTGTTTTTATTTCTTCTTCATTAATTACATGATAAATCACAATATTGCTAATTGTAAAAATGAAACACGTTTATTTCATTTCACCAAGTTTGTTTTATTACAAACAAATTATTTCACTGAATCACATTTAAAAAACAATTCAATAATAATACAGAAAAGAAAATTCCCTCCCGACTTTCAAAATCGTTATTCTTTGATTAAAACCGGAAATTTTATTGGGTATTCCGTTAAAAGCGCAAATATTTACCGAAAAAGGTAGAAACCCGTTGTTTTTATGTACAACCCGAGGCAAAATTATTTCAGACTACACGAACAATTTCTGGGTCACGGCCGTATTGCCAATTCTTTAATATAGAAAAATTATCCTAACTGTAAACCGATCGGTTCCTCGACCGAAACATTTGCTTTACAATTATATTTTTATGTCTCGATACATAAAAAACGTTGCCATTTCTTCAATTAACCCAGTATTAACGGTGCTAGTGTAATAAATAATTTTTTTGCACAGCTGTAAACTGATAATTTACGACTGTGTTACGGAAATCAAGAATATTCAGTGTACTATATTTATATATACAATTTAGTAATTAAATATTTAATAATAGATAGGAGTAATATGTATAAATATGAATAAAATTTGGCGGAAAGACCATAGATCGATAGCCTGTTCAAGCAAGCAAGAAAGAAACCAATATACCATAATATATTGTATATGTAAAACAAATAACTTTGAATAAAGATATTGTAGTAGTATGAATAAAATATTAATAATGTAGCAATAAAATAAATTAAATCGACCAATAACCCAAAACTAGTCGAGAATTTAAAATTATTCATTTTAATCTGTGTTTTTATTTATTTTATCAGTAGATATCTTTAAATATTAGAAATATTTATCAAAGAGGCCGAAACAATATAACATGAATATTTACTATACATGTAGGTATTAGTCTGTTTTGAGACCAAAAAAATCTTTTATAGTCCAATCTTTGGATTATTAGAGATTTTTTTTTATAAATTAATTATTTTCACATTTGTTTTTATTTGAATTATAAATTTGTTTATATGATACTTTTTTTTAAATTTTGTATAAAATAAATATGAATAAATTATTAAAAATCAACCAATAAAACACAGATTTATTCATATTTATTTCATACAATATGAAATACCAATGTCTAAATATTAAAACCATTTTTTAAATTAATTTTTTAGATTGTTTCGAAAGACTTGCCATAGGAAATAAACTGAACGAAAAAGACATTTACGCAAAATTCGAATATAAAACAGTGCCAGAGTGCCAGCGCGAGTGCACGAAAGAGGGTGACAAATGCAGGAGTTTCAGTTTTGGGTAAGTATCAACAACAAACAACAGCAATATACAATTTATTAATTATTATTCCAATCACAGTATTAACACAGATTAAATGCAGATCGACAATTGCATGTAAAAATATGTTACTCACAAACGCTATCCAATAGATGGCACTTAAATTACGAAAAACTCTGAATTTTATCTGTTGAATTAACTTCGTTAATAAACAGGACTATTACAGGTGATGTTAATAAAATCTATCACATTCACTACCGTTAAATATAAAGGGAATATTGCTATCAGGGGCAATGAAATGTAAATGGTTACTGAAAAAAAAATGTCAGAATCTCTAATGATATTTTTCGTAGTATAAGTGCCAACTATTACGAAAAACTATGAATTTAATCGGTTGGGTTGATTTTGTTAATAAACAGGAATAATATAAATGATGTCAATAAAATCTGTCTTATTCACTACCATAAAATAAAAAAAAAAGAATATTGCTATCAGATTTTATTGAACTTAAATATATATTAAAATAAAAAAGATCAATTGAAAAATATATTTAAAAGCAATTAATAAAATTCAGTTAAAGTAATAAAAAACACAAATTAGAGAAATATGAGATTATTTGTGATTATTTGAATGAATATTTGCATTAAATACTATAAAATGTTCTCAAAAAAGAGATTACACCAATTACAAAATCGATTTAGCCCATCACAACAAATAATTACTCCAAACTTTGTATTAATTCTCAACACAGGCAACCATTTACGCACGTATTCACATTGCGTTGTATAGCGCACGAGCACGCAAAGCACCATAGATGAAGAATCGATTCCTTCTCGCATTAATCTTGTTATCTTTTATTCATTTTTTAGCATCGGAGTGCAAGGAAATGGTAGTTGTGAATTGAGTACAAAAGTCGTTAAGGAAACTCTCGATCTGAAACCAATTGGAACTGTTCAAGATCCCGAATTCGATCTCTACATTAAGAAATTAGGCTGTAAGATAGTCATCGAACAAAAACCCACGACTGAGGAAACTGAGGGGCTTAATCATGAAGACAATCACCAGCAGCATGAAAATGAGAAAATTCCAGATAATTACGGTTCGAGTAGTAATAATTTGAGGCCCAGGCCTGATTTTACGGGGGATTTACAGCATGTACACACAACGTTGATTAGTATTAGACCGGATCCGAATAGGCCTGCGTTCACCGGTTTAGGGCCGGGGATTGGGTATCATGACCCGAATGATAGGTTGAAACCTGATTTTTCTGATGATAAACGTGGACCGCCGCGTGGACCCGTTGGATACGAGTTTGATGGTAGACCAGTGAGGCCGTATAGACCTTACGAGGATGATAACCGCAGGTATGATGGTTTAGATAGGCCTAGGCCGATTTATTATGATGATCCAAGACCGCCGTTCAGACCGGGGAATTTGAACCATCCTTATGGTGATGATAAGAAGCCTTTTTTTCGGCCCACCCCTGGGGATTACGACCCTGGTCCTACCCGCCCGTTAACCAACCATATTGGGTTTACTGGCGATAAAGGGTATGGGGTTGATAGGTTAGATTTTGATGTTAATAGCTTGCCTCCACGAAGGAGCAATCGCCCATATAAAGGTGATAAGGGAGGAGAAGCATTTGATGTCGATTATGAAAGGCCTTTTGTTAATAGATACGATCTCGATAGACCTAATGATGGATATGATAGACCATCAAAACCTTATGGAGGTAGACCGAAACCAAACTTTGATGATGGATACGATAGCGGACCTAAACCTGTTTTCGAAGATCGACCTAGACCCGGATATGAGAGGCCTAAACCGTTTGATTCTGGATACGATGGACCGAACTCGGGGTTTATTAGACCCATTCCACCTCCACCTAGACCTATTGATAATGGTTATCAAGACGGACCTAGCTCTCGCCCTCCGTTAAATGGTTATAATGATAGACCCCAATTAAATCGTCCACTACCTCTTAATGATGGCTATTCTAATGATAGACCTGATCCCCCTCCACCTTTAAACAGACCTAGACCTCTTAATGATGGATACAATGATCGACCATCCAGACCTTTAAATGATGATAGGCCGAATCCGTTCCCTCCATTAAGTCGACCGAGGCCGTTAAACGATGGTTATGATAGTGATAGGCCGAACCCGCAACCGCCTTTAAATCGACCACGGCCTTTAGATAATGGATACAATGGAGGCCCAATTAAAGATGAAAGACCTGGGCCATCAAGACCGAATGATGGGTATGGTGGATCAAGACCTATTGGACCCGAACGCCCTTTCAGACCGGAGGGAGGTTATGGAAGGCCTGACGGACCTCGACCGGATGAAGGGTATGATAGGCCTAGACCAGAAGGAGGTTTTAATAGACCCCGACCAGATGAAGGGTATGATAGACCTAGACCAGATGTAGGTTATGATGGGCCTAGACCAGAAGGAGGCTTTAATAGACCCCGACCAGATGAAGGGTATGATAGACCTAGACCAGAAGGAGGCTTCAATAGACCCGATAGACCAAGACCAGACGAGGGTTATGATAGACCTAGACCAGAAGGAGGCTTCAATAGACCCGATAGACCAAGACCAGACGAGGGTTATGATAGACCTAGACCAGATAATAGACCTAGGCCGGATAGCGGTTATGACAGACCCAGGCCGGATGAAGGCTATGACAGACCAAGACCCGATAGACCCAGACCAGACAACGGTTACGACAGACCCAGACCCGACGACGGTTACAATAGACCCAGACCGGAATTCAACGACCGACCCACGCCACTTTACGACAGACCATCGGACGGTTACAACTCTGAATCAACGAATAATCCAGTGCGGGATCCGAACAATCCGAATTCGGAATATGCGAACAGCGTGCGCCCGTTGAACGATTCGTACGGTGGAAATAGGAGAGGTGACAATTTGGAATCCGGGAAGAACAGTTCAGGCTCTGATGTTAACAAAATCCAGAATTCCCAGCGGCCGGAAAATCCACACGAAAAGTCCAAACCAATAATTACGCATAGTATTGGTCCACATGGTGAGATGATCACTGCGATTATTACCGAATTAGATCCAGGTGAGTAATCGATGCTTTAAGAAAATTATAATTAATAAATATTATGCAAGGCAATTCTTAACTAATATGCATAATTGATAAAATACGATAAAAGTGTAGTAAAAGTTTTTTGTTAAATGATATAAAGAATTAAATATGTTGAGATTGGTGAACTGATATAATTACCGCATCTTATTGGGTGCAACGTGTACAAGCTCTACTTCAAAGGGATCTTTATATTCTAATGGGGTTTTGCGAGAGTATTTACGCCTGTATCGTCCGAACTTTTCTCAAAATATTTTAGTTCCCGATGAGGTAATTTTTATACGTATCGGCATGCACATTTTTTTTTTCTTTGGACAATGGAAAATCAGCATGGCATTCGACGATCCAATTTTCAGTAACGATTTTCAATGAATGTATGGTCTGGAATTGTGAATGTATTACTAATTGGGCTCTTTATAGTGGAGGTATAACTTATTGGCCTCCTAGGTCGCCTAACATAAATCCCATTGACTTTTATTTTTGGGGACACTTGAAAAATTTGGTGCACTCGTCTCAAGTGAATACTGAGGAAGGATTGTGAAAACGTATGCATGCTTCTGCCGGGTTAATTCGGCAACATGCTGATTTACGGCATGCGTGTGGTGAAGGATAGATTAGACGCGCTCAGCTATGCATTCAAAACTGAGGAAATCACTTCAAACACTTCTGATACTAAATCTAAGTTACATAATTAATTCGTTACAACTATTGATACAAATCTTCTACTAGATTTTTTTATAATTTCCCAGCACTACAAATCACGAACTATGATTAGCAGCTATTATGCGCATAAGTCAAGAATCACCCTATATATAAGGGAGAGCGGTAGACAAAGTATAGAAATTTTCATGTAGATTCATTTAATAGAACCTTTTTAGAAAAAAAAAAATGTTTCGTTACTTGTAGCTCCTCACAAACCAAATAATAATCATAAATCCAGCAAATGTCAAATAAAAGTGTCATATTAAGGTGTACCTCGAAAATGCAAAAATTGAAGTAAATATTCCAATTGATAAACAATCTGAAGCCTTATTGGTATAGAATTGAGTACTTGAAGCGGTATCTCTTCAGTAATCAAATACACAGCATTTATAATATTAATAACGTATTCGTTGTCCACTGGAGGTGTTGCGCAAACGTTTTCTTTAAAAAATCCCCAAACAAAAATAAAATCAAGTGGATTCTTATACAGTAACCTTGCAAATTCCATTGTGTCCATCCATCGTCATCTGAGAAAATGCTCGTCCAATCATTTTTTTTTTCTGTGTAGTATGGTGTACATCATTCATGTACATCATATTGTTTAGTAACTTTGATTGAATACTGCATTTTTTTTATAAAATATTTACATAATTGAACTCATCTAGTCTTTGAGGAAGAACAAATGGAGCAATTAAATCTAAGTTTAGAGTGCCGAGAAATTTTTTAACTGAAAACTTCCTTCGGTAATCTATTTCTCTAATTGCCTGAACATTTTGTTCTTCCCAAAAATGATAATTATAACAATCAAATACTCCATCTCTAATAAACGTACATTCATTGCTCCAAAGAAATTTAATATGAAAATTGGTTTTCTTGATTTATTTTCCTAACTCCAATTATCCACGAAAGTTTATCAATTTTATACTGTGGTTGAACCTTTCTTATATGAAATGATCGAAGTCAATTTTCTTATAATGCTGCATGGACAGTAGGATATTTACTTGTTGGATTATTTGTCTTGTACTATACGTGGAATTTTCATGAACTCTATTTAATATCTGTTCTCTTAGGCAAAGAATGCGATGATCACTAGCTTTCTCTTAATCTTCCTAAGCATGAGTGAACGTTCCAAAAATCCATAGCATTTCGTTTAAATTTCTGATAGTATTTACGTAGGGCTGTGGATAACCTTTTTGTCAAGAAAAGTAACCACACTCATAAATCGATTTTTTTGTTGGGAAGGGTTGATAGTTTTAGCTTCTTTGCCGTAAAGAAAAAACAAATATTAACGTGTTATAGTGGGGGTTGATCGTTATCATTAACACACCTTCCTCCTGTCTCTGCCCTTGAACTAATTATCAGTGATAATTAATCATGTATTATTAATTACTACAAATTTTAATTGATTTTGGATTCTTATTAAAGAGACACATATATTAAGGATATTATCTTTCATTATGCCCTCATTAATCTCAGTAATTAAGAGAATAATGAGAACATAGTGAAAGACTGTATGCTTATTATTTTAATTCCTTTCATAATAAACAAACAAAATAAATTAATCACATTCTGAGGCAATCAATCAACACAAAACTGAAGATATTGTTCCTTCATATCAAGGCGTAATAAACTAGAATTTTTTTCTAAGCTGGTCTTGTTGATGGAAAACGGAATCGGCAATTGCACAATCCCCGTCTGTATCTGACATCTCCGACCAATTACTGGCCGTAAATAAATTCAGAAAATTCACCCATTGTTGTATTAGCATGAATCCTTGAGTGAACTATAAATTGCACACCAGATATTTATCGGGTGATGTAAGCCTGACAAAAAAATAATAATCTAAAGCGGGAAAATAAGAAAATCTCAATTATGCTAGAGATGGCAACGTTTTAAGCGCATTTTGATGGGCTGCGTCGCGGAGAGTAATTGTTTCCTGTTATATTGGCCCTGAAATATTTCCTACATTTTTGTTTTATTTCTTCTCTCGGTGGGTAATTAATATAGTTGGTTGTGAACGAGAGGTGTGATTTACCGGATGGTTTGACATTTTTTTGTGTGGATGTATTTTTTGGGAATGTCGGAGGAAAGAATCTCGTGTTTGTATCTCAATGTCAAATTTGGGTATTATTTGGAAATACGTAATAAATTCCTTGATTTCGCGTGTAAAGACTATATAATTAATAAGTTTCTTTACAATATAATTACGTAATTATTTGTACTGCAGCAACAGAAGTAATTCCAGCAAAAACTGCAATACAATAAAAAAAAACTTGATTATATATGATTCCAAAATATTATCAGTCGCATGGATAGATATAATAAAAAGGTTCTCGATTACATTCCGAATGAATAAACCAAGAAAATTTAGCCGAAAATTTATGTTCGTTAGTAAACTTGTATTTTTTGATCCTCTCATTTCAAATATAGAGTACAAAATGAATAAACGAAAAATATGATTCCCAGAACATTTTTTTAAAGAGAGGGTTTCAAGTCACTGTTTAATAAGTGTAATTTTGCACATTCTGTAGAGGAATATATTATAATTTTAAAATCTAGTAAATAATAATTTAGATAAATGAATCTTAAGGCTCGCCTATTTATTCGTTCCACTGTGCGGCATAGAAATTTATTTCTACTCCCGCTTTTTTAAACCAGTATTTTGTAAAAAAGTAAGTCACTTTTCTTAATTGGCAATGACAATCAATTTGGATGCTTATCGTAATAAAAATTATGGGTCATGGTGCACTGAATTTATTCCGTCCTCAAATAAAACAAATCCCGTTGTTATTTAAATTGTAACCTTTTAGGTATTGTTGAGTTGATTTCATTCTAATGCACAAACATAATGCAAATGGCATTTGGATTAATTTGAACAATATGTATTGGCCTTTTTAAAAAGTAATAATAATAATACTTAATTTAATGGGCAAGCCTTTTAAATAACATAAACAACTTAAATGAAATAAAAAGAATTTGAAAATAATTAATTTACTCAATTGAATATTTAATTAATCAATTTCTCTTTAGTTACTTCAACTTTTCCATTCAAGTACTTTAAACAGGAAAAAAACATCAATTAAAACAAGTACTTCTCGGGTAAAGCAGGGTAGATATTGTAATTGTTTTAATTCATGTTTGTTCTTTTTAAATGACTTACGCAAAGCCGGAAATAATTTGCAGTAGCTAAAGAGAAAGTAATTAATTAATTATTCAATTGAGTAAATTAATTATTCTCAATTTCTTTTTAGTAGATTTAATTAAAATTTAGATAACTGTAACCTAGTGAATAAATACTATTTTTGATTAATATGAAGATGAAAAATAAATTAATAAAACACTTGTATCACACACTTGATTTTTTATTCCGTAACTTGTTTCGACTTAGTACAGTACAATTATCAAACGGTTTGATAATGACTGTACTAAGTGTTTTATTAATTTATTTTCACTTTCATATTAATAATAAACATGCATCACAAAGTAATGGCTTCAATAATCAATTATATTTTTCATTAATATAAACAAAACTATTGTATTTGTAGTAACAATAGAATTCACTTTGTCACAGTTATATAAATAAATTAAATAAAAATTATTAAAAAATAATTGATGAATTATTTCTTCTTTAGCTACTGCGATTTTTGTTTACTTACGTTACGTAATTACTTTAAGATTAATATCCGGTAAAATAACTACTTTTCGGGCCTATACCTCTTCAAACATCGTATTACAAATTTTAGTGAATATTTGTTTTAAAGTAATTATGCAACGTAAATGAAAAAAAGTCACAGTAGCTAGAGAGGAAATGATTTATTTTTTTATTATTTTTTTATATGTCCATCATGGTACTTTCCATGGTGAATTCGGTCAAATGAGTTTCTGAATGAAAAGTTAATAAAATAAAATTTGAATTGTTGCCTTTAAAAGTTGAAGCCAAATATTTAGAAGTTATTTTGTTATTCCTTGCCTTATAATAACTACAAATTTTCCCATACTATATAAAATTTTTAGAACATTTTTTAGAAATGTGACGGCATTTTGACGTTTTATTTGACATAATTTTACGGGTTCCGGGGAAAGTAAAAAGGCAGAGCTGCACTAACGAGAGATTTTGCATTGCATATTTTCAATCAAAATTGTTGCATTATACAATATATTATTGTTATACAACAACAAATGTCTATTATTGTACATTTACTAAACGTAAGTGAAAATGTTACAGTAGCTAAAGAGGCGTTAATTTCAAAAGCTGTCATTAACAATACACACATCATGTTATTTCTTACCTTATAATGACTATAAATTTTCCCATACTATATAAAATTTTTAGAATTTTTTTTAATATGACGGCATTTTGACATAATTTGACGGGACAAAAGCTGCACTAACGAGAGATTTTGCATATTTTCGATCAAAATTGTTGCATTATACAATATATTATTGTTATAAAACAACAAATGTCTATTATTGTACATTTACGAAACGTAAGTGAAAATGTTACAGTAGCTAATGAGGGAATAATTTGTTAATTATTTTCAAATTCTTATTTTTGTTAAGATTTATTATTATTAGCATTCTATTTAAACATTGTGTTGATGAAGAAAGTTATATACATGCTCTAAACTGTATATAACTTTCTTCATCATGCTTATATTTCGTTAATTTAATAAGCTGTCATTAACAATACACACCTCACACTGTACAACTATATTTAGTTTAGTTTATACATATATATTTCTCTGTAATTAGGCTCTGCTTGTTGAGAAATAAATTATTATTATTAATTATTATTATGAGATCAAACTTTTGATTTTGCTACCCTTTGTACAGGTAGAAGGTTTGCTGGGATTCTTCATAATGTATCAATGGGAATTTTCTTCTCGTAAATAACATTAAGCAGTAATTCATTGAAAACTAATTATTAAAAAAAAGGGCAGAAAGGCCTATGGTCGATAGCCCATGACAGACTACTAACACAATTGTATATATTGTTATAATAAATTTTGTAAAATTTTGTTGTCATATTGTCTGAATAAAAATGTTGAATATAAAACAAATAATTGTAAATTTTGCGCTCACGAAATTAAAACGTTAAAAAAATACACGCATGTAACGAAACCTTTCGGAGGAAGTTGTAAATTCAACAGGAACGGAAAAACAATGCGCAGTTACAAAAAGGAACACAATCAAGTCATAGATTTGAGGAAAACGCAGTGGGCCCGACAGCCTCCAAGGAGAAGATCTGGCGTGATAATTGACCAATTTGTTCTGCGATGAGCTGTGAACCTTGAGACCGTTCTTTTTGTTTTGCGGAAGGCCGTGAAATTTCGGATTCGATATATAATAATGGTGAAAAAAAAAAAAACGTCACGGGTCCACTAATTTGGATGCGTTATATAATGAATTGGATTTATTTTTGACAAGGGATATCAGCCGTGAAATGTAAACTATGATTTACATAGATAGATGGATAGTTTAATGGTGTGATTAGGCAGAGTTTACACAAGTAAAGAAAACATAACAAAATTCATTAGAGGATACTTAATTATAAAACTTATTCGCTAAAATTGTAACTAGTGAAGCAACGATAGAAAAGTATAGCAGAATGAAGATAACGTGAAATACTTTTAATTAGAAAAATAAAAATTACTTATGAACAACGTATTATCTGTTTAATACATTTACATAAACTATGGACACTACATTTTACTACTCAATTATTTAATTGAGTAGTAAAATGTAGTGTAGTGTCCATAGTTTCATCTGTTTAATACATTTACATAAACTATGGACACTACATTTTACTACTCAATTATTTAATTGAGTAGTAAAATGTAGTGTAGTGTCCATAGTTTATGTAAATGTATTAAACAGATAATACGTTGTTCATAAGTAATTTTTATTTATTACATTGATGCGGATTGCAATATTACAGCAGTAAGATTTATAAGAATTAACCGGAAGAGAGCTTTCTTTAAAATTAAAAATTAATAAATAAACACAAAATCATAATAAACATAAATCACTCAATAATCTGAAGTATATTAATATAAAAGTATAAATAAAAAATTAATTATTTTCAAATCATTTTTATTTAATATATTTAAATAACTGTGACCAAGTGAATGAATACTGTTTTCTATTTATAAAAAATTGTCAGTAAAAATACACGTGTTTCTTAAATGGCTTTAAGAGTGAATATCGTACCAAAGGACATTCTTTGTTTTAGAATTTTAACAAATGCCTCTTGATTTTGTGAGTTTAAGAAAATTTGATTTAAGTCATATTTTGTCAAAATTATGATATACAAAGTTAGTTGAACAGCTGTTTTTCTGGTATAAATTAAGCATTCTAAAATACAAAGGCAAGGGAACGTCCTATATTCAATTTAACAAACAAAGGTTGGGTTAACAATTTATGTTTTACTTTATACAAAAATAAATCATAAATTTCTAACCCAACCTTTGTTTTTTAAAGACACTTTGTTTGTATACACATGCATTTGCTGTTAGAACGTCAATTTAATTTAACGTTTGAAATGTTTTCTTGTAATTATTCTACGGCCTGTGATGGAAATAGATAAATAAAAATAAAATTCTCTCTGTAGCTTACTCGTGCTACCTTTTGCATAACCCATCTTTGCAGCACAATTATTCTATGCCTACGTGATCCATATACCCATGTTATTACACAATATTTTAGTAATGGATGGTAGCATAGTAGGCTGTTTTTAAGTTTTGAGAAGAAACTAATTTAGCAAGGTTTCTAAAGAGGAACGTGCTTTTACTTAATTTATTTACAATTAAGTAGCCGTTTTCATTTTAATTTAGAATGAAGTCAATCGTCACATTTAAGAATTTTATAGATAGACCATGATGTCCATCACTTTTGAGGTCAAAACTCATATCAGTTGTCTTCTTTTGAATTCTGAACCAATCCATTCGAATGAAGCCAGTTACTTAAAATGAGAAAACTTGCTTTAATTTCCTTTACCTTAATACTATCTGATGAAAATATGGTGGCACCATCTGTATAAGATATAGCTGGATTATCGGTCAATATGGTACAAAAGACTCCCTTAATGATCTATTATTATGATATTTTATCTCAAAAAATGTTAATCTGCACCTCTTTCTTATATCCTTATAGAAATCATCTCCGATTTCAGACTATAATCGGATATAGAATTTAATTAATATTAATTATACTTTATGATTGTTGTTGCTTTTTCTTTCATTCATAAAATAAATATGTTAAATATTGCGTGTATAAACACTTACCACCAAAATGTGCTTAATTTGGGAATTTGTCATTGTTTTGTGGCACACAACTTCTCCTACAAATGGATTTCCCATGGCGGACTCTTAATTACTACGAATTATAAACCATATCGCATAGCGTAAATCTATTAAATGCACAAACAAACGCAATTATTTTTCTTATAATTTATTCTTAAGGATTTTATCAACATTGATTTAGTTAATGGATAAGAGATTTATTTTTCGACATCTTTATTACAATTAAATTAAACAAGGAAAAATTACTGACAATGATCAAAAAATTCGATCATTCCCTTTTTCCAAATACAAAAATTACTTACACTGTAATTTTTTTTACAAACATCTATTGATACAACTACTTTTCGAGCATATAGCCTCCCTGAAATTGGATTACACAATAGATATTTGTTTGTTACATACCGGTATTATTGTGAATTGTAACGGCTTTATTGATCATTACCAGTTTTTCCTTGTTTAATTTTATTGTAATTAAAATAACTGTAAAAGTGTGAATTATCTCTATTTTATTTTTATTTTTTGACATCTTTTGTTTATTAGCAGATTTAATTCACATAGAGCCAGATTCTTTCTTTTTGTAAAAAAAAAAAACAATACTTCCAATGTATATTAAATAAAAATGATTTGAAAATAATTAATAATTAATTAATAAAATACCCACCGTGGGTATTTGCCCAGGAAGTAGTTGTTTTAATGTACGTTAAACAAATGCATTGTTTAACGTACTTACGTAACGTAAGTCAAAAGTCACACAGCTAAATGTGGAAATAATTTATTAATTATTTTCAAATCATTTTTATTTAATATATTTAAATAACTGTGACCAAGTGAATGAATGCTCTTTTCTATTTATTTGCTTCCTATGTATAATTACTCAATAATTTAAGCTGTCTAAATATAGAAAAACATCCGAACAATAATTATATCAAAAATTACAGCAATGCATATCTCGTTACAAAGACAATAACGCAAAAAATCAAGCGAATTCTCTTGACGAGAAAAAGATTCATTCTTCGTGCAGTCGAGTAGAATACCAGCTGAAGGCCGGCGCCGTGGCTGAAAAACCGACTTCCTCTTCGAAATAATTATGATTCATCCCGAGAATTGATTTCTCCGGAGATTCCGCTAATGCCCGGGTATTCATTAATGATGCATTAATTAGATAAGCTAAGTAATATCGCGAAGAGTGTTTACTTTACGGAACTACTGGTGTTAATTAGTCGGGGATTGTTTTTTTTTTGTTGCGGAGAATTTATTGGAGTTTAATTGTTATTTGCTCAATGCCTTGTTATCGTAATAATTGAACACTAGATTGTTGTAATTATTTTTTATTCCAGTTAAAAATAATATTTTACAAAATTTACAAGGTGTTTAGAAAAAGACATTCCTTGCCGATACAAAATTCATGTAATTGAGGACTCCGAAAAGCACGTCAAGAAGTTGACGATCATTTTCTAGGCCCATCTGGAATTACTTTAATGACGAGCAATATGAAGACGCACGTTATGTTAATCCTGGAAAAGGATGCCTTGTGGTGATTTAGAAAATACAATAAAATTGGTTTGATTGTTGTTGCCTTAATATTTACCGATATCAACATCTCTAAAGACGTTCATATCGGTAAATATAACCATATTCGTTGGTCAC
The DNA here is from genome assembly GCA_963082785.1 of Philonthus spinipes. Classification (NCBI taxonomy): domain Eukaryota; kingdom Metazoa; phylum Arthropoda; class Insecta; order Coleoptera; family Staphylinidae; genus Philonthus; species Philonthus spinipes. Next base: position 11,568,656 of record OY720306.1, read on the forward strand.
AAAATGGTGAAGAATCGATTTTGAAGCCTGAAGTAAAATATTGCACTTATTTTGCGTGTACCATTTGGACATGCTATTCAATCATGGTAATTTGGCATGAGTACGTGAATAAATAACAGGGTGGAATGGTGCCGCTGAAACAATGCCACTGGCTTTAAGTATCGGCCCCCTTTTAATGGAAAACTATGTATTATTGCGCTCGTCATAAAATCATGAACATCACTTTTCTTCTTTACTCTTCTTCTGTAGTTTACCATAGGATCTTCCATGTCTGCTATACTTTTCACCCTTTTCCAATGAATACATGGCAATCGTTTGCTCATCTTCATTATATCCCGCTTCAATTCGATTCCATTTGTTGCTTTTTTATGTTTCCTCCATATGTACTTCGATTTCTATAATTAAATGGGCCATTATACTTCTCCTATCTCCATTTACATGTTAACAATGTTAATAACAGGTATTCTATAATGGGAAATCCATGCCCTAGTAAGTTTCCCTATCAGTCACCTTTCATATAACACTTCCTATTCTTGCTCTAAAATCTAGTTCTCCAATATTCTGCTCTCATACATAAAAATACATATGTTTGACATTATATTTCCTATTGATTAGTCGACCTTGTCCATCTATTCCGCCCTCGTTCAAATCCCCAATTTTTTCATTGGCTTCTTCTACCAACTTGTTATGCTCTTCTGCCCAGTTATTTTAAATATATACCTCTGAATTCCACCCAACTTACAATTCACCCATCAAATGTCCTCCATTTCTTCAAATGTTACTGTCTACGTTATCAGTTTTTCTTTATTATCTCAATCTTTTATAGTATTTTTGTGTGCCTCCTTTATCAACTACCTATATTCTCTTTCGTCAGCTCTTTCTGATTTAATTACATTATTAATTTATTTAATAATATTTGACAAATCTAGTGGAGTCCTTTTTCAACTTTCTAAGTACTTTTGTCCAGTTGTTTTAAATATTTAGCATTGAATCTTACCCAACCTGCAATTCACCCATCCAGTATCCTCCACGTCTTCAAATTCCACTGTCTATTAGTGGAATTATCAGATTTCCATTGGTCCCTACTATTATTCTAACCTTTACTGCATTTTTGTTGCCTCCTTCATAGACATAATTTCATAAGACCACCATTTTCGAAAAATCATTTATATATAACATATATAAATTATTTAATAAAATAATGTTTCGTCCTTTAGTGGACGAAATAATGATTCTCGGTTGTCTACCTTGTAGACCCAAATCGTTGACGATGCCACATGAAATTAGAATAAAGATGACGCTTGCGTTGTCTTTCATTTATTATGATATATAAATTATATAATAAAATTCCAAATGATATACAAAATTAATTAAATATAAACATAAGGTAGGCTACACATTGATTGAGTTGATTGTGTTTATGACTTTAACTTAATTTATAGATATCGTAATTGGTCATTTCTCCATTTTTTGTTATATTTCTCTTATCTATTTATTCATTACTTTACATTTTATTTACATTACCCATTATGTAGGTTAAGTGGCAGAGCAGTCAATGGTCAATGACTATTAACTGAATTTCGCCTACAAGTCATATATATTCTTTATATTTACTTTGTTTTCTGGCCAATAAAAACATTGACAAATATTTATTATAAAAATATGACACTGTATAAATATCGTAATTTGATTATTTTCTAATAAATTTATTATTCTCTCTCTCTCTCAATCAAATTCCTCGAACAGTTCTGAGAACATGCCTCTCAAAAGCAAACTCAAGATCAGGATATTTTCCATGATAGTCATTATGCACTTCTAGACAAAACCAGAATTTATCATTGAATAAGACATTATGCAATTCTGCCTCCTAATGTTACCATGGCATGCATGAAGCCAAATATTGATGATAGTGTTCCACAGTCAAAGATGCTCTGAAAAAAATCCAAAAACTCGAATGCTGCGGTATATGGATCGCATACTTACAAATCTTCGTTATTCGTTAAACCAATGGTCACAGATAAGCGTTAATAATTGAACTCGTAGAACCATTTGTTTGAAGACTCTGTGGAACGCTTTGATTGACTAGTTGACCGCCTTCTTTTGTTTACACCTGATATGTATTATGCGTTTTTGTATTGGTATTATCAGGTAATTTCGTAATTGGACAAACTAACTTCTCGATAAGCAAAAATTCATCAAAATTGTTGATATGGTGATATTCGTCTTGTTCGGATTCCAGGCATTTTTTAGGTTTAACGCAGTTGGAGGAAGCACAAACACTAAAACTATATCTACCAAACCCTACATGCATTGGTAAAGGAATGTATTCCTTCCTCCATGGTACATGCTTTATCAACCAAAAAGTGAGTTAATAAATGTTTTCGTAAACAATATACAGAGAGGTTTTTTTAACAGTATACATATCCCCTATGCATACATGCACAAACGATCGATTGTTTCAACTAGGATAATTAAAAAAACAATTAAACAATTTTATTTATTTCAAGTTTATTGTTCTTCACTGTTACTTTTCTTTCTTTCAAATTGTCTTAATAAAATCTCGTAATGTTTTTTCTTCATAATAATAAATGACGTATTTTTAATAAAAAAAAAGGAAATTGCTTGTGACGGTAACGCATGCAGTGTTCGATCAAATATTTCACACAATTTAAAGTTTAGCTTTTGACGTTTAGTTGTGTTTATAGGCAACTAAACATACACACATTAATCGGTTCAATGCGTTTGACTTGGCTTTTTTGCAGGTATACAGTTCGCCTAATATATACTGATAAAAAACCTCTCTGTATAATGAACAAGGCTGATATTGTTTTCGCAACATAATATGGTCACTCTATTGCCAAAAAATAAATTGCTAAAATTATTCATTCTTGGTGTAACGATTTTAATGTCACTGAGTATAAATAGAAAATGTGGAAATAATTTATTAATTATTTTCAAATCATTTTTATTTAATATCACTGAGTATAGTTGATAAATCAACCATCGGGTCATTTAATGAACCAAAATTAATATAATCAAGTAAATAAACTTCTTTCTCTTATTATTCTCCAATCATATTTAATAAAAACTAAGAGAATTTAGTTGGAATGTGGTAGTAATTATTGAAAATGTTGATATTCTCAGTGAATTAATGATTTAATTATTACATTATGCAGATATCCCTTATTACCCAGCAACCTTCAAAAACATGTAATTCACCAAGAGTCCAGCCCTTAGATTGCTAAAAAATCGACTCCTATATGAACTCACCCATATCACTCCCATCAAAGAAAGACTTTTTTCTTATCTCAAAAATGTGCCACAAATCACACTATTAAACTCCCTATGCATTCCTCATAACAAAACTATAATTTCCAAATGTAAATTCTTGTCTAACCCTTTACGAATGAATGTTGTATAATAAAGTGATGATGACACTTCATAAGTTGTATAATGAAGTGATGACACTTCATTATACAACATTCAAGAGAGTTAAGTGATGTACATATCGGAGAAGAACCTTTGACACAGATTGTTAACGGTCATCACATTTTATCCGAATATTTTGACAAGGATGAAAATACAAAATCCAGGCGGAAAGACCAGACTTTTACAATAAATTGTAATATTTTATGTTATATTTATAACGTTTGTCAATAAAGATTATGTATATATACAGAAAAAAGAAAAAAGAAAATCTACGTTGCACAGTTAAATGCGACCTCCTCATTGAAAATATTTTGATTTTCCTTCATTACTCGTTGTACCTGAAATGGCTACCAACTTTGTTATTTTAAATGGAACACCATATATATTTTTTTGATTCCCCGTTCAATTGTGCAAAAATTTGAGGAGGAAAGAAATTTTGAAGTAGCTCAAAAACGACTTGCTCTAAATATTTGAATGCATAATACTTTTATGTTGCAAATTGTCTTGCCAATCGCCCTATGAGATAAAATATTGGTCATTCCAATTAAAAAAAAATAATTATGATTTTTTTAAGAGCGTACTAAAATGTTGATACTTTTGAAATACCTATTGTCAAAATTGACAGATATAATTTTTTTAATTCTAGATGGATCTATTACTAACAATTCAAGATGTCGCTGGTCTGTCTATCTTGTTCTTACTAGAAGTTATAGGTATTTTTCTAAACGACAATTTGAGGCTAAAATTTGATAATTAATTCAAAAACTGTTAGAGTTATCTAGACATAAATCTATATGAGTGGGTAGGCAATTGAACGTGGAATTCATATATATATATATATATATAGGGTGTTCTATTTAAAATAACAAAGTTGGTACAACCGGAAGTGAAAGAAAGTCAAAAAATTTTCTATGAGTAGGTCGAATTCAACCCTGCAATGTAGAATTTTTTCATTTTTTTCCGCGGTCAGGAACCCCATATTCATGGCCCACCCTGTACATAAATTCAATACCGCGACATTAAAATTACTAAAATCATTGATTTTCTCAAAGAATTGAAAACTCGGTACTACAAAATTTATTCAAAATATCCATTTAAGTAATTACAATCAGAAATACCAATAGGAAATCATCATCCACTAAAAAAAAAAAACACAACACTCAATAGACGAATACAATCACAACAAACAGAATGGAATACTCGATTGAATCGAACAAACGAACAATCGGCAAAATTTGTATGGGTAAGCGGAATAAAATCTAAAATAGGGCCCGACGTTTCCAATTTCCGCGTTCGTAAATTGCGATTCCCACACGAGCTTCAAAAGCGCACGCCGGACGCATTTACGCCTAAAATCCTAACAATTCCTCCCCCACTCTCCGTAGAAAGAGAAGAGCACAAAACAACACCATCGTCATTCAGCAATAGCGAAATTTACCTTGAAAAGAATGCATAAAATCTGTGGAAGAAACGCCGGTGATCTCAGTTCGGCGCGAATACATACAGCGTGCTGGCTCAAAAAAAAAACAATCAAAACATTATTTTAGTTAATTTTATACAATTTTTGTAATTTATATATTAATTAATTAATTCGACAAGGACGATAGAGCAGACAATAAGATCCTTATAATATGCACCGCGCTGTATGTTGAGCAATGAGTTTCGAAAATACCTTTTAATATATTTGTATGTAAATTTGAATCTTGAGAACCAAGTTTTATAGTATGGTTAAATGAATACAGTTGCACACGCCGTTTCTTGCTAGCTGGTACGCAAAAGTGCGCGCGATTTTTTTGTTGAATATCATTTTTGGACGATGGTGTGTTTGATTTGTGCGGTATTTCTGGATTAAATTTCGGACGGTTTATTTGGAAGATAAAATGAAGGGTGTTAAAATTACTGTGATATTATTTTTATTATTGGTCGTTTCTGCGTATGGATTCAGAAGTAGAATAATTATCGTCGAAGATGCTAAAGGTAATGATTTATGTAAATTGATAACTTATATTTTTTTCCTTACAGATTATGACGCAAACAATAATTCTTATTTATGAAAAAAAAAATTGAAACACTGCTTAGTGTTGTGAGACATCACGTGTTTCGGATTCTATCCCTCGTCAGTACAGCTCTGCCTTATCTTAGGAATATTCGAAAATTATAAAAAAAATCCTGTCTAACCCTAACAAATAGCTTAAATATGATTTGCTCCTCCAGAACAAAATTGTTTGAAATAAACACTAATTCCTAAAAAACAAATGTTTTGTTGCTTTTGTGCATTGTAGTTATTAAAAAAGATAAACAATACAACGTAGTACACAATTTATTAAAGAATAAACAAAAATCCAGTTATTCAATGAATTTCTATTTATTTTTTTTAATTAATGTTATACCACGTTGTATTATTTACCTTTTTTTAATAACATTAAAAGAAAAATTTCCTACCGCCGACCGTTTTCGCAGTCTGTTAAGCATAACCCAAATATTAAAAAAATAATAACGCTAAGCAATTAGGAAATAGTGTTACAACAAACTCGGCTCTAAAAGAACCCCGCGCAGACGGCGAACTATTAAGGCCATAAACTTGATACCCGTCTCAACAATAAGATCCACATTTCGCACGGCGATGCACGCGCCAGTGACGCAAATGCTTTCACTTGCGCAACGCCGGCAACCGCTTTGCTTTAAATGTTTCATTTGTTAATGTGCATTTGCATGCTAATGAATGAAAGTGAAAACGAAGAAACAAAACGGATCGGCGAAGTGAGGAGAAGATTCCGTTCGGGTGTTGGGTGGAATTCGTTTTGTTGAATGGTTTCATTAACGAATCAATCTAAATATAAACATAACTTTATTTTGTTTCTCATTGATCACTTGATGAAACAAGTGAACTAATATTGAATTTAAAATTAACGGCACTTGGTTTGTTCCATATTATTTCCTTGATAATGACGATAAATCGAAAATAAAATAAAAAATAAGTGAAACAAACCAAGTGCCTTTAATTTCAAATTCAATATTAAATATAAACAGTTATTGATTTTAAAATTAATGCTAAGTACTCGATTTAATCCTGTATTTTGATTGAATGCTAAAACAAGTGATGGGTGGGTCGTCTATCATTTAAAATTTTAATACGCAATCAAAATACTAATGAACATTTTTTTTGTGAAAATTATAAGTTATTATTAGCAAAATTGGATATTTTCATTTAACTTAATTCAAATGATTGCCACGGCTCGTGTGAGAGTACCCCATTCGATCAACCCATTTTTTTCGTTCATTTTCGATTGACGATTTAAATTTGCGATTGGAGTATGGACAGCAAATCCGATTTTGTGTTTCAATATATAAATTGTCTCTGGGTAATTAGCATAACACTTATCCTCAAAAGTTCTCCAGTAACAAAACTCCAATAAGGTTAAATCACAGCTCCGAGAATGCCAATTCACATCAACATTTTGGATTATTCGATTTCCAAAAACAATACGCAAAACATTAATGCTTACGTTAGCTGGTTGACAAGTCGCCCCATTCTGTTGAAAGCAAATGTCAATTGTGTCTCCAATTTTTGAAAATGAAATCATTTAGCATGGCGCTATTGACGTTTGAGTAGAAGACTCATCTCTTTTAAAGTAAGTTTTCAATATTTCTCAACTGTTTTCAAGCAAAAAGAGTCGCATTTCGTAAATATCAAAAAAGCTAAAACGACTTTCATCAGTTGGCATAACAACTGATGAAAGTCGTTTTAGCTTTCAAAATCAAAATAAACGGTATTTAATTTATTTAATATTAGAAGACCCACCTTTTACGTTCCTTTAAATTAAAATGCTTTATCATTGATGAAACAATTTAAATTAAAGGTACGTAAAGGTTTTTCTATCTAACGTTTCATATCTAAATTAAAGTTAGATATAGTTTGATATCCATTGCTTAATTTGTAATTAACAATAAAATGTAGAATGTATTATGTTTATATTACAACCAATATTGGTAGCCATTTGGCCTGGCCGCAGTGATCTTAAAAAATCTACTATGAATGCCAGTTTGACTATCGTTAACAACCCTGACAGTGAGTCTTGGATGTAGCTTCCTGCGTTTGGTTTCGTGTGGTGTAGCTACATGAATCTAGTCTTCGTGAGGTCCATGCAGTGACACAGACTATGGAGAGATCTTCTTCTTCTTGACAGTATGTATTTGGCAGAATGCTTTTTCTGCCAAATATAGTTTACTCATGTATTTATTGAGCCTGCAGTAAACTGTTTTATTTTAAAAGGGCTGTCGTAAGCTTTGGCGATGGTTCTTTTAATAAAGAACCATCGCCAAAGCTTACGACGGGTTTACTAAAATCATAGTTTTAATTTCTTGTTAAAAATACACGTTTCTATTCTTTTGTCAGGTTTTGAGCCGTCTGTATGCCAGTGTTTCCACTTTGGTATGTTTTGCAAGATCGCACTAGTACAGGCTAAATGGCCATCCACGACCAATGTTTAGGTCGTAATTCGGGACTATCTTATATTTTAATGTTTTTAGTACCAAAACATTGTATTTTCTCATGAAGTTGAGCTTTGTTACCATGGCGCCATTTGGTATTGTCGTTGTAGGATTGGCCTTCCGATTTTATTCTTATCTAAGGTATCATATCCTGAGTAATTTTTCTATAGCTATATCCATTTGCATTGGATTATATGCTTGGGATCTACCTTCCTCTTTTGCATGAAGATATGCAGTGGTAGTAGATTTGAGATTGCTGTCGGTACAAAATAATCCTCAGATACTGAGATAAGCTTTTCTTTTTACACTATTAAGGAAACTTATCGTGTCCTGCTATTCTGTCTTAGCGCCATTTCTTTTTATAAATTGCGTCATCCTGTTATTTTATTGCAAAAGATTCGCTTCTTTGAGAAGGAAATTACTATGCCTATGAAACGTCATTCTCTTAAAGTCATAGAGTGTTCTTTATTTCAGGAATGCCACAATTTAGTTTTATTTTAGTATTAACGAATAGTGACTCGAATTGTCTAATATGTATATGATCCTTTGTGTCCACTGTGAGAAAAAACTTTGCAGACCGATGTCTAACTATCAGAGTTATCAATCATCCAAATAAAAAAAAATGAAGAATTATCTTCAAATATTAATCATTGAATTAACCGAAGGATTTAGGGGAGGTGGGCAGCAAGTATGCCGCGCCCACGTAGGCCATAACCTCTGGCCCACTGTAGTGGCTCCCATTCAAGGTCCCCTGTCAGCCAGGCTGGCTATTTCTAATATTTAGTCGTGAGTCAATCTCTGCCTGGGACCTTCATGATTTTAAGGCTTCTCCCTGCTTGTGGAATTCATTATGCTTAAATTAATCTAATTGTTTTTCAACTTAGAATCTACTAAAAGAAATCATGGAAATTAGTAGCCATTGGGAAAGAACGAATAAAGGATTGGAGAAGTGAAGAGAAATTTTCGTTTAGGCATTGGAAGGATTTCAATTTCTTGAAAAGAAAAAAAATTTTATTAATTTTTTAATGAGATATTAAAAAATTAATAACATTGATTGATGCAAATATAACCCAAACTCAAATAAAATTCTTCCTTATACATCTCCTACTACTGTTTCTACCCCCTTCCTCCTATTAAGTGTCAGCGATGCAAATATTCCCCCCCCCCCCCCTTTTAATAGCAAATGTCTGATCCTTTGATAAAATTTTGGCAACACCTCGAAAAAATCGTGAAATTTAAATCCATACCACCTGCACTTCTTCACATTTTTCTATTAAATGAATCCAAGATTACTTTCCGCTTTTTCCTTTCTCATCCATACTTTTCTACCTGACTGCTGTTTTCGAACAGCATCTGAAATTGATCAATATGACCTTTTATTTCTAGGTTAGGTAAACTTTCGTCAAATATACTCACATCTCCTAGTGCACTTATAATCTGTTGTATATTGATATGTTGAGTTATAATTACTTCTTTCAATATTCTTTTACTTCAATTGCAGTTTCACCTCCTTCCATTTCTCATTTACTCACATTTTCAGTCATTTCCTCAGATATTTGCGCATTTTGATGGAAAACTCTATGTTTTATGGAAATAAGGACTGTTCTTAGATTCCTAGTTTTCCTTTACCTCGTTCACTGAAAGGTGCAGACAGAAATACCGCCATCAAATTCCAATTACATTAACGGATGTCTCCTTATGTCTGGTGCACCACATACGATGATTGACAGGTCAGCAGGAGGAAAAATAATAAAAAAAATGGGTAAATAGTTTCAACCCGAATTTCACCGAATATACTGTCTTTCGATTTCCATTCACCCTGCACATTATTCAAACCTTCAAACCGCTCTTTACATTTCTCTTTAAATCCTTCTATCCCATTTAGCTTCATTTCAACTTTACAACTATTTTGACAAATACTTTTATAAATTTGGCTATTGACCGTAATATACATTATGATTCAACAGGCAGCTATCTCATGGCCAACAGTTAGTTGGCAATGAAATTTTGCGATTGATCGTAAATTTGGAAATTATTAAGATTTTCTTGCCATACTAAATTTATTCCTGCTGTTTTTATCGCTGAGACTATACACTTATAGGATGTAGAAAAGAAGGTGTAATTCACTGATTTTAGTATTTCATTTCTTTTTGTTAGTTTATTTTCGGTAAATTTTCTCTAGAAGAATACAGCAGGATTTTAAGTTTTAGGATGCTTCGACAAATTTCATGATTAATTGTAATTTGCGAGTAGATTTAAGAAGTTAGTAGAAAAATATTAGAATTTGTTTATATAGAGAAAATATAACATAGTGGCTAAAATACCTCGAGTCGATAGCCGATTTATCTGCAGAATATAATTCTAATTTTATATATTTTTGTACATACATATACACATTTGAATAAAGATGTTTATACAAACATCTTTATTCAGACAGCAGAATTGCAATTCTTTACAAATATTTATATTTACAATACATATTTGTGGGTTAGTAGTCGGTCATGGGCTATCGGCCAGAGGTCTTTCTGTCCAAAAGTTGTTTATTTAGCTATATAGATAAAAGTATTGTATGTAGTTGGTAACACATACGGCTAGAAACCTGGGGGATATGGATTCAAATCCGATCAGAGATGTTTCTTTTCCACTTAGATTTTATCAATTTTAATTATATCTCAGTGCTGTACACTTATTTTTTTAAAATATCATAGAGATTATAATTATTCAATTTTATTGATTAAATAAGAAAATATTGAGAGTAAGTTTCATTTTTTTTTTAATTTAATTTAAAAATTAAAGATTTTTAAGAATTTTATATTAAAAAAAAAACAGTTAACAGAAAAACCTTCAATCGATAGCCATTCACTAAATTAATAAATAATAATAATAATAATATGTTTATTTTTCCACAATAGAACAAAAATACAGAAACGGAAGTATTTATGACAATTATAAGCGATTCCTAAAAATAATAGAAGAATAATATTTATAATAATAAATATTATTTAATATTTATACTATCGTTAATAATAATTTTTATAAATCTTTAATTATTAAAAACATTTTAAAATTGCCAATAAAGAAATTATATTAAAATAATTGTTCAATTTAATGTATTAATACTTAACTTATGTTCAAGTAAAGGGATCAGTGTAAATTCATCAATCACAAAAACATTTCTTTGCTAGTTAAAAACTCATTATATGAGTATTATTTTTAGCAAAGATTAGCATTTATAATATTAAGTAGAGTTGGGCAAAGTTTATCTTTTTTAACCTTTTTATTACTGCAAAAATAAGTATATGACAATTTTATTAATGCAACATATTCTATTACTTTAAGTAACTGTTCCATATTTATTGAAAAACATCAATTTATTGTTATTTATTGAACTTAATTATTTATAATTGCTCATTTAAAAATACTCGATTATTAATATTACTCAATTTTTCCAAAACTAATATTTAGTTGAATTTATGGGTGCAATGCATATATATTGATTTTATTCTATTTCACAAAGGGTTATGGAATAACTTAAGTTCAGTGATTACAAAATAATTGATAAGTCAAAAAAAGTTTAGATATTTATTTGTTATAACAACATTGGATACAACTTCTATCAAGAAAGATTATTTCTTCCTTACAGGTCCGGTTAAATCACATCCTTTCAAACTTAATTAATAATAACCCACATAACAGGCTGCCTGCACTGATTATCACGGTTGCATAATGGCTGTGATTCATCGCAATAATTTTCGGAAATTCGCGACGAATGCATTGGTTCTCTCAAGGTCCTGACGAATGGTGCCTGTGATGCACAATATCAGATCGGAACAGCGCGGATTCAATGTTTCTAACAACAAAGTACTAATTAATGCATGAAGGCAATTTCTGTCCGATGACATTGAAAGAATCGGCTTGATGGTTAGGTGAAAATCAAATTCCCATGTAAACACAATAACAAGCAAAAATTAGGGAAGGGATGACAAAACGAAACAATACAACATAAACAAAATAAATAACGAATTTTGTATAAAAAGAACAAAAAAAATACATGGGAATTACCCAGCATTTATCTTTTCATGATGTAAAACAGGAACCAATATAAAACAAAGACAAATACATGTAACACACATGTCTTCAAACATGTCATACGGTGTTACACGCCTTGTAAGCACTAGGTTTTATTAACTACTCTCCATTTCTGTCTCTCTAGAAATCTAGAAACAGTATTATCCAGATAGTGATTTTCAATGTCCTTAGGTCCTCTTCGACAGTATCCTCTTATTAGTCTGCAGTATCTTTTGTTGTCTATTGGTTGCTGAATTACATTAGAAAATGGCAAAAAACAGTTTTATTTATCAAATACATGAGTTTTGAGTTCACATGAAGTATTAATATCAATAATAATATTTCACGTGAACTCCTTCCTTAATTCACTTTTTATTTAACACGTTAGATGTACATTTCGACCATAAAATGATCATTAACAATAACAAACAAAAAAACAAGTTTCTCAAACAAAAAGTGAAGTAATGAAAAAACTCGGGTGTTATTATTGAGTTTTAATTATACCTTTAGGATCATGAATGTCATTGATTTATAATTAAAACAGTTTTAATTGTACCTTTGAGATACACTCTTCTCAAAGTATACCATTAAAATATCAAAATCGAAACACGTGTGAAGTAACTGAAAAATAGAAACATGCAGCATAATCTTTCTACGCTGTGTGCATCCAGTTCCAAGAAGAGTGTAGTACAACAAGCTAGATTTAATGATTCATAAAATCAATGATAAATCAAAGTGTTTCAGTAGCGAATGGTAAATAATTGATTAAATATTGAATTGTGTAAATTAATTACTTTAATTTTTTTATTTAATTCGATTGCTCTTTATAATTCCTACTACTTCTGGTACATCGTATATTTCTCAGTTATTTATTTGTTCTTTTTACTCACTACCCGTTTCGTTTCCCATACATTTTCTGTAGTTGTTATCTTTCCCACCTTTAGCATTTTTGTTGTATTGTTCGGGCCATAATTCAATCTTCGATTCGAATTTTATTATTGGTGTGTTTTTTGCTTAATACATAACAAGTTTGGCTTTTATAATATTCTAGACAATAATATTGATAATTAAAACACTGAAATAGTTGTAATATAACTATTTCAGTGTTTTAATTATTACAATGAAGAAAGTTATCTTGATTTTTATTATGAAAAATGTCTGGTTTATGTTGTGTCAAACTTTAAGTCTATATGAATGAAGCTTGTTTGTTTCCTTACTTATTGTTACTATATTTAACATAAATTTTTATAAAATTAAATTAGAATATTGGTACAGCGTTCTATTTAGAATCAGTTTGCGATAAGTGTTTGACATAACCAAAATCCATCTACAGGGCTTTTTACCTTTGCTATAAACTATATTCCATTGCCTATGTTTCTGCTTCTTTCTATCAAATGCACTTACTTCGTTGTTTTTTTAATCTATTCTTCTTACTGATCTGATATTATCAACAACTATACTAGATTGTCAATCATAGTTTCTACCTGCTTTTAAATGAGCTTCTAGAATTTTTACTTAATGAATTCGAACCACTGTTGTGAGTCATCGACTCGCCCAAATATTTTTCAGCCTCCCCATTTACTAATTAAATTGGCTCATCCTTTAATACATTTCTTATTAAAACGTCTATACTTATATTCAGTTTTTCCTATGGATAATTTTAATCCCATTTAATTTCCACTATGAATGACTTTTGATCATCACTGACACGTAATTTATAATGAACACGTAGTATCAGAAATGTATAAGGAATTCTCACCGCTTTTATTATCATCACTGACACTACGAACTGAAAAACTGCCAGTTTTATTTTCTTGGAGCACTCATCCTTATTCTTAAGGGAAGAGAGCATTTCTCCCCTTTTCCCTAACTTCCAAACTCGACATGTTTCGTCTTTTTACATATACTTTTAAATAGTATTCGTAAGACCAATTTCTGAAATTTATAATTTTTTTCTAATATATTGTTTGAATTTCACAAATAAATATACTTGTATTACAGTATTTGTAAAATTGTCTCTTCAATTATCATAATTATTTTGAATATTTTTTTTTATTTGAACACTTCGGTCAACCAATAATGGAAAATGGATTATTTTAGTTAGAAAGATTTCAAAAGCAACTATTAAAAAAAACTGTTGTTTTTTTTGTTTGTTTATCAATCCTTAATTTTCAGCGTGCTACCGAAGAGCACTAGCCGGCAAACGCGTGACGAGGAGTTTGGTGAGGAGAGCACTGCCGTGCGAGAGGATCGAGGATTGCCAGCAGGAATGTGCCGACGAAAAGCGATTCGTCTGTGAAGGATTCAATTACAGGTAATTGCCTATTGCTAATTATTTAAAAACTTCATACTCGTGTTTTATAGCGTCGGATCTCTCAATTAGGAATTAATGAATTAAATTTGCATCCTTGAATTGGCGCCGGGTGTAATTCCAGGATTTCCCAACTTTAAATTCTCTTACAAACATAAGTAGAAACAACAATACGTCATTTAGAAAATGAATAAAATAATAAAAATAGGTTAGAAAGATTTATTGTCGATAGCCTTTGTGAAACGGAATCATTTATATTTTGTGTTAAAGAATGTATTAAGTTTATTTGTTGTATTTTATTTTCAATAAAGATAATATAATAGTAATAAAATTAATAACGAAATGAAACATATAACCTCTTGTTACCTCTTTGCAGGCTACGAAATAACATTTGATAATATTTTTTTATTAAAAACAAATTAGTTTATGATTTTCAACTTTTTATTAGTTTCACTACAACTATTTCGCTACGCTATAGCTTCTTCAGGTGAAGAATTTAAATACAAACATTTTTACAAAAAGATCTACTTATATACAAGTTTTATTACATTTTGTGAAGGGGTGGTACTACTATTTTTTTTTTTAATGGGGAGTTAGTATTTTTTTTTTTGGTTTTGAAGTATTTTTTTTTAAATATATTCAACAAATACTTTATTTATTTTACTTTGTGTGTTTCGACCTTCATATAGATTACTTTCGTTGCTCCCCTCTAACAGAAATCCAGCGTCGCCTTTGAATAGCTCAATATATAACAATTGTGTTTTTATAAGCATGCATCTATTAATAAATCCCAACATCCAAGCATGAAATTATACCCTCATCTTCTCGACGATGATTACGGAGATAGCAATTAGTGACAAAATTTAATTAAGATAAGTAATTCAAGAAAACGCCTGTATCCGGATCACGTTCTCCAAGGATATCAATGGCTGGCCGGCCATCAAGGTATCGTGGATTTAAACGAGGAAGATTAGGACGCGATTGCGATATGTGTGTTTAATATATTCCTGAACAGGAAATAAATTAATTCCACCAAATTGGACACGCTCACCGAAGGAGCTATTGTTTTATTCGTTTTTTTTTTGGGGTCGTCTGTTGGTTCTGCATTGCGACAGTTTTGATTTGCATCAATCATTATTTGAGTAACTATTAGATTTCGTAAGATTTTATGGATGATAAAAGAGTATATTAAATTCTATATTTACTGTTAATTGTAGAAGATTCAACTTTGTGATTCGCTATTGTGAAATATTAGTACTTTTAAATAAGCCATTTTAAGAAGAAAAAAATAACAAATAACAATTAATTGGAATCACAAAATAAGAATACTGTTTATTATTCCTTACTTTATATTATATTATATTATATTATATTATATTATATTATATTATATTATATTATATTATATTATATTATATTATATTATATTATATTATATTATATTATATTATAATAAAAAGTAAAGTAAGGAATAACATTGTTCTTATTTTGTGTTTAATCACTTCACGTGAACACAAAATTATTCGATCCATTAAATTATCACTTAACTCGTGGTGAAACATATTTTAATATATATAATTAAAATTTTAATTAAACTTCTAATTAACATAATAATGTTAATCCACGAGTTAAGTGATAATTTAATGAATCGAACAGTTTCGTGTTTACATAAAGTGAAGCCAAGTGTTTTAATTAATTTTATAATTCACAAAACTATTATTGGGATTATTATTAATTGGGATGTTTTAATAAATAGGGAGAGGCTATTGGTATCGATGGATATAGTTTTCGTAAATAGATAGGCTAGGAACATAAAGAAAATTATTGAATACTTAATTTAGGTGTAATAAAACAAGTTCGAAAAGATTTATACAATTTTTAGCATTATTTTTAGTTTAGCTATAATATCTATTGAATAAAATTCAATCAAGAAATTTTAAATAATACATCAAATTAATCCAGTTAATAGCATTTTTTCTCTTAACCAAGAAGTTTTAAAAGATCCCAAATGGATACAATTTTGAGTACCAATAATAGATCATCCTAAAAATTCATTGAAATTCCATTTATAATTTCTAACTTGGGTTGAGTTTGTACAGTTTTATAAATTGTTGAAGATCGACTTTGTTTTCATAGTAAAGTACAGATTGTATGAAATAAATATGAATAAATTATTAAAAATCAACCAATAAAAACAGATTAGATTGAATAACTTTAAATTATCGACTAGTTTCGGATTATTAGCCCATTTTCAAGAGATCATAAATGAAAATACTAATTTTGTTTTTGTGCGAAACTGGCAATATTTACAGCAATATCCCGGCGCATCCACCTTGGACCAAAAAATAATTTATCGTTATATATACAAACATATTTATTTAGAAGAATATGTATAAAAGAACAATTACATATATTTACAACTTTTCTTCTAAACTGGCTAACGACCTGTGGTTTTTCCGCCTTTTATCGTTATATTTAGTAATATTTCGTAAATAACTAAAACTAAAAAAAAATATTTATGATTTCTCATACATAATATCCATAGGAAAAGCCGAATATAAATATAGACGCTTTAACAAAAAATGTATTGCAGAATGAGCCAATTTAATTATTAAATGCGGAGGCTGAAAAATATGTTGGCAGGTCACTCACAGCAGTGGTTCGAATTCATAAAATAGAAATTCGAGAAGCTCATCTAAAAGCAGCTAGAAACTGTTATTGAAAATCTAGTATAGTTGTTGGTAATATCAGATCGGATTAAAAAAAACAAGGAAGTAAGATCATTCTTGTTTTTGAATTTTACTAATTATCTTGTATAAACATTTTTCTGAAGTGCATTACTTTTGAGTTTATCATAATTGAAAAATATGCTTTGTGATACGCTTTTATTAATTGTTATCGTTAATTATTAATTGTAAGTTATAATGTTTCTTTGAGCTCTTAGTCAATTTTATTGCAGTAATTATTATAATTATACACTTTATTGACGGAAATTCATCATTTAACAAAATAATACAATATATAAATATTCCACTAAAAGTATGTTATCATTGGACTGTTTCCTAAGATTTTTTTAATGTTACTAATTACTATGTAATATATACGGTTTTCTAAAGTACTATCCTCTCCATTAATTGTTATCTCTAATTATTTATTGTAAATAGTAACGTTTTTTTTTTGAGCTCCCAGTCAATTTTATTAATTCAATTATAGTTTGACAAAAAACACACTCTGTATTTGTATTTTTTATTTCCTAAGATTTTTTTAATGTTACTAATTACTATCTAATATATACAGTTTTCTAAAGTAGTATAATCTCCATTAATTGTTATCTCTCTTTATTTATTGTAAATAGTAACGGTTTTTTTAGCTCCCAGTCAATTTTATTAATTCAATTATTGTTTGACTAAAAACACACTCTGTATTTGATTTTTTATTTCTTAATTAAAATCTATTAAATAACCTCGAACTTATAGGGTTGAATTATTTGCTGCTACTCAAATTTATCCTTGAATGTGTATTAACAATTAACTGGAAATAACATTGAATACAAAATTAAGTAATCAGTCTTGCCGTGTGTTGTTTAAATTAATTACATGCATATAATATGTGAGTTTTAGTAATACAGAGGAAACTGTAATGCATCGTTAAGTTCTTTCATTTTTTTTATATATATATAAAAGTGTATTTTAAATTGTTCTTCTTGTAACGAATCTGTGTTGTCGTCACGCTTACTATGCAACAAGAAACAGCATAATTTAATGCACTTATACTTTTTACCTGAATCATTGTTGAATGTAAATAAGAAATCTTAATGTGTATAAAAAAATTATTAAATATAAGTTATGGCTTTTTATATTGCATAACGATTTTGATTTCCATATTAAATATTCTCGAAAAAAAAAAAAACAACTTTGCTTTGCGCATTATTATTTTGTGAAACGGCAAATTTACGTTTAGTACATCGAAACTATTGTCTCAAAATTAAAATCATAAGTTTATATTAATTATTTTACAAATTATTTCTATGTAATTATTAAAAAAACACTACTACTAACTAAATAAACTCTTTCCAAATATATATACACACATTTTTATTCAGACTATACTAACAATACAAAACAATTTAATGTAATATAAATAAATACAATACATGTAGGTGTTAATCTGTCTGGGTATTTTGGACCACCTTTCCAATTATTACTATAATTTATTTGTTTTGTACTGTAAGATTTCATATTTATTATAACATTTAAATCGGATATTAATATTAATTTGATATTCACTGATATTCTTTCTTTTTACGTTTTTTAATGAACATTTAACAGTAAATGAAAAATTATTAATTGAAAAAATGGATTATTGTGTTTGAATTCCTTGCGTACAATGGATTGATAAAGTTTCCTTACATTGTATATAATTTCTTTACCATTTATATTCGTTGACGCAATATATTCAGTGTTGTTGAAATTCTTCCTTTTATAAAATGAAAACTGAAGGTTTTACAATAAAAGTTTTATAAAAAAAAATATTTAATTTTTCATGGTCTACAACTTTTATTTGAAACATTTTTCTATGAGAATTAAAAAAATGAAAAATCGCTAACAGTAAAATCGCACTTAATGACTTTTAATTTTAACCATAAGCTTAGATATAAAGTTTGGGGCTTTATTTATTTACCCGTTTATGCGCTATCGGCGGAAACACACAAATAGACACACAGCACACACACAGACATTTTTCAAAACTCGATGGAATGGACTCAAAGGACCTCAAACCGTGCATATTTGTTGAAATTGGCGATTTGAAAATGTTTACGATCACAATACCTAAATGTTGGCAACCCATATGTAATTAATTTTAATTAATTATTCAAAATTCTTTCAATTAAAAAAATAAATCATTTTACAGTTTCTATTTTTGTTTTGTTCTCTCATTACGAGTTTATTCAACTGAAACAATGCAGTCATGAATGTTTATTCGAAACGGGATTTTAACAACTTGATTAATGCAAGTGACATCATTTTTACTCGGTGCATCGGTTCTGGTCTCTGAACAGGTGATGCCGCTTTTCCTCTGCAGAAGGTTACAGATAAAAATAAGTCCTTCGGTGGAAATTGTGTTATATAATGATTTTTTTTGTTAGAAAAAAAAACGGCTTTAGTTAATCTATTATATTTTTGTTAATTGTTACACTCAACCGGAAATGGGGAATTCAACAAAATATTTGAAATTATTTATTTTCTTAAGGGCCGTTTTGCACACACAAGAATTCATGAAGAAATTCATAATATAATTATATATAGAACAATATTATAAGTTTATTTAAGTGTAATACAGCGATTTTTGTAATATATTTCTCGCGAGAATTCTAGTGAGAAATATAGTGAACATGAACACATATATTGATATAATTTAATTATTTAAATAAGAGAATAAACAGGAACAAACAATTAATATTATCGTACTGCTCGAGCGAGTCTAATTATGAGATCAGAGTAAGTTATTAGCCCTCCGTGGAAAAATTGATATTATCTTACTGCTAGAAGTGTAGTAAAGCGATTAGTGCAGTTAAATTAGCCCTGCAGCAATTTTTTTTAATTGGAGCCAAATCTGAAAATAACCCCAATTGAGAGTATCGTAGATCGATTGCACGATATGACAGATACAAACAATTTACTTTATCTTACTACTGGGAATCTAATCAAGCGATCAATGTAGTTAAATTAGCTCTGCAGTATGAGTCATGATTTATTTAGATTTTTTAATGATTAATAATTAGTATCAAATCTGTCGACCCAATTGAAAATAACTCTAATTGGGAGTGGCGTAGAAAGGTTGCACAAAATGACAGATTCAAATAATTGACATTATCTTACTACTGGGAGTCTAATTAATGTAGTTAAATAAGCCCTGCAACATTTCTTTTAATTTTTTTTTAATTGGAGTCAAATCTGTCGACCCAATCGAAAATAACTCCAATTGAGAGTGTCAAAATTAAAGTTTAATAAAGAAATTACTTGAGGTAATTTTACGATGATCGCTTCGTAAGCGAAGAATTATTGTCAACACATTCGCCAGACACACAATCGAATGCATACCCTAAACGAATCTAAAGCAGCAGCATTGAAAAAAAAAGATATAAGGAACGCAAGCCCGGAGCAGGTTCAACGTGTATTTGAAAATAAAAAACGTAGATTTAACATTTGCTTACAAAATGAAGGCCATCATTTTCAACATTTGTTATAAAATTGGTGATGCTAACTCTACGTTTTCAAATTTTCAAATACACAAAAGTTTAATTTACTTTAATTTACATTGTATATTTTATTTTAAAAAAATAATAAAAAAGTATATATACAGCCATGATAAACTATTTAATTTATTTTGAGAAAAAATGTTTTTTACTACACCAATTGTAATCTAAGGATTTTCTTTTCATTGTTGTACCAACATGCCTACCTAATAATCTGCAATCATTGTTGATCACTCTGTATATTCTTTGTATGTACTTTTTCTGGCCAATAAAGATCATTCATTATTAAATTATTCAAAATGTGAACATATATTCAGCTTGACTTCTAGTGGCTTTGAATTTCCTGAAGTACAAGCCGTAATGCCAATCCAATTTTTTATTAAATAATAATTAAATAAAAAAATCATGAAATCTATACATTTTTTAGCACTAAGTTTTGTTTGCCTTTAACAAGCCTTGCATTATTTGCAAATAACAAATCCTTAAGAGTACTATAAATTAATACAATTTTAGAGGATTATTCATTAAACAAAAAATACGACAAAATGTTCATGGAACGTTTGATGTAGGCCCATTTTCAGCCCAATTTTGGTTTAGCTGGTTTATAAAGCTAAAATAAAATTAGTGCTTAAAATAATAGAAAGTTTGATGCAGTCTCATTTTAAGCACCGATTTTGGTTTCGGTGATGATAAACTTTGATGCAGTCTCATTTAGCTGGCTTATGAAGCTAAACCAAAATTGGTGCATACAATAATAAATATTTGATGCAGTTTCATTTTTGGCACCGATTTTGGTTTAGCTGATGAACTTTGATACAGTCTCATATTAAGCATAGATTTTGGTTTAGCTGATGATGAACTTTTATGCAGACTCAATTTAAGAACTAATTTTGGTTCAGCTGGTTTATGAAGCAAAACCAAAATTGGTGTTTAAAATGATAGAAACATTGACATAGTATCATATTAAGCATCAATTTTCGTTAAGCTGATGATAAAGTTTAATGCAGTTTCATTTTAAGCACCAATTTTGATTCAGCTGGCATATGAAGCTAAACCAAAATTTGTGCTTAAAATGATAGAATGTTTGATGGAGACTCATATTAAGCACCGATTTTGGTTATGCTGATGATGAAGTTTCAAACAGTCTCATTTTAAAAACCAATTTTGGTTCAGCTGTTTTATGTAGCTAAACCAAAATTGGTGCTTAAAATAACAGAATATTTAATGCAGTCTAATTTTAAACAACAATTTCGGTTCAGCTGGCTAATAACGCCATTTCAAAATTGCTGCTTAAAATGAGACTACATTAAACTTTTCATAAAGTGCTTCGTCATATTTTTTAAATAGAATTACCTATCAATTAAAAAATATTAAAAGTACATCAAATTTAGAATAAAAAACATGGTTGATAGGAATTAAATAATTAAAAAAATCTAAAATCAATACAATTTTAAGCATTAAATATTGGTTTAGTTTCATAAGCCGTTCCTATCAATCAAGAAATATTTAAAATACATCAAATTGAAAAAAGTATTAGTTTCTGATAATAATATAAAGTATTCCTTTACTTGGTCACAGTTGTTTATCACTCAGTCGTGTAAATAAATTATTTTAAAATTTATATTTATTGAATGTATTGATTTGACTTTATGTGAACACCAACAAAACTAAATCAATTTATTTCAAAGTAATTGTACTTTTCAAATATTTATTTTTATACAGAATAATAGGAAATACTACAACTTATAGGAAAAAGATTTATTCATTTCGTCACAATTATTTAAATAAAATAGCTAAAAAGGAAATAATTTAAGAATTAATTATTTTCAAATATTTTTTATTTAATTTACTATACCCGATTTAGATTTTTTGTTTAAATTCAATATTTCCTTCAAAATCCTTTTTTATTTTCTCATAAATTCCATATTTTTCTATGAAAAGTTTCCCAGTTTCGAAATACGATTTTGGTCTGTCGAAAAAAATAACAATAATAACAAAATCCGCGTTTGTGTCAAAACGCAGTAATCTTTATAAAGCGGGAACAAAGTGAACAATAGATGCAAATCTTAAGGGTAAATTGGTCAATCTGCCATTGTGCCAAATTAACGCGCGAAGGTTGTGCTCGCGCGCCAGCGAACAAAGAAATTTGATTCACAGAGAAAAATTAACAGCTTTCACGCCTTTTAGACGCGAATGAATGTAATTATAATACGCACAAAATTGATTTAAGAAAATATATATACAAGGAGGATTTTTATTGAAAACATCCATTTCTTCAGTTTATGACATTAACGATCTTTCACGGATGACTTGTATACATGTATTGTAAATAATATTTAATTTTGTAAATTTACACGAATAATGAAACAATTTTATTCACAGAGAAATTAACAAAATTTACAGTTTATATATGCAAATTAATGTATTTGGATTGAGTGAATTACGTGAAGATAATAACTTGAATAAAAACACTTAGAATCCATTCTTCACTAATTTATTTGTTACCAGATGTACATTTCGGACACAAAGTATCAACCATTGATAATGGTCACTTTGTGTCCGAAATGTACATATGGTAACAAATAAAGTAGTGAAGAAAGGATTCTAAGTGTTTTTATTCAACAAATTAATGTAATTTTAATCTACACAAAATTGTTTTTTTTTTTTTTTAAATAAATATACATATTTTAACAAAGAAATTAAAAAAAATAATTAAAAATTATAAATAATCGATGGCTGAGACTTTTACATAAAAATATAAATAATCGATACTTGAATCTTTTACTCCAAGAAACTTAATAATACACTATTTGTAAATATTAAGTTTCTTGGAGTAAAAGCTTCAACCATCGATTATTTATATTTTTTAAGTAAAAGCATTAATTATTAATAATTTTGAATTATTTTTTTAATTCCTTTGTTAAAATATGTATATTTATTAAAAAAAAAACAACAATTATGTGTAGATTAAAATTATATTCACTATTACAAATAGTGAATTAGTTGATGAAAGTTTCACCTCGGTTTAAATGAATGATGAAAATTAATTAAAAGTAGCTCCCCCTTATCTTTAATTTTTAATTTTGACTATTTGTAAATAAAACAACAGTTTTTTAAGTTTCACAAAATTTATATGAATTTATATATTTATAATGATTTAATCACTTGCCTGATTATGTCACTGTTATGGCGAAACAATTTCAGAAACACTGTTACAATTGTTTCGCCAACATAGTGACATCAGGCAGATGATTAATCATTATAAATATATAAAATCACATAAATTATGTGAAACTTAAAAAACTGTTGTTTTATTTACAAATAGTCAAAATTAAAAATTAAAGATAAGGGGGAGCTACTTTTAATTAATTTTCATCATTCATTTAAACCGAGGTGAAACTTTCATCGGCTAATTTACTAATTATTAAATTCCCCTTTAATTCAGATTGGATCCAACGGGTCGGGGAAGCGGCGATTGCGAACTCCTGGACCTTCCCATGGTGCGTCTGGACATGATCAGAGACATCTACACCGACCCCGACTACGATGTCTACGAAAGAGACAGAAACGCTTCCCCGAGTTGTAAAGGCTACCGTCCGGGCTTGAGTCTCTACGGTGGTGATAGATTCAGAGACCGCGACCGGTATTCAGACTATGACAGGAGAATCGACAGGGATCCGTCTTACTACGAAAGGGACAGGAGACCCTTCTACGACGACAGAAGAGTCGCGGATAGGCGAGGAGGTAAGCAATACTAGATGCCTACATAGATGCTGGATAAAAGATTGTTCATTAAATTTATTAACAATTATTAACAAGTAATAATCTTTTTGTAAAAAAAGCGATAACACTTAATATTTCCTGTTGTGTAGGATTTTAATTAAAAAACTGCCCAAGAAATTAAAAAAAAGTATGATATTTATTAACAAAAATTGAATGAAAGAAAAACTGTAGTTCTAATAGTTTTAACATAAAATAATCCTATTCTGATACAAACACATAATATTTAATAAGAAACAGACTGATTTCAAACTACTTCCTACTACTACTAATTACGTCCACTAGGGAAAAAATATAACAAAACTAACAATTATTCTAATGTAAAGAAAATAATAATTTCATTTTTCATAAAAAAATTACTAAATCATTAACAAACAAAAATTATATTTTATTTTTATTAAGGTTGCTGTTTAGTAGGAAGAGATAACTATACAGTTATTTGCAGTCACTAATTCGTGTTACATTAATATTCTGGTCAATAATTAATATTATTTATACGTTAAAATAATCTTAAAACTTGCAGCATTTTCGTTGCAGGATTTTAATTTTACCTTAAAGTAATATTAAAACTTAGAAGATTTTCGCTTCAGGATGAATTGAAATTAATTTTAATAATTACTTTTTTATAAATTATGAAAATAGGTCATATATATATATAAATCAATTTTTAATCAATAATTTTGTCAACAAAAAATGTGTAACGAAAATTACAAGTTCTATATTTAAATAACTTCACATGCATTACCTATTAATTTCATTACATCCCACAATTTTCTGTTCTAATAAGAATTAGTGAATTGGTGTAATTCGAAATAATTAGTCATTTCACTATTAGCCTCACTTATCTTATTTTTATATTACCCTTATTTATTGTGTGCTGCAAGTGGGTGCAACCTGTTGAGTAATAAAGATCATTATTATTTTGACTGATATTTTACGAATTGACAGATAAAACTGAGTTATATTTATGTATTGTACTTTTTGTAATAAATGAAATGATAAATTGTGAGAACATATTTAAATTATTAAATTCTAAAGGATAAAAATTACTGAGTTATATTTTAACGCACGTATTGTATTTTTTAAAATAAATAAAATAAGAAACTGTGAGAACATATTTAAATTATTAACCCAATAACGCCCAGTGGCTTATACATAGATCACTGAATATACATTATTATAAACGATAAAGTTATAAATAATAGTCACATTTTTGATATTTATAACAGATATGGTAGTGTGTTTTATAATTATTTAGTATATTACATTTATAAGGGCAGAAAGACCTATGATCGATAGCCCATGACAGACTACTAACACTATTGTACATATTGTTATAATGCATTTTTTAAATTTATGTTGTCATATTGTCTGAATAAAGATATACATAAAGAATACATTTATAATTTTATAATAAATTTAATTTTTTTGAAGTAGCTCTTTTGCGAAATTTTGTCGTGGGCGTTAATGGGTCAAATTCTAAAGACAGTTTTATAATTAATTATTTTTATTTCACTGAATAGCTATCAAAGAGAAAGATACTAAACCGCAACCTTAATTTTTAAAAAAGCAAAACCAAAGAATCTAACATTCAATTTTACGCAATAGATATTATAATTCCCCCGGAAACGGAATTGCGATTCATCCCGACAAAAGAAAGTGGACTAAAAATCAATGTTCTAATACACTAAATCGTTGTATCAATTAATTTATTCCTAATTTATTTATTTATTTAATTATTTTATATAATCAAACAACAAACAGGATAACATTTCACACTTGCGGATTCTCACTGTTAACAAAACATGCGATCCTTATTAATCCAAACAAGACGACAATTTGTCTTCATTAACGCGCATTGTTTCAGCGTGTGAATAGCAATCGAGAGGCATTGACTTTAAATTAAGGCTACGGAAATGTTATCTTGTGTTAGTAAGTTTAGCTTGCATCACTCATTGAATTTGTTATCATCGATATTCAGGCATTAATCTTTAAATGTGAACACGATTGCAAATTATAAATACACTGGTCATTTTATTTAAACGTGAACATAATTATTTAATATTATTGGGGGGTACAGCTTAAGCTATACTCTATCTGGTGGTAAAATTTGGAACACTCTTCGGAATCAACAAATGCGTGCTTCAAAATCAATAAAAAAATATTTCCTTTCTTCTTGAATTGTAAACAAATCATTTATTTTTATAACAAAAATATCATATAATTAATGCTGCTTTAATTTGTTGATTGTTACATATTTTGAGTATATTAAATAAAACTGTTAGGCGCATACGCCACCCTCGGCGCCCGTTGTAAAGTGGGTGTATCACGAGTCTAGAGGATTAGCTACACGACCGTTGCAAGAGCAATATCTTACTGTTGTTGTAAATGTCAATTGGTATAAAATAAACGTCTGAACTTGTACTCTTCTGGACTTCTTGGGAACCACCCCCGTAAACCCACCATCAGTGTTTACAAAAACTCATTTCAATTTCGATTGTATTACTTGCGATTTTATTTTAGTGACTGTAGTTTCAATATATGACACCCAATACGGGTAAAAGAGGATAAGATTAAGAAAGAAAGAAAGTTCCAATATATAAAGCACCATTATCAATCTAGAAATACTGCTTTAAATAAAATTGCAAAAAAGCAAATGATGAAAAACAAAAATACCAAACGCAAAAATTATTAATATTAACATTTTATTTTAAAATATGGTTTTTTAATAATATATCATGATAGATATATGAAACATTGTATAGATTTCTTCAATTTTTGTTTTTTTTATGCACTTTCAGAACTACAAACAAAAATTATTATTATATGAAACACTTTGTACACTTTTATTTACTTTTTTATTTATTAACAGATCTACATTTCGACCACTATGTAATCATTATAAATATTTTATAAATAATTCTTTGTAAAACATTATTAATATTTCATGGTCGAAATGTACATCTGATAATAAATAAAAAAGTGTACAAAGTGTTTCATATAATAATAATAATCTTTATTTGTAATTCTCAAAGTGCTTAAAAATACAACTTTAATTATTGCGTTCAGTGTTTTGTTTTTTCATTATTATTATTTGCTAATTAAACAGTGAATCGCGAAACCAATTGATTGATTTATCAAAATATACGTGATGGAGTTGCGTATCCGAAACGTGTTCAGAATTTCACCGCTTTGGCGCTGCGATCTTAAATTGTATCACCAATAATTTTATTTAAATATGAACACAACTATAAATCATGATCATTTAACTTAAACGTAAACGTAATTATAAATGCACAAATCATTATCATTTTTTATTAATATTATAACAAATAAATCGTGTTTATTTAAAAAAATAATAATAATTGTAGAAAATCACGTTCATTTCATGGGAGTTTAAATTAATTTATTGAAACATTAATTCATTACAAAATCAGTAAATTTAAGTTTCATTTGGCCATATATATAAGTGTTAATTAATCAAATCAAACTTAATGTCGCACGTTTTAATGAGCAATCATTTAGATTTAGTTAGAAATCACGCGTAGCTTTTAGTATATAGCCACACACGATTATTTGTAATGTACCGATGTAACTTTTTTTTAAAAAACTGAATAAATTGTTGAGCAGTAAAAAGTCGTTTCTTTTATTTTTCTGATTATTTTTACACAAATTTATTCATTTATAGATGGATATTATTATTCAGACAGGAACGAATACAATTCGTATTTACCGAAACCGCTGAATCAGATACCGAAACGGAATTATGGTGGATACGACCGTGACGGGGATTATCACGGTTATAAGAGTAAGCCGAGTGATTGGGGTTCTTACGGTGGGACTTATGGGAATTTCGGGAAGCCGGATTACCATTACGGTACGGTGCAGAGGATTGATGTACCCA
The DNA here is from genome assembly GCA_963082785.1 of Philonthus spinipes. Classification (NCBI taxonomy): domain Eukaryota; kingdom Metazoa; phylum Arthropoda; class Insecta; order Coleoptera; family Staphylinidae; genus Philonthus; species Philonthus spinipes. The sequence continues at coordinate 11,596,895 of OY720306.1, forward strand.
GGCATCATTATTATCTGCCGTCTCGTGTTGGCGGCACTTCGGATTGGGGAAGGTATGGAGGTTCTTATGGAAATGGTGGATATTCCAGCGGGATACCTTCTCCTTATGATATACCAGCTGGGGATACGTATGTTCCTCCCCTTCCTAATAAAGGGATTTATTTACCCGCTGATGACAAGCCTTACACTCCAATTTATAATAAACCACATGGGGATAGAGGGTATGATTATCAAAAACCGCATGGATCTGGAGGGTATGATTATCCGAAATCACTTGGATCTGGAGGGTATGAATATTCGAAACCACATGGATCTGGAGGATACGATCGTCCAAAACCACATGGATCTGGAGGATATGAATATTCCAAACCGATTAGTTCTGGAGGGTATGATTATTCTAAGCCACACGGATCTGGAGGATATGATTATCCAAAACCGCATGGATCCGGAGGGTACGACTTTTCTAAACCTTCTGGAGGGTATAGCCATACAAAACCACATGGTAATGGAGGATACGATTACGCTAAACCCAGCTATGGTCTGTCAACTCCTAGTGATGGTAAAAATTCAGGATACGATTACCCAAAACCGACAGTTCCTTCTATACTTCCAACTTCTCCAAGTATAAGTCCATTGGAGCATAAATTCACTCCTCAGGGGGACCATGACCATATAGGCTATAATTTTCTTAAAGATGGTAAGCCAGTTTTTATTATTCAACAATTACTTTCAATTAGTGACACTTCATATACTGTGAGAATTAACCATAGCCACTTCAATTTAATAAGATGAGAGTTTTAGTCATAAATGAGATTTCACTGATTACTTGAATATGCTTCCAATGTGTTGACATGCATTTTATTAAATAAAAAAATGAGAATTATATTTCATCGACTATAGCGTTCATATTTTATGAAATAAAATCCTCGCTATATATAGTAATGTGAATAAAAAAAATCTTTGTAATTATTGAGACTTCTTTTATACATTATATACATATTATACAAAAGAAAGTTTAGAAGTGTTTTTCATTATCACATTATAATTCAATTTTAATAAAAATAAACATTTTTACTTTGTTTTTATTACAAACCAATTTATACAGAGTAAAAAGTGTTGCAACTTTATATGGATATGATAAATATCCATATAAAAAATTGGAAATATATTCTTTCTGCTTAATTTGAATTCCATTTCTTCTTATCAACCTCTCGAAAACCAATGTTATCATTTTTTTAACAATAAGACTGAAGAATGGATGTGGAGGTATAGAGCTCCTCGTTTATTCTTCTTATTGTTACCATTAAAACAATAATACGCACACTTCCTTACATTCCTCTTCCAAATATATACATTTATCTTTCCTGCTCGTACACACAGCTACCATATTTTCACCCAACAGATGTTTCCAACCTCCCTTTTCAGTAATTTAATACACATTAAACATTCGATTATTTTTCATTCAGCTACTGCGACTTTCGATTTACATAACGTAAGCACTTAAACAGGATGGGCTTCAGAACTACATCTAACTCTTTCCAGAGCAACTTTCTCAACCAAACAAAACTCTCTCTTTTTTGAAATATTAATCAAGTCTTTAAAATCTGGGGTCTGCCTGTCTCGGCACTGCCAGCCTATCTTGATGAAGTAGGCTGGCTATGCAGATACATGGTCTAAGACGCACTAAATGGAGAAAGCATTAAGGGCCTAACGAGGCCTATATGAGCCTGTGCAACATGCGCAGAAGAAATCTTTCAAATATTTGCCATCTTATTGTCTTGTATTTTTTTAACGTAATACACAATAATTAGCCCAATATATATATATATATATATATATATATTTATATACATTATCAAAAACCCGTGTACCTTTACGGGTGTTGGGCGTAATAGTGTATTACATTTTTTGTCATTTCACACTTCTGCTTCCGAGTCCATGTACAAAGTTTGCCCACTCCTTCTTCTTCCTCGCTAGCCCAAAAAATGCAAGAGCAAAAAGTCTGTATTTCTTTTTAATATTACTTTTAATAATATCTCATCTATAATAGTAATAAAAAATAATGGTTTAAGCGAAATTAATAAATTTACTTAAATATTTACTAAAATAATTTGCAATAATAGAAACAAGAAAACATATGTAATTCAATGTATAGCTGGGGACAGGCCCGAGAAGTAGTTGTTTTAATCTACATTTGTTTTAAAGTACTTCAGTAACGTAAGTCTAATTGTCAGAGTAACTACAGAGGGAAAAATTTATTAATTATTTTCAAATTCTTTTTATTTAATTTAAAATAATTTGTGATTTATTTATTTTATAATTTTAGAATGCTCATTACGCACTGCCACTGGATTCAAACTGCACAAACTCGCCGTGAAGAAGTATCTTTCAGTGCCAAAAATTTACGATTGCGAAATATTGTGCTTCAAGGAGAAAGATTTCGAATGCTTATCGTATTCATACAGGTAAATATTTTTATCAGTATTCTGTTTCCTTTTTTGCTTTCATATAAAAATAAACTAGTCATTTTTAAATTTATTAGGTTGTTGAAAAGGCTTTTTTTTTCAAAAATGAAAAGTAAATTTCTTACAGTGAATGAATGTTATAAAATGACGACTTGGCAAGTAGATATAAGCTGTTTTGGTGACGTCCAGCACATGGTGATTTTATCAAAAATGGGAGGTATGGTGTATTTAATATCCATTACCATCTTTAATATGATTCTAATCTTGTTAAATGTTTTTTTTCTTTGCTTGCAATAAAACTGGTTGAGATGATATTAATCTCCTCATTTGAAGCAATGTAAAAATGTGTACAAGTTGGAACAAATAATAATCAGAATGTTCTTGTTCTGGCTAATACGGTGAATATTGTAGTATATGGGATATACTGCAATATTCACCAAGCTGTAAAAGTATTGTATGAGCTCTTGTGAAAAAGAAATGCAGTTACAAATACTAATCGACCTCTCCGAGCGTTTTTCTACAAATTAATCACGAGCTGTTTAAATGAATGTGTTCCTTTCATTATGAACGAGGTATGTTTACATTTATTATTTGTCATCTTTAATTTTTGATTATCCGAAAATATCCAAAATAGGTTATAACAATTGATTTCTTATAGTTGATATTTGAAAGAATTGGGGAATGAAAGACTGGTGAGAACATATGTTGAAGCAGGAGAGAGTAAGTAGAGAGTGGAACGGAAAAAAATTGTATGAAAGAGCAGGAGTATCTGAAAGTCTAGTAAATGATTGTCTGGAAAGGGGTGTGAATATAGCTGCGTGGATGAAAGAGAAATGGGGAGAAGTGGAAATACAGTAGAGACATGGAAGGATCGAAAACAATAGATACAATCCTATGTATAGGAGCTGGCAAGTACATGGGAAATGGCCAGAGTACCTATTAAGATCCGACCTTACTAGAGTGAAAAAGGTGGCATTAGGGTCGGAGGAGAGAGGAAGAAAGGCATGGGTGGGAGAAGAGTATGGTAGGTGTATGCTGTGTAGAGAAGAAAGGAATACGTGGACACATTTAGGAAGGGAATGTAAGGAGGTACGAGAGGAATGGATGGAAGGGAATGGAAGGGTAGAAGAATGGATGTGAAAAGATGATGCTGGTGTACAAATTGTGATGAGGTTAGGGTGGGAGAAGGAGTTAAGAAGAAAAAATGATTTAGTTTTTGATATATATAGTATATATTTATATAAAATGGGATATATTAATACATTCAAAGGGAAAATTGTTAGCTCCAATATTTACCTTTTCTGTAATAAAAAAGTAAAAAAACACTCCGAAAATGCTTCTTTTCGCTCTCAATTTTTCAAACCACACCAACTCAAAGCAACTACGCGCAATCAATCATTTTCACGAAGAAGCTTTCTATAAACTAGTTTTAAGAGTTTATTGAAAGGATGTTGAGTGTCAAATAATTAACGATCAAATTCTTTGCTGAAAAAAAAAAAAACAAAAAAACAACAAAGAAGAAATTACTTTCCAAATAACCTAATATTTCATAATTATTATATATATATTATTATCTTTATTGTATAATTTACATTAGGCATAATACAATACATTTTATAGAATAATCTTTCTAAATGACTATCGACCATCGGTTTTTCAGCCAAGAGTAAATGTCTTTATGTCAAATCAGTCTCATAATTATTAATTTTTCAGGTATACCATTTCGGCCAATTTACCAACAGACAATTGCTACCTGAGTTCGAAGAGCTTCAAGCAGTTAGATTATTACACAGATTTGGAACCGGATCGAGATTTTGATGTGTACACAATGAATAACAGAAAGAAGTGCCTACAAGCACCACCAGGAGATAACGAATATTCAGGTAAATAATTATATAAATTGATTCAACTTTTAAAAATAATTTCTCGATTGACTTGTGGTGAAACATCTTGAACATAGCTTGATGTGAGTTAGAGTTTTAGGATTCTAAAACTAGCAGCTTTAGAATATTTCTCTTAATGATCCAAACTATTTATAGAGAAAATATATCTTTCTTAATCTTATCCTCTTTTACCCGTATTGGGTGTCGAGGTTAGAGAAAATATATAAGTGAAACAAAGTTATTTAAATATTATCCCTATGCAGAAAAATACTATAAAACGAATAATTACAATGTCGTATAGACAAAAGAATAAGCTATAAAATGAGCATAATTTAGAATATTCATGCTATTAAAAGAAATTTGATAGCTAGCTCCGATTTTTTCTCTTAATAAGATATTAATTAGTCAAATACATGTTCCGAAGATATTTCCATACTTTTTAAACACCCAAATATGCTTATATTTATGCAAGTGCTCTGAAGAGTATTACGAAGACATTTTCATTTAAATGCTAAATGTATATATTCACCGTCACTCCAAATATAACGTCCTTTTTTACTCTTATTTCATTTGTATTTATGTATATTTTTCTATTGATATCTCGTATTGTTCTGTAATTGGGTTTCTTGTTAAACAATAAAGCTTATATTATTATTATATGCTAAATATTATATTTCTCCGTTCTTCATGAGACACCTTGTATATATATTGATTTAAATATGTTTCACCACGAGTAAAGTCAGAACTTAACTAAATATATTTTGAACACTTTTTTAACTTATCTCAATAAGCACGCAAACATTTTTTTTATTTGTTAAAACAATTGCTTGAATTTTTCAGAATGCTTTTGGCATACGAGGAGCGGGCAAAGTTTCGACCCAAAAATCATTAGAGATGCCGTGAATGTTAAAAACATAGTCGAGTGCCAATTGGAGTGCATCAAGGCGGTGACGTTTTTGTGTCGAGGATTTAGTTTTAGGTAATTTAATAGTAATTTTAATAAGTGCGATGAAAAATCGAGAAATTGGTTGAGGATAAATCTAAAATAATAATGATATTGCAAAATAACTTCGTTATTAACATACCTAGATCAACAAAAACTTATCGTGGAGTTTTGAGAATGTATTTTTACGTGTACTCGGGTGACTACTGCACTCAGCTCCACCTCATGTGCAAAATTCACATTCGTACGCAAAGTTCCACTTTCCACACTAGTTATGTAATATACTATTTTATATGTTCCTTTAGATTATTATGCGCAAACTGAAGGATGTGTGCAGAAAAACACGTTTTTCTGTTTGCTCACGTGTTTCTATATTTTGTTCTTCCTAATAAATTTTTAGATACGGTTCCCCAGTTATCGGAGGCCCAGCTGAAAACTGCCAACTAATCGACTGGCCATTCCCCGATCTGGACCGTAGGACGCACTTCGTGCCCGAGCCGGGCTTCGAAATCTACGAAAGAGGCAGCTTCGGCCACGGCTGCGAACCGAACCACTTCTCCATCCGCGGAAAAGATCAACCCGTGGTAGGCTCCAAAACGGACCAACGTACGTAACAAAACAACTAAACCCACTAATATGTATTTTTTTTAATAAAAGCTTATTAATAAAGAACTACGTATAACAAAGGAGTGTGGACCTCTCTTTACAACCTGAAATCGCTTAATTAATCATAAACCATGTGCACATTTTATCATCTTGTGTTTTTTTGTTTTGTTTCTTGAATGGATTTACAGTGTGTTATGTGGGGTACGGTTCACCAGCCAGACTGTTGCCACAGGCTATTAAAAAATCGGTTTTCACGAATACCGAACTCGATTGCAAGGCTGAGTGTTCCAAAACTAGGCACAGTTCGCGCTTCCAATGCATGTCCTTCAGTTACAGGTATGTATCAATTGAAAGTTATGTATATTTATTATACCGAGTGATCAATCTCAAATATCCGAGATTGACCATACAACAATGATTTTGATGTAAAGAAAAATAATATTTTTTATACCACTTGGAATTTTTATTGATCGTAACTAGTTTCGCTTACAATAATATTGTCCGAGAATCATTACCGTGTAATCGAAACTAATAACGATCAATAAAAAATCAGAGTGGTGTAAAACAGAAAAGCCATATTTTGTTTTTCTTATATCCGACATAGATAATGTACCACCAAGTTAACGCCGACAAAATTAAAGAATCAATTTGAAATCTAGTGGTTCACTTAGGTCATTGAAGGCTCGTGGTGTTGATTATAAAATTAGTTTAAATAAAATCTTTAGAACTATTCGCAAAAGTGAGTACAGCTTATATCGAGCGTATAACAAAAATCGACGACGAAGTTAGCATTGGTAATCTAGTCATGTCTGAACTAAAATCACATGCGTACGCGTAAAGTACTAGTCATGTTGATCGCAACCAGCATTTCACGCGTGTGATCTTAGTACAGACATGACTCGAGACTTCCAACGCCAACTTCGTCGTCGATTTTTGTTATACACTCGATAGAAGTTTCTCTTGTAGAAATTATTTTCGAAAAAGATACAAAATTAATTTTTTTTACAGAAACAACGCTAAACGAGGAGAAACAAATTGCGACCTATCCGATATCCTGCAGCGAGATCTCCTGAACGACATAGACTACATCAACGATCCGGACTCATGGCTTTTCGCGTGGGACAATTACAACCCTGAATGCACTTCAATCATTGACACCAATCACCTTATTGGTCCCTCGGATCACGGTCATGAAGATCGCGAAGGATCGTTTGACTTGAGCCGATATGGAGGATACAGTAAAATAAAAAAACACGCATTCCGTGGAGAAGTTACTTTACTCAAATCTTGATTTCTGTGATTTCAGATCCCATCACTGCAATGGACACGTGGAGGGTTTACAGTGTTAGCGGTTGGCCGTGCAAGAGGGGATCTTTGTGCAGGCAGAACAGCATTGGTGGTTTTTGGTATTGCGAGTTGGAAGGTGGGAATTCGGATACCTGGGATTACTGCTGTAGGCCGGATCATCAGTGTGGTTATTCACGGGGTTATTCTTATCAATGGTAAAGTAAAATATTTCTATGTTGCACATTTTTTTCTTGGGTAATTGTTTATTTGTGTCTCGTTCACTGGGCAAGGCATGTTTTAAAGTAAATGTTTTTTAAAAGAAAGAAATTCACAAATTGATTAACAAAAAATGTATACCTATTTTTTTGTTAAGCAATGAATGGTTCATACCAAAACCAAGAAATAAAAATTATCCTGATCCATGAAATTATTATACTCTGCTCCGATAATTTCGTGCCTTAATACAAACCTTACGATATGATAAAACAAACGAACTGAATTTATTTCTTTTAAAAACATATTTTTCTTAGGTTTTTTTTTTCAAGTAATCAATCTTTTATATAAGAAACAGAAATTATACTTAACCACAGATTATTTCGTGTCTTAATCTAAACCTTTACAATATCATGAAACTTTACCAAGTGAATTTCTTTCTTTTAAAAACATATTTTTCTTAGGTGTTCTTTTTTTGTCAATCAATGAATCGTTTATATCCAAACCAAGAAACATAAATTATTCGTAACCATAAAATAATTAAAACCCGTTGAGAATGTTTCGTGTCTTAACGTAAACCTTTACAATATCCTAAAACAAACCAAGTGAATTTCTTTCTTTAAAAAAAATACGAGGTGTGTTCAAAAAGTAAGGTCTACATTTTATGAAAAAATATTTATTTATTTATCAATATGTCCCGTTCAAAGTATTCAACCTCAGATACAATACACTTGTGCCAACGCTTTTTCCAGTCCTCAAAGCACTTCTCATAAGCACTTTTTGGTATAATCTTGAGCTCCTCCAACGATACAATTTCTCTTTCATCAATCGTTGCAAATCTCTGTCCTTTCATACGTTTTTTTCAGATTTGGGAACAGGAAAAAGTCGCAGGGGGGAAAATCCGGTGAATATGATAACTCAGGTATGATTGTCGTATTGTTTTTGGACAAAAAACTCTCACAAGTAATGATGAATGAGTAGGTGCATTATTGTGATGCAAAAGCCGTGAATTATTCTTCCACAATTCTGGACGTTTTTTTTTTACTTTAAGGTAATTCTTCTTATTGACCGTACAATCTTAAGGTAAAAACTCCAGATGCACTACGCCACGGTACAGTAGTCGAAAAAAAAAAAACAGTGAGCAAAACTTTGACATTTGATCGGACTTGACTCTTCTGAGTGCTTCCATTGGGACGATTAGGCTTTGGTATCGACGTCATAACCGTCACCAGTTATAACCCTTTTGAGCAAATCAGGATCACTGACGTCATTCAAATGCTCCTGAGCGATCGTAACTTCTGAATTTTATTCAGAAAAACCGTCGCATGTTCTTCTGAATAAAATTCAGAAGTTACGGAACAATCCTAGCTGACACACGTCGAAAACGTAAAAATTGCATGACACGAGCCGACTGATATACTAACATCCTCAGCAACTTCTTTTATGGTAATTCGACGATTTCCAAAAATAATTTTCGTCACATCTTCCACGATATCTTCCATTTTAGACGAGTTGGGACGTCCGGAGCGAGGTTTATCGTTGGCATCTCCTCGTCCATCTTGGAGGAGTTTGTACCACTTATAAACATTTTGTTTGCTTAGAGTAGACTCGCCGTACGCCACTGTTAATATTTTTAGTGTTTTAGAGCACTTGATTCCATTTTTCACACAAAATTTGATGCAAACTCTTTGCTCCATTTTTTGTAATAATAGAAAATCGCCGAGCACAACAAAACACGTCTAACCTTTCTATCTGTAAAAAACAAACGAATTATGTTACGTACCTGAAATTGTGAACATATGTTAGGGGCATGTGTACCAACACAACAACACGCGAAATTTGAAAAGTCACCTTACTTTTTAAACGCACCTCGTATATTCTTTAGCTGTTCATTTTATGTTAAGTAATGAATCGTTCATACCCAAACCAAGAAACAGAAATTATCCTTAAACAAGACATAATTAGAACCTGTTCTGACAGTTTCGACAATTACATTTATGTAGTCAGTAAAGAATTACAACTAAGTAATAATCTCGTTTTTTTTTTCAAACTTCTATCCAACATTTAATTAGATCTATAATACCTCATCTGGTATTCATTCTAAATATTCTTTAAGGAGAGTAGGTTGGTGGACTATCAATGCTGTATCATCCGCGAATTGAAGGAAATAGGCGAATGGGTTTGTGTATGGGGATCGGGATTGTATATATCATGTACGTAGATTTTGTAAATGAGTGGAGAGGGATCTGTTGGGATGTGAAGGGTTGAGGTAAGATATTTTGGATGCGCACTTTATCGATCTGTTTTTAAGGAAATTCTATACCTTATAGATAGGTGTAGAAAGTGATGAGGGATGTTAAGGAAGTGATATTTATATAAGAAACCTTTGTGACAAACGGAGTCAAAGGTTTTTTAGATATCAAGGAAAATAATTGCGGATTTTTAATTTTCCTTGTGTGTTAGGATTGTTTCGAAGGACCAAAAAATGTTACGTTGAATTAAGTTTAAACTAACTATATTAAATTAATAACAATTTACAAATTTGTGTCGCGATGTTTACTGTATGAAGTCTCAAAATCGTCTGTATCGAAGCCTGTTTTTCTCCCGGATCTTCTTGGGTTGCCCTCTTTATTCAAACCGTTTTGGCTGATCAGGACTGAACGCCTGACAGCCATATGGCTTTTAACTTATCAAGTACTTCACCACTATTTATTACCATCTCGAGGGTCGCTTCGCAGAACGGACCCTTTTAACGATTTATTGCGATTACGAAGAGGGTGGTCGGAGTTACGACGGATGCAAGTCGTAACAATGGAGCGTTGTGGATTATTTTCTAGGAAACCGAATTGATATGGTTGCTGTGTATGTCTTTGTTTATATACATTCCTAAATTCAGTTTTTATTATACTTTTCTTTATTATATTTGTTTTATAAATTCATCTTTAGTACACTTATAAGTCAATTTTTGTCCCTTTAATATGAATTTCTTTTTTCTTTTCTGTCTAATAACACATATTTTGACTTCGTTGCTCTTACTAAAACATGGCTTGATAAATCATTGATGGATTCAATGACATTTTCTGCTTTTTTATAAAATATTTAAATGTGGTAGAAAATTTGATATTGTAGATACTTTGTTTACTGCACTCTTGATTAGCAGTAAATAGAAATATATATGCTTAAAATGTTTATGTATCAAAAAGATATAATGCTGTAGGACTAAAAGGCATATTAATAGTAACAAATTAAAAATTCTAGGTGTTACGTCGGTCCTGCCAGATCGCAGTGGAGGAAATGCAGCGAACAGTACTTCCCCTACATCTTCAACCTAATCGACCGCAACGACTACACCCCGCAATTCAAACCGAGGCCGTACATCCCCAACTACGGCGATTCTCCCCCAATAATTATAGGCAAACCGGATAGAGACCGCCGCCCCCCGCGCCCAAACTTCCGGCCGAACCGACCACACTCCCACCAGCCCCCACACAGAAGACCCAGCCTCAACGAATACGAACAGCAATTCAACATCCACTTCCTGGATCCCCCGAAACCTGGCGGCTTCGGCCAGCCACGCTACTGGCCAGTCTCTTACCTCCACAACGAACCTCCTCCCGACGCAAACTTCACCGAACCGCGATCCGAAGACATGCAAATGCCAAAGGATTCCGAGGAGGAAACCAAATTCGCCGCCATACAAAATTTGATCGAAATTATCAAAAGCAACGAAATCAACAACATCCAGTACGAAATCGAGAACAGGACGAGCAAAATGGATGACATTCTACTTGTCAAAATACCCTTACCCACGAATTTCTCGGATGAGCTCGAATCTAAAACGACGGAAAAATCGAAATCCACTGACGACTTGAGCAGTCCGATTGATTTAACAACGACTACTTCAGAAACGCCCGAAAAGACGACGCTTATTATTAAGGATATGGGTAACAGGGTTTCTAAATCAATTGACAGTTTTAATTCCGGGAGCAGGCAGAGTCCTGTATACAGGAAGGGATTCGTGACGAGGACTAACGTCACCAGGCATGGGAGATTTGTTTGAGTAATTTTAATCAATTCTTTTTTTGACACAAGTACAATAAATACGTTTGTAAATGTAACGATAGTTAAACAAAAATTAGATTGAATTGTAAGTAGCTTGAAATTAATTTAAGAAAATATAATTTTTTACACAATTTGCATTTATTTTTAATTAATCCTTATTTGCAGGTGCTGTAGATAAAAGTGTAACTTTCCTTTCGTTTAAAATTTATTTAGCTTTGAGTTAGGGAACATTGAAAAAAAAATAATCAAAGGCCGTTTGCAGATTTCAATGACACCTAAACTTGATTCAGCTTTCAAAGACATTATTGACTCCTCCCGGAAAATAATAATAGGTATGTTACCTATTATTTATTTACCTATTATTATTTTTGAATTTGAATACATCTTGGTAGGAACATCCGAGATGTCTAAGTTTCATTTTAAGGCCCGGTTTTACAATTGTGGATTGTGGTATAGGATTAAGCTTACCAATAATTTTTCCTTTGAAAATAGGACCAAAATAATATTGCAGCTTAATTCGTGATATATTTGTATCTAAGTAAAGCACAAGTTAAAGCCACAATTTAAAAACTGAGCTTAAACGAAATATCGTTGTTTACAAGGAATTATTTTTTAAATATTCGTGGATTTAAAAGGGGATACTAAAACAGTCTCATAACGCCCGTTAGACATTTATTTACCAACATTTATAAAAAGCGCGCGCATTTTCTTTTCTTTTCTACATTTGATTTCGTAAATTATTGCAACAATTGACATCTGAGATCATGCATTTTACATTAAAAAGGTCGTTTCTTTTTCTTTAAGGCACATTCATATAATTCACTATAATTGTTTTTTTTTATTTTTATTTGTAAGTATTTACTAACTAATAATAAGCAAATCATGGGTTAATCACTAAAACTTAAAAGAGAAAAATCAGATATGATGAATTCTTGTTATGCAAGTCCGCGGCGGGACTTTACAATAAAATAAATGAGAAATAAAACAAACAAAGGAAAATAAATCGAAATAAAAAATAAACTGAAATAAAATATATAATTAATATTTGGGCAAATTCTTTAAATAATATAAGAATTTGATGAATTTTATTTAAAAACCAATTCAGAATAATTTTGACTTTTACGTTTTAAATGATTATAAACCAATCATTTAAAATGTAAAAGTCAAAATTATTCAACAACAATATAACACAACAGCTAAATATTCTTGTTATTAAGGCTATAACAAGAATAAAATAAATAAATATGTTAATTGTTAAGGCTTTCACTTTGTTATACATTTTGAGTTTACTAAATAAAATACTTTTTCACTTTGTTTGTATAACTTGTTATTTTATTTTAGTGACTACAGTTTCAATGCATAGAGCTTCATTATCAAATCACTTAGTGAAACATTTTTAACTAATAATATTTAACGGATATTTTTTAATTGATATCAAATTGATTTGTTGTATTAAACAAAACAAAATAGATATAATAGACTTTAATCATTTGCCTATCCATCAGGGAGTGGTAAGGGGAATTTTCCGCTCCTTCTCCCACAAACTTCTAAATTTCATTTTTCGTGTTTTGAAAGAGTGATTACCAAATATAAACATGGAGCTAAGCTCCTTTTGTGAGTTAAAATCTTATACACGACAGGATGAGGGTGGTCTTTGTATTATTCATTGCAGAGTTTCAAATTGTATCGTGTCCCTCCCCAGAAGTGTTTGTGATCAATTTTATAGTGTTCACAAAATCTGAAGTTTGTAATTTTTATTCTAAAGTAGTTTGACGTTCAGTTTATGAACAATGAATTAGGAACCAATCACGTGCTGAAATATATTACAAGTAGGAAACCAATCACAGTGCCAAAATCGAACTCTACATGAATTTATTATCATAGCCACAACGATTTCTAGAAGCTGATTGGTTCTAATTCATTTGTGTTCAGCTCGCCGTCTTTGGCCATCATTACAAAAATTTAATAATTATGATTTATGAGTGTCTTTTTAAATATTTCCACCTCAAACTGTTGCAATGCACAGTTGTACTGGCATGCAACAAGAAATATCTGTTGTACAACCCCCCTATCAAACAAATATCAAAATGTATTAATAATAATATTCTATATGAGTGGGAAAAGCCGCTCCACTACAACCAAACGCTTTATTGTGTATTAACTATACTCCGTTTGAGAATAACAGAGTTATGGAATACGACGACATAATAAACCAGTTGAGTTGTAAAAATTCAATAATATTCATTATTTTATGTATTACATATTCTAGTTATGTTTTTCTTTTTTAGTCCTTTTTTCACCTCACACTGAAAAGTAGAGAGAAACGTATAACGATGTTATATAAGACCAAATAAAAACAATCCTTTTTTGGATAATCTTATGTTAAAAGTAAAACACTTTGTATTCTATTCTTCACTTGTTTATTTATATGCTAACAAAGTACTTTGTTAGCTATTGATAATGGACATATAGTGCCCGAAATGTACACATAGCTTACAAATAAACAAGTGAAGAAAGGAATACAAAGTGTATTATTTTTAATTGTTCGAATCTCTTCACATAACTCACAACAACACATCGGTTATTCTTATGTTATTTATCGAATATGCCCAAATTTTATAGTTTCTATGTTTAATTAATTACACACTAAATTAATATTATTGTAAGATAAAAATTAAACAAAAAAAGTACAATATGCGTTGTGTTATTATATAAACATATAAAACATTTAACAGTATATAATAATTACACGTTATGTAGATATCTATAAATCATAACAATAATAAAAAAAGTGTTAGTATTTAAATGTTGATAATTTTGTACTCTCTATTAAAAATTACTCTTACAACATACAAACAAAAATCTTAACAGTCTTATTAAATAATTAACAGATGTATAAGCTTAATATTATTTACATGTCTTTAACAAAAATATTCAGCTTGTTAATTGGATTAAAACTAGTGGAATATGTCTTGAGTTATTAATTATTTTTAACCTTATATAATTAGCTGATTTGTTTATGTTTTAATATACAAAATTAATATCTTTTATAAGAATTCATGTTGATAATTGAATAAATTAATATAAAAAGTACTGGTGAAACAAAACAAGTGTTTTTTTTTATTCAATTATCAATATTGTAAGCATGTTTCATCAAGTGATTAATGAGAAACAAATTGAAGATGAATTCTCTTGCTATATACATAAAAAATATTTAGCTGTTTTGTTATTAAATTAATTAATTTATTTAAATTAATGTATGGAATAATCGTAACAATAATAGAATAGATTTAATTAAAAAAATTATATTAATGGAATATTTAATCGAGTATAAAAATATGGAAAAATAAAAAATCTAGGACGGTAATAAAATATCATGATTGATTGAATGAACAATAATAAATTATCATTATAGAATGATTTGATACAATTGTATCAAATTATTCTGAAATTATACTGTTTGAAAAATTTAAGAATTGAAGCAAAATGAATTAATTATCCATTACATGTTTTTTTTTTGCTACTTATCCTTTAATATTAAAAGGATACATTAAACTTATCGTTTCCCTTATGGAATTGCCCCGGCAACTGTATTTTACGTTTTATCGAATAAGTCATCAATTTTCTATCTCTTTTCCCTTTCGGATGCTTTTGCTGAGCCTTAAATTTAACTATAAAAGGTAGAGCACTTGAATTTCATATAAGAATGCAAATACGAGAAAAGAGAAAACGTTCTCAGCTGTAAAAAAGTGGTATCCCTTTAATATATCTCTAGGATAATTTATATTTGATAAATATTGCGTTCAATTCAATACGTTCTCTTTATAAAATTTGTTAATAATTTCCTATTAAAAATTAATAATACAAAACACTTTCAAGTTGAAATACAGTGGTTACACAAATTTTAAAAGTGTTTTATAAAACACTTTTATAGCATAAACAAAATTAAAAATATAAAATTGCACTTATTTAAAATATAATATAAAATTGCACTTATTTAAAAGAATTTAGTATAAAATTACATGAATACATATAATTTTTAATAAAGTCACCACAAAATATATCTCTGGAAATCCGTGTAGTTCATTTGCACTTTATTTTAATAAGCATGTTTATTCATTCATTTAGTGAAACTCTTAAGTAAGAAAATGTATTGATTGTTTTCATTCACCACCTCGACTTGGAACATCGTCTCGTCCTTGATGTGCTTGATGAACTCGTTGTTGAGCTGTACGTGGATCGACTGCGGACCTTGGATGTAAATATCCCTCACCTGATCCTGCGGTATGCTCATCAATGCCGTGAGTTTCTGCAGCAGTTCGCAGCTTTGTAACGTCGATAAGAAGATCGCGTTGAAGACAGTCGAGCCTTCTCTACACACGTACATCGTCAGCATTGGTGATATTGTTCTTTAAATAACAAAATAAATAATAATGAGAAAAAAATTGTTAAAACTTTTATTGTGCCACTAACACTTCATAATTTTAAACCAATTATATAACACTTTATATTTGATTATTATTTTAAAATTTGTATAATATTTAATTCTTGGATCATTTTCAGTTATATTAAATAAAAAAAGCCTTTTATTGACATTCGCATACTCAAACATGAGAACAATCCATAATGTATCATACAAACCTGAACATATTAATAAATAGGATAAAGTAAAAACTAAGGACCGAATTACAATCTCCCAAAACCGGAAATGAATAATTTTTGTTATTATGTAGTATTATAATACGATAAAACAATTTGTACATAGAAATAAAACAAATCACTACACATTATATTTCACTTGTGTGCTGAAAAAAATCCTTAGCGCAGGTTTGAAGCCTACACTAAATAAGTCAAACCGTGAATAATTACAGTAATCATTTACGAGTACCATTAGTTGAGAAACAGAATTCTTTAGAAATGAATGTGTTCTGCGGAATTGTCTATGAGTTACATGGTGAATTAATTTCTCACTTAATCCGTGGTGAAACATTTTTGTATTAACTTTGTTTTGTTGAATTTTCCAAAAAAAAAATGTCTATTTACTTAGTATTGTAAGGTTTTTACAAAAATTTTTCACTACTGGAAAGAAAAAAACAAAGTGGAACAAAAAGCCATAAACGATTTTCTCTCTTATTGAAAAAATGAACTTGAAGCATATGAAAAATGTAAATCAGTTCTACCTCTGTGTCGAAATGTTCATAAGGTGATCATTAAAAATCAATGGTTTTCTCTAGATGCCCATATTTTCACTAAAAATGGTACTCAGGGTGAGTACTCCCAGGGGGCTCTTATTAAAAAAAAATGCAGTAAAAATTACGTTTTTGAAGAAAAATATACCTGTTGCCTGTTATTGTATGCATATTTTTGTTTACACTAACAAAAAAATACGCCAGAACTAGAATTTCATATATTTTCAATTTGAGTCTCATTAATCACTTGGTAAAACATTTTAGTAATATTAGGAATTGTTAAGTAAGTTTCACTTGGTTTGTTTTACACGCAAAAATGATTTATTTTCGACTAGTTTCGGCACATTTGATTCTTGATAATGGCAATGTGCCGAAACTAGTCGAAAATAAATAATTTTTGCGTGTAAAACAAACCAAGTGAAACTTACTTAATATTACTAGAATTTCATTTGCAATTATAATGTTTTACATTCTATGCATCAATCTATTTTTAATATTTCTCTAAATGTTTAAAAACATGTTTTCAAAAATAAATCGCCAGCTGTATAATAATTTATTTGATCTTCGATCAAAGTTACATAACAAATATTTGCGATTCCAACAATGGAAAATTACAGCATAACATGAATGTTAATCCAAGAATTAATTTATTTATAGAACAAAGGTGACTCTAGAAATAAATTAACTCTGCAGCATTTTATTCTAGCTCATTCTAAAACAACTCACGTTTTAATCATCTCTCAAGTATGTGATTATTTTTTTCAAAACCTTCAGTTTCTTTTTTTTTTAGTTTAAGATTTACCTGTAAGAATTATGTTCTACAAATTTGAATATAATGTGAGTTCATTAAAAAACAGTTTTTTCTTTAGTTAAAGTTTTAATTTTATTCTTTAAAATTGATAATATTGTAAGTTTTGATTATTGAGTACTTTCTAGGTGCTTTTTGCATTTTATTGTTTGTATTAATGGCTAAGTTTTAAATTTAGATATTATAAAGATTAATGAGCTGTTCTAAAACACTCTAATTTTGAAAAACTTCAACATTTTTTTTTATTTGAAGATTTAAATTTCTTCTTTATTAAATTTAAATTTATTTTAGGTAGTTCTTATTTAGTGGGTGCGTTTTGCCTTTTATTGTTGAAATTAATGGTTAATTTAAAAAATCATATATTTTAAAAAGTACCCATCCCTTTATGGATTTTAACATACCATATATGAAAACCTTCAACTATTTTTAATTTTTAGTCGAAGCTCTAATTTTCTTTAAATTTGAATTCAGTATGTATAGTTCTGATTATTGAGTAATTTTAGGGTGCGTTTTGCTTCTTATTGTTGGTATTAATTGTTAATCTTTAAATTTATATGTTTAAAAGATTAACTAATGTTGAAAACATTCAACTATTTTTCATTATTTTGATGAAGGTTTAATTATCTTCTTCAAATTTAAATTTAGTGTCGGTAGTTCTGATTATTGAGTAGTTTTGACATGCGATTTACCTTTTATTGTTTCTATTAAGGTTAATCTTTAGATTTATATATTCTAAGGATTAACACACTAAATTTGAAAACTTTCAACTATTTATTTTTTCTCTTAAGTAGTAATCAGAACTATCTGATTGTGTAGTTTTGGAGTACATTTTGCCTTTTATTGTTGAAATTAATGGTTAATCTTAAGATTTATATATTTTGAAGATTAACCAGCATTGATGTTCTTTGATATGGTAAATTTGAAAACCATCAACTATTATTAGTTTTTTTTTTTGTTGAAGATTTATTATTTTTCTACTACAAATTTGAATTTACTGTCAGTTCTGATTATTGAGAAACATTTCTGGTTTTTCGACAAGTGCATTTGTATATCCCTAGGGAAAATAATTAAATGGGATTAGATCATATGATCATAGAATTTCGTTCACATTATCCAATGCTTTTAACTACGGAAAATGTAAATTTTTGACAATCACAAAAAAAATTTCGTACGAAATTATTTTATTCAAGTGAATAAATCAGGCGTAGTCTCAATATAATATTACGCGCAGTTTTAATACAATTGTAGGCATATCTACACTACAATATTGAACGTGACTTGAATGCAATAGTAAGTGTGGCTTCAATGTAATAAGATTTTTTTAAACTTTAATTAATTATATTTTGCAAACTTTCCGCTACTTTATTCTTTACTTTGCAAATTTAAATTTTCCTCTTCAATTTTTAATTCAATATATTTTAAAAACATTTAACTCTCTCTCTCTCTCTCTTTCTCTCTTGGCATTTAATTTTATTTACTTCTTCAAAGATGAAGACATTTTATTTTGAAAACCTCGAACTTTCCTTTTTTGTTCCTCATCAAATATGAACTTATTATATTTAGAAAACCTTCAGCTTTTTTTTTCTTTTTCATTTTTTTACAATATTTAAATTTCCTTGTTCGAATTAATATTTGATCAACTCCTACAGTTACTTACTTTGAATGGAGAGCATTGTATAGACGAATGCCGTCAGCATGGCCGCAAATTTGAATGAAGTCGTCGCGGGTCATTCTCAGCATGTCGGCCCCTGAAAAACTGGTGAAAGTCTGCAAGTATTTGTCGAATCTGTTCGCGGTGAGCCAATTCGTCGTTTGCTGCGGATTCGCCGACGAAGCGAGCTGATCACTCCCAACGAAGACCTAAAAATTACGAACAATTTAAAATAACAAAATGTTTTTTTTGGTAATGAATGAATGAATAATGTAAAGAAAAAAATAATAATAATTTTTTTAATAGTAATAATTGTAGTAATAAATATTTAAAAAAGTAAATACATTAAATGTTTTGAAAAAAGTAAATACAAGATGAAATTTCCCATAAAATCTTCAAAAGCTTTACATTTAAGAAGTAATTTAATCGTTTCTACAAGATCTTGAAAAAAATCAGCCCATTTCCCGAATTGGCGGCGCGCACGATATATAGAAGAGTTTTAATTCTTGTACAAGCTAAATTTTCAAAGCATATAACCTGAAAATCTTCGATAAAGTGGATGGACACATCTTTATTTGCTGAAAATGATGTCGAAATGATTGTTTTGGGTTTTTCTTTGCTGTACAATGCTGTACTAAACTTTTCCACTTTATCAAGCCTACTAAACTCAAGCAAATGGAAGATGTAATTTCTTAATTTTAAGTTTCTCGAAAACCTTACATTTAACATGAAATTTTATCGTTTCTACATGATCTTATGAAATTCCAGCTCATCAAATGCGTCATATATTTTGAATCCCTAAAGGGGGGTTCCACACCACAGGCGTGGTCCTAATCTCAAATTTGATATCTACAATTTATTTATGCGAAACTCAAAAGTCGCTTTTCTAATATTATCAGACATTTTTCCTCATTTATCACTTAAAATACGTTCGTATTTGCTTCTGTAATTTCCCCTTTCCCCTTATCAGAAAGTTATCTTCTTGAGTTGTAAAAACCAGAAGCGATAAAAATAACATTATTTCTATTTTTCTTGAGTAACTATCTCATTTATCACTTCGTGAATTATGTTAATCTATATATAGTTTTTAATTTAATCACACTTTGTTTGTTTCGCCAATTTATTTTATTTACTCTACTAGTTCCGCTTGTTACATTATCTTGATAATTATAAAGATGGTTGAAATGTTTCACATTGCAGTTTTAATTGAATTAAAAGAAATACTTTGAAAATAATGATATTTTCTTTCTATTTCTCTACAATTAATTTACAATACAATGAAATACAAATATCTAATACAATATGAAACAACTACTTCTCAGGCAAATACCCACGCCGGACAATGAATTATACAATAGATATTTGTTGTTGCATCACAGCAATGTTTTTTGAATCAAACACCCTTTTCAAAAGCAAAAATCTAACTATGTATAAAAGGCCATCTGTAGACACGTGTTTCGGGAAGTAGTTGTTTCAATAGATATTTGTATTTCCATTATACTTACTTCGCAAGTCAATTATCTTGTATCTCTTAAAATCCAATGTTTTACCTCATCTCTATCTGTGCGTAATTTTAGTTAGTTATTATTTTAGTTATTATTTAATTGCATTAAAAGTAATTGATTAAAAAGTAATCACATATTTTTTAATTAATTAAATCCTTGAACCATTCGTACAATAGATTACTTTTGTTTTTAAATATATTCATTTGCATTTTCAATCAGTGCGTTGTTCCCTTTCATTAATATTGTTGCGTTGATATATTGTATGTTAATAATCGTACATATAATATCCATTTATATCTTATTGTACAAAGGAGAAGTCCGTAAGTAAATAAATAATTATGAATTTCAATTGTAGAGCAATAGAAAGAAAATTATTAATTACATTAAAATTATATTCTTTTAATCATAATAATCCTTAACGCTTGTTTCTTTTTTCATTCTTATTAAATGATTATTTTAGTTATTATAATGTATTCATTTTATACTTGAAACGTCCGGTTTTTATACGCGTAACCGGTTATTTCAGGAAAAAAAGTTATTTTTGTAAATATGTTTATTAATAATTTTACGTGATTCTAAAAATAAACAGCCAGTTTTCCATGCCGAACTCATTGTAAATAAAAAAATGTGTAAATTATTAATAATTGAGACTTCAACTTTGTTATACATTGTTTACCAATTAAATAAAATACACACAAGCCTGCTGTTTAAATGTTGTTCCCTTAGAACTCCATTATACCTGAGAATTATCCGAGTTAGCTTCCTTCATTACAACAAAAATTCGATTAATGAAAACACTATTTAACTTTTGAAAAATCAACATTTAATAAAAAAAAATTGGAATTTTTCACGGACGCCATGATTTAAAAATGTTTTTCTTATTTGAATTTTGGTCACTTCACCTTGTATTTGCTAAATATTTTTTATGCGATTTTGTATGAGATATAGAAATGGCTTACACTAGGTTCGTCTTGTTGTGGCTTGTCATTAGATGGCAATGAACTCGCTGGTGATGAAAGGGATACCAAATTTTTATCGTCAGCCTGCTGCTGTTGGGTCTGGAAGCTGTTCTGAGTACCACTGAAAATAAAAACAAAAAATAATTCAATTCGAAATTTTAGCAAATTATTACAATTAAAAAAATAACAATCCATTGAAATATTATAATTGGATATAAAAAAATACAAAATAAAAAACGTTTAATTATTTACATTTCTTCAGTTCCAATTGAAAAGGTGGCACAAAGCGGCATCTTTTGCCCAAAGATTCTCAAACACATTATAGTTTATTTAATAAATTTAATTAGGCAATAAATAGCACTTTGTGCCACCTTTTTAGTTAGACAAAAAATGGAGTTTAGGACTATTTTTCGAACTACACAATTATTGATTACTTACTCTTGAATTAATTTCTCATTTAACACTTGATGAAACATATATTTAATGATTGAAGCTTCCACTTCATTATACATTGTTTTAAATTAATGTAATAAAACACTTTTTTAATTATTTTTTTTGTATAACTGTAAATTTAGTCTTAGTGGCTATAGTTTCGACATTACATATGTCATTATCAAACTAAAAGTTGCTTAAACTATTTACAAGAAACCATTTATACAGAGCTACTAACATTGCTGGGAATTAAAGAGGGGATTATTGATGAAACATGTTTAATTTTTACCTAATAGCTTATGTAGTTTATAAACTAATTTCAATTATATTCTAACTATTGAGGCTATTACTTGATAAAATCACCTGTTAAACACCAATTATATCATTTCAAGCATTTTTGTTTGAAAATAAAATTTGCCTAGCAGAAAGCCGGTCAATAGCCGATTGGCTATCTATAATATATGTTTCATATTGTTATACTTGAAATGTAATTAGAAAATTGTATGTCTGTTTGCATATATAAAAATCGCGCGCATCGTGAGAAGACGTCATTTTAGAGAATCGTTTCATTGGTGCTGTGAATATGCCCCTGGAATTGTTAAATTCACAATATTTATGGTAGAAAATATAAAAACAATATGGTATAATTAATTCATTGTTGTCTAACGATGGTCGCATTGTTTAATTGATCTATTTTAAGTATCACAATGAAATTAAATAATGAAATTTTCTAGCAATGATCAATAAAATTTGATCAATCCCTTTTTCCATCTACAAAAATGTAACTTCAATAACTGCAAATGTGTGAATTATCTATGTTTTATTTTATTTATTTTAAGTATATTATAGTAATAAATAAAACTCGATTCAATGTAAAATAAAATTCTCACTGCGTGTGTAAAATGCACTTTCTTTTAATTATCATTTTGGAAACTCTAAAATACTTTTGATTAATTTGAGTAACATACATTTTTCTAACATGATTATTTTTTATAATAAGTATTATGAAACATTTGTGAATCATATAGTAATCTTAATTTGTGCGTTTTTTTTTTTTTTTTTTTACTGGAGATAATAAAGTTAGGGAATTCCAAATAAGAGGATGTTGCAACTGCGATTCTGATTGCTGCATCTATCATCCGTGATCGACTCATTCAGAATCCGATCCCAGTTTTATGTTTTAATTTCTAGAATGAAATAGTCTCATTAAATAACAGTCTCCTCCCCTTAAATTCCACAATATATTCATTCATCTCATCATTCACCAATGATTGATCGACTGACATATCATAAAAACAGGGACTTCCGGCTGAAAGATCAATGGTCAATAGCCATTTGGTTCATATTAAATTAAATATTGTATTATAACTAAATTATATCAAAGCCTCTATATAGATGTTATGATATATATATATATATATATATATATATATAAGTCTCCACAATAAAAAAAATAAATAAATAAATTCAATTGAAGAATGAATTATAATTACAGATATTAGTTGTAAGCAAGTTACGTGAAGATCAATAAAATCAATAAAAACACTGCAACACTGTTTTTTTTTTTTGATTCGATTACAGAACTTCTGAAATAGGTTTTAATTTTATTATTACAAATTGAAGTTGACAGTCTAGATTTCAGTTATAACAATCCCTATTATGATTGAAAGACAAGACTGTCAATTTCAACTATTAATACTCAAATCAAATTAAAATCAATTCGAGAAGTTCTGAATTAAAGTTGAAATAAAATGTAAATTTAAGTTTGGTAAATTACACCATTTTCAACAGTATTTTAGAATTAGTATTATTTATATTACATTGATTTCTACACTTCCTTATTTTATTTTATATGTACATTGTACAATGTACTCTTTTTCGATAGTTTTTTTTTTTTGTAAAATTGACAAATAAATATAAACATAAACAAAATATAATATATATTTAAAAATAAATGTATTTCAAATCCAATAAAGACAATTTCTTTATAGGATTTGAATTAAAATTGGATAAATTTAAATTAAATTAATTAATTTCAATAAATTGCTATTTACAGAAGTTAAGTTAGTTTTTAAAAATACTAAAATGTTTGTACATCTCAATAGCTCCTAACTAATTGTGTAGAATTTGACTCTTGTTTGAATTTTCAAATAATTTAAAGAAACTCTATGTTCATATGTAATTTTGCAATTGGAGTTGCAAATGTTTAGAACATAAAAAACGAAAATGGGACCAATTAGTTGCAATTTAGAAAATATAAATTGAACTTCAAGTAGCATTATGAATTTCAGGAAACGTTGGTTTGTATTGACACTTTATGATTTGTAATTTAAAATCTTTATTTTGATAATGAAAATAATAGCATACATTTCGTAATTAATTAAATGTGAATCAAATTAATGGTAAAATACAGTAATTAAGTGAAGTAATCCACGGTTATTCAACCACAGATTTTCGGGCCTGTAATTAGACTATTAGTAGAAATAAAAAAAATCACTTTGAATAACACAATTATTATTATTACAATTTGAAAATTGTCTTCCTATCATCCACTAATTTCAACATAAAATCGATCAAATTTCAAAGTAAAAAATGACTGATTTTGGCGAACTTTAAATTCGATTTCTTTGTTTTAGAGTAACAATCTAAAACAAAGATGTCTTAAGAATAATTTCAGATAAAACAAATATTTTTTACTATTACTATTTTTTTTCATCCACGGTTTATAACATAAAATTGAAGAGGCCTCAAAGTCCAAAACAGCTTCGATTGTTTTGTCCGAAAAATAAACACAAAATCAACCAAAAAAAAAAAAAAAAAAAAACTAACTGGAAAACTACAGATAACTTCACATTCAAAATTTTGGCTGGAAATTCATAACTTTTGTGTTTTATTCTGGGGGACTTAGCTGAACAAATCAGAAATTATGATTTCAATTTCTATTTGCAGATTTCAAAATGTTACCTAATCTGTATTTTTGATTTAATTTGAACAAGTCAGCCAGTCATACTGTTTCATGTCGATCTATTTTAAGTACATTATAGCTATCAATGAAATTTCATATTCTATGTAACAAAATCCTCTCTGCACTTTTATTATCATTTTGGAACCTCAAAAATTATTAATTTTAAATACATATTCATTTTTGTATTTTTTTTTTTTTTTGTAAAATTATTTTCATATTTCGTAAATCCTTTCAAATTGGAGATTTCCGTATATAAATTATATAATATAAATCCAAATTGTCTGAAAAACAATTAATAATTCTGATTTTCAATTTGTGTTCCCTGATAAACATATTAACATATGATACAAATTATATGTTTTTTAAACTATGTTTAAAATTTCGTAAAACCTTACAAATGTTGAAATTAATTTTAATGACATTCTTAAGTAAAGATTATTATTAAATTGAATAAAAAGCAATTTTGAAATAATTAATTTACACAATTGAATAATTATTTTTTTACGAAGGCGTAAAAACAGACATAAATATTTCACCATTATTAAATTTATAAGACCACCCACATACCTCCCAATTATTACATAAACAATTTTTGTTATAAACATATAATTCTATGTTTAAATATTATAAACATTAGAAGTATACGTATTAGGAGATATTTATTTTGATTTCACTCCTACAATGTTGCTACCTGTTAATTGTATGTAAATCCCAATTGTTAACGTAAGTAATCATTCATATCAGCTGCTTGGTGAAACTGCTGTGTGGTGAAACAATTGTAGCAATGTCTATAATAAAAATAGCAAAACTCAAAAACGTGCATTTATCTTATAATAAATTATGGACTTTGATCAAGTAACAACCACAACCATAGAATAATTATTGTTACTTCTTTATTTAATTTAAATAACTGTGAACAATTGGAAAAATCCCCTTTTTTTGTTATCAACAGTTTTGAATTGTTTTTAAAATCGAAGAACAAAATATGGCTTTAATTGGAATTAAAGTTGTGGTTTTGTACAAGAGATAGCTATACAGTAAAGTGGAAATACTCGATTAAAAACGAGTTATTCTTTAGGATTCAATAATATGAATATGTAATTATATTATTTTTTATATAATATATAAAAAGATATGAATATATATTTATATCTATACCCAAGAGAGTATAATAGAGATTTAAATGATAATATATATATATTTTTATATATACTAGAACAATTTCAGTCTAATATTTAAGAAAATGATACCCTACACCCATGTGGGTAGAAAGGGGTCATTGAATATATATATATATATATTTAAGAAAATGATCAATTGTTGTGCATTACAGAAATTCACTAATTCACGTTGAAAAAGAAAATTGTATAATATAACAAAATTAATAGCTAATGAAAATGAAGTTATTTAAAAATAGAATTTAGTGAAATATTTGAAAATTTTATTAAATTATAGATTATAAAAATTATTAAAATTATAATCTATTTTAATTGGTTTTCATAACTATTTTTCTGAAGAAAAAAAAAATTATTAGAATGTTTTTTTAATTCATCTCACGAAATGCGAGCATGTTTTAAGATTACTTTAAGGTATAATTCAATATTGTCCATTGGCCAGGACAGAAATGTAACACGAATTAGTAGCTGCCAATAATATAATTACTCAATGATAAAATTATCTCTTTTTATTAAATCACACTCTCAAAATTACCTGATTTATTTCAAAACTGTATATAAATTTTCGAATACTATGTAAACTTTTCAAGAGTTTTGTAATTATGACAAATAAATTAACATAAATAAAACAGACCATAAAATACAAAATTTAAAAGTGTATTCTTATTGCAATTAGAAACTATATATAATGAAGTGGAAGCCTCAGCCACCAATAATTTATATTAATATATTGTTCACCTTATCACATGGTGAAACATATTGAATTAAAAAATAATAAGAATTAAAACACTTGGTACTGTTTCATAATTTTGTGTTTTAATTCTAATTAGTTTTTAAACCAATCATTTAAATTTTTATAATGTTTTCCATACCATTTGTTTTTTAATTTAAAATTAATATAATCCCATAACTTTCTTTGTTGGTCGATTAGAAGTTGGCCACAAAATTATCAGAGTATCTAAGGCGGCTTAACACAATTCTGTAAATAATTATTTGAGATAATATCAAAATTTGATGTTTGATCAGATGATGGAAGCACTGAATTCGTGGCTAGAATTCCTTGGCCAACTTCCAATCATTCTTAGTTGTAATGACAATAATCATTCCGACTTATCAACATACATTTTCACCGCCCTAAGATGGTGTTTGACATTCGCCGAATTCCTCTTCATAACACTCTTCAAATTCGGGGCGAACAGCCGCTGCAGCCCCATCTTGTTTCTACTCACCCCCGCATGGGGATGGACCCTCAGGCTGAGCCTCCTGCCGATCAGCCTGGCGCCCTGCACGCGCCCGACCACCGAGTGGTAAAACTGCGCCTCCAGGACGTAATCACATTCAGTGATGGTCATCGTGTGTATGATCAGGAACATGTTTTCTCTTCACCGGTCTGAGGCCGTGTCTTAAACAGTTGTCATCTGATGAAATACCCTCTGAGAGCCACAACAACAGGTAGAAAAATAAAAATCGCTTGGCTGCCTGTATCAGCAAGGTGTTCAGTATGTGGCGGAGTGCTGAATTTTTTTTCAACCATTCCTGATCGCTCCTGAACACACTTTTATGCCTGCACTGTTGTTTACGTACACCCTCGGACATTAGCCAAAAACTGCTGGTGGTGTTCCTGGATCAGTTGGGCAGCATTTAAGCAATGGTAACATTTACAATCGGGAACACTGTTTTATATTACATTCCATCAGCGGGTTTTGAGTTTCTATTAATCGCACATAACTCGAGTGTGAGCACTGGCTTCGCTGGAATTACGTTCAGTTGAAATAAAACAAACCGCACGCATCCGTTCTCACTGGATTTCTCCGCGCCCAACTGCACTTTTAAAAAAACGCTTTCGACTGAATTATGAAAGAAATGCGTATTTATTAGCGTGCGTGTTCCTGCACTCTGAGTGTATTCCGCTGCAGCGCGTACGTACATACGTTTTGTAAAGGTCTGGTTTAAAATCTACTTCATTACTAGATAATGGTTAAAAGCCAGTTAAAACCAGTTACGCCAGGAATGAGCGGTTTAATTCGGTACGGGAGTCAAATATTGAGCGCAAACACGTCAGCGCAGGCCGCGGACTCTCGTGCGAGTCCGTCGCCGCTCTTTTCATCTTCTCTCCGTCGATACTTCGTTCCCCCGACTATTTTCGATCTTGCTTGACTATTTATAGATTTATTTGTTTATAGTGCTTGTTTAAATGTCGCCCGTGTTTTTCATTTGTCTCTGTTTATATTTTTCTGCATTATTTTTTACATTCTTCAATGAGCCTACTTTATATTCAAATATATTTCTTCTTTGTTTTTTAATTCATCTCACGAAATTCAAACAGTTTTAAGATTACTTTAAGGTATAATCAAAGAGGATGAAATACTAATGTATACTACTTACTCTATGGTATAATTAAATATTGTCCATTGGCCAGGACAGAAATGTAACACGAATTAGTAGCTGCCAATAACTATATAACCACAGAAGAGAAAATATTTTACTCAATGATATAATTATCTATTTCTACTAAATATATTTCTTCTTAGATAGTTAGACACAATAAAGAATTTTCGAATATGCAATTTTAATTTTTTTTTTTTCGTGACATCAAACTACCTTCTTGATTTTTTTTAGATAATCAACACGACTGAAACACGAAAAGTATTTACTGATATTATTACTGGATAATGCAGGAGGGATTCTTTTTCTCTTGATATACTTAATAAAATATTCAAAAGAAATACTGGATGAACATCAAAAAAGTTTCCTTTACACTGTCCCATTGTTGATATTCATCATTTATTTCTTTTCAATATTTTATCCAACAGATGTTCATAAAATTTTCAAAAAGTCCATATAATTTATATTGAAACATTTCAGATGTTTCAAAGTCACAGAGCTAAATGTGGAAATAATTTATTAATTATTTTCAAATCATTTTTATTTAATATATTACAGGTGATTAATTCCCTTAAATTATACAAGTTAAACAAATGTGGTAATTATTTAAATAAAAATAGTTTCGAAAACTATGTTTCTATCTTCAGTAGTTGATGTTTTAAAACTACTGAATTTTTAATGGTTGTCCTTTCTCGTACTTATTTTTATTGAACTAAATATATTTCGGAAACTGTTTCCATCTTCAGTAGTTTTAAATCTTCAACTACTGAAGATGGAAACATTGTTTCCATAATATATTTAGTTCAATCAAAAATAAGTAGTAGAAAGGACAACTTAAACAAACTAAATTAATCGGTGCAGTGATCTTCTTAAATAGACGTAGCTGAGCTAATCCAAATTTTATTTTTCTATTTTCGGCTTTCAGTGTAAAAAAAAACTCGTGCATACTCTACCATTTACCAAAATAAAAATGTCCTAATTCGATAGTGCTTCATTGAAGTTAATTGAAGAATTAAAAATAGGAAAGTGCCGAAAATGTGACTGATCAGACTATATGTCTCAGGGTGCGCGCCCAGTAGCTTTAGGGCTAAATGGTTTATTTTTTTCAAAATCGGCTTTCGCAGGCCTATGTATGTCTATTAGGACCACATTTTAAAATTAGTATCAAACATACAGGGTGTCCCATAAAAGCATGGCGTATCATAGTTATATTTTTTCTAATAGAATGACCCATATTTTATATTTTTTCAGATTCTACATCAAAAATAAAGTTAACTTTCATAATATGTTCATATGCCTAAACCTAATCACTTTTGAAATATTTTAATTTTTTTGGAAAAATTGACGTTTCGAAAAAAAATCGTAACTTTTAAATGGGTGAATGAAAACAAATGAAATTTTGTGTCAGTATATCTGACTAATGGGTAAATATTTCAGACTATTAAGAGGAATTTAAAATCTTAAGATGTTTTGATAGTTCAACATATCTCCAGAAGCACATTCAAGGTCAAATTTCGTGCTTATTTAAAATGGTACACCCTATATCTAATAGGCCTATCTTGTAGGAAATTTTATTGTCTTTCAGAAAGTATAAAGGTATTCTATACCTAAACCTAATGGTTTTCAAGATATATCCAATTTTATTAATTTCGTCATAATCATTATTACTTTAATATGGCAATGTAACATAAAGCGCCATCTATTGCTTAATTTAGTTATTATTATTGCCAGTTTTCTAACAGGCTTTTGTTTATAAGCAAATTTAATTGACATATTCGTATTATTACTAACAATTGAAAAAATAATGTTTCCCTTAAATGAAAGAATTAACATGATTCTAATAATAATGTAACGTTATTAAGATTGTCTCTTAGAGTATAAA
Organism: Philonthus spinipes; assembly: GCA_963082785.1. Classification (NCBI taxonomy): domain Eukaryota; kingdom Metazoa; phylum Arthropoda; class Insecta; order Coleoptera; family Staphylinidae; genus Philonthus; species Philonthus spinipes. Next base: position 11,627,304 of record OY720306.1, read on the forward strand.
ATGTTTTCTGATGGAAGACATCCTAATAAGAAGACATTACCTTGAATACAGTAACTAATAATGATAATAAATTGGAAGAGCATGGTCTCCTAGATCCTCTGATTTAATCCCCATGGATTTATTTCTGTCAAATCAAGTATACAGCACTCCTCACACAATTGAATACATGGAAGGCAGAATTAATAATACATTTAGATCAATTATACCTAATATGCTGAGAAATGTCAAAATATCATTTAAAATAAAATTGAATTATGTATTCGATAGTAGTATTTTTGAAAATTTATTATAAATTACTTTTAATAATATTTTGTCAATTTATTTTATGTATTTCGTTATATTTGTTTTACAATTCTAACAATTTTTTTATCAAATAATTTACACATGTGTAAATAAATAATGCAATTAGTATATTCACAATTAATAAAATTAGTGTATTAATTTAGGAAATATCTCGAAAATCATTTGTTGGGTCAACTGACTTTATTTATAAACAAAAGCTAAACACTTGTCTATTGAAACAATTGGAAATAATAAATATTAAATTGAACAATAGATGGCGCTTTGCATCACCTTTCCATATTATGAATAATGAATATTATGTCAAAAGTTAACGCAAAGGGATATATCTTGAAAACTATTAGGTTTACGTGTAAAATACCTGTATACTGAAATGATTTTTCGAAATTCCAATTCGTTTTAAATGAAGTGGCATCTTGAATGAAGAAAAATGCACAGGCCAAATTTGACGCATCTTGAGCACAGGGATGCCGACGACTTTGGAAGTTGAAAAAACCTGTTTTATCGGCAAAGTGGGGATGTTTGAGGTACTGAAGCGCTTGATGGCATATTTATTTTGTTGTTGGGCTCAATTGACTTAGGTTAGTCGTTCATCAGTTGGCTAATAAACCGAAAACTTAAAACGCGTTTTTCTCGAAACCATATTTATCAATCTGACATGCACGATCTAATTAACGTAGAGTATTGCCGTTAAAACTCGGCCAAAGAAAACATTTTTTTTTTTGGGAGCTTAACGGGGAAACATTTCAAAGATTCAATTTATTTTAAGTATTTTTATAGCGCACCAAACGTAAAAAATAACATTTTCTTCACAGGTCGTCATTTTGATGGAAAAAAATCAAATTTTTCAATTTTTTCTACGTCAAGCTCCCAGAAATTTGTTGTACTTTTCGACAATAATATTGTTTTTCATTTCAATTAAACCGTTCGGGCACCAGGCTTCATGCCGTGAAGGACTCTCCGTCCCGGACTCGTGGAGAAAGGGGTACACTATGAGGTCCATTTGAAATTTCGTAATAAAAATAAATTCTTAAAATGTAGCTAAATGTTTAATTGAACATAGAAAACCCGAATGTACCAACTATAATAGATTTTGAAAAAAAAATGCAAAAATAGCCTTCTTTGAAATTTCGTAATAAAAATAAATTCTTAAAATGTATCTAAATGTTTAATTGAACATAGAAAACCCGAATGTACCAACTATAATAGATTTTGAAAAAAAAAAAAAATGCAAAAATAGCCTTCTATTCAGCTTAATTACCGAAAAAAAAAATCATAAGGGAGCGAACTACAAAATGGTAACGATCCATTATTAATCGCACTCTTCGCCAATACCTATTCATTATCAAACTCATAGATATGATTTATAAAACGAGTTATAAAATATATAGTTTTTAAGTAAATAGTCTTGGATTTTGAAGGCTTTCATTCCGTGGTATAATTTCAATTTAGAAATAAAGAAAATGCTTAACTTTTTTATTCCACTTTTTTTAATAAAATAAATTTAAAAAAAGTGGATTTACTTTATATCAAAATAAATAAAGTTATGATCAACCTTTTTTCCTCTAAAATGCCTTATATTTCGTCACATTTCACTCCAAAATATAATGCAAATAAAAACGAAAGGTGTCACCCATGTAAATTCAATAAAATCCATCTAACGCGGAGTACAATGTACACAAACCCAATGATAATTCACAATGTCAACGTTCTCGGTTGGAAAGTTTTTGTTTTTTTAGAAATGTATGGTTCTTTGCGTTATAAATATAGCTCGGATCCTGAAAATAAAATCCAGATATTAGTCCGCGTAAAGCAACATTGTCTGGATATAACTGGATTAAGGTTGTAATGAATCACAACCCACCCACCGTGGAGAACGCTGCGCTGTTTCACGATCCGTTTGCTGATGCAAATAACGCGAAATGACAATTTTGAAATAATTTGAAGGTTTTATTTTTATTAAGTTTGCATTTTTTATCGTTTGACCCACGTTTTAACATGTAAAATATTTATGTGTATTCGTTGCGAAAATTGAGAATTATTTAACTTAGTTTGGTATTTGTAAATAAAAACGTACGTACATGAAATTGAAGAAAATATAATTTATACTGGGGGTATCAGTAATTATTTGCAGTCTAATAATTAGTCAATCCTGTAAACCAAGATATTCTGAACCAACTCTGCCTAAAACGAAACCTAAATATCCCTCCAAAATTTCGCCATCCTGAATGCACTATTCATACTTTCATCTCATCTTTCATCGAGGATTAAAAGATGGATATGACTCATAAAGCAGTGACTTTTGGCGATGATCGACAGCCATTTTAGAAATAATAAAATACATTTGAATGTATTTAAGAATGTATGATGATTGTATATAAAATTAGTTTATTTTAAGCTCTATAATATAGCAATATTTGTAATTATAAATGAAATGAAGTTTTTTAATATTGAAAAAATGTAGACGGCTGGCAGAAAGGATTCTAGTCGATAGCCATTTATCAAAATAAAAATGTACTACTTATTGTACTGTTTTAAACTATTGTACAAATGTATGATAATAAAGATATTTACTACTACTGTAGTCGGTTGTATTCACTTTACTTCACAATTTTATTATACACTAAACCACGTAAGTAATGTTTTTCTGTAATATATTTGACGATAAATTAATTAATGTTAATAAAAATAAAATTAACTTTATTAACGGTAAGCCATTTAAACGAATACAAAAGATTATACAAATAAAGAGATTTTCAATTATTTAAATCTACGCTCATATTTAACTATCACTATCACAAAAAACACAAATAAGGATTAATATATGAGTGCAGGTTTAAATAATTGATAATATCATCATATGTATTCCTCATGAAAAATTGAAATATAACAAATTATTGTGTATTCTACTTTCTATATATTTTTTTTTATTAATTTTAAAAATTGAACAATCTTATTATGTGTACACCTTTGATAATCAAATATACAGGGCATACGAAATCCAAATTAATTCTCTATTTTTTTGTTTAATTATTTAATGAGAAATTATTTTCAAATTAAATAAAACACAGTAATATTATTGTAACAGTGTTTCTGCAATAAAAAACTGTGGATCAAAAAATCTATTGCGTTTTGCTTCTTCGGGTGAAGGATTTAAATTCTTCATTTAAATCCCTCACCTGAAGAAGCTAGCTAGTAAAAAGTATTTTACTATATATATCCATCATAGTTATCATATTAATTATAAAATAAAACAAGTAAGAAAGAGGATATAATAAAACAAAACTATTTTTTTAATCGATTTTAAAAATAGTTCATCTATATGATAAGTTTCTTTTTTTATTAAATATGAAACGAATTTTAAACGCAATACGTTAATAAAATTTGCTAATTGATGATGCTTCGGTTCGCACAAAACGTGTCCTTTGGCTTTGTTATACCCGGAATAAGAATAACGCATCCTCGTGTCAAGAAAACATTATTACGTACAATTAGAAAAGTCATGTGATTGGTAATGGAATTATACTCGGCAAATAAACGGATTGTGAGGCAATAATAGATAGCGTCCGCTTGATCTAAACTGAACCGGTTGTCTCAGGAATTCAACACTTTTTTTCCGTTTATTTGAAAATCGATGCAATAAGGATATAACATAGCATACAATGAAAGTGCAAGTGAACTTCGGGGATATTCCGTAAGGCAGATGTTCAGTTTAACGTGTACGTAATTTTTTATCGCCACAGTCTTATCAACTTTTGTAATAGAAATATATATTTACATAAAATTAAACTTTTAAATTAAATTCACTTGGTTTAGTTTTACTTATGTTTATTTTAATTTCAACTAGTTTCAGCTTAATTCCATTATCAAGAATGATCATTCTCATATATAATTATTTTGGTGTCCGAATATTTACATAAAATGTGAAGTTAATTATTAACGTAAACATTTAATTTAACATTTGCTCTACATAATCGACGCGATTCTGTAAGAGAAATTTTGCGTTTAAGGTGTACATTAATTTTTATCATAATAATCTAAGCAAATTTTGTAATACACATTAAACTTGATATTTCCCTACGGAATAGCCCCGAAAATCCCTATTTTTATCAATATTTCAATACGTAGATTTAAATATCTTTCACCGCTGATTAATTTAACTGTATTGTTGTATCACAAGGGATGAAGTAAAATAAAACCAAATATGGATTATTTACAAACAATTACTTGCTTTGATAATGGCTCGTTTATGAGTCTAACATTGTCTCTGTAAAAAATAAATGGTGAATGCAAAAAAAGTAATTAGTTTTATTAACTTAAATAGTTAAAATGTAATGTAACACAAAGTAATCACCATAAAATATTCAACTAATTTTATTTACTAATAAATCATATTATTAATTATAAAAATATTTTACAAAGTGATAAAAAAGAAACAAATAAATTAATAGTATAAATCAGAATCCTAGATTACTGTACTTCCTTCTACAGTAATCTAGGATTCTTTTTTATCACTTGGTAACATATTTTAGGGAAATTGTTAGTCGGGAAGTACTAAAAAGAATAATAAAATTTACAGGCACAAAGACCTATGGTCGATAGCCATTTAACAATTAATCAATGTTTGTTACGTTATTGTAAACTTAATTGTTAATAAAGATTGTTATATATATATATATATACATATTATTTTTCAATATATAATTACACAAGATAAAGAATATTTCAATTGATATGTATAATTCTGTTTTTATATATTGTCTGGTTGTTGCTATATTGACATTTGTTGCTTTCTATGAATGAATTTGTGTCCTTCATTGAGGTTCTTCTAATTATTATTTTGATGTAAAAATATAAGATTAGATTTATATAAAATTTTGTCTTACCATCGATGTTCTTTATATGGAAATGATATAATTATATAAAAATAAAATATCGCTACATTTTATGGCTAATTAATATATTAATACCTTGAAACAAACAGGTATTGTCATGACTCGATGTTGACGAGAAATTATAACCGTCATAAATATCGGTAAATAATAGTTTAACATTTTTTCATGTATTTGAATTTAAAATTGATGTTCTACTTATATCTGTGTTTACGGTTGTATGTCGGACTATAACTATCTCTTTTTACATTAGTTAAAAATGTATCACAGAGTAATGGCTTCAACAATCAATTATATAGAGAATTAAAGTATTAACAAAGATGACTAAATACACTTACCATGTTATATATTCAATGGTAAAATCTTTTACTAGCGGATATCTAATGTTCGAAATATATCACTTCACAACTGTAAATTTGTAATAATTTAGCGAATTATTAAAAAAAATAGTTTATAACAAAAACAAGCATTCCTCGAAACGCACTCACGAACCATTCAATCGCTACTAATTTACAAGAGCAAATCCTGTTCTCTATCTGCGCGCAAATCGCAAAAAAAACACTGATAAGAATGGAATTCCTCCGCATCCTTCGGTCCACGCATTTTTGCAACACAATTGAGACGGAATTTTCGCGCCGCGGCCAGATGTACTGACTTTTCTATTGCTTTATTTAAATGCAAACAATTATAAAATTTAAAGAGAAATATTTAAAAAAGTGAAATTTCCAGCACTTCAAATAATATGACGGTTTGAAAAATTCCTTTTCTTCGCATGTATATTGTAATTAGGTATATATTTCGATCACCATTGAAATGAAAAATTAATTTCATAAATAACAAAATGGACATCAAAAACCTTTAATCGATGTTACACTAACGTTTAGTGTTGTTTTAATGTTGATGCAAAATTAATGGTGAGCGTTTTGTTTAGTGGGAAGTAATGATGGAAATGGATTTTAATTTATTAATTTGTTGATTTCTAAGGCGTTTACTTCGTTGTACTTATACATATTGAATATATTATATAAAACATTTTTTTAACCTACTAACTAAAATAAAATCATTAATTGTACAAGAACTTATGATTTTATTTTATTGATTAAAGATACACGTAGCATTATTATTAAGGTTGCGATTTAGTGGAAAGAGATAGCTATATAGTAAAATGGAAATAATCGTTTGAAAATAGAGCTATTCTTTTGGATTTCATAATATGAATGTGTATTCACATTTTTTATCTACCAAGTATAAAGTATTAGTCTAAATAAAAAATAAATCGTTAATTTTCGTGTATTACGTCAATTTACTAGTTTAAGTTAGAAAAGAAAATTGTAAGATATAATGAAATTAATAGGTCATGTCTGCTAAGTTATTTGAATGCAGAATTTAGTGAAATCCTTTAAATTTTCATTGGACAAGTTTTTATTAGCAAAAATTTAATTTAAAATTTGCTATAAATTTGATCAATTTTCATTGTTTTTCACAATTATTTTTCATAGAAACTAAACATTAAAATAATTTTTAATTTATCTGATGAAATTCCTGCTTATTTTAAGATTATTTTAATGTATAATACAATATTGTTCATTGATCACAACAACAATCTAACTCAAATTAGTGATTGCCCATATTTCTATAGCTATCTCTTTCTTCTAAACCGCACCTTTAAACTAGAATTAGAAGAACTAGTACTTTGATAATCATACTCTATATATCAAAACTATAGACACTAAAATAAAATCATAAGTAATACATAGTTAAAAAATCATTAAAATTGATGTTTTTTTATATTAAAATTAATTAATTAACAAATAAAAAAATATGGAAAATTTTCCTTTTTTTCTGCAATAAATAGACATTTGTTTCATAAATACATTTTTAGTAATTAATTCTATGCAGTGAATATAAGAAAATAATTATTTTGTGGTCAGAAAGACATCTGGTCAATAGCCCAAGACAGACAAATCTTTATTATAGTGTATATACCCAATGCTTGTAAAAATGCAATGGTCTGAATAAAGATATTTGTATATATAATTATTTTGTATTAATTATTTCCATAATCTATTATTTATTTATTAACAGAAAATATCTTTATGTCTGCCGATGTCGAGCAAGTCAAGCGCCAGGCATGCTAGCCTAGAGCTCGTATGAATGGTTTGATCGTCCCCAATTTGATATTGAAAAATTACAAATGCTATTGGGTCGATATGGTTACAATTTTTAGACAGATGCCAATGTGTGAATGGGACTAAATTGTCTATTAGGTAAAAGTAAACACGTGGTTTGTTTCACAATAAATTTAAAATAAATAATATTTTATTCTGACTAGTTTCGATGTTTACATAATTTTCAAAGAATAGTACAAATGAAAATTATGTAAAAATCGAAACTAGTCAGAATAAAATATTATTTATTTTAAATTTATTGTGAAACAAACCACGTGTTTACTTTTACCTAATTGTTTAAACATGTTTCACCAAGTGTTAAGTGAGAAATTAATTCAAGAGTTAAATTGTCTATATTTATACAGTGAGGATTTTATTGAATTGAACATAGCCTTATGACAATATATGACTATTAAATAAAATGAAACAAAGATGATTCACAACAAACAAATATCTATTGTGTAATCCAATGTTCAGCGGGGTAAATGCTCGGGAAGTAGTTGTTTCAATAGATGTTTGTAAAACTTACAGTGTAAGTAATTGCAGTTGCAAAAAGGGATTGATCGAATTTTATTGATCATTGCCAGAAATTTTCCTTGTTTAATTTCATTGTAAATTACAATAAATTACAATTGCAGTTGGAAAAAGGGATTGATCGAATTTTATTGATCATTGCCAGAAATTTTCCTTGTTTAATTTCATTGTAATTTAAATAACTGCAAACGTATGAATCATCTTTGTTTCATTTTATTTAATTTAATTTCATTGTGATATATTAATGCAAATGCGCTGCTGGTAGAACAACATATGCTTTTCAGTTCCAGAAAAATGATCATTTTCAACTATTTCTAGCCACTTTAATAGCTCCGCAAAATTAACATGGAATTTTATGGGAAAGGTATAGGAAGACCGGCCGATTGGCCGTTTTGGATGCAACTGGAGCTGGGCTAAATTATTTAGTTAATAGACAATTTAGAAAGATGTTTTTTTAGCAATTGATTATCAAAGAATAAAGACACGTTTTCCATATAGATCACCTTTCTACTTCGCCTTTGATCCTCAGGAAAAAAAAAAAATTAACAACATTTTCGCCCAAGTCACGAAATCCAATTTTGCAAGCAATCCGAAAGAAAAATAATTTCGCAATGTGTTTCAAATTGTCAGAATTTATGTTCCCATTCTTTGGCCATATTTTCATATAATATGAAGTCATTTGATAATATTCGCATTTTGGTCGAAATTCCATTTTTTCCCTTATGAAATTGTCAATTTTCCATTAAATTTTTTTCTCTCCAAAAAATCTGAAAAATTGTTGAAGACTCTTGGTGATAGTGTAAAGAACATTAAGTAGTTAATTACTAGAAAAACAATTATTTTCAATAATTTTGGGCCATTTACATGCACGATATTTTCGAATTTGCAGAATTCTGTTAATAGTTCACAGAAATTAATTAAAACAGTCTCCACAACCACCTGACGGAAGATTATAAAAATTATCAGTTTCAACGCGCGCGTCTTTTTGTTCTCTACTACGCGGTCGTTTTCGTCTATTAAGTTTATGTATTTTATTGTACATTTTTTTATTGTAAAATGGTGTTTCGCTATGAAAAATATAGAAAATTGTGCTTCAATGAAAAGTAACCATTTTACGTATACACCAAATACAAAATATTCAAAACATATTGTATCTGTACTATTGAATTATATACGTACGCAAATTATATATATATATACAGGGTGAGTTTTTTTCGATGTTCTCTATGGGGATCTCGGAAACTATAAGAGATAGAAAAACGGTTAAATGGGGAAAGAAGTGTAGTTTTATAAGACGAATAAAATGACACTTTCAAAATATTTGAAAAAGTCAAGGGTAACTAGATATTTTGAAAAAAGTAAAATGTGTCAATTTTTTGAAATCAATATATCTCTATTATTATCATAGATGGAAAAAAACTGTAAAGGACAAAGTTGTAGAAAATTTTACACAGATTAATAACAAAAAATAAAAAAAAATTTTTCGCCCTTATTTTGGAAGATATGACACAAACTTACCTTTTTTTAAATGGAAACAGTAGTTGGCCATGACTTTATTAAAAGGGTTATTTTTTTCCCTTTAATCCGATATAACATATGCCATAGTTATTTTTAAAATAAAATAAGTTACAGTCGTTTTTAATGTTACCATCCACCAAAAAATAGTTAGCCATGAAAAAGACAAAAGTAAAACAATTGCAGTTGTTTATTCTAAACACACATTAATTCATTTCCATATTTGGTTTGTTTCGATAAGTTTGTTTTGTATATTTTTTGTGTTGTAAGTTTTTTAAAGTGATAATGAATTTTTCCAACGAAGAAAAGCGTGATATGCTTGTTTGTTACATTCAGTGTAATAAAAACGCTGCGGATGCTGCAGAACAATATTATAGTCAATATATCGATCGTCGGTAGCCATCTTTACCAACATTCAGAAGTATCACCGTTTTAGACTTTTTTCTGTGGGGTTATGTGAAGAACAAAGTGTATCAACAATCATATCAATCTGTGGAGGATCTTAGACTAGCTGTACTTGAAACATTTTATTCTATTGACAGAAGAAAAGTAAAAAAAAACACAAATTCGATTTTAAAAAGATGTACTTTATGCCATAATAATAATGGTGGACTTTTTGAGCATCTTATGTAATATTTAAAATTTTCTTCTATTATTATTTTGATAATTTCGGAATTATTTTACTTTATGTTGCTTTTGACAAATCTAAAGAAAGATAATACATTAAATATTGATTTCGTTGCTATAAACAACCGCAATTGTTTTACTTTTGTCTTTTTCATGGCTAACTAATTTTTGGTGTATGGTAAAATTAAAAACGACTGTAACTTATTTTATTTTAAAAATAACTATGTCATATGTTATATCGGATTAAAGGGAAAAAAATAACCCTTTTAATAAAGTCATGGCCAACTACTGTTTCCATTTAAAAAAAGGTAAGTTTGTGTCATATCTCCCAAAATAAGGGCGAAAAATTTTTTTTTGATTTTTTGTTATTAATCTGTGTAAAATTTTCTACAACTTTGTCCTTTACAGTTTTTTTCTATCTATGATAATAATAGAGATATATTGATTTAAAAAAATTGACACATTTTACTTTTTTCAAAATATCTAGTTACCCTTGACTTTTTCAAATATTTTGAAAGTGTCATTTTATTCGTCTTATAAAACTACACTTCTTTCCCCATTTAACCGTTTTTCTATCTCTTATAGTTTCCGAGATCCCCATAGAGAACATCGAAAAAAACTCACCCTGTATATATATATATATATATATATATATATATATTCAATGACCCTTTCCTACCCATATGGGTGTAGGGTAACGCGAATTATTAAATAATATTAAACTTTATACTTACAAATTGATAATTTGCCTTTTTTTTTCTTCAATTAAAATGGCATGTATCAACATAATATTCATTATTTAATTTGTTATACGTAATAAATAAATATAAATTGGAGATTTCTAAAATGCGAATGGAAGAAACTTGACGAAGTATGAGAATTTTGATTGCAAATCCATAATATTTACGTTTTATTTTGAAGGATATAGCTAAGCTAGTCAGATATTTTATTTAAAAATATAAATTGTGACTAGATTAATTAATTTGCAGAAATGTAGTTATCCCGCTATTTTGTGTACAAGTCAAGCTTGGAGTCTGCTGAGCTCAAAGACTTCACCAGTGCGACCGGTGAAACTAATCGTAAGCGTTTGATTATTTTATATGCTGTGATAAGGCCTACGTATTTATGTGAATATTTCGGTACTAGGACGTTAATGACTGTGTTCAGCAGACGCGATCCGTCCCACCGACCGTAGAATTCGTACGTATAAACGTAAAAATTATGATGTATTATAGTTATTTGCTACTAATTGAAGATTAAAGCTGAATTTAAAAGTTAGATTAGTTCCACCGATCGCGTCTACTGATCGCGACCATTATAACACGAATTAGTGACAATCAATAAATCCACAGCCATCTCTTTCCAACCTTAAATGAATCTAAATTTAAATAAAAATGATTTGAAAATAATTGAAAAACTATTTCCACATTAAGCTCTGTGACATTTTGACTTAGGTTAAGTAAGTATTTTAAACAAATGCACATTGAAACTACTACTTCCCGGGCAAATACCCCTCCAGACATTGAATTACATAATGTACACCTGCTGTTGCATATCAATAAAATATTGCATGTAAATTTAATAATATACGAAATTAGTTCGAAAATAATTTAAAGACGTTTGACAATCTTACCCTCTGCGCAATTTCGAGTTATGGAACCTACCACCCCAATACATATCGGTGCCAGACAGACAAATCCCTTACTTTTTTGTAACCATTTTATCGAAAACCATTTTATTACGTAATGGTTCCAGTTTGAGTTTATACTCGCCTTAACTTTTTGTTTTAATTAGTAAAATATCTATGATTTTCAACACTTTTTTATTTAATTTCACTACAATTGTTTCAACCCCGACACCAATTGGTAAAAGGGGACATCCATTATATATATATATACAATTGTTTCAAAAGTTAAGTGCCTCATTAATCAACGATATTAACTTTTTTTGTGTTACTAAACAGTATAAAAACAACTGAATATCTATCAGCCAACCGGCAACCGCACACAAGCGCTTTTTTTACAAAACCAAAGAAACTCACCTTTCGGGAGAATACGGAGCAGCAATGGAAACAACAGAATCATTCGGAATCTAAAAATAAAGAAATTATATATCTATTTTTTTTAATAAAACAAGCAACATGACATACATCATTGAGTACAGTGCACTCGTAACTCGGCTGGTATTTCTCCTGCTCGCTGAGGGGGCGCTTCAAAATTTTCTCGCGGTCCTGCTTATGCTTCCTGTCGGCCCCCTTCAGTTTGAACACCTTTATCTGACAGGCGGCCGCGTGCTGTCTCTTTGGCGACTCGAATCCCTCACCAGCTTGATATGTCTCCACTTGGATGCGGAACGGCACGCCCTTTTCACCTCCGTGTTTCTTCGGGGTGAATTCTGTACTTATACAATTCACCTAAACAAAACAAAGAAAAAAAAAAAAAAAAACAATAAATGTATTGGTAAAAAAGTGTTTTTTTTTTTTGTAAATGAAATTAAATTTAAAAAATCTGAAAATAATCAATAAAATCGATCACCTTCTTTTTCATCACCTCAAAAATGTCTTACACTGATAGTTTTTGATAAACATCGATTGTAACAATATTTTTTTTTAAATTAATAAAAACCCGTATGGGTGACGTTACAGTTTTGCATTAACTTGAATAAAAACACTTAGAATCTTGTCTTCATTACTTTATTTGTTACCAGATGTACATTTCAGACACAAAGTGACCATTATCAATGGTTGATCATTTTCACGTAACTCACTCAACGCAAAAAAAGTTTTGCATTAATTTCAATACATTACAAATGAACAAGTCTTTTGAGTATTTCTGTAGAAATTGGAAAGACATACGAACCTCTCATTTTGATCATTTTAGCGCTATCTGTTGTATAATTTATGTTGCCGTTAATTCAATCTTGGTTCAAAATCTAGCGACAGACGTGAGTTTTGTTTATCTGCGGACCGCGGAAAGGGATATGCCCGAATTATCCACGGATCCAGGAACCGAACACCGACTTTTTATAGTTTTTTTGTCATCTCAAGAAAAAAATTGTATGGCATTTTTATGCTTTTGTGTGAAATGGATTTGCCCTTGGATATATCGGCCCGTTTAAAGATCATTGCGGTAAAAAGATGACGTTGCTTGAAGGCGCATTTTTTATGGAGATAAAGAGAACAATAAATGGTGAAGAGGGTCAGTTAAACATTTGGCGAAAGCGGCATTAAAGGAGTGCCCCAACATCATCTCAGAGAAGCAAGATATCACTATATCACTCATCATCCGATCGTTAAACGAACAATTTTTAATTCGCTCTTGCTATAGAGATAATTTATTTGTAAATATTTTCAAAGGGTGAAAATAACCATAAGGTTACTCGAACTTATAATTTTTAATGGTCCTTCGAAAGTATAAATTCGAAATATTTTGTAAGTGGCATCATCAACGAACGTAATACGAGCTCTTCATGGTAGGAAACCTATCAAACGTCATTTCTCTGAATTGAAGAAATTTCAATGTACAACATTGAGAAATAATAGAAATGAAAAAAAAAACATCTTTGATGGGATTTGAACCCATGTCCATCGATTTGTTGCCGAGTGAGTTACCAATTACACGACAGAGATATGGGATATCAAAACTTCAGTTAGTGCTTCAAGTTCACTTATATTTAGTTTCGTTTCGTCCATTAAAGGAAGGCGAACTCATCCTGTATATGAAAGAAGAAAACACAATTCATTAAATGAATTGTTGAAGCACCATTACTCATAAATAAATAAATAATAAATAATATGCATTAATATGATGGAGCATTTTAAGTTTCAGAGTATTGCGCCTTGATATAAAGATCTTAGGCAACAAAAGTGCACACACATTTCTAAGAAATGTATTTACAGGGCTTGCAATGCCCGCGTTATAAATGGTATTGTACCGCCTGACTTACATATTACCAAATTTTCCACACATAAACATATATTGATTGGCATTCCAGCACTTTCTTCTTTAAACATTGAGATTGTCCACATTTAAAAGTTTATTCATTGGCATTCTAACGCTTTCTGTTAGTTTGTTAACTGAAATCGCAAATAGAGTCACACTAATATCCTTGAAGAACACGATTTTCAGGAGTTAGTTATGAATTCTGTAATTGAATAATTAAAACACTAACACTTTCTTCACTTTTAGTGAAGAAAGTGTTAGTATTTTAATTATTCAATTATATTCATCTCTTCAAGTAAATCAAACCAAATACATACATATGAATTCTGTGTTATTCGGAGATTTTTAAATTTTCGATGAAAATTTTATTTTATTATATTTTCAAGTTTCTGTTAATTCTGTATTACTTTCAAAAAAATCACGAAGACCCATAATGAATGTACAAAGAACATTGACTATTAAGTTTCCAGAAAAAAAATATAATTTTCTTAAATATTCCTATATTGTCCACATATAAATATTGTTCAAGTTCCTTCCAACACTTTCAGCTTCTTTGCTGCCTGCAATCGCGAACAGTCCTACTAATAGTGGACTTTTTGAGAACGTGAGTTGTGGATTAGTACACAGAATTATCCATGAATAATTTTGAGGACGTGAGTTGTGGATTAGTACACAGAATCTTCCATGAATTTGGGAAAATTGCATTGTGATCCTATTTTTTTTACTTACTTTGATATATGCTCCAACTTCCTTGGTCGGATCCCAGCTGAATTGGACTGTATTTAAGGCACCACTTGGTTGAATGACGTCATAAAGGCCATACGATAAAGGCACATCAATTTCTAAAATTCTATCACCCGGCCTGGATTGCTGCCAGGAGTTCATTTGCTCCTTTTCCATGTACTGCAGGCGGCGTTCATGGAAACAGATGCGGATCACTGACTAAAAAATGTAAATACATTAAAGAAAATTGTTTTGTTTCATTATAAATTTAATGTTTATTCAAAATGAAGGTATACATTTCAAATATTTGCTTCTTCAAAATAAAAATGGTAGAAACAGAATTCAAACTGTTAAAACGCATGCGCAACCTACAATGAATGTAGGGTAGCCGTGAATCGGCACTTGCACGTCGATTCATATCGACTATTTTTACTGTAAAAAAATGTGACTTTTGTTTCCCTTCCGATTTCTTGGGAACCAGCCACGTAAACCCACTATCGGAGTTCACAAAATCAATATTTGAAAGAATTTTTTATACATTCAATATAAGAACAACCACAAATTTAAAACAGTGGATTATTTATAGCCACATACAAATCAGTTGTGGTCTTATTGCTGATATTGATCATACGTTTCCGTCGTATGAAATCAATCATTTAGATAGAATGAATTTGATAATAGCATACGGACGAAACGTGCGATCAATTTCAGGACCTTGAAATGTTTTATTATTTTAAACTTTAGTCGGTTTAGGTCGTTGGAATTGTGATTCTATCATTGACTATAAATATTTATATACGTCATAAATGGTTTTGTCTTTTATAGTTTGAAAGAAATATTTGAAATGTGTTCCCTCGTGTTTTAATAATGAATTTGTGAAAAAAAAAAACAAGTATTAAATTCTTCTTGAGGTGAATTTGTAGAGTTGTATATTATAAAATTAAATAACGCACATTCCTTTCTCTACTATTAATCTTTTTAGTGAAGAAATGAATATTAGTTTTTTTAATTTTATAAATAATTATAAGTATTCCTTGTTCTTGTATAAAAACATTTCAAAATATAACGGATACTTTTTTCTTATATTAAGTATAAAAGCATTTCAAAATATAACGGATACTTTTTTCTTATATTAAGTAAAAATGATTTGAAAATAATTAATAAATTATTTTCACATTTAGCACTGTGACTTTTGACTTACGTTACGTAAGTACGTTAAACAAATGCACATTAATGCAACAGCAGGTTACATTATGTAATTCAATGTCCGGCGTGGGTATTTGCCCGGGAAGTAGTTGTTTTAATGTGCATTTGTTTAACGTACTTACGTAACGTAAGTCAAAAGTCACAGAGCTAAATGTAGGAATAATTTATTAATTATTTTCAAATCATTTTTATTTAATATATTTAAATAACTGTGACCAAGTGAATAAATACTCTTTTCTATTTATACTTTTTTCTTATTAATCACTTGGTAAAACATTGTTAATATTAAATTAAATTCACTTGGTTTGGTTTTACTTATGTTTATTTTATCAAGTAATGATGATTGATAATGGCATTAAGCCTAAAGTAGTTGAAGTTAAAATAAACATAGGTAAAACTAAACCAAGAGAATATAATTTACAAGTTTAATTTGGTATTTCACCAAGTATTAAATGTGACAACTATTCAAGATATATTAATAATAAGATTTGTTTCGGATGAATCTTTATATATCATTAATCCAAAATAAAATTTAATTTTTCTAAAAATTTAATGTTGGAAACATTAAATATATTTACCTTCAACAGTTTTCCTCTGTACATTGATAAATCTCCCAATTTCTTCAGTTTGATTTCGTAACTTTGGCCCTGATTTAAATAGGTCAAAGTGTCCTCGTTGACTTTCGTTGCGATGCTGGTGGCAGCGGCCAGGACATATTGAAACCTGCAATCCTCAGCAAAGGACGTATTTGTGGACGTCACACCGTAACCGTCTTGGGAAACGGCCGTTGGGGAATTTAAAACGTTTCCTAAAAAGAATTTAAATCTAAATGTTGTTCATAAAAATTCGTGATATTAAATCATGATCAGTCAACTGCACAGTGACATATGCGGGGTTATTCTGTATAAGAAAAGTTAACTTTAACAAGTACGTCATTTTTATCATCACAAGCAATTTTTGTAATAGATATATATTCATAGAATGTGAATTTAATTAAAACGTAACATTTCTCATAAGCAATAACCCGCTAGATAAAATGGCATAGTGAAGAATTAAAAAAATAATAATATCTTTACTCTCAATAAGGTAGATATTGGTGAAACAAATCAATCTATATGTTTCTTTGGCATATATGTTGATTCTGCTCTTAGATGAACCATTAAATTTCATAGGGATGAAAGGGGGTAATGTTTCCTCCCCAGAATTTCACAAACCTTTAAATTTCACAAGTTTTATATGTCAGAACAATTGCTTCTTTCTATATTCATATTTTGGCAATTTAATATAGAACCAAGCAATTGGCCACAATATTTATCAAATGTATACTATGGTACAAAGTATACATTTGATAAATATTATAAACAATCGGAGGAAACTATAGTGCAACACTGATTTTTTTGTTTGATCATCTTATGTACATTTGAAGCCCTTACAGAAGTGTAACTGAATGCATTTTACAGATGTTTCGAGTTCGTTTTACAATAATAGCGAAAATCGCACGATTTATGGCTTTTCAATGCACTTCCGTTTCACTTATCAATATCTTCTACTTGAAAGTGGAAATACGTACCATCAATAGTATTTTGCACAGTACTGTAATTCTGGTGCGACAGAAGTTGTTGCAGTGTGTTGTTTATCATCGAGTTGTGGCTGTCGCTGATGGTCGCGTTTTGAGTTACGGGCACTTGCGAAGTCGGAGTCGCTGGATGTTGCCTGAACGTGCCGACGGCGTCGTTGTTTGTGGGAGATGGAGCTTCTTGTTTGAAGACCGTCATTGCCGACAAGGAGAGGATCGCATCGCTAAAGTTAGACAATAAAAGAAAACAATTGTAATTTAAATTTCCTATTAGTGAGATTGCTAAATTTAAAATCTATTTATTATGGATTATAAATTGAATATCTTCATTACAGAAAATCTTTACATCTATTTAACAATAAATACTTCTACACTTTGAGATTTATTACACATTTATGTTTAGTAAATGAACCTTTGGTCTGTACCACAGGTCTTTCTGCCTGTCCTTGCCTGTTCTTGTCATCTATTACTCATTATTATCACTAACGTCCCTGTCTATGTCTTTCTAGTGTAATGTGGTGAATTCAATGATCTTGGTGATGGAACATTTATATTTGCGGTGTATATTCTGGTTAGAAGGAGTACAAAGAAGATTCAAAATTTTACAATTGTTGGAATTAGAGACAAAAAGATTCAGGACCACCCGATTTCAATTGGTAAAAGGGGACATTGATTATATAGATATATATGTATATATATATATATATGATTCAGGACCTGATGGGAACAGGTTAGCGCTGTGTTTCGTCCTCGAGTACACCACGAGTGTCTGTATACGTTGAAAATAAGTGGATTTGAGGCACTGAATGGAGATTGATATTAAAGGTCTTTGTGGTGTAGTTGGTAGCGCACTCGACCGGCAATCGAGGACATGGGTTCAAATCGCCTCAGAGATGTTTCTTTTCCACTTTATATTTAATTAATTTAAATTATATCACAATGTTGTACATTGAAATTTCTACAATTCATAGTTTAATATTTAAACTTAAGCAGTACTTTATATTTTTAATAATTTCGTCGAATGAGATGAAGTTTCATAAATTATTAGCCTCTTTAATAAAGTATGTAAAGCCCTGTTTATATAATTTCAAATAGAAATAGATAATAAAAAAAATCGATTACAGTACTTTCCCTTGGCTTGGGAAAAGTAAAAACACAAGGCAGAGATTCAATAAACATGCACACACATACATACAGAGATTAACCCTCTATCTGTGTGTCAACTATCGAAGAAGAAATGAAGCAATTAATGAACATTTTGCTATTTATTTCCCAAATTGATAAAATAACTGTATAAAACCTCTAGTAAAAATGAAATAAGACTAATTGAAAAAATATCTACAATGTAGAACAAAGGAAAATAATAATAGCTACAAATTCAAACGAAAAGTAGTGAACGAAGGGAAGATAAAAGAGTTTAAAGATGATTGGAGAAAAAAAAAAATGGAAAATAAGAACAAAAAACCCACAAATATTGCATACAAGATTAAAAAAAAACTTAAGAAATGGTAAAACGAACACACTGGAAAAATAAAAGTCAAAACAATCACATATTAGTAGACGGATAAGAAATTATGCGCCGTTGGAAGAGTACTTTGAGAAATTACTAAATGTGACAAATATAGAGAAATCCGTAAACGTGGAAATCACAGCATCGAGTTATACTGCACTGCAGAAATGTCAAAGTGGGAGGCAACAAAGAGAATAGTGATGTATGAAAGGAAGATGTATATGTTAAAGCAGGAGAGACTGGTAAAGGAAATGTGGTATGCTCGTTATAAAGTTTGGATGAGAGGAAAGGGTATAGGGTGAATGAATGAAAAGTAGAAATTATATAAAAAAAATAGGATAGTCGTGCCTCTTAGTGGATCAGAAATGTTACGGCTCCAAACTCGCTGTAAATCACCGTAAATTGTGTCAAGAAAGCTTTGTCATTTTTTTTTTTAATTGGCAATGGTTTACAGCGAAACGTATCACATTGACGTCAATAAAAATTACACATTCGGTGAGAAATTCAATAAAAAAAAGACATTAAATGCAGCTACGACTAAATGCTCTCCCCTATCAAATTTCCTTAGCTGCCCTTTCTTATGACAATATATTCTTCTCTTTCTCTAAACTTTTTTTCCTTCTACATCGTCTTTTATCTCGGAGATTTTTACTCCAATCACGACATAAGTAAGTAGAGAATGGGGAGAGAAGCCTTGAAGTGGAACTTCAGAAACGTCAAACTGATATTGTGAATAGCATTTATAACCCTCACTACAAATGCCTACAGGTAATTAGCAAACTGCCACATTACATCGCAGTTACCGATTCAGAAGTGGGAATGAGGAGCAAGCAAGGAAAGTGTGAATGAGAAATGAGTATATGAGATGTAGGTTTTGTGACTGTGGGAAATATGTGAGGGAGCAATGGGTAGTGGAGTGTACGGTAGTGTCTGGCGCGAGGGAGTTGAAAGGATTTTTTCCAACGAAAAGAATGAGTGCGAGTGGTAAGGGCATGAGTACATTAAGAATATTAGTGAGACTAAGGCCAGGCAGGAGTAGCTAAGATAATACAAAAAAGATAAGTTGCTGCGATTGTGTCAGTGAAAGAAGGAGATAAGTTTTAGCTGGAATTTGGGTTGTCTTTTTTGTTTTGTGTATTTATGTATCGATTCCGTTATTGTAAGAATTGTATTGATTAAATTAAATAAATTTGATTTGAAAATAATTAACACATAATTTTTACATTTAATTATTAATTATTTTAAAATCATTTTTATTTCATTTATTTAAATAACTGTGACCAAGAGAATGATACTCTTTTTTATTTATATTGTATTGATTTGTATTGTTTATCTATTTATCCATCTGTTATAGTTTGCGGATTTCTGTATATTTATCAATTACAAATAATTTCAGCAAAAACACATGCGTCAGCAGCTACAGAGTGATCAACAATAATTGCAGATAAGTTAAATTTCCCGCCTAAAAATCTGGGGAGTTTTATTGCTCCAAGTTCATGCCGGGGAAAAATGAGTATAGGATAAGTATATTCGACACTAGCAGCGTCGTATTTTGTCAATGCGTTTTTAAAAATTGAATGCATACCCTAAACGAACTTAAAGCAGTAATTGAAAAAGAGATAAGGAAATTAAGTCCGGAGCAGCTTCAACATGTAAAAATTATATATATATAGTTATTATTAAATATTTAATTTATTTTTGGGAAGAAATGTTTGCTACACCAATGGCAATTTATGAGATTTTCTTTTCATATGATCAGTTGTATAAATATATGTATTTGATTGCCTACCTATCAATCATTGAACAAAGTAAAAGGAACTTTACACCAACTAAAAAGAGAAAACCACCAGGACATGACACAATAACAAACGGGATGGTAAAACAAATGGACGAAAAAGTAATAAAATTATTTTGGGAAATTACGAAAAAGGATTTTGGGAGAAAACAAAATTTCGAGGATTGGAATGAAAGAATAATTGTAGCAATTTATAAGAAGTGTTACAACGAAACTGTTACAATTATAGGGGGATTGCATTACTGGGTACTGATCGAAGGTATAGAAAAGAATATTGGAGAGCAAGCGCGTATCCATGGGGAAGTCTTCGCCAAAACTCCATGGTTCTCTAATTTTCACGAGTTTATCGAGTACACAGGGAAGATATTGTCAGAATTTCACTATTGATCATTATTGAGTTTACATGGAAGATATTGTCAGAATTTCATTATTGATACATGCAATTATTACTATTATCATAATTGGTTAGTTATTCAGTCTTCATATTTTCATTACTGAGTTTCAGTGTGTCTTAGAAAGACTGGCTGGATGCGCTACTAGAAGAGAAGACTTCGAAATATATTGTAAATTACACTAGAATCAAAAAGTGACTTTATATTGAGTATACAAGCCCAAATTTTTACAAAGGAAAAAAAACAATAAGCACAATATCGACGCATATCTCGTATTCATTGATCTGAATTATTATAAATAAAAAACGAGTTTCTTGTCATTATTCTTGAAAATAAAGAATCAGCCCAGTTTTCTCAAGACGATATTGATCGGCATAAAATTGCGAAAAAGTGCTAAATTGAACCTCTATCTCTTATAATAAGTGACATCCCCATGGTAAGACTAAATTTTTAAACATGCTGTTTATACGAAAATACACATTTTAAAAAAATATGAAATTCAATGTCAAAAATAACAATAATAATATATTTTACAAAAATTGATACATTGTCAAATGCAAATGCTTCTTATTGTATATTATTGTACAAGGAAATAGCGAACTTTGTACAATAAAATACAATATGAAGCATTTGCATTTGTCAATGTATCAATTTTTGTAAAATTTATTATTAGGCAAAATTTTATCATTTTCAAAGTTAAACTTTGTTTAATGTCAGGAAACTGAAAATAAAAATATGGAACATAACAAGTGTGTTAAATTACGGTTTCATCAAGAATGTAGCGCCACAAGCATTAATTATATATTATTATTGTTATTTTTGATATTGTATTTCATATATTTTTAAAAATGTGTAGTTTCGTATAAACAGCGTATTTGAAAATCAAGACATGACAAGCCAGTTAGACAGATTTATGAAAACACGGAAGAGTATAGTGTTTTCATAGATCATATAATGCAAGAATATCAACAAGACTTAAAACTAACAAAAGGATATAAAAACTTGAAATCAGTAAAAATCAGCGAATGTACGTTTTCAGACGATATGATATTATCAGCTGGAAATGAAGATTTATAAAACAACATTGGCATATAAGTTAAGACAATACAACATAAAAATAAATTAAAACAAAACTAAGGCAATTGTAATTGGGCAGAAAACAGATTGCGTAAATATTGAAATAAATGACATGAACAAGTAGATAGTTAGGAGTAACAATACATTATGTTTCAAGTGTAATTGAGATACCACTGAAACAATTAGTATACAGTCTTACTAAGACTGATCTACACCGAAAGCCAAATATTTATAAGAAATAAATATGTATCTAAAAATACAAAATTAGCCATATACAAAACCGTAATATTCATATATGGATGCGAAACTTGGACTTTAAACGCATAAAAAGTAAGGATCGATTACAATTGCCCGGGAACGAGACAGGAATGATATTATTATTAAAAATTTCAACGAAAGTGAAAGAAGAAACTGGAAACATCACTCTAGAATGTTCCATAGAGCGCGCGACGGTAAACGCGGCGTCATCGAAAGTTCCGAAAAAGAGCATGTCATATAAGCGAGCGCTAGTGGCGCTGCAGTCAGTCTATCACGAACGTCCGAGTGCTGAACATCTCGTTATAAATAGTGACAGTGTGATGTAAATAAATGTGTTAAGTATATTGTAAATAAATAAATCGACATTGTGTTACTTATTTCCGAATCTGAATAAACTCGATTTCGTAACAATTCATTGAATCCATTCTTACAATTATTTTTTTCTTGTTTTCATCATCTATGTATGATTAAAATATATATGCAAATGCAGTACCTCATATTAAAGGAATTGTTGGAATGATCTGCTCCTAAACCATTCAGCGAACCCTCGATGTCCGCATTCAGGTCAGCAATATCATCTACTTGCCATTGCGGCATTCTTGATGTACCTGCAAATTCGATATATTATTATTACACAATAAATATATTTCAATACAGTTTTTTAATAATGATCATTTTATTTATCGGCAAACATATTTTATATAAAATTAGTTAAAATGATCACTATTTAAAAAAAATATTAAATTGAAAATTATTTTTGCCGTTAAATAAAATGATCATTTTTTTAATAAACTGAAAATTAATTTTCAGATTAATATTAAGAGCCGCAAAGACATCTCAGACCTTTTTGGAGAAAACAAATTTTAGAAGTAATTTGAAAAAAAAACTAAATGAAAAAAAAAAAAAAATGCGAAAGTCCATAACTCAAAATTAATTTTCAGTAATACAAACAAACTAGAAGTGTTTTATTATCGTGAATTACGATTTATAACAAAATCGAAGTTTTAACAATAAATAATTATTTTCTCTTTAGTTACTGCAATAATTTTTATTTAGTGAAATTGTGTTTTATTGAAATTAAGTGTTTACTTATTATTATTATTATTATTATGATAGTGTTAAAATTTCAATTAACTTGCTTTATGATTTTTCTGATAATCAAATTCTTACATTTAATCAAATAATCCATTTTATTCATACTAAACCGATTTCGTTTGCGGTTATCACTGGAATTACGAAGCGCGCACGCAAAATCGACTCGGACCGAAATAAGTTTTTAATGTAACGTACAAACAAATTATATTTATTAAAGAAATTATTACTATATAACACGGCCGATATGTAAATCATAAATAAACACACGCTGGTCACTCGTAAGTGTTAGAAGATTGCTGATAAAAAAATCGGTTTAGTGATAAGGGTAAATATAGATAATTTAATGAGTTAATGAAGTTCATTCGGATAAACTGTACCAACAACGGCTGTTCGATTTATGATTCGTATTAAAACGAGGATGTGTTGTTGTTGAGTTTTTTTTAACACAAAGAAGTTAAGGTTCATTAAAGTTAATAGAAACTATTTTTATTCACTTGGTCATAATTATTTTAGATATTTAAATTGTTTATTATAATTGACGTAAAAGTTACAAATGATGATTTAGGTCATCAAGATTGTGTGAATTGATCTAAGACGGTTGACTATTTTGTTTGTGTTTATGAATGACCATGTCATGTTTCACAAAATCCAAAACTAGATAGACAATACATAATTTCTTGGGATACTAAAAAATCTACGTTCTTTCAAATCAAATATATAAAATTTTTAATATGTAATTATAATTGTAATTTGGAAATGGAGATTCCGTTAATAAAGTAAATTGAAATTGAAATACCTTCGTGATTATTTTATTTGTGAGAAAAATACAATGAACTTATTTTCTCAAAAAGAACAATCTTCTTTTGTCACAAAAAAATAATAGAAATCAAAAAAATCAAGTTACTTAATGATATACCTTCGTGATTTTGTTTTTCCATTTTTTTTTTGAGAAGAAAAAAGTTCATTGTTTTCTTTTTACCCTACAAATAAAGAAACAAAAATCACGAAGGTATATCATTAAGTACCTTCGTGATTTTTTTTTATTATTTATTTTTTTGTGACAAAAAACAATGTTCTTTTTGAGAAAAAAACTTCATTGATTTTTTAAAATTTGTTTGCGACAAAAATTCAAAAACTCAAAAAAAAAAACGAAAATAAAAAATTAGGAATGTTCTTGATGATGCTAAAAATATTATTTAGATCCTGATAAACTATGTATCATCTATGTAATTTTAGATTTTGATTGATACTTGCGAAAAAATTAAACACCGTATTAATAGAATATTTACAGTTTGAACCACAATTTTCAATTAAAAATAGCATCGATTTAGTAGATAAAATAAAAAATATAAAGTAGTTTGTATATCGATAAATAGTCTTAAGAAACTGATACATTTTGTAAATATCTTCACCTGAAGAAGCAATAAATTTGCGAAACAATTGTAGTGAATAAACACAAAAACTTTGAAAATCAAGAAGTTTTTCTTTTTATTTTTTTAAAAATAAGTAAAGTAATATGGATTTTCAACACATAAATGCCTCAACAATCAACGAAAAGAAGGCTAACATTTTGTTCACATTTGTATTTTTTTTTCTGGCGACCACGGACGTCCAATGAAGATGACTACAGGGGAAAGTATAGTATATAGTTATTAGGAATTCAAAGATGAAAACTCCGTCGTTCTATTTTCTTTTTTTTTTTGGACGCTTGTAATCTTTGTCTAACCGCAGACGCTCCCGAAACATCCAATCGGCAGGACTCTTAAATAGTTTCCATAAAACATTCAAGTGGCTGGAAATGGATGCAAATAATTATAATAATAATTATATAATAGTTATTTACGTAATAAATTTATTATGATTAATATTGAGTATATAACTACAACTCCACAACACAATTTCCGTTCAGCCGCCTTCATCAAAACATTGCACATGGAACACACTAGTCTGATGAGATTCGAAAACCCGAAATGGCCATCACTAGTTATCAATACGCTGGATGAATGGTGGCTGAACATTTCATTAAATGTGAATAATTCACGTTTTTGAAAATACTAAAATACTAAAAGCCTTCGCGATTTTTGTTTCTTCATGAAAAAAAGTAGAAATTTGGTTGAAAATTAAAAAAAAAAAACAGCTAAAAAGCTTAATATTCGGGGCTATTCTGTAAATGAAATGTTAAGTTTAACGTGTACGTTATTTATATCATCACAGTCTAAGCACCTTTTTTAAGAGATATATATTTATAGAATGTGAATTTAAGTAATAGCGTACACTTTTGTATAAATTTCTCACTGTGAAACAAACCACGTGTTTAATTTTTACCTAATTATATAACGTACACGTCAAAATTAACTTTTCCGGTATTGAATAGCCTCGATTATACCAAAATGTAGCTGAAGGATTGGGGAATAATCTGGAAGAAATTGAACCTCATTAAATATTTATTTTTCAATCAACAAGCTCGCCAACTTCGCTTTCGCAAAGTAGGCTACCATTTGGCTACAGATTTTAAACCTATTTCAAATTAGTTCATATTTGTGACCGATATATATTTGTAACAAACACGATTTTGCTAAAAACATTCCTATTATCCAGAGCCGTAATAATTTTCGTGTTTCAGACCGAATATGCCGGATGTAATCAAAACAACGTGCAATCGTCCAGTTTGATTTGCTCAGTGAACCTTGTAACGTCGATATTTGATAACGTGTCCTGCATTGATGTGCCTTATAATCAAAGCCAGTGTGTAGATATATATAAAAAATGTTATGCTGAGATTAAAATCCGGATCATTATTTTATGGCATGATATTGGAAATGTGTTAAATAATTCTAAATATTTTTTTAAGATAGTTAATAATTTAAATAATTTAATTTAAATGTAAATTTACAGACAATAATAGGTATGCTTTAATTGTATGTACAACGTTAAGTTTCACAAAGGCTCATTAGGATATCGCGATAATTTTAGCATCGTCTGCAAAGCTTTTCAAGGCGTTTCTAAATTTCAGAATAATGGTAACTCCAAAAGGCATAAATTAATACTATTTTTGTTTGCATAGAATTGCATTCAAATAATATCGTCTTTGTAAATTAATTATTTTGTGTAGAATTTTATTCACATAATCTCGACTTTGTAAATTAATTATTTCTCATATTGGTGAACCATTTTTAATTAATAATGATAGGAAATTAAAACATTTAGGGCAGAAAGACCTATGGTCGATAGCCCATGACAGACTACTAACATAATTGTACATATTGTTATAATCAATTTTGTTGTCATATTGTCTGAATAAAGATGTTTGCATATATATAAATCATTTTTTTCATCTTTCACAGAATCTGTGTAACATAAAAAAAACTAGTGTTTCAATTTCCTATCATTATTAATTTTGTTTGTTTGTGCAGAATATTATTACGATTTGAATAATATTCTACAAAACTATATATATATATATATATATATATATATATATATATTCATTGATTTATTTACGGTAAATCACCTTTATACAGAATAATAACAATATTCAAAATGTTTAGGTAAATAGCATGACTGTAAATCACATATAGGTGTAGGGTTTCTACAAAACAAACAAATACATAATTAATTTCCAAAATCATAGCAACTCCAAAAGCTATAAATATTTTTTTTGATTGTATAGAATTGTATTCAAATAGTTTCGATTTTATAAATTAATTACTTTTTTATTTGTTTTGTAGAATATCATTCAAATCGTAACAATATTTTGCACAAACAAACAAAAAATAATTATTAAAATTAATATGGTTGTTATTGAACTAAATAAATTTGGAAAACTATATTTCTTAGGTAGTTGCACTTTTAATAAATATAAATGCTTATTTATGTTTATTAAAACTTCAACTACTAAAGATAGAAACATAGTTTCCGAAATATAACTAATTAGTTAAAGATGGTTAATTAACCATCTTTATTCAAATATGTATATGTATGTACAATAATATATAAAATTAGAATTATATTCTGTAAATGAATCGGCTATCGACTGGAGGTCTTTCAGCCTCCGAAATGTATTTAGTTCAATAAAAAATAAGTAAGTCGCAGGAAGGACAACCATTTTTATTTAAATAATTAAAGTCTCTACAACCAACATAAACAAGATTAAAAAATAATTCATTTACAAAGTCGAAACATTTTGAATATAATTTTACACAAACAAAAATAATTAATTTATGCCTTTTGGAGTTGCTGTCATTCTGAAATTTAGAAACGCCTTGAAAAACTTTAAAGACGATGCTAAAATTATCGCGACATACTAATGAGGCTTTGTCAAACTTAACACAAATAAAAAAATAACTAACTATTTTAGAATATCGAAATTATTTAAATGAACTATAGAAATAAACAATAATAAACTCTAAATTATTTGAATAAAAATCTACACAAATAAAAAATAACTATTATAAATTATTTATTTTTTATTATTGTTTAATCGATTATTTTTTTGAATAATAATCTTTATAAACACACACACACACACATATATATATACATATATATATATATACAGAAAAATATACAAAACAAATAATAAACATTACGAAATGAAATATATAATGTATATCTATTTAATTAGTTATTGACCAGTGGTCTTTCAGCCTGTTTTTTTCGTATTTATGTCCTTCTCGTGAAAGAAAATACTGAAGTTGTCTTTAAAGGTGAGTTTAGGATCGAAGAGGATACTTGGGTATTTGCAGTGAGCAGAAGTAGAGGGATAAATTGTTTGTGTATGGATTTGGAGAAGGGAGGGTTATATGATTGATGGAAATAAATTAAAAGTTGGTATTTGTTGGAGTTTTTTTGAATAAAATATCGGCGGAAGAAACCTCTAGTCGATAGCCAATTCTAGGACAAGATAAAGTAAATATTTTTTTTACTTGTAAACAATAAATAAAGAAGAATATTATTATAAAATAAAATATTACATAATCAATAATTGATTTATAATATTATATCTAATTGAAGATATATACCGGGTGTTGACGCGACTAGGTATACATAGGGATTTTAAATGTAAAAACATTTTTTTTTACAAATTCCTGCTTCTTATTTAATTTTATAGAAAAAAACTGAAAGTATTTTAAAATCTGTATAAAATTATGCTTTGTTTAATTTTAGACGGATGAGAAGTTAGCCACGAATCCGGCGCCTTCACCATCTGACTAAACATCAAATTTTGATATTATCTCAAACAATTTTGTATTTTGTCGTAATTTGTGATTTGTAATTTGCCATTTTTTATACATATGTTTTGTAATCTTTTTAGAGCGTTACACTTTTCTTATAAAATTTTTAATATGTAATTATAATTGTAATTTGGAAATGGAGATTCCGTTAATAAAGTAAATTGAAATTGAAATTCTTTACAAAATAGTGCTAACCCATTAATAATCAAAAGCCTCAGATATTGTAATAACTTAAAAATCTTAAAAACATTTATTTTTCAGTAAATTATTGGAGTAAGAACTTCAATGAAATTTGCATAATTTTCAATGTGCCAAAAGTCATTGTTGGGGGCTGTCGATTTTTGATTAAATTGACCACAAATGTTTATTAGGGCTTTATTTATAATTTCAAACAATAAAAAAAATGCCACATATCTCTTATTTTTGTTTAAAAAAAATAGTCGACAACGCCCAACGTGACTTTTGTTTCTTTGAAAATTTCCAATTTTAAATATCAGTGTCCGACTAAAAAAATCTTTAAACAAAAAC
Organism: Philonthus spinipes; assembly: GCA_963082785.1. Classification (NCBI taxonomy): domain Eukaryota; kingdom Metazoa; phylum Arthropoda; class Insecta; order Coleoptera; family Staphylinidae; genus Philonthus; species Philonthus spinipes. The sequence continues at coordinate 11,656,675 of OY720306.1, forward strand.
GAGACATATGTGGCATTTTTTTATTGTTTAATATTATAAACAAAGCCCTAATAAATATTTGTGGCCAATAAAATCAACAATCGACAGCGCCCAACAATGACTTTCGGTATTTTGAAAATTACTATTTTTCGATATTAGTGTCCGACCAAAAAATTGTTAAAAAAAAAAGAGACGAATGTCGCATTTTTTATTGTTTTATATTATAAATGAAGCCTCTGTAAACAATTATAGCCAATAAAATCAAAAATTGACAGCGCCCAACAATGACTTTTGACAATTTGAAAATTTCCAATTTTCGAATGAGTGTCCAACTAACAAAAAAGTTTAAACAAAACAAGGCATATGTGGCATTTTTTGTTATTTTATATAATAAATGAAGCCTTTGTAAATAAATAGCCAATGAAATCAAAAATCGATAGCGCCTAACAATGACTTTCGGCACTTTGAAAATTATACCAATATTATTGAATTCTTACTGCAATAATTAGCTGAAAATAAATGTTTTTAAGTTTTTAAAGTTATTAACTTGATTATTAATGGATTAACACTATATAACTGTTTGAGATAATATCAAAATTTGATGATTAGTCAGATGGTAGAGGCGCCGGATTCGTGGCCGGAAATTGGTGGCCAACTTCTCATCGGTTAATTTTAGTATTGATGTATAATTAATAAATTCCATTTAATTAAATTTGCAAATTAACGCATGACTTTCATATAAAAAAAATGCATTTAATATTAACGTCAATTTAGACATATTTCTATGATTTTAATTTAACATGGATTTTTTTTTCATCAGACATGACTAATGCAATTTAAACGTGATATATTTGATCACATGTTTAAATTGCATTAGTCATGTCTGATGAAAAAAAATCCATGTTAAATTAAAATCAATATTTATTAAACATTTATAAATAATTAATCAATTTTAAAAATTAATGAAGTGTCGTTTTTCATAGATTTTTAAAATTTGAAAACATTTCAATTCTTATAATTTTTCCTGAAATGAACTGGGAAGCAGGAATTTACACAAAATTGATTTTACATGTAAAATCTCTATGTAAATATGATCGCATCAACTCTCGGTATATATAATCTTCAGATAGTTATAAAAAAATACAAAATAAATAATGAAAATTACAAATTAAAATATACAATTTATATCTGTCAATTGGCTATCGGAGTGCGTTTTTTCCGGCCTATTTGAATAATTTACTAGATAACAAACAATATTAACTAATTTAAATTAATTTTCCAAACCGATTGTGTAAAATAATTAGCATTTTAATTTTATTTCAGCATGTTCTAAATTTGAAACACACACGGGTTTTAAAAGAAATAATAAAGTACGCTGTTATATAATTTCTAACACGGCATTAATTGTACACGAATTATTTCAAAACACAGCCTTCTCGCAACAACTCAAGTAAGTAAACAAAAAATGTATATACCTGTACAATTAGCCTACTCACTGTTTCATTGAAGTTTTATTAGCTTATTTAAACAACAGCCAGACAATATTCCTGGTAAGTATTATGCATCGGTAATTAACACAGATTTTAATTTTACAAACGATTAACGCATAAGATCTGTATATAATTTTAGCATTTTAAATAATTACGTAATGAATAACATGAAAAATAATAACAAATCTAAAAAATTAAATTAGAAATAAAATTTCGTAATATAAGTTTAGCCATTTCATTAATCATCTGCCTGATGCCAGTGTAAGTGTGTTTCTACAATAAAAAACAGTGAAACTAAAAAAAGTTGTTGTGTTTTATTTAATTTGTAAACATATAGTTTCATCAAGTGAAGCCTTAACTATTGAAATTTTAATTTTACTCAATTTGGTTTCCTTAAAAAATGATCAACAATCCTTCTTCCCTCAGTGGGGGTTCCACGGATCCGATGTTGGGTTAAGAAATTGTGGATTATAATATTATAGACATATATATTAAAAAACGAGAAGTATTTGTGGCACGATTTGTCAAATAAATGAAGCTCCTGATTTATTAATTTATTTAGAAAGAGCGAGAGTGAGAAAGAGATAGAACTTTTTGTAATAAATTAAAATAATAATAATTAAAATATCTAAAAAAATAATTTTTGCAATGATATATTAAAAATTTAATTACGGTAATCACCTTTTTACAGGATTTATTTCAATATAGGTTTATAAATACGTTTAACAAAAAAAAATCGAAATTAATTGCTCACTTAACATTTTGAAATATTTTATATTTGAAATCAAAATACTTGGTATTGTTTCACAAATTTAATTTTTTTAATTAATTATTGACACATTGGAAATGATTTTTTCAGAGAATATTCACTGACCGAATCTGGAAAAAAATCATTTCCAACGTGTCAATAATTATTTTTAAAAATTAAATTTGTGAAACAATACGAAGTGTTTTAACATCAAGTATAAAAATAATTATTAAAATGATTTTTAATTTAATTGACTACATTCCTGTATGTTTTAAGATTGCTTTAAAGTATAATAAAATATTGTCCATTCAGCAGAATATTAATGTAACTAGAACTATTGATTATCAGTAACTAGCCATATAGTTATATACTTTTACTAATCCGCATCCTTATTTTTTATAAATTAAGAGCCAAGTGATTTAACTCTATACTTGAGTTCAAGATGAGATAAGAACAATAAAAACTAGATTATTGATAATAGAGGCTTCTACTTCGTTATACATTGTTTTAAGTTTTAATAAAAACGCTGATTCACTTTGTTTTTATAACTTTCATTTTATTTTAACTCTTAGTTTGATAATGACAAGTGAAAATTGTTGAAACTATAGTCACTAAAATAAAGTTAAAGTTATACAAACAAAGTGAATCAGCGTTTTTATTAAAAAATAAAAACTAGGCTTAAAAGTAATGTAACAATAATAATATAATTTTAGCTCAAATTAAACTTTTAAGTTATCATGGATTTTCAAAGAATTAATCCCTTCACAATCTATAAAAATATAATTTAAAATATTTATTTTAATAAACAAATCTGCCAATTGGCATTGATTAGGTTCAAATATAAAAAAAAAACGAGACTGAACTTTTTTCCTTATTTTTTAATTTTATTTTACAAATATGGCCACCCTAATGTAACACACATAAAATCATTGGTGAAATGTAATTCAAAAATAATGCGGAATTCAAATGTGAAAAATGTGGAAATTAAGTTAATAAAAAGTATATACAGAGAGTTTTTTTTATCAGTATACATTATGGGAAGTGTGTACTTGCAAAAAACGCGAGTCAAACGCAAAGTGTGTATGTTTAGTTGCCTATTTGGCATATGTGTGTTCAATTGCGTGTTATAGGCAACTAAACACACACACATCAATGCGTTTGACTCGCGTTTTTTGCAGGTATACATACGGGAAATGTATACTGTTAAAAAGAGCTCTCTGTATATATATATATATATATTGAGGCTTTCATACAATTTAGCTATAATACAATATTTAATTTAATACGAACTAAATGGCTATCGACCATTGGTCTTTCAGCCGTAAAAAGTATACATTTCAGCAGAATTTAAATTGTAGATTAAATGAAAAGTATAAAGTTCGACAGAAATTCCATACATAAACGTTGAGTTGAATGTTTTTGTATGGAATTTCTATCGAACTTTATACTTTTCATTTTATCTACAATTTAATCCTTAAGGTTGCGGTCTAGTAGAAAGAGATAGCTTTATAGTAAAATGGAAATAATAGTTTGAAAAAAGAGCCATTCTTTTGGATTTAATAATATGAATATGTATTTACATTTTTTATCTACCAAGTATAAAGTAGCAGAAATAATAAAAAAAAAAATCGTTAATTTTCGTGTATTACATCAATTTACTAGTTGAAGTTAGAAAAGAAAATTCTAAGATATAATGAGATTAATAGATTATGTCTATTAATTCATTTGAATGCAGAATTTGGTGAAATACTTAAAATTTTCATTGCACCAGTTTTAATTAGCAAAAATATAATTTGAAATTTGCTATACATTTTATCAATTTTCATTATTTAACATAATTGTTTTTCAATAAAACTAAACATTAAAATAATTTTTAATTCATCTGGTAAAATTCCTGCTTCTTTTAAGATTACTTTAATGTATAATACAATATTGTTCATTGATCACAACAGCAATCTAACTCGAATTAGCGATTGCCAATATTTAAATAGCTCTCTTTCGCCTAAACCGCACCCTTAAATATTTTGTCTAAGGGGGTAATTTAAATCCCGTAGTTAATATTTATTGGGGAAGAAGAGGGGTCGGGATTCTATGTGGAATTTAATTATTTACATATAATGCTTAAAAGTAATTACAATTCAATTTTTTTATATTATATTTCCGATGTTTTTAATGGAAATATTAATATTTAGATAATTATTAAACCATTTTTTTGTTGGAATGATGATTTGGATGCAACTGCTGAATGTTTTTGTTTTTATTGAATTTTAATTTAAATATAAATTGAAAATTGATTGTAGAGGATATTGATGGATAAAATAACGTTTGTTATTCGAATGATATAAATATTCGATTATTTTTCGAATCATGTGATGCGATTGCTCATTCAAACCATTGTCATTCGAATGCGTTTTCAAATTCGAAATCATAATTCAAATGCTTTTTCGAAACGTACAAATTAATAATAATTCTAACATGAAACGTGATGGATAAGATAACGTTTATTATTCGAATGATATAAATATTCGATTATTTTTCGAATCATGTGATGCGATTGCTGATTCAAACCATTGTCATTCGAATGCGTTTTCAAATTCGAAATCATAATTCAAATGCTTTTTCGAAACGTACAAATTAATAATAATTCCAACATGAAACGTTATGTTAGAATTATTATTTGAACGCAATTCCTAAATGATTTAACTTTTATTGAATTTTAATTCAAATGTAATTTGAATTTTCATTATAGAGTGCAGTGATGGGCAGATTCCATTATTTTAATAAGAGAAAAATTGTATTCAAATTATAGAAATATTCGATTATTTTTAAAACCATGTGATTTGAATTCAAATAATTTTGATTCGAATAGTACTGATTAAACATTCTATGTTGAAATAATTAAATAAAAATTATTTCAAAATAATTAGTAAATTATTTTTACATTTTAGTTACTATTACCATTAACGTACTTACGTAGCGCAAGTCAATAGTCATAGAGCTAAATGTGGAAATAATTTATTAATTATTTTCAAATCATTTTTATTTAATTTTATTTTATTTAATTTAAATAACTGTGATCAAGAAAATGAATACTCTTTTCTATTTATATCTTGAAATAATTATTTAGATGTAATTCCCCAATGATTTTATTTTTTATTTAATTTAAATTCAAACGTAATCTAAGGTTTGATTGTAGAAGATAGTAATAGACAGGATCGATTATTTTAATAAGAGAAAAATTGCATTCGAATGATTTTTGGAATAATATGATTTGAATGCTCATTCAAATCATTTTGATTCGAATGCTTATTCGAATCGTAATTATTAAACATTTTATGTTGGAATTATGATTTGGAAGTAATTACTGAATGTTTTTATTTTGAATTAATTTCTCACTTAACCCGTGGTGAAACATATTTAATCAAAGTCTATTATGAATTATTTTATTTTTTTATTGAATTATATTCAAACGTAATTTGAGATTTTATTGTAAAGGATAGTAATAGACAGGATTGATTATTTTAATAAGAGAAAAATTGTATTCAAATGATTTTTGGAATCATATGATTTGAATGCACATTAAAGTAATTGTGATTCAAATGCGTATTCGAATTATATTATAATTATAATTCGATATAATTATATTATAATTCGAGTCGAATATTCGATTATTTTTGGAATCATATAATTTTAATGTCCATTAAAATCATTGTGTTTGGAATACTTATTCGAATTATATATCATAATTCGAATCGTAAAGTCAATTCGATTATTCTCATAATCGAAAAAATCGATTATAAACGTAACGGGTTTATATCCCGTTATTAGTGGAGGCTGATTATATGTTTAGTAAAAACACAGTGAAATTTCAAATGTTTATTCAATTTTTATTACATACTACTGTGAGGATTTTATTTCATTGTACATGGCTGTTGTTCCATATATTTAAATAATCAGTGAATGTAATAAACTGTCACAAAGAATACATAAGTTATCGAAGATATTTGTTCGTGAGAACGTGAAGTTTTTTTAATTGGTAATATCTTATGTTATTTTATAATATTATTATTATTACAGCTAAGAGCTTTGTTCAATAAAATAAGATGCTCACTGCACATGTAATTGTTGCATTATTATTAGTTGAGCTGTAATTTTTTGAATACTGTTTTTGATTCCAACAATTTATTGCACTTCACTACAATTGTTTCGCTATGTTGTAGGTTCTTTAGGTAAGGAATATAAAAAAAATGATTGTTACAGTTGTTAGTTATTAAAAGTTGAATTTATTAAAAAGTGTTTTTTTTTACTCACCATTATCAGAAGATCCGTTTTTCTTTTCGTTGGAATTATCCGAATCGGCGGCCTTGATCTGTGCGAAACAACCGTTTTTCGTTTTCCCCTCGTTTTCGTTCTCCTGGAGTTTGCGTTTCCTGGGATTCTTCGCGACGTCGCTCAAATTATCAAACTTGCTCTCGTCAATTTTCAGACTGTTAGTCCAATTGAAATAATCATCATTTTCCATCGTCAGATTCCAATTTTTCCCTCTCGTATCGTTCAATAGCAAAATCTGAGAGTTCTCCGAGCAGTCGTAAATTTGGAAATCCATAATCGTAACAAAGGATTAAATAATTTTTACTACCTTTAACATCTACTTTGCCCTACAAAAGCGATTTATTTTTCTCTTCTAAACCTGTTTAATGCGAAAATTATGTTTAATTCTTTCAGGAATTTATTTGTTTTATTTTTCCGGAAAAGAATACCTAATTTTGCGTACGGCGTCCAAGTTTCCTTAAAACATAACGAAGAAGGAATTGTAGAGCTTCTTGATTCCGGTTGTTTCTCGCTGACGGTGATTTTGCAGGAAGGAATTGTAGATATTCAGCATTTTAAATTGCAAATAATAACATTCAATATCCATTTAGCACCAAAACCTTTTTGTTTAAATCCTCTTAGTAGAACGATCACACAATCCCCAAAAGCAAGAGGAGCCCAAGGCCGGGTGGACGCAACCAATTTAGCTTTCGATTAAATCAGCCCAAGTGCCGTTTTGGCGAATCCACGAAAATTCTTTACTTAAGCGAACTGATCCAAATCACAAAACTTTAGTTATATCCATGTATGTGTTGAACTTGAAGTAAACCATGCTGTTTTATATACGCTTTTGATTTCTGTTCGTTTCTTTTTTAAAAAAAGGTCGATTTGATTTAAAATGCACCGGGACGGGTCTGCACGGACGGTAAATCGGTGCTCGTATCTAGAACTTGTTTAAACAACTAACGTTCATCACAGACTGATAGAATGGCTGAATTAACATTAATTTACTGTGGCTCATTTAAAAGGTGTTTCGTCATTCAAAGTTAAATTCGTGACAGACTGCAATTGACTTCTGTGCGCGAGTGAGCGAGTGCGCGCGTGTCGTTTGTTTTCAATTCGTCAGGACTGAAAATCTTCGGTATTGAATCGTTATCGGGTGGTTTGAGATAATTTCGGGTCCTTTTCTTTTTGGCAGCCCGAAAACCAGTCTTCTAGTCTGTTTGTTGGCTGACCTCGGTGTGCAAACAACAGATACGCGGGGGTCTTGTCCGACCACCACAAAAATCAATTTCTGAAACAAAAACAAAATCAAATATTTACTAAAGATATTCTCTCACTTCCTTTTTTTGTATGTATATACACATTCAACATATAAATAAATAAGTTTCTATTTTATGTGCATTGTTAATTGATATATTTTATATTTGTGACACGGAACTGGACAGCAAATTAAAAGATGCGAACATATTTCATTTGTGATAACGAACTTAAAGCAAAACACACGTTTAATAAAAACTTAATCAGGGCCACTAATTTCACAGAAGATGAAAAAAGATAACTTAAATTAAAAAAAAAGAACAGAAACTTATTGTTTTTAATTTAATTATTTTACTCTTTTTATTGTTTGAACATCTGAGATTTGAGTTACTTTAGTTAAAAACTTATGCATTAATAAAAACATTTTGTAACCTTTCTCAAGATACTTTGGTTTTGTACCAGAAATACAATTCGGTCACTCTTCAATATTTTACACAAATTAGATGTTAAAATAATCATATCAATAAATATTAAAAGGATTAACAATGACAATAATCGGACAGGATTAACGCAGGTACCGACAATGAAAACAACCTAATTAATAGTAAGGAAGGATTAACATCGATACAATTCTAATAAAAATGGATAAATATAAAATTAAATTAAATAAAAAGAACATTTAAAATAATTAATAAAAATTAAATATAATTAATATTTTTAATATTACATTACAATATGAACTACCAATATGTTCATATTGTAATGATAAATATGAATAGATTATTAAAAATTTGAAGTGCCTACGTTATGTAAATCAAAAAAATACGGTAGCTGAAGGAAAATACTCAATTATTTAATTTGCAATAAAAAATATGACTAGATTCTTAAAAATCTACCAATTAAATAAATAAAACACAAATTAAATTAAATATCTAAATTCTCGACTAGTTTCGGGTTATCAATTTTGAATTCTCTTGATAATAGGCTGATAACCCAAAATTAGTCAAGAATTTAAAGATAATTTAAAGTTCAATTAAATCTCTGTTTTATTTATTTAATTGGTATTTTTTAAGAATCGATTCATATTTATTATTACAAATTAAATAATTTACTATTTTCCTCCAGCTACCGATTTTTTTTTTATTTACATAACGTAAACACTTCAAAGAAGGACAAACATTCACTGAAACATAGGAAAAATACCCCGCTATATATTGAACTTTAATTGAAATAAATATTCAACCCACTTAATTCACTTAATTTTTTTATTATTTTATGTTGACATTGCATAATATAACATTTTTTTTTTAATTTCAATAGTTATGGCTATATTATTCACATAGTCACAGTTAAATTAATTAAATAAAAAGAACTCGAAAATAATTAATACATAATTTCCTCTTTAGCTACTGTTACATTTTGACTTATGTTACATAAGTACTTTAAACAGATGTTCATTAAGGTTGTGGTTTAGTGAAAAGAGATAGCTATATAGTAAAATGGAAATAATAGTTTGAAAATAGAGCTATTCTTTTGGATTTCATAATATGAATGTGTATTTACATTTTTTATCTACCAAATATAAAGTATCAGTCTAAATAAAAAATATATCATTAATTTTCGTGTATTACGTCAATTTACTAGTTTAAGTTAGAAAAGAAAATTGTAAGATATAATGAAATTAATAGGTCATGTCTGGTAAGTTATTTAAATGCAGAATTTAGTGAAATCGTTGAAATTTTCATTGCATAAGTTTTTATTAGCAAAAATATAATTTAAAATTTGCTATAAATTTGATCAATTTTCATTGTTTTTTATAATTATTTTTCACAGAAACTTAACATTAAAATAATTTTTAATTTATCTGATGAAATTCCTGCTTATTTTAAGATTATTTTAATGTATAATACAATATCGTTCATTGATCACAACAACAATCTACAACAACAACAATCTAACTCAAATATATTGCCCATATTTGTATAGCTATCTCTTTCTTCTAAACCGCACCCTTAATGGAAGCTGTTGCATAACAATACCATATTGTATTATGCAACAATTTTTGAATCGAAAAAAAAAATTAATGCAAAATTTAATACTTTTGTAACAAGTCAGAATATCACGGTAGCTAAAGAGAATATAATTTATTAATTATTTTCGAGTTCTTTTTATTTCATTTACTTAAATAACAATGGCCAAGTGAATAAATCCTTTTTTTCTATTATCAAATCAAAATTTATAATTTACTGTTGATTTGATATTTCTTAATAGAGAAGAGTATTTTATTTACTTCATTAACTATGACCTTCTTTTAACTTATGGAAAATTTAATCAAAGAGTTAAAATTTACAGATATTGTTATAAATATATTGGATAGATCGCAATTAAAGAGCTCTAAATTTCGAGATGGTGGTACTTTAATAGAACAAACGAAGATATTTATTGCAACGTTGGCATTTTTAATTATCCAACTGAGATGAAAGGCAGTTCAATTAAATTAAAATCAAATACCGAGATTTATTATCGGAAACTCAACTATCACATTTTTTAATTCGAGCAGGTTAACGCACCCTGCTTGAATTTAAATTTCAATAAATTAGGTGATTGGAATAATTGAATTCTAGAAGTTCACCGGGGAGGAGCTGTGTTCTCAGCTGAAATAAAAAAAAATCACTTGCTGAGTGCGGCGTGCATTCGAAATACACAAACAAATAATAATTAATCTGAAGGATGCTGCATTAAACCTAAAGATAGTAGATGATATTTTTCTTCTCATAGATATTTTTTATGTACTCTTGGGTTTATTTCTCTGATTGTTTTTTTTGTTCTCCTATTCTTAAATACGATTTTATGCTTTGTTTATTCAGTCGATTAATGAAGTTAACGACTGCATGAATTTAAATTCCGATTCCTGTGTGAATTTTGTGATTATTCTTTTACGAGGATATTTTTGCAAAAGGCGGTTAACGCATCCATCTACCAATAAACTGTCCGCCGTTCTGATTGGTTCCGGCTACCAGATTTGGATGTTTTGTTGCGGAGTGGCGAATATGAACGATTTTTTTGACAGAAAGGAAGAAAATTGATCCACAGAACCATTTTCCTCTAGAAATTTGCAAGATAAGTCAACCACCACTTATCTTGCAAATTTCTAGAGGAAAATGGTTCTGTGGATCAACTTTCTTCCTTTCTGTCAAAAAAATCGTTCATATTCCAACGATTCCAAATATTTTTTTCTTCGATTTCATGAGTCACGTAGCATCTTTACTGAACAGACTTAAATTGAAATTCAAGTGTTTTGAAATTAGTGTTAGTTAATAAATCAATTAATTGATAGCTAATGTTATTCTAACCAATTATGCAATTCATTGTAACATAAGCAATAAACTTTATGTTGGTCAAACCAAAAAACGTACATATTAGATTCAGATAACATTTACACCACAAAAATAACCTCAATCCCGAAAAATCAGCAGCCGCGTATTTTTTTTTCTCTCAATAATGTACAGTTGTTGCGAAAATCAAATAATTGTAAATTAAACATTTACAAGAAAAAGCTGAAATCAAAACTCTTAAACTTTGACCTGCGCCCGATAACTATTTTTTTATTAAGCCTATTACCTACGCAATAGATAATCCTGTTGTCAACCTACCCCGAAAAAGGTCACCTAAACCTTAATCCCTTAAATTCCCATTTTACTCATTTACTTATAATCCGACATATATACATAAAACAGAGTATTTATTCACTTGGTCAAAGTTTTAAATAACTGTGACCAAGTGTAAATAAATTATATAAAATTCATTATTTTTAAATCATTTTTCTTTAATTTATTTAATGTATACACGAATTTGTTAGATTTAGGATAATACTTTGTTAGCTATTGATAATGGACACATAGTGTCCGAAATGTACATATAGCATAAACATAAACAAGTGAAGAAAGGAATACAAGGTGTTTTATTTTTACATATTTGAATCTCTTAACATGACTCACAACATCACATCAAATTGCAAATATGTTAATTTATTGATTAAAATGTTATGGTTTAGGAAATAAAACTTCAAAAAATATATATATTCCGTCTGGGGTTCCACAGGGTACGCATAGTGGACTCATTCAATTTTTAACGACCCTTTGCTTGACTGAGCCACTCAAAATGTAAAATGAATTCTATATCGTTGATTACTGAGGCACTTAATTTTTGAAAATCTATGATTACTTCAATAAATGAATAAATAAAATATTTTTTTAACAATTTTTGTATTTAATTTTACCTGAAGAAGATACAGTGTAGAGAAACAATTAATGATAATATTAACAAAAATAATAATAATAATGTTTATTGCCCAACAGGAAACAAATTTCCAATTACAAGACAATTTAGTATTAACAAAACGCTTTTAAAGTAACAATTAAAAATAATAATAAACTCGCTGTAAATCACCGTGAATTATGTCAAGAAAGCTTTGTCAATTTTTTTAACTTGACAATGGGCGCGTTCATGGAAATTTAGACATGTAGCGTTGCAGCGCAAAGCGCTTCATGTTCCCTGAACAAGCTTTCGACATTAAGGACACTCACGAAAATATGGCGGTTTTGTTTACAGCTACACGGCTTGAAAAGCGATGAAGCGAAAAAAAAAAACATATGCTTTGCTGCTTGATAAAACGCTGTAGCGCCACACATAAGGCGGTACCGTTCAGCGACACAGCTGTCGTAAAGCGCTGCAGCGCTACTGTTCCCTGAACGCGCCCAATGGTTTTCAGCGAAATGTACCAGATCAATAAAAATTACGCTTTCCATCTAAATTCAATGAAACAATAAATGCAGCCCCGAAAAAAAAAAACTCTCTCCTATCAAATTTCATTCGCTAACCTGCCCTTTCTTATATAAAAATATTCTTCTCTTTCTCTAAACATTGTTTTCCTTCTACATCCTCAGTGATTTTTACTCCAACCACGAGATAATTAAGTTGTATTTTCTCCTCAACGTGAATCTTTGATTTGATTTTTTGTAAATCATTTTGTTGATTGTAACTTTAAACTTAAATTATTTTCTTACTTCTCTTAATGCTTTAATTTATTGAATGGCTACCAACTTTGTTACTTCATCTTTTATTAATTTTTTGTTGTAATTAAATGTTGTATATGTTGCACATGATGCACGTTTATTAATAAATAGATTGTTTATTTTAATTAACAAACAATATCGCTAAACGCGTAAAGGCTATTACTTTTCTATGTGTTTACACGTAATAATATAATGTATTAGGTGAGGTTTCGGTAAAGTACACGTTAATGATCATTTTAGCCGCAGCTCCATCAAATTCATACTCCTTCCAGTTCCCATTGTCAGTACTTTGCCCTTTTATCCAGATCTCGATTTGGTTGTGTAACAAGGGCGACCTTGTTTGTTGTGGCACTATTTATTTAATTCTTTCATTTATTATTATTAATTGATTATAAATAAATAATTTGTTAATCTATGCAAGAAATTATTGTCAAATGAAATTAGCTATTGATAAAATATAATGTACACGCTAAACTTAACATTTCCCTTGTATAACAGCTCTGATTATGATTTAACTGACAGGTAATTCCTGGCCTACAGTCAGCTAAGGATGAGTGTTGGCCATGATCGTACGTTTCTGTATTAATAAAAATTTATTTACAAATAAATCTCAAAAATAGAGTTGATTTTTGGTTATACACTGTTTAAGTCTAAATAAAGCATTGATTTACGTTTTCTGTATAACGTTTATATATTTTTTTTATTTTGATAATGATAAGATAAAATTGTTGAAATAATAATCACTAAAATAAATAACAGAGCTATACAATTAAAATCAGTGTTTAATTTAAATCACACTTAAAATCTATTAAATAACTGTGGCAGAGTGAATACATACTTTTTTTCTATTATTAAAAACTATTAATGATAAACGACTCTTCTACTTCGGTGAATGTATTACCACAGACAAAATATTTGTGGTATTACTAAAAACCTAATTGAAAACTATTTAAAAATATCCATATAACGAAAACGAGATTTTTAATCCTAGAAGTAATTCAGAGATTTCATGACGCACAACGAAATTTAAGTAATCGCACAAACAATTGAAATCAGGATTATATATTCAGGAAATTCTTCAAAAAAGTCATAATTAATGATAAAGTTCGCGATAAGATTAGAAGATGAAAAAAATTTGTTTTTTAGCAACGTTGATTACACGAAAATTTTAATGGACTCACAAAAAAATCGACTACAATTTAACAAAAATATTATTAATAATTATTGTTTAAGTGTTATTGCTTTAATCTGAGTAAATAAAACATATTGATTTTTCTTTATAACGTCATACGAGGCCGTAAAAATATGATACGTGTTGGAAATGCAATGAAATGTACATTTATAAAAATTCAATGACATAATTTATAAATAACCTTTTTTTTAAAAGATAATTTATAAAATTTTAGGTATAAAATGTTATTTTACAGTGACACAAAAGCTGATTTCTATCAATTGTAATTAATAGATTTGCTGATTGGTCAATGTGTTCGCGTGGAGAAGCACCAATATAAACATTTTCAACCGTATTGTCATTCTGTATTATTCATACAGAATGTCAGGAAATATGTTTTTGCAAAATTATACACACAATCAAGTGGTAAAGGTAGTAAGGATTACTTGGGAATGACAGTAAGTCGAAACATTGGAAAAATGCTAGCTGCTTCACACCTTGAATATAGTAAATTTATGCAGGTCTCTCGATTTTTATTAAATAATACTGATACCAGAAAATTAAATAAAACAATTTATTTAATAGCTGATTAAATATACGTAAAAAAAACAAATAATAAATAAAGTTAAAATACGATGAAACAAATATCAGAAAAAATATTGAGTTGAAAATGCGGTAAGACGGGAAAGAACGATGTTGTTGACGCGTTGTTATGAACAGGAGTGTTTGATTATTTTTATGTAAATTGTAATTGTTTGTAGTATTTGAATATAGGGAATGTGTTGGGATGGGAAAATCTGACCAAAAGTAATCGAAAAGTGATTTTAACAAGATAATGTCACAAGGAATGTTTTTTTTCAATGTGAGAATCAGGACAGAGGTGCGGGTATTGAACTCTTAGAGGATGTTTTTGGTGCAGTAGAAGGGACAAATCCGGACACTCAGCTCGAAGATTAACGTTTATGGGCCCAATTTGGCACATTTGGACCCGCTTTTTAGAAATCTAAAAGGTTTTCTGGACAATGGCTAATCGTTCTTCGGCCGTAACGAGTTTTACAAAATGCAAGCGAAAAATCCGAGAGAAACATTTGGTTTCCAGGTTTCGCTTTAGAAATATCACACAAAAAAGTAATAGACAAAATACGAATATTTTGTTTGTATGAAACAGGTGAATAAAGTAATAACATCTAAACAGAAATGCACATATTTAAATATTATAAGATACGAAACAACACTAATCTTTAGTGCTACAACAATCCCGACTGGTTTTAGAGTTTTCAGAACTTAAGCTTTAATTCTTTAATTTTGTCGGCGTTAACTTGGTGGTGCATTTTCAATATAGTATATAAAGAAAACAAAATTACTTTTGTATACCATTTGAGTCCGAATGCTATAAAAAAGTAATTTTGTTTTTTTTATATACTTAAGCTTTAATTTAAATATTTTTTAAAGCACGGGGCTCAAATTAGCCTCCTTCAATTTATGATGCAGCATGCTGCTATACCATCATGAATGCAGCAGCCTTAGTGAAAGAAACCATATGCATAGAGGAGAAAATGCTGTATAATATTATTTACTCAATGTCTATATATCTTTAATTATATATTAAAAATATTAATTATTTTTAGACTAAACGATAATATATAAAAACTAATGCGAACGTAATACAAATTTTAAACCAACAAAATATATTTAGGTTATTATTATTATTATTATTTTTTTTTTCATATTCATACCTGATACTTATTATCCATTTATATGCACCTGAATTATCACGTACGTTAAAAATAGGAAATCACATAACAAAACTTTAAGACACATAAAAGGAGAATGAAGAATTATTAAAAAGCATTTTTTATTTTATGCCGATAAAATATATTTCACTGAGCAACTTTTTTTGGACTTCACATGAATTACTGAAAAACACTGGATACGTTTTTAATGGCCGGGATGGAAAATCCTCTGTTGATACAGGAATTTTGTGAATTTATTACAGTATTTACAAAGGAACCATGATAAGTATTCAAGCGTCAGCGAGAAAAAAAAAATATTGATATATATATATTAAATGATGAAACACATTCATATCAGAATGTTTAATTAATTAAATAAAAAATGTAATATTTTATTTAATTAATCATAGTCCTATGATTAATTTAATATAATACATATTAAGGGCAGAACTTCCTTCCAATGTCGTTTATCGTGAAAACAAAAGTAATACCAAAACCTATGGGGGTAAATTGTTAGTCACTATATGTATTGTAATTATTTATGTAAAATTGTTTTGTATTATATTAATTACAGACGGACAAAATTAATTTGTTCATCATTAATCTGAATGTATTTTGCAAGTTTATCAAAGTAATCAGCCAACAAATAATAATAATCTATATTTGTAATTCTGGAAGTGCATAAAAATACAAAACTAAAGGTAGAAAAACCGATGCTCGAAAGCAGTTTTCTAAGGACAACGTATAATATAGTATAAGAATTGTATTGTTAATTTATGGTACAAAGTGGCGCAAAACTACCTTTATTGTTTGTTAATTATTTTATTAATTATTGAAACATCATAATTTAAAAAAATTGCAACATCTAAAATTAATTTAAATTCATTTCTATTTTTATCTGTAATTGGTAAATTTATTGTTCGAAAAATCATGCTGTTAAAAATTGAAAATTTGTGTTTTATATTACAAAAAGAGCTTCAATGTATATAATTAAAGGTATGTGTTGATTTTCTATAAATGTTAAAATTTAATTTTTTATTGTTTCTAATAATTAAAAGGTCTAAAAATGGAAGACAGCCGTTAGTTTCAGTTTCGTATGTGAAACTGATACTGTAGAATAATTTGCTTAATTCATTAAAAAAATTTTGGCATATTAAGGTTGCGGTTTAGTAGAAAGAGATAGCTATATAGTAAAATGGAAATAATCGTTTGAAAAAAAAGAGCCATTCTTTTGGATTTAATAATATGAATATGTATTTACATTTTTTATCTACCAAGTATAAAGTATGAGTCTAAATAAAAAATAAATAATTAATTTTCGTGTATTACGTCAATTTACTAGTTCAAGTTAGAAAAGAAAATTGTAAGATATAATGAAATTAATAGGTCATGTCTGCTAAGTTATTTGAATGCAGAATTTAGTAAAATCCTTTAAATTTTCATTGCACAAGTTTTTATTAGCAAAAATATAATTTGAAATTTTGCTATAAATTTGATCAATTTTCATTGTTTTTCACAAAAACTAAACATAAAAATAATTTTTAATTCATCTGATGAAATTCCTGCTTATTTTAAGATTACTTTGATGTATAATACAACATTGTTAATTGATCGCAACAGCAATCTAACTCGAATTAGTGATTGCCAATATTTATATAGCCTATCTCTTTCGCCTAAACCGCACCCTTAACGTTATTTTTAATAATAGCGAAAATATCGTCTACATATCTAAACCATAAATTTGGAAAATTAGAAATTTTGTATTTGGCAACATTTTCTAAATGGTTCATGAAAATATTTGCTAAAAATGGTGATAATGGATTGCCCATTGCTGTACCGAAAGTTTGTAAAATGTATTGTTAAATTCAAAAGTATTGCAATTCATTATTAATTTAGTTAATTTAATATAAAAATTAATTTCATTCTCGGTTTTATTATTTTCTTTAAGAATATTTTCTAGAATGATAATTGTTTGATCTACAGAAATGTTTAGGAAAAGTGAAACAACGTCAAAAGCAATTAATATGTCGTCATCTTCAATATTTATATTTTTTAATTGTCAAATCAAACAAATTTTTAATTGAAAATTCATTGTTAATTTGGAGAGATTTGAATTCTTGTACTAACCATTTTGTAAGTAGGTGAATCGATCTTAGAAACAATTGGTCTATATTGTTGTCGGGTTTGCGAGTTTTTGGAAGACAATATAATTTGGGTAATTTAGGATTTTTAATTATTAATTATTTTAAATTAAAACGGTTATATGATTTCATTATTATGTGACTGTACTAAGAGGTTAAGTTAGATATATTGTACTTAAGAATATTGATGTTTTTATTGTTAATTTTCAGATATTTGAATTCTTGTACTAACCATTTTGTAATTTTGTAAGTAGGTGAATTTATCTTAGAAACAATTGGTCTGTATTTATTGCCGGGTTTGCGAATATTTGGAAGACAATATAATTTGGGTAATTTAGAAATTTTAATTATTAATTATTTTAAATTAAAACTGTTATATGATTTCATTATTATATGATTGTACTAAGAGGTTAATTTAAATACATTGTACTTAAGAATATTGATGTTTTTATGTGTTATTTTTTTCAGATATTTTTAATTGCATATTTTCCATCATTTCTGTCAGAGGTTTGTGTAAGACACAGTCAACATTAAATTATTATTATTATGTTGAGTGAACAAAGTGTGAAGAGAGTGTATTTTAATTAAACTAGTATTTTAAATTGTTCACAAATTACGTTTAAAGCGTTAAAATAATGGTTTACAAGTATATCATTTCAAAAATAGTAAATTTTAAATAATAAATGTAAACTTTTTCAGAAATTCCGTCGTTTTTATTCCACAGTTTGTACACGAACCTAACCTCAAAAACCACATTATAAAGGTTTGAAATTTAGAAAATAGTTGTCCACTTGAGCTACGTATTTGGTGGGAAACGCGCGCCTTTCCCACCAAATACATAGCCCTCTTACGCTTTATCTCTATGATTACAACCAACAGTCAAATGGTTCAATCGTAAATTATAAATTTAAAATTTCTTTCATTAATTTTGGTAGTCACCGAAATTTTAGATTATTAAACAAATCAAAAATGATGAATTACGATCAAATACTAATCGCTGAACTCGAGTGAACCATCAGCTAAAATTAGCAAGACTGGTCAGTCAGATCATTTGAAACATTACGATTTAATTGACCAATAAGATTCGACCATTGACAGAAATTTTAATTTTGAGCTTAATTCAAGTAATCAATGAAAATTCATTAACGGCTAAACTGTAAGAAACTGCTAAAATTTGCTGATGGCACACTCGATTTCAGAGATTAGTAATCGATCGTAATTCGTCATTTTTGATTTCTTTAATAAAATTCAATTCATACCAATCAATCTCCTTTATTTTTTAAATGAATTTAATTTCCTGGTCTGATTCACAGGACAAGTTCGCCTTTCTTTGTTGAACGCAAAAAGGATTCGATCGTTAAAATTATCTATCTCAAATTGTTAACGATGCTACGATGATTGGGAAAATTGTGTTATCTTTATAATTATATTCGGCCGATAGGAATCAGTAGCTCTCGGGTAAGACGAATGAGTTTAGTTCCCGTCTATTACATTAAGGGGAATTATGCCTGAAAACGCATTCCTTCTTGATATGTAGGGGCTTAACGTAAGCGAGCATCTGCGCGCTGGCTTCAAAAGCCGCTGTTACATTGGTGGGATACAAGTATAAGGTCCCTCTTCCCCAAAATGTGTTCGAGGCTGTATAGGTTTTTTATGCTGTACACTCTATATATGAAGATCTCAGCAGAAACGATCTTCTGGTCCGCTGTTTGGATGGATATACCCAGAACAGCAATGGGAGCTCTAATGTGGTCCTTAGCCAAAGTGGCAAATGTTTGCTATATATTTGTTGCAATATTGCCGTCTGGATATACGATGGCCTAACTAGTATTATGTAGATGATCGCAGTTCTGTGGATCAAAATTGGCCCCAAATGTAACAACTTCTGTACGGCTGCCAATGAAAAGCGGATCCGAACGGCGTCGCGGCGCCTAAGTTTCGCCGTATCTTGGAGGCCAGTTTTATGGTGCAGGAATCGTGGACTTAAGGTAAATGCAAATTTTTAATCAGTAACAACAACTTATTTAAACGCGTTTTTCTCGAAATAGTATTTTTGAAATCAGGCACACCCATAACTCGTAAAACAATTGTTCAATCCGTTTGCGACCTTCATTTCCATATTCCACATCATTTTTTTTTTTGAGAAGTACACGATTATTGTTTTACGTTTGATAGTTATTTTTTTAATATAGAATGCACGATTTTTCCTAGAAATGTTACCGATTTCTTCAAATGTGCACAACTTTCCCAAAAATAAATATTTTAACAATTGGATGTGTACTTCTCTGTTTCGAATCCTTTACTGTTTTATCTGTTTTGTTCCAACTCTATCTCCTGATGTGCTAGCGGTGTGCCCGAAAAATAAAAATAAATAAAACACTGACGCGCTTCGACGACCACAGCACCATCTGCTATGGACCAAAATGTATGAATAAATTTTTAACTGTAGACCAAAAAATGCTTTGATTCCCCCCAAACCGCAGGTATGTAACTTTTATAAATCTCGTTTTTTTTTTTTTTTTGGGGGGGGGGGGGGGTTTCCAAGGTGGTCTGACCCCCTTATTAACACAAAATTTAAATGCAGTTTAATTCCTTTTCTATTATATTATATATATATATATATTTCGAAGCACAACACGCTCATTATCAATGACTAAACTATTATTACGATTATCAGTCTATTACGACTAAAAACGAAGTTGGAAGGATACTTATCCACACTTGATAGATAGAGAACTCCAAGTCGTAGTAGCAAAATGTTTCATTCGGAATCTTATAGCTGATAGTTAGCGGTAGGTCGCAATTCCGGGTATTAATAAATAATTTGTCAACGTGAGGGAAGGTACCTCGACGATTAAAATTAATCGCCGGTAACAAATTATGGTTGCAATCAATCATTGCAACCAACATTTTCTTTTAATTAAAGATCGGGGTAAATACACACAACGAAATTATCACCGTATATTAAAATCATTTAAAAAACACTGCAACAAAATCCTCATCATATATAAAAATCAGTGAAGATAAAGTTAAGAACACTGCAACGAAAAATCCTCACCGTATATCAAAATTACATTCTGATGCTTTAATTTTATCATTCCGAATTCCTCATTTTCCCATTGTTTACTTTTTCTTATACCGCCATTTAAAAATCGCTGAGAAACTTACTTATAACGTGACTTTTTCTGCAGAATCGCCATATTCACAACATTCCCACATAATCCGTCTAGAAAACTAGTCATATTTCATTACAAATCCGCGAATATCGTTTTACAACAAGTTTTATTCTGTTTTCTGCTCGCACAATAACACACACAAAACAACAAAAGCCGTTTAAAACAGCGACCCGACAAGACGCGCAAACTGTTCGACACTGCTAATTGGTGAGAAAAGAAAAAAAAAGTATTTACATTTTAAATGAGGTCGTAGGATACACGAGATAAGGCGGAGTTGCTCAATAAAATTATTCCGATTAAATACGTCAGATGCTCATAATCGTCTGGATATTTAAAGTTTTTTTGTTTTATTATACAGCCTGTGGCAAATTCGAGTAATTTGGGAGATTTTTTTAAACAACCCTTATTATTAACTATTTACACTACAATGTTGCCAGCATTTTTTTATCATTCTAATTATAGAATTAACTAAAATTTATTAATTTTATTTAAAAGTGCTGTACTCTTATTTTCTTCTCCTGTAATTGTCCTGTAACGGGTGTTGAGCAATAAAGTTATTATTATAGAAGAGCGTCTCCTCAATATATATTTTTTAAAATATCAAGCATTTATTGATTAATAAAAAAAGTAAACCCTTTCCTTAAAATTTGCCGTTAATCTCAACATTACACCCATTATCCAACAGTTATGCATTCCTCGTAACCCTGACATCACTCCCAAATTCATTCATTCCTCATTGACAATTCATCAATTCATTACATCAATTTTAGCGAACCAAGACAGTTAGTGATCAAAACAAAATAAACAGTGACATGAACAAGACAAAGACAGGCTGAAAGACCTCCGGTCGATAGCCGTTTCCCTGAAGTACATTGTAAATTGTTGGTTTTAAATATTCTGTATAAAAATATAAATTTGTTGGTTACTTTTGGGATATATAAAAAAAGTAAATAATAAATGAACACTTTGATACCTTATTATTGTGTTTTAGTTATATTTTATATTTACCTTTTTTATCCTGGTTTAGAAAAGTTTCAAAATCGAGAAAACTCATAAGTAACAGAGTAACCACTTTTGAAAAGAGATTCGTAACATCTAAATTGGATGAAACTGATATGAATCATACAAAACACATATTCTTCATAACAGTTTCATCTAATTGAGATGTTAAGAATTCGTTTATCGTTTCGCAGTAACATTAACTACTTGCTACATTTACAAAGAAGTATGGTCCAACAATTTACACAAAATAGTGATTCCTTGTGGATGCATTTATTTTTCGGCAATTATATGTGGGTTTTCTGAATACATAATGCAACAATTATTTATTTATTTCCATAACCGGCCGTAGTCTAATTACAAGGAAACATTATAAACGTTAAATTAAATTAAATTGACATTCTAACAGCAAATGCATGAATACAAAATAAAACTAAGATAAACATACAAATAAGGATCCCAGAATAAATTAGATGTTTATTTCTCGTCATTATGACGATTAAGGGAAAATGAGCTTCAATTATTACGATAATTTTAATCACAAACTTTCATTATTTTTTAAAAACTGATCAATAAAAGAAGAACCATTGTTTTGTCACATATTTTTTTTTTTTTGTTGTTGGTGACGGTTTATTGCAAAAATTTCGTTAAAATCAAACTTTTTAAAATTTCGGGACACATTTTACATATTAATATGGGTTGAAGATTACAAAAATAGACAAAACTATTCAAATCCGAACAGAGAGAAGTTTTTTGTGAATTTGCGATAACAACAATGCAAGAACGCACGTCCTCCTCTGCCCGTCATTACTATTACAGCGCGCGGCAGGTGAGGGTCGCTCTTTTTAATTAATTTGATTCAATTATTTTCGTTTAATTTTATTCGGTTTTGATTTAAATTGAATTAATTTGGTTTAATTTAATTTAAATTGATTTAGTTTAATTTGATTCAATTTTGCTGATTGCATTTGAATTAATTTAATTAATTTATTTTAACAACTTTAAATTATGTACGGCATAGCTGTATTGACGAGGGATAGATCTATGTCTGTAGATGGCCTTAAATTAAGTAACGTTCCTTTTGTTGTTTTTACATTAAATTTTTCTCGGATCAAAATTTGTTGCATTATGCAATATTTTATTGATGTGCAACAGCAGGTGTACATTATGTAATTCAATGTCCGGCGTGGGTATTTGCCCGGGAAGTAGTTGTTTTAATGTGCATTTGTTTAACGTACTTACGTAGCGTAAGTCAAAAGTCACAGAGCTAAATGTGAAAATAATTTATTAATTATTTTCAAATCATTTTTATTTAATATATTTAAATAACTGTGACCAAGTGAATGAATAATACTCTTTTCTATTTATAAACAAAACTAATATTCGTACAGAAAGTGATAAGTTTAACGTGTACGTTATTAATTAACTTCACTTTCTACATATGCATATCTATTACAAAAGCTGCTTAGATTGTAATGACAAATATAACGTACACGTTAAACTTAACATTTCCCTTACAGAATAGCCCCGATTATCTTTCGCTTTCATCAAAAAAGTAGCGAAACATAAGTCAACGTGGGTGTAGCCAAGGGGGGCAAGAGTGTGCTATTGACATTACTCATAAACCCGAAAAGGGTTCGGTCCATGGCTACTATGATTTTGAAATTTGTAGAAAATTTTTATACTTATTTAAATATTCAACGTGATTTATATAACTAATGTCATAATTATAAATGTATATTTCTTCATATAAATAATAATGTTTAATAAAAAATAAAAAATCTAAACGAAAATATAATTATTTTCGTTTAGATTTTTTATTTTTTATTAAACATTATTATTATTTTTTTGCATGAGTGGGACCCTCTAGAAATAATTATGACTAAGCCTAACTACGCTCATGAATCTAATACATTTTGTTTACTTAGATAATCCAAGGTTCCTCATGAAATAATTAACAATATTAAATAGAAATTCGTTCACATGAAATAATCACCATCATCCTTGAAACTGGACTATTTTAAAAGAATTTGTTTTTCGTTATTCCTCTTTTATTTTACAAAATAATGAAAATTTTGCGTTCAAACGTAAATATCAGCCCAAAATACAAACAATCCACTCAAAATACAGGCTATTGTAATACTTTGCAAATAATTGATTGTTTGAAATGTGAGTGTTTGTTGCGGCTAAAATATTTGCATCGACTCAGCAATAAAAGGTAGAACTATTTTTTTATATTTGCATTACTCAATGTAACACTTTCAAAGTTTAATATGATTAAAATTTGTAATATATAAACATTCGTATTTCATATTATAATAATTAAAATAAATTATTGAAAAATCTCTTAAAATGAGCCAAAAACCGGAAACTAGTCTAAAATTTAAAGTTATTGACTTTAATATTTGCTTTTATTTATCTGTGTTATTTTAATGGTTTTAATAATTTGATCATTTTTATGCTTACATTGTTGTCTTGCTTATGATAAATTTATAAAAATGTGTATAATTTTGGTGAAGATTGAAATAATAATAAATTCGGTTGAATCACCATATTTTAATCCGAGGAAATTGAGCTTAAGCCATTTACCAACATTAACGGGACACCCTGTATATGTGTACTACTGTTATTATCGAAATGCGTTGATTTTTGTAAGTGATCAGAAATATCGAGCCCTGCTCTTAACGCTGGCTTTGAAGGGAATGATTGATGAAAGTTAATTTCGGATCTAGGGTTATTCCAAGGTACTTACAAGTGGGAGATAGAGTAGTTATTAATAGTTATTCGGGGAATTGATGTATCCGTGGCAAGGAATAATGAATTGGGTTTTATTATAATTGACAGAGATTCTCCACTTAGCGAGCCAAATTTGTAAGTATTATCGATAATCTGTTAACATCACAGAGTGCTAATCCGTTTGTATTTAGTGTGTCAGTCCTTACGGCTTTAGTAATTAGGGAAGCGTGGAATATGTCAGTGTCTTCAACGTATAATATAGGGTACAAGGATGGGTTAAGATATTTGGAATTGGGGTTATAAATATCGTGTACATTAATATTATATAGGATTGGGGATAGAATGAGTTCTTGAGGTAAGCCCTGTTCAGGGATAAAGGTGTAGGTATGGATGTTGCGTATTTTAATGCTGATGGACCGATTGGACAGGAAACTATTTATGCAGAACTTATTTATGCAGACCCTGATAAGCTTTCCTAGTGCCCAGGAATGAAACGGCGGATTTTCTGGCTTCGAGATGTGTTGTTTGACAATTGGAGGTGATGATTCTAGATCATTTATTAACCACTTAAATAAAGTTCACCCCTACACCACCATTATGGTAGATGGGGATTTTAGATTATATATATATATATATATATATATATATTAAATAAAGTTCCGGCATGTCGTAAGACATCAGAAGCATTGGCCACTAATAAGCAGAAAGTGGTGATACTGGGCTCAAGACGTATTCTCACAGGCATACACAGAGATCCCGACACATGTAACTATCTAACATCCCAATTGAAAGAGATTATTGGAAAGAACTGTTTCTCAGAGGCATTCAGAGGGTAGCCGGTAAATAATAATAAGAACTTAATTGCTCAAAAGTCGAACCAATTACAGGACAAAGTAATTAAAAATAAACTGTTATTGCAGTACATACTATCGAGCGTATAACAAAAATCGACGACGAAGTTGGCGTTGAAAGTCTCGAGTCATGTCTTTACTAAGGTCACACGCGTGAAATGCTGGTTGCGGTTAACCAGTGACAACTGCCTTGTCAACATGACAACCAGTACTATACGCGTGTGCCTGTGATTTTAGTTCAGACATGACTTTAGATTTCCAATGCCAACTTCGTCGCCGATTTTTGTTATACGCACGACATAATGTAACACATAATACATATAAGTATTTCGGAAGTCAAAATTCAAGTTCGATGACATTGCGTGTTTTGAAACCAATTTACAAAAAACTTCTCCATTCACTCCATTCAACAACCATGACACAGCAACTAAAAAGCGTATTCAAGATAACAACGAAAACCTAATACCATCATCCAATGCTAGCAGCTAATCTAATGAATTTTTAAGCGAAGAAAGAACCAGCATTTATTATTATTATAATTATAACCCTTCTACCGCACAGGGTGTGGTGTAAACCAGCATTTATACAAATATAAAATATATAAATGCAGATGAAATATTGTTAAAGCATTGTCTTATTGTTGGTGAAAAAAATACGTCGTCAAACGATCGGCATTTTTGCTGGTATGAAAAAGTTGAGCTTTCAGTAGTAATTAGTTTTGGCTACAGATAAATGAAATGTGATAATATCACAGGAAGAGAATCTTGGAATTTTTCATTTCACTTGCGATTGAAATTGTTTTTTTTTTACTCGATGAAACTTCTTCAAGGGTTAACTTGACTTCAAGACTTAAAACTGAAAATTTGATTTTTCTAATTAATATAATTAATAGTTTTAATATCTAAACATTGGTAGTTCATATAGTATAAAATAAATATGAATCAAACAATAAAACAAATAAAATACAGATAAGATTGAATAATTTTAAATTCTAAACTAGTGTGGGGTTATTAGCCAATTTTAAAATCTCTTGCAAAAGGGCTAATAACCCGAAACTGGTCGAGAATTTAAAGTTATTTAATCTAATCTGTGTTTTATTGGTTGAATAAAAGTGTTTAATTTTAAAAGCTATCTCTTTTTAATTAATTCCTTACTTATCCCATTTTGAAACAAGAATATTTCTTGTGGAACATGCGAAGTGCAATAATTAATTAATTAATTGTGTATATATTAAACTTTCTGTAAAAAGTGTTTTTAACTGTTGGATAATAAAGTGCTATTATTATTAATATTATAAACATCTTTATTACCGGCTTGACACAATATTTCAACAATAATATATAACATTTAGATTTAAGAAATTTGAAACTAAATAAAACAGCAATCGGCAAACAGTCGGAAGCCTTTCTGACAGGGTTTAATAAATGACATAATGGTTTAATGTGGGATGAATTATGAGATAAAATATGGAATGATATATGGATTGTGATTTATATATGGCGATAACATTCTTTAAAATGAAACAGTGTTTGAGGGGTACTTCTGAATTTTAGATTAGTTAATTGTGTATTTTTTTGTATTGATTCTAAATAGAACCAATTTAATACAATATCTGAATAAAAACAGTATTATATATAAAATTTAAAAAATATTAAGAAAATTTCCTTACAACAAACACTTAACAGTTAATTTGCATATTTATTAATATTTATGATGCTCGTGTATTCAAATTATATTCAAATTTAAAACAAAAAAAGTATTTAACAGTTCATTGGGGATTCAAGCAAAACAATATATATATTTATATATATCGCAACTTGGGAAGTAAGTAAAATTAAATTCATTTAGCGTACCTATTTTAACCATATTTGTAATCATTAACCTCACACACTTCTATTTTTTTTAACAGAAATTTAAGAATAATCATTATTTCAACTCATAATAATTTAAAAAATAAAAACAAATCTTTAATATAATTAATGGTTTTAATATTTAGACATTGGTAGTTCATATTGTATGAAATAAATATAAATAAATTATTAAAAATCAACCAATAAAACACAGATTAGATTGAATAACTTTATATTCTCTTGAAAATGGGCCGATAACCCGAAACTAGTCGGGATTTAAAGTTATTCAATCTAATCTGTGTTTTATTGGTTGATTTTTAATAAATTATTCATATTTATTTCATAAAAACAAATCCTTAATAATTTCGTAAATAATGATCGATTAAAATATTGTAATAAAATTTATATGGATAAGTATAATTAAATGAAATCCTCTTGATTAAAAATACATTAAGTTTGGATGTTTCATCTTATTAGTTTACGGCTAGAGAAAACATAGTATTTATAAAAAAAATTATGTAAGAAATTATTATAATTGAAAATAAAATTAATGGAAATCAGCAGGAAGATCTATGGTCGATAGCCCATGACAGACTACCTACACAACTGTACATATTGTTATTATTAATTTTGTAAATTTTTTTTATATTTTCTGAACTAAGATGATTGTATATATTATTGAAAATCTACCAACGAAACAAAGCATATGGTAAAACCAGTTATTAAAATATTATTTTAAATATATTCAATTTTTATATACTTATTTTAAGCACATTGTTTGACAATGATTACCTTGTAATTGAAACTAGTCACTAAAGAAAAATAAAATTGGTATAAAAAATTAAATGTTTTATTTCCAAAAAAATATAAAAAGTACCACGAAGAGAATGCCTCCAAAATCCAAAAACAAACATTTTCATTTTAATGTGTGTTTTTATTTTTGTTTTGTTGGTAGATTTTTAATAATTTAATCAACCTTACAAATTTTATTAATTCTCCATTAGTTTCAGGTTATTAGCCTATTTTTAAAATATCATTTTATTTGTTAAATACACAATTTTAGATAACCAGCATTTTTCTTTTTTTAATTATTCGGAGCGTCTAAGTACGATAATTTGCATGTGGGAATTCCGGGAAGGCACTTACATAAAATATGAGAAGGAACACAAATTCATGTAAATCATCCGATTTTCCCAGAAGAGTCATAACTCGACATTACTGAAATTTATTTGAAACTAATTAATATTTATTTTTGTTTTGTTTTTTGCAAATGTATGTGTATAAATGCCGGTTCCTGGTATGACTTCGTGTATTTTTTTTAAATTTGTTTTATGTGTATTTAGAATTAAGTAAAATGTTAGTATGTGATTACAGAGTTTAATATAAATGAAATTTACATGCATAATAAGTAGAATCAGAATCCCACCAAAGGTTTGAGACAAAAATTGCCGTTGCCTAAGGGGCAATTTGATGCTAGATGTTAGTTGTAAAAAAATATGTAAATGTTTAGGTTTATTTAAAATTTGATTCAATTTAAATATAACTAGTGTACAAAGTAGAATCGGAATCCCACCAAAGGTTTTTACTGCCCGGGTTTGAGACAAAAATTGCCGTTGCCTAAGGGCGCGTTCATAGAGGGGCAATTTGATGCTAGATGTTAGTTGTAAAAAAATGTTTAGCTTGATTTAAAATTTCATTGAATTTAAATATAACTAGTGTACAATAAACAAGCATTAAATGTTAACGATTTAGTGAGATGATCTTACGGCGCCGGAGATATAATAATGACCAAATAAATGTATGTGTCATTATTATATCTCCGGCGTCGGAAGATTATCTCATTAAATCGTTAACACTTAATACTTGTTTATTGTAAAGTAGTTATGTTTAAATTTAATTATATTTTAAATCAAGCTGAACATTTATATATTTTTTTATTATAAAAGAACACACGATAATTGATAAAGTTTATTACACAAAAAATATTTAATTGGCTATCGAGCGTTGGTCTTTCTGCCTTTTTATTATAAAAAAAATATAAAAATTTATATCCCCAATCATATGATCATAAGACAAATCACAGATCTTCATCAACTTTACTTTCATCTTGTAATTTCTTTAATATGTATTCTTCAAATGTTAATATTTTTAATATATCATTACGTCAATTTCTTGGACAGCTAAGACGGCAAATACAATAATAATTGTGTAACTATGTTATCATCTACATTATAATAATAATAATAAATTGTTTTTATTGAAAGAAAAAAGTTACAAATGAAAAATAACATATAATGTAGAACAGGCGAAGTTCAATTAGTCAATATGACTATATTGCTCTTCCACTTAACCTGAAATACATTGTATTATTTTTTGTATGTTTAATATTATTCTATAAGAAGTGTTTTTAACTGTTGGATAATAAAGTGCTATTATTATTATATTTACGCCCTTATCGTTTTTGAAATATCGTTCAAAACAAATTATTGAAATCCAATTTAAATCTAAATCTGAAGTACGATGGAGGAAAAATGATAGCAGAGTACTTGAAGTAATATAGTGATGAGCTACCTGGATGACAGATAACTACTTCACGAGGACGAGGGTGTCTGTTTTCATATTTAACTTTCTAGAATTACTATTCAGGCACAAAAATATCCGATGTGTATGGAAAAGAAGCATTAAGTGAGCGCCGATAACAAAACAAGTTTGCAAAATTTCGATCTGGCTATTTTTGGGCTTGAGATTTATAAGTCCAGTTGAAGCTGATGAAGACACAATTAACGGTATTAATTGTTTAAATTAAATATATATTCATGCAGATATCTTAATTTAAATAATAAATAATTTCGTATATTATATCAAGCTGAAATTTTGTTAATTTGTACAACATGAATTGCTTTATTTGTTGCTCAGTAAAATATTAATAATACAAGAGCATAATAATACACTTAAGGAAAATATAACAAACAGTTTTTATACAAGGCGGCCAGATAATCCACAGGTAAAGTGGTTCATTGATTAAATTCAAGTAGAAAATGTAAGTAAAAAAATATTGTACGGTTCTTCATTAAAGCCCACGAGATTGATATAATAAATATGTCAATAGAAATCAGTAATATTTTTGAAATATTTTGATTAAAATTAGTTCTATTAACAGCCAGATAAACATTGCAAATGTTTATTTAATGATAAGTGGATTGTTAATAGCAATAATTATACATAAAGTGTTAAAAACAAATTCTAGTCGCATATTTATGACATTAATAGCCTGATTAAGCTTATTGAATAATTACCCAAACATTTTTTGTATTTTATTTTATTTATTTTTTTATTTTAAAAACTTTTTTTAGTTTTTTTTCTACATAATAGCAATAATTATACATAAAGTGTTAAAAACAAATTCTAGTCGCATATTTATGATATTAATAGCCTGATTAAGCTTATTGAATAATTACCCAAACATTTTTTGTGTTTTATTTTATTTAATTTTTTATTTTAAAAACTTTTTTTTACCTGAAGATTATGACACCTTTTAGTTTTTTCTACATAAAATTGATTAACCAACTACTTTACCTGAAGATTATGACACCTTTTCAATGAGCGAAAAAATGTCCTACTTTGGGAAATGGAAGGCCATTTTGGTTTTTCGAACCTCATCAGACTTAGGTAAAAGATGGCGCTTGCGTCGTCTTCCATTTAAAAGTTATTTTAGTTTAATCAGAAGCATTAATCGGTGCGTCTCGCTTAAACAGTTCCCATAAGAGTCAAACTAAATGGGATTCATGACTTCAAATGGCTTTAATAATCCGGAAATGATTTTTTTCGGAAAAATAAATATCCCATGCTCTTTCTAACGTCTTCAAGAAAATTTTTGACTTTTTCAGAGTTTTTCCAAAGAAAATGAAATTATCGAATTTTAAATATTTTCAAATGGATTTTCGTGAAAAATCCCAAACTTGAAATTACACCAAAACATTGGTGAATGGGAGCATTAATTGTATAAATTTGAG
This sequence comes from Philonthus spinipes, assembly GCA_963082785.1. NCBI lineage: Eukaryota > Metazoa > Arthropoda > Insecta > Coleoptera > Staphylinidae > Philonthus > Philonthus spinipes. Next base: position 11,688,208 of record OY720306.1, read on the forward strand.
CAACTTGGAAGATACAGTTTTTGAACAGCTAGATTTTAAAATAGGCCTTCGAAAAGTTTATTAAAGAAATGCTCAACTTTTTGATTTTTTGTAAAAAAACATATTGTTTATTGTTGTTTATTGTTTATTAACGGTAAGTCCATTTAAATACATATTACTTTATACTAACTATACATTAAAAGATAAAGGAGGGTTGCAATATAAGTATAATTATAAAATGCTAATAAATTAAAAGTTATAAATAAATTATTTTCACTATTTAGGTGATTTTTAGGTAATCCATAGAGGAATTCGTTGCAAAACAAATGCTTTAATTTTCAACAGTCTATCTCATCTGTGAATAGACGTATTCGTTTAGCCGGAGCGGTACCACAGGGGTCGGTTATAGGGTCCCATACTATGGAATATGGTATACGACACGGTTCTGACACTCAACCTGTCAGATAGGGTCAAATTCTTTGGATTCGCGGATGATTTAGCCGTTGTCATCGCGGTCGTAGTCACAAAAGTGATTTCGACCATCTAAAAAAAATAGAAACCTTACCCTTTCAAACTTGAATCGAAACACCCCGCAGATTAAGTACATCGTATTTTCTCAGTGCGCAATCTTATTAAAAAGTGCCGACCCCTTTAAATATTAAATTCCGTTGAGATCGCTTCCTGTGTCATTATTATCACTTTCCCTGGTTCAAAGACGTGCATTTTCTCATTGAGAAAATAATACCGGATGTAAAATATGGGCAATGTGGGGTGCTGGGAGGCTGAGTATGTGAAGCCCTTCCAATTATAAGAGCATATCGGACGGTATCGATGACAGCGACTGAAGTGCTGGCTTCTTTGGTCCCCGCTGATTTCTTGCTGGAGAAGAGGGCGAAATTATACTAGGAAATAAAGCAGGAAAGTTCTATATCCGAGATATAGAAGGGTGAGTAAATAGAAAACACTCACTGGATGACACAAATCCTGTCCGACCACGGATTTTTTTCAGGCGCACTTAGCCCGGATACAGATAGTAGAAAGTGCTGTATTGCAACGAGGCCTAAGACAACGCAAAGCACATTCTGCTAGCGTACCCCCAGTGGAATACAGAGAGAGGCAAGATGTGCGAGACAATGGGACATGAAGTCAGTGCAGACACTCTGGTCCCACTTATCCTGGATTCGCCAGGGAATCCCATGGCGATATTCGCGAAAAGGGTCCTGCGCAGGAAGAATGAAGATTCCAAGAGAGTAGTGGCGAAAAGGGGAAACTCCTATAGAAGAACATGTTATCCGGGCTGAACTTAAAGCAAGAGTTGGTTTAGTGGGTAGGGCTCCTTAGACAAGGGAAGAGTTCCACACACTGTGCGAAATGCATTTGGCCTTTCGATAACCTAAAACATCTAAATCAAGTTCAACGTGAGGCTTTTTAATAATAGAAAAAGGATTTATTCACTTTATCACATTTATTTAAATATTTAATGAAATGTTCTGCCACCATTCATCTAGCGTATGGATAACTAGTGATGGCCAGATATTTAAATTTTATGAAATCCTAATATAATTCGTAACAATGTTATTCAAATATTTGATTAAAAGTTTATTAACAAAACTTAGAAAATAAGAAAAAAAACCCGTTTTTTTACAACAAACATATATAAATTTGCATGGCATTTGCAAACATCTACAATAAAATCGATATCCGTGCACGCGCGTCTATCTCTCATTCTAAATATTCTAATCAAATTCCTGCGGATATCCAAACATGTTTATACCTTAATTAATATTTGCTCGGTAATTAGAACGCGCAATAAATCCGAGAAACGTACGCGCGTACGGTAAGTAATCCACCCATTGACCTTGGGACCGCTGGAAGCGTGTAAATTCAACGTCAACGTGTTTACGCTTGTAATTTAAGAGTAATTATCCGAGGCGTTGGAAAGGCAATTTGGTCAAGCTACTTTGGGTGATCTCACGCGTTGTTTTCTATTTTTTTATTAAACCTTTTTCGGGGAATAATTGAGTGCGTTTGTAAAGCTGAGAAGAATTAGATGATTCAGTTGATTGGTCTGTTGTTTTGGTTTCGTGGTTATTTGTGGAAGTGTGGATCAGTGGATTTTAATAATTTGTTTCGAAATAATTTAATAATTTTTCACAATTGATAGAAGTCCAATGCCGATTTCCACCGTATTTACTTTAAGGTTCCTTACTTAAGGGTTCCTTAAAAGTTAAGGAAAGTATAGTAGAGATTGGATTGCACCGCTTATATAAAATCTCCCTTTAATTAAGGTCTCCTTAGTTGGGGGAAAATCTAGTGGAAAGTCTGTGCCTAACTAAAAAAATAATTATTGCCCTTCAATCGTATCCAAATTTAAAAATTCGATAAGTCATATGATCCCGAGTTCGGCATGATGCGATCTCGCGTGCTGTGTACATTAAATGTCGCATCTTTCTTTTCCTTTTCTTATGCGTTATTCAGCACATTACACTATCTCTGTCCAAAATGCGCGAATGACTTCGCAAACATAAATGCACAACATGTTAATAAAAAAATCAATGAAATCTACCTGTGCACGCTTCAGTTTTTCAATTTTAATAAAGAAAACACTTCTTTACTTTTTTTGTATAACTCGGTTCCGAGTTATTAAAATTGAATTACAATATATAACAAAGTTCAAGCCTCAACCATTAACAAGTTAATTAACTCTTCAGCTTGTTTACAACATCTAGCGCAGTCATTTTGAAAAAAACGGACTTTATTCGGCAATTCTTAAGGTATTTGATAAAACAAATTACACAGTGTATTTTTTTTTATAAATATCGTTTAATTTATTAAAAATTGAATACAAAAAAAACAGCAAAGAACGAAACGAGACATACCAATATACACATTAGGATATTGGTGAAATATTTGTTTACAATAAAGATGAAATAGCCTCTTGGCTATTGACCCGCTTTCTTTCAGTCTTCTTATTAAGCTATGATTATAAATACTGGTTATGTCATATTCGATGGTATTGTTGTAAACAACGAAATATTTCGACATTGTTCGAAAACAGCTTTTTTTCTGTTAATGTATGTTGTTTGGCAATAAAAGCAATGAATTCTTCTCGAGGTGGAATAGGCAGAGTTGAATGTTACAAAATTAAATAATTGTTACAGTTTTTATTTAATTCCATTTCATTATATCGAACGTATAACAAAAATCGACGACGAAGTTGGCATTGGAAATCTAAAGTCATGTCTGAACTAAAATCACACACACAAACACAATAATTTGATATCAAATAACTTTTCATTCAACGATTAAATTCATGGATGTATAACTCTTTTTTTATAAATTGATACAATCATTTTCCAACAATCCTTTAAACACTTCGTAATGATGATTTAAGTCTTTAACGGTGTGCACTTTGCACAAGGTTCCCAAACCCCCATTTTCCGCACTCGCGCCGTAAAACACCCTTTTCGCTCTGCTGTGAATCAATCCCATGGCGCACATCACACACGGTTCGCGCGTGGTGTAAACATAATAATTCGTACACAAATATGGTCCATCCGCTGGATCTTCAATCTCACTCTTCCCTTTATATTTCGAAGCACCGAACTTTAAATCGCCGAAGTTTTTAATCAAATCCCCAACCTCACTGGGAATACCGCGTAAGTCTAAATCTGAATCACACTCAGTTTTTTTAAGATTCTTAATCCAGGCACTACCATTTTGCGTTGCCGAAACGTAATCAATTGCAACCATCACCGCGTGCTTGCTGGGGTTATCCTCAGTCTGATCGTAGCCGCAGGCTACGATTGAATTAATCTTCGGATCCACCACGACCGCACCCACTTTTTTCCTCTTCCCAAATCTCGCCAACTCCAAACAAAATTCCATCACCCTGATGTGGAATTTATTTTCCTCTTCCGTAAACAGCTGATTCGTGCACAATTTCTCTAAATACTTATCGCTGTGGAAATTACAAGGCCACAATTTCTGCACCTCGCCGTGTTGTTTCTTAGTCCTCGGTGGAATCTTTGCGACTTCCGCAACTGACACCTCATTCGAAATCATATCCGTGTTAAAACCGCACCCTTTCAAATAATCAACCACTTTATTTTCCTCGCATAAACCCCTCGGGAATAACAACACGCTCCTACCTTTAACGCGCTTCAGATGGTTCAATTCCGGTACTGGGAGGAGGCTATTGAGTTCAGTGATGATTTTCGATGTGCTCTTGCTGTCCAGAATGTTCCCCGTGTAGACTTCCACGAGGGGTGTGCTTTGTGTGAGGGTATCGTCTAGCACTGGAATCATGATTGCGTCCAATTTTGCTTTCTTAGTAGCGCTCATTTTTTTTGTGGAGGAAGAAATGTTGTTGGGGTGTCCACTTTTCTTGGATGCTTTGATTTTCGTTTTCTTTCTTCTTTAATCCACTGCACCAAAGATTAATGAATTGTATTAGAAACAGATTATTTATTATTTTTTAGATTTCAATTAAACACACACACAAATTAACATAACATATTTATTTTGTGTTGAAACAAATTTTAAGTGCGTAACAATTTTGTATAATAGGTCTTCACTTTATAGCACATCTGGATACCATTGAGGTAACCAAAGACGGAAGAGGGGTTCTAAAACCCTCTTCCTTCCTTCCCTCTAAACTTCTTCAATCTCCCTCTTTGAATTTTTTTATCACCACAAACTATCAAATAATTATAGTTTTTAAGTTTGCGATGATAGAAAAAATAAGGTCTGTTCATTTAGATGAAGTAGTGCAGCAATTTTTCACATTCTAACAAGCACCAATATAAATTTTATGGATAACGACATAAACTAACTCTCAGTTCAAATAGGTGCGAAACAATTTGTTCCGCAGTGCAAAATAAATAAAATGAACGGCTATTCACATTGTTCATATTTTTTATTAAAGATTATTAAACATCTTTATTACTGTTACAATATTTATACAATAATATATAATATTTCAAAATAATGGATTTTTAAATCAAATAAAACAACAATCGGCTAACTGCCAGAAGCCTTTCTGCCTTATATTAGAGATTTCTCTATATAAACGTAAATTAATAATTTATCAAAATAATTAATTTTCAAAATATTTTAACAAATGATTAACGCAGACCACAGTAACGGTGGAGAAGAAGAGGCCACAGGTATACATTCAGAGGAGACTTAATTGAAATTTCGTTTGATGGTGTTGAGAAGCGCTATTAACAACGATGGAAGGAGAGGAAATCCTATTTTGTTTCTTATTATATTGTTTCAGTTTACCATAAAACATTATCAAAAAAATGTTTGAGCAAAACAATTCTACCTGATACTTAAAAACCTGTTCTAGGTGTTGGTTTATATTGCACAGTGCAGTTTATTTAAATTACGCCAGGAGTTTAATCAATAAACGATTTGTTCTTCGCATTAAATATTTTCGATTCAAAAATTGTTGCATTAAACAATATGTTATTGTTGTGCAACAGCAAATGTCTTATCAGACATTTATTAAAGTACTTATGTAACATAAGTCATAATGTCACAGTAGCTAAAGGGAAAATAATTAATTAATTTCAAATTATTTTTTTATTTGATTTGTTTTTATTTGCGGTATTTTGAATTCCTGAAAAAGCTATTATTTTTTTAGAAAATCACATGACTAATGAGCGCATTGCTAATTACACAATAAATTTGCATAAAAAATCACTCCGCGCGATTGTAAATTATAAGTTTTCATAAAACGCGGACAGCATAAATACGTTGTTTTGTTTTATTTTTTTCTTTCGAGTGCATCCGTTCGTTTTAATGGATCTGCGTCAGTAATGATTAAATATTGATTTGAAATTATAAAATCCGTGACGAAATTTGGGTTTTACATGCATACGTAATCCTGCGGTCGCTAATATAATCAATTTGCATTTTAAATTATTCATTCCATGCGTTTCGAAGAAAACAGGAAATGAACTTATTTTAATTAGATTTGATTTTATTCATATCTGGGGATACGGAATAAATGTTTCGATTGCATTCATTGATTATTAATTATTGATATTACAAAGATTATTATCAGGGCCGTACCAAGCGGTGGTTTAGAAGTTTCCATGAATTAAAACTTGGAGGTGGCAGATGCCAGATCTGGCACCAAGCGGTGGTTCTAGGAGTTTCCATGAACTAAAACTTGGGACACGCAGATCCCAGATCGAAGGCGTAGCTTTTTACAAAGTAGCTACGGGATAGGGAAGGATCTGTGGCGTTAATTTTCTCATGGAGCAGCAACTTATGTCTTGAAATCGGGCGATAAAGACCCTTGGCGCGATTTTGTGCGTTGTGTGTTTATGCCCATATCCATAGATTATTTTTTATCAAATGGTTATAAATGATTTTTTCTACCAAAATAAATACTTCTTCCAACATCATCTTAGTATTTGTTTTTTCAATTTTTTTCTGAAGAACAAAATTTTCAATGAAGTTAAACAAGGAAAATTTCTGGCAATGATCAATAAAATTCGATCAATCCCTTTTTCCAACTGCAAAAATTACTTACACTGTAAGTTTTACAAACGTCTATTGAAACAACTACTTCCCGAGCATTTACCCCGCCGGACATTGGATTACAAAATAAATATTTATTTATTGCATAGCAGTACTACTGCGAATTGCAACGGTTTGAGTCGAAATTATTTTTAATGAAAGGAAACAACAAATAATAGTTACAAGGCTATCTGTAGACATGTGTTTCGGGGTTTCATCACTCATCAGTACAGCTCTGTCCTGTAAGCCCTTAGTTGTTAAACAATTTTTAATTATTTTTTACGTACCGTCTTCAACGAGATCGCGGATGAAAGTAATCACGTTGAAGGACGCGCGCATTGTCGAATCTATCTGCTCCGAACTAAAAATAATAATATTTAACAAAATTTTCATCGAAATTTTAATATTTGCGAAAATAATAATAATAATAATAATAATAATAATAAGTCTTTATTGCCCAACAGGAAATATACATCCCAATTGCAAGACAATATACATTGTCGTAGATTTTGATGAGAAATATGTAACTCATGAATTATCTTCAAATTATACAAAAATAATACCAACTAACGGGAGCATAAACTGTATAAATTTATCAAATTAGGAATATATCGTGTTTGTATAGCAGACGCGTAAATTTGGCCAAAGAAAAATTAATGGAAAAAGGCAAATTTTGTGAAATTTTATAGACAAGTAAAAACCTACAATTAAAACATTTTTAGGTGGAATGTACAAAAATCCTTTGCTTTAAATCCCAGCACTTAATGTCTTCTGTGAATAAAGTTATCTTAGTTTAATCAATATCGCGTCCAAAAGCGTCTCGTTTATACCGTTCCCATAAAACACCATATAAATGAGATACGTCAATTCAAATAGCCTTAATGAACGGGAAATGAAATTTTCTGGAAAAATAAATATCCCTAGGCAGAAAGACCGATGGTCGATAGCCGTTTTCTAAGGACAACGTATAACATATTATAAGAATTATATTGTTAATTTATTGTATATAAAATTGTCTGCAGAAATAAAGATGTTATATATATAAATATCCCACGTTCTTTCCACCAGTAAGAATATTCATGATTTTTTGCAATCTATTTGGAAGAAAAAAATCATCGAAATTTTAATGGAATATAGAAAAACGTTTATTTTGGTGAAAATAGCAAATCTCGTGATATTACTCCAAATTAAATTATATTTCCAATAAATATATGCATCAACTGTATAAATTTATGTAATATCTAATGAATAGTTTTCGTACAGCAGGCGCTCATTTTTCAAAGGCCCAACCTTTGAAAAAATGTGTGAAAGAATTGTACAACTTTAGGATTTTTTGCAGGCAAGCACAGAACTCCATTTTTTTGTTAAATATAGACAAATCCTTCCCTAGTCTCTAGTATTTAGTTGAAGATGCGAAGTATACCTTCGATAAGCTGAGGCGAATTTAATGCATTCACGCGATCCTTTGCCTCAGCTTATCGAAGGTTTAGTTAAGAAAAAATATTCCGAAGAGCGATACATTTCGTACAAGAAGAAGGGCTTCGAAGGGCAATAAATTTTGCATAAGAAGAGTTTCGATAAATTTCCCATAAGAAGAAGTTGAGTTTCGAAAGGCTCTAAAGGCAAAAAAGCAAGAGTAATTAATTTCGCGAAGGACGAAGCGCTTTGCATCGCCATAAATTTCACACAAGAAAAAGGGTTATGAAAAGCGATAAATTTTGTAGAAAAAAAGGTGAAGGGCTTAGAAGGTCCACACGTTTTGCACAAGAATAACAAGAGTTTGAAAATCAATCAAATTCGCACAAAAAGAAGACTTCAAAACCCTTCTTCTTTCTGTGCGAAACCATCAATTTTGCACAAGAAGAAAAAAGGTTTCGAAAAGCTATAAAATTTGCACAATAAGAGCTTCGAAAGGCCATAATTTTTTCACAAGAAGAATTACGGTTTTAGAAGAAACTGTAATTCTTTCTTCTTTCGAAGATCTTATTGTGCAAAAAGAATAAGAAAGATTGGGGCCGCCGTGGGTGAGCGGCCAAAACTTCTGTTAAGGTTGCGGTTTAGTAGAAAGAGATGGCTATATAGTAAAATGGAAATAATCGTTTGAAAAAAGAGCCATTCTTTTGGATTTAATAATATGAATATGTATTTACATTTTGTTATCTGCCAAGTATAAAGTATCAGTCTAAATAAAAAATAAATCGTTAATTTTCGTGTATTACGCCAAGTAATACTAGTTCAAGTTAGAAAAAAAAATTGTAGGGTATAATGAAATTAGTAAGTAATGACTGCTAAGTTGTTTGAATATAGAATTCAGTGAAATCCATTAAATTTTCATTGCCCAAGTTTTTATTAGCAAAAAATTAATTTTAAATTGGCTATAAATTTGATCAATTTTCATTATTTTTTCATAATTGATTTTTACACAAACTAAACATTAAAATAATTTTTAATTCATCTGATGAAATTCCTGCTTATTTTACTATTACTTTGATGTATAGAACAATATTATTCATTGATCACAACAGCAATCTAACTCGAATTAGTGATTGCCAATATTTATATAGCTATCTCTTTCGTCTAAACCGCACCATTAAGATAGCAGGAACAAATAAACAGAATGCACTAAAACCTGTACCAGGCTAATTAAGGACTATTTTAAAGCCCTATTCCCGATTTAATTGCTCTACCCCTAACTTAAAAAAATATATATATATTTTCCACCCCAATTTTGTGTATCTCGAAAACCAGCAAGCAGACTGAAACGATATTACACTGGAATTAAGGGTTTACCATCCTTGAATTTCCCCATTCACGATAATAGTCCTCAACCCCTAACTTGGAAAAAAAAAATATTTTCTACGTTAATATTATGTTTCTCAAAAAAAAGCGCTCAGACTGCAACGAAATTATACTTATAATTTCTTTGAATCGCTATAAATTTTACAAAAAAAGAAGAAGGGCTTCCTACAGCGTTCAATTTTGCACAAGGAGAATAATAAGTGCTTCGAAGTTCCATAAATTTTACATAAGAAAAATTTGAAAGAGCGATAAATTTCGCACAAAAAGAAGGGTTTTGAATAACTGTACATTACGCACAAGAAAAAGCACTAATGGGTTTTGAAGAGCCAGAAATTTTGCACAACAAGAAAAAGGATTTTGAATGGCCATACATTTCGCAAAATAAAGAGCAATATGGGTTTCGAAGAGACACATTTTGCACAAAAAAAAGAACAAGACGAAGAGTTTGAATAAATTTTACACAAAAATAAAAAGGGTTTTGAATAGCCATACATTTCGCACAAGAAAAATAACTAGTGGGTTTCGAAAAGCTACAAATTTTACACAAAAAGAAGAAGGAGGTCTTCGAAGGTCCATACATTTTGCATAAGATGAAGAAGAGTTTGAAAAGTAATAAATTTCACACAAAATATTTTGCATAAGAATAAGACGAAGAGTTTGAAACGCAATAAATTTCAAACACAAAAAATGGGTTTTGAATGGCCATACATTTCGCATAAAAAAAGCATTAATGGGTTTGCAACAAATTTTGCACAAAAAAAGAAGAAGAAGATCTTCAAAGCTCCATACATTTTGCATAAGATGAAGAAGAGTTTGAAAAGTGATAAATTTTACACAAAAAGAAAAATGGTTAAGAATTGCTACAAATTTGCACAAGAAAAACACTAATGGGTTTCGAGGAACTATAAATTAAAGGTCTTCGGAGGTCGATACACTTTACAGAAGAATAGTTTGGAAAGCGATAAAAAAAGAATAAGTGCTTCGAAGTTCCATAAATTTTGCACAAAAAGAATGACAAAAAGAGTTTGGAAGAGCAACAATTTCACTGGCCAAGAAGGGCTTTCAAAAACAATAAATTTCGTAGCCCGGACCATAAATTTTGCATTAAAAAAATTAATTTATAGATTAGAATAATAGTAAGCCCCCCATTTTCTTCCATAAAGATCATCGAGTTTGCTTCTTCATAACGTATTTCCTTGTTTCTCTCTCTCTTCTAATAATTTACCGCGTACATTCAACCAAAAACAGTCTGGGGAAATTCCAGAAAGACCCAAACGACTCGCCTAATTACAAAAACACACAATTCCAATCAAAAACCCAACGAACGAGCAAACACGCGCATTTTCTATCCATTCGGAGAGTGTGTGTACAGAAAAGGCAGCCAATCCGCTTTTACGCATATCCCGAGCGATTCGGTACATTTACATGCATGGCGTATGCAAATCAGGCTTACGGTAGAGAGTTTTATCTGATCTGAGGAGATGCAGTGAAAAGCGTGTTATTAGCTGTATTATATTATATGTACCGATCGATATACATATTTCGTTGAATTTATTGAGGCGAGCGGACGTATAAAGTGTTGAGTAAGGACTCGAGCGGAATAAGCGCGATGCCGTTTCACGACCTGTTTAGGGAGAAAATGGCATTTCCGTGGGTGGATCGTCGTCTGCGTGGGTTGATGACAGTGGTCGTTGAAGTGAAAATCGATGGGATTTTATTTGGAAAATGCTCCGCCTCGAGGAAATCGCCAATGAAAGTTCGTTATTGATATTATCAAAATAATATGTTAAATCCTTTCATGTGATTCGTATAATTATATTAAAAAAAATATGCACCATCATATAATTAAAATAATTAATTAATATGAATTATATACATTGTCGCACATTGCTTAAGAGCGTATTGTTTCGGTAATTTTAAGTCGAAAATGCGGTATTCACTTTTGTCCAAAATGTAATAGTTGAGGAGTTATGGGCAATTTAAGAACGCCTTTAAGAACAGAACTAAAATAAATGCGTATAGAGTGTATCGTTTTAAGGGAGGTGAAATTTTCAGGATTCCTTGCAGAATAAAATAAATGCGTATAAAGGGTATCGTTTTAAGGGAGGTGAAATGTTCAGGATTCCTTGCGATCGGCCCGAGGCGAATCTATTAGAATCCTGTGCCGATTCGCCGCCTGAGATCATAAAAAACGCGAATAAATCAAAAATTGAAAAAGATACAACAAGGGCGACTTTATTCATCCTCTTTTCGAGCCGCAACTTTTGAGTTCCAATTGATCGTAGAGAAAAAGTTACGAAGCAAAATTTTGACATTTTGTCCAGGACCGGAGTAGGGAATTTTTGAAAAGTTTATTTTTTCTCTTTTGGGTCGCCGCTAACTCGAAAACCAAAAGAACTACGGATTCGTGGTTTTCACCGGAGAATGGAACTCTGTGAGTTCTCCGAAAAAAAGGTAAATATCTTTTTCCCTTCAAAATCCCTGAAACTTTCAACCAATTCGCTCTACGGCAAATCCTTCAAAACGATTCACCCTTTACGCGATTATTTTAGTTCTATTTTTAAATGCGTTCTTAAATTGCCAATAACTATTAAATTTTGGAATAAACGCATTTTCGACTAGAAAATACCCAAGTAATACGCTCTTAAGCTATGCGCATCGAGTCGCGGGACACTCTTAGTTACAATTACAGAAACACTTAAATAATTCTCCATACGTAAGAATTTTCAAAAAAAAAAAGTTTTAAATGAAAACTATCACTTAAATAGATTTTGAATATACATTTTTTGAATTCTAAGATAAATTCTAAACTCTTTGCAGAAATAAGTTTCCTATAAAATACACTTTTTTCATGTCATAAGCAATTCATAAATGCATAATATTACGTTTGTTTTATCATTTACTTTAATTCTGTTTAATTATTTTGTCATTTATTTTAGATTTTATTCATCATTTTAGTTGAAATAAATATATTTGTATATAAGTGGGACAATATTCTTAAGTTTAAATTATAACAACTTGTATTTGGAATTATTTTTTTTGTAGAATTCATATTTATTTCAACTAAAACGATGAACAAAATCTAAAATAAATGACAAAATAGACAAAATAAATAAACAGAATTAAGGTACATGATAAAACAAACGTAATATTATGCATTTATGAATTGCTTATAACTTGAAAAAAATGTATTTAGTAATATTTTGTATTTGGATTTTTTTTTGTAGAATTTATAATTAGTAAGTTATAGTCATATAACTTCAAAATTATGAATTCTACAAAAAAAAATAATTCCAAATACAAGTTGTTATAATTTAAAGTGTGGTTATATGCAGCGTGTACAACTTGAAAAAATTTTTCATTGTAAATTGAACACCTTTTATATTTAAATTTGAAGATATACAGATGATATTCTCTTATTTTTCAAAACATACATTAATTTGTTTCCTACAATTTTGTTGAGAAATTTATTTTTTTATTTTATTTTATATCTTAGAATTCAAAAATGAATATATATACAGGGTCGCTACAAAGTATGGAAACACGGCTCTCACGTGAAAACGGCTAAAAACATAACCACCAAAATTGGGATTTCTAAATGGGATATTTTCTTGAACAATTTGGCGTGAAAAAATCAAAAATGATTCTCAGAATTTTCACATACGGACGCCATCTTGAATTTTTTTAAATGGAATTCGATTTTTTTTTATTTTAGAACTTTTATAGACCTTATAATTCTGATTACAACTATATACCTTTTTTTTAAATACTTGTCTTTTCATCGATAAACCGGACTTTGAAAAGTATGGAAACAGCGAAATATTTTGAGAACGGTTTATCGGAATGTCCTGAAATTTTACAAAGGTTTAGAGTACGTTAAGGCCTTCAACTTGCATTTTTTATTTTTTCATATTCATTTGTTTTGTAAATATTCTATTTTAGGTCGAAACTTAAACATAAAAATTAATAATGTCAACTTAAAAAAATAGTTGCCTTTGAAAACAGTTTTCATTAGCCTGTCAAACTTGTAAAAAACATTAGTAAGTAACTGGTTGTTGCATAAATGCCACATTTGAGTGAAACGGATCGCATAGATATTCTCATGATGATTGGGTGTGGGGATAGAAAACGAAGCTTTGCCGAAGCTGCTAATCTTTTCAACGTAAATCATCCAGATCGAGCACCTATTTCCAGGTCAGTTGCATTTAAAACATGGAATAGGTTTAATGAAACTGGAACTGTTAAAAATCGTCCAAAGGACGACCAAAAACTGTTACAAATGAAGAAAATTCATTTAATTTTATGATAGATGTAGTTAAAAATCCAAAAACTTCGGTGCAGCAATTGGCTTTCAATAACAACATGAGTAGGAGATCATTTCAAAAAATGAAAATTGAAAAGTATCATCCCTACAAAATTCAGCTGCTACAAGAATTGAATGAAGATGACTTTGAGCGCAGAATTGAATTTTGCGAAACAATGATGAATAGGATAAACCAGGACGCCAATTTTATTAACCGTGTGCTCTTTTCCGATGAATCAACTTTCTGCATAAATGGACAAGTTAACCGCCATAACTGTAGATACTGGTCAAACAAAAATCCACATTGGATGGAGCAGATTCATACGCAGCGTCCACAAAAAATTAATGTTTGGTGTGGTATAATTGGGCAGCATATTATCGGCCCATAACAAAAGGGCAATTTGACATCTGAAACATATTTACAGCTTTTGCAAGAACAGGTTGTTCCCAGACTTAGACAAATATTCCCAAATTATGAAACTTAGGCTAATCCAGCTGAAAACATATGGTTTCAGCAAGACGGAGCACCAGCTCATTTCGGACTAATAGTACGTGAATATTTAGACGGAAGTTTTCCCGGCAAATGGTTAGGCAGGAGAGGAACAATTGAATGGCCTGCTAGGTCGCCCGATTTAACTCCACTTAATTTTTTTCTGTGGGGACATTTGAAAAATCGAGTTTATAACAACAGGCCACACAATATACAAGAATTAGAAGAACGCATAAGAACCGAAATTACAAATATTCGTCCTAATATTTTAACTAGTTCATTACAACACTTTGTCCAGCGTATTCATTACTGCCAAGAAGTTAATGGAGAGCACTTTGAACATATATTGTAAAATAAAAAATCATTTATTGTTTAATATTTTATTTTTTCATTTGACTGTTTAATATTTTTTAAGTTTTGATCAACAATAGAACATGCATTTGTGGTATTGCAGCATTTAGAAAAAGTACTCGTTTGCCTGTTTCCATACTTTTCAAAGTCCGGTTTATCGATGAAAAGATAAGTATTTAAAAAAAAAGGTATATGGTTGTAATCAGAATTATAAGGTCTATAAAAGTTGTAAAATAAAAAAAATCAAATTCCATTTAAAAAAAAGTCATATATTATATATTAATGGCCTCATAAAGCTTATTGAATAATTACCCGATATTTTGTGTTTTTCATTTAATTTTTTTATTTAATAATAATATATTTATTTACGGTATCTCCTTTTTACAAAACATATGCAACAAAAATCAATATTACAACTAAATATATAAACGTATGTAAATGATAATCAAACTGAAATATAATTATAAATTGACAGTGAATAATACTAATATTTTAAATTGGTCATAATTTTTTTTATTTTAAAAACTTTTCTTTTTAGTTTTTTTTTCTACTTAATATTGTTTAAAGAACCCCTTTAACCGAAGATTATCACACCTTTTCTGGTCATCTTGTATATTTAACATATAATGAAATGCATTTGATAAAGAGGGAAATCAATTAACAAATATATATAAATACATATTCATTCCTGTAATATTTAAATATATTTAAGATGTTATGAAATTCATTTGATCAGTATTAAATAATTTGAAAAACTCTCCATATTTGGTGTTTGCCTAATTTTTCTTATGAATCCATACCAACTCGCTGCTCACTAAACACTTCTGCAAATTTTAATCGTAAATTCCAGTTTTCTTTTCTATTCCGCATTGTGCGATCTTGCAATTTGATATCAATAAATTTTAAATTCGTTTCGCATTAAACGCGACGCCGATGATGATGATGTTATCTGTACGCGGCGACAATTATTATTTCGTCCTCGAAACAATCTAAATCACTTAACCCCCAATCAGCAATGTCAATTAATCTTAAAAGAAGCTGGTTACATTACAATCAACGCGTCAATTGTCGTTCTTTTTTCGTTTTGCCGTTTTCGGTCCGCGATGAATTTTCTCATGCATCGCGGTTTTAATTGGAATTCCTCGATTAGCTAAAATGGCTATTTATAGATGCGCGATAAAAATAACTAAAATGCGGAGTGCGAATGCGATATTTTCTTAATGGATGCAATTTATGATAAAGTTTCTCTGAAAAAATAAAATAAAATGGAAATTTGTAATGAGGTTTATTATTCAACTTAAATGGGTAAGGAACTAAATAGACTCAGAACAAAATATTAAAAGCATACATTTATTTCTCTGTCCATATATAAAATATTAACAATAATAATGAAATATATTTAGTATTACTCCCATAGGCGAGTGATTGTTAGCATCGCTATTAAGTTTAATTTACTTTTGATTATAAGTTACAGTATTACGCGTTATTATTGAAAACAATCGATTATTTAATATTATTTTATATTTCAGCAATATAATTTATTGGGCTAGTGTTCCACTTAAAAATGATAACTTTTTGTCAGAATATGTTTATGGGACTCCATGTATATATTTTATTTATTTATTCAATTAACGGAGGCCATTAAATACAGTAACATACATACATGATACAATGAATAGTTACAATAATAAAATAATAGAATTAACAGAAAAAACACATTTTTAAAAACGAACTATTTAGCACTAAGTATACGGCGCAAAGAACTTACAGAATCTACAAACATGTCGAAGCTGGATACTTTAATAAATTCATTTTTTTAAATCAATAAGATACCCAGTTAAAAACACTAATCAACCTGTCCGAACGTTTTGATCAAAAAATATCACCTGAATACAATTTATTAACTGTCTTCTATTCGTTATGATTACACGGTGTAAGGTTGTAAAACAACTATCTATTAAAATTCAGTTGAAGATAGGCATATAAAAATATATATAAAAATATTTAGAATTCTCAAAAGAATCCAAATATGTCATAATATTTTGAAAAGGTAACTGTATCGCCATTTGTTTATGGGATACACTACATTACATTTTTTAGTGAAAATAACAATTATATATTGGGACAAAATCAAATGCATATGTAATTCGGGTATTGGACAGTGTATTTATTTTTTCTAGTATTTTTTTTTTTAATTTAATACTATGTAATTAGTTAATTAGCAACAATTAGGACCAATAAACGACACAAAAAACAAAATTATTATTCTCACCTCTAATTTACAAGAAAAATATTCATTTTGTTTGGCAACTAAATATTGGAACATTGCACGAATTTTATTTCTAAAAAGGAGTAACATCGCCCTTATATTTTATGACAGCTTGAAATCGGCTAGGCATTAACTGAACTAAAGATCTGCTCGTTTTATGTGAAATTTCATTTCAAATATGCTCTATTTTGGCCGTAATGTCCGTTGTGGGTTGTTTCTCAATGTTTGTTTCATTTTATGCCATACTGTTTCAATGACATTAAGGTCAGGACTGCTGGAAGGCCAAGAAAGAACATTTACGTTGTGGTCGCCAAACCACTTTTTTGTGGCTTTGTCCGTATGACATACCGCCCCATCCTGTTGAAAAATGTAATTTTCGGCAACATTTAACTTGGCGATACTTGGTAACAGATTGTTTTGCAGTATTTGTTGATATTTCGCAGCATTCACGGTACCATCAATAAATTCAAAACATCCTAATCCTGAAGCTGTCATGCAGCCCCAAATCATCACTCCTTTAGGAAATTTTACGGTACATTTTAGGCAATCCTTGTGAAAAGCCTCATGTTTTGAGCGAATCACGCGTTTGCGATAATCACCAACACATACGTTAAATTTTGATTTGTCATTAAAAAATACTCTGGACCAGTCTGTAGCCGACCAAGATAATTTAGATTTTGACCATGTGAGTCTGGATTTCTTTTGTTTTTACGTCAACAGTGTTTTTTCCTTTGCCTATAGGAAAATATGTTTTTTAAATGTACTTTTAAATTGCTTGAAATTCAACCTTATAAAACCACATTTATGAATCCACTGGCGGCAGCATTCCCCTGACAGATTTAATCCAGTTTCTCGATTCCATTCAGTCGTAATTTGCCTTAAAGTATTTCTTCTCCCTTTTTTTGCACAGTTTTACTAATAATCTCTTGTTTCTATCAGAAACTAATGTTGGACGACCCGAACTTTTGCCTTTTTTTCTAGGATATTTCCGGTTTCTCCATAATGCTCAATTATATTCCACACTGTTGTTTTGAGAATATTAAGTTCATCCGCCATTTCACGTATTGTATTTCGGCAAAAAAATTTAATCACTAACTCACGAATTTAGGAACTTGTAGAGATACCACACACTATTTTGTTCAATAAACGCAGCGATTCAGCCAATACGATAAGAAAGCAACTACCAATTTATCCGAAGTTTCATTCTGCATTGTTTTCACAGCTTACTTGTCTTATTTTGTTTCATTTTTAACAGCTACTTAATACTGTCCCTATATTTAGTTGCCACACAAAATGAAAATGTTTCTTGTTAATTAGAGATGATAGAATAGAATAATAATTTTGTTTTTTGTGTTGCTGCTTGGCCCTAATTATTGTTAATTAACTAATCACATAGAATTAAATTTAAGAAGAAAAATTAAATAAACTGTCAAATATCTGAATTATTACATGAATTCGATTTTGTCCCAATACATAATTGTTAGGGCTCGTCCGAGCAAAAGTGAAGTAAGGAATAATAGTCTTTTTATTCGTGTGTAATATCATTTTCCATTCATAATGCCAAAGTACTACCATAATATAATAAAAAAAAACATGTTGTTTGTATAACAAGGGGTCGATTCACAATTGCCTGAGAAGGAGAAAGGAAACGGATCATATAAAAATGTTAATCATTTTCATCTATATTCTCTATTTTATTTAATAAAAATTAAGTTCTTTTTAAATCCTTTAGTTTCAAGTTAGAGTATAAAAAATAAAATAGATTTTATTGCAAACACGTTTTCTCTCATTTGCAATAGATGACGCTGTAGATAGAGTCCATGGGTTTAGAAAATTAAAAGTTAATCGTGATAGACATTAATCGAGGCTATTCTGTAAGGGAAATGTTAAGTTTAACGTGTACGTCATTTTTTTTTCTAACAGTTCTTTTTGTAATAGATATTTATTCATAGAATGCGAATTAATTAATTAACGTACACTTTAAACGTATAGCTCCGAATATCATTATTCATTTTTAATTGCCTAACCTTACTCTTTCTAATGCAATAAAAATTGAATTATTTTCATTAAAATTCTTTATTGTTCATCTTGAAAAATCCGTTACTATCAAAAATCAACTAAATTTTATTCCAAACGTTTTTTCATTTGCTATAGATGGCGCTGTAAATTATCCATACGTTTAGGAAACTTTACAGTGTCATATAATAATAATTTTACCAGAAAATATTGAAATTAACCCCCCATATGTTCAATAAGCTACATGAACTGTCGTGGAATGAGGCTTTTACGAGGACTTGAGATTTTAAAGTTATGAAAAAGTTTTAATTATTGAATGAAGTAAAGTATAGTTGTGAGGAAAAATAAATTTAACGGGGGTTCAACTTCATAATCTTAAATGGATACTGAGGGAATTTGAATCAGAGTATAAAAAATTAACTAGATTTAATTTGGACCATTTTTCTTCTATTATCGTTACATTTATTTTTCCTCACAACTATACTTTACTTCATTCAATAATTAAAACTTTTTCATAACTTTAAAATCTCAGGTCCTCGTAAAAGCATCATTCCACGACAATTCATGTAGCTTATTGAAAATATGTTAATTTCAATATTTTCTGGTAAAATTATTATTTTAATATTTGAGTGTCTCAAGATTAATGACACCCTGTAGTTACAATTTTGTTTTGTTTAAATTAATAACACCGTATTGTTATTACTACATGACACATTCTTGCGCTAATTTATTTTGTAAAATATAAAAGAATGTAATTATTATTTAATGGCTTCGGTATTCACTAATTACAAACACTTTTGTTGTTTTGTTTACTATTATTTTTTATTACAAAATATCACATGTGCAATTAAGACCACGCAACGCTCCAGCGATTTATTTATTCCTTTTCCCGATTGATTGAACTCCGCGCACGCACAAACCAAACCACCACACACGCAAAAAAAAATACACATCCAATTAGAATTCTAATCGAGACTGATTGAATAAATCAGGCGCGCGCGCTCCCTCTTCGGGGAACGTAAACAAAATCAAAATCCGGATCGATCTGGCAATTAGTATTTAGTGATTAGTGCCTTACCTTAATGCTGAACCGTGATTTTTTTTGGAGGTTATGGGCCGTTTTCGTAGCACTCGGGGAAAAAATAAAATGGGCGTGACCAGGAAAAGCACGTTCACACGAAAAAAAAAAAACAATAATCCACGGCACAAAACTCGACAGCACGTTGCTCCAACGAGCATATAGAAGTGTTGGGTATTTTTTTGCTGATGTCGATCATATGCTGATAACAAACTGGGGATTCGACCTGGACGACCTCTGTGGTAAACAAATCAAAAGTCCACGCGGTCCGCAGCGGGAAAGTTTGAATGTATCGATCGCTTCGTGTACGCTTTGCGTGTTTGTTGTGTTGTATACGACTAAATCAGAATAGATATAGTTTTATATACTACATCTATGCAGAAATGAGCAGATAAAAATATTATTACAATCAGGTTTGTTCCGTACGGGAAATGATAAGTTTAATGTGTACGTTATTTTGATCATCACAGTCTAAGCAACTTTTGTAGTAGAATTTTATTAAAAAAATGTGAATTTAATTAACCACGAATATCATAATTACTGGAAACGAATAAGGGCCGATTCACAATCGCTCGCGAATTAATTCTTGAAATTAATCGCAAATTTCGAGCGTACACAACTATCTATTTCAGATGTAAATCCCTATTTCATACGTTTCTATATTGACTGATTCGGCTATTTTGAATTATGATGCTTTTTAATCACAAATGCCTTGCCATACAAGTCAATTTACAAAACAATTGCAACATTATTAATTTTCTTACCTGTCAATTTGTAAGTCGCGCATCGAAATGACTAAAATCGAATGCCGGTCTGTTATAAAATTACTAACAAAACAAGGAAAACCCACAAAATATATTCGTGAAGAGATGTTGGCTGTATAACGGATGATTGCCCTTCCAATTTATAATGGATTGTTATATGCAAATCACAGTCTCCTTTTTTTTATTTGTGGGGCTGTAGTGGCATTTTGACCTAAAGATGTTTTATGCCTGCCGTTACACAATTTGTTACCTAACAGTATATACTTATCCTTTTGTAGCAGGTTTTAATCTTGAAATATTTTAGTTCTTCAAAAGTGGGGAAGTAGTTCCCTAAGAACCTTTGTCTTACACTAGCTAAAGTCTCGCATTCTGTTAGGAGATGGATAATTGTCTCCCTTTCCTCAAAACAGAATCTACATGTTTCATCAGCGACTATTCCCTTGTTTTTCAGGTGGCCCTTTACTGGGACGTCCTGTTAGAATTCCTGTTAGTATTTTGAGGTTTTTCTTTTTAAGTGGCCAGAAATTCCTATTGGTATTGGAGCATGACCACCCTGTGAGGATTTTTGCTGTTTCAGCTCCTCTATACTCACTACTTTCTAGCCTCAATATCCCTTATTTTTACCTTTCAACTAAACTTTCATTGTTTTTTAGTTGATAATAAAACATTATTTTACCGAAGTTTCGAAATTGTAGTCTAATTCTTAATGGGTGGTGTATTTCATATGAAAGTGACTGTATATACTCCACCAATCTTGATATAAAACAATAAATGTTTATTGATATCTTTACCCCGGATTGCCAAACGTAAGGGGGGAATATAAAAACAAGTCCCCCATTGACAGAAAAAATAATCCGGCGAATCCCATAATTCGACGGATCCACCAAAAGCGAATCATTCGTAGCCTGATTAGCTGAAAATGATTAAAGGATGAAAAAAAATCTTATATATATATTTTATTAGTCAGTCACATTTATAATAATCATAGTAGTATATCTACATTATACTACATACAGTAAAAAAACGGCCATCATAAAATATTAATATTATGTTACAATACAAATTGCATTTGTTGGAAAAAAGATATACGCTCTAGAATGTACAAACAAAAAATTGTACATCCTCCATTCACGTCTGCATTATATTTCATATTCTTTCCGGTTTTTTTTTTTACTTTCATCATCATAAGGCGTGTTGACCTATTTTATAATATCCGATTATCATTCTTAATTCATATAAATATGTTACACACATCACAAAAATAATAATAATAAATAACTTTCACCTAACAACAAATGAAAAAGAGAGTATCATTTAACTGTACAAAAGAAATACTGAGCTTTCGTTTATTCCACTTAAAGCGCTCCAAGATAAAAAAGAACTAAAAATTAATAAAAGGAATTTGATTATAATCAGCACTGAAATGCAATTTCTGTATGGGACAATGTTTTTCTTATTAATCACTTGGTAAAACATTATTAAAATAATATTGGATTAATCAATTAAATTCGCTATGTTTAGTAAGAAATCGTGTGTGGGGAATGTGATTTTTATTATATTGGTCAAACCGGGAAGAGTTACAAAGTAAGATTAAATTACCATAAAAAGCAATATGTAATATTGCTTTTTATGGTAATTTAAATAAATTGTATGGGACTAGTTCCATATTCAGGGCAATTCCGTACGGGAAGTGTTAAGTTTAAAGTGTACGTTATTTATTAATTTCAAATTCTATTGATAAAGAGCACGTTGTGCTTGAAATGTACATATAGTAATAAAAATAAAAAGTTATGAAAGGAGTAAAATATTATTATATTATATTATATTATATTATATTATATTATATTATATTATATTATATTATATTATATTATATTATATTATATTATATTATATTATATTATATTATATTATATTATATTATATTATATTATATTATATTATATTATATTATATTATATTATATTATATTATATTATATTATATTATATTATATTATATTATATTATATTATATTATATGATAAATATTCATTACATATACTGCTTATACTGTGAGTATAAAAAAATACGCACACGTTAAACTAAACGTTTCTATTATAGAATAGACTCGATTTGTATATGTAATAATCATTATTTCAACGGCCAAAATTTAAAAGTTTTGTATTTAGGCGATGTAAAATAAATTTCCCAGAAGGTCAAGAAATTAACCATGCCATAAAAAATAACCGTCCTTAATTACATCGAGAATATTTAGAACTCTTCCATCGTAACCGCCCTTTTTAAATGAAATTAGAAAGATATTTATGGTAAGAGTGATTAGCGATGCGTTGTGAACATTTTGGACATACTTTGAAAATTTTCACAGCTTAAAACTGGTTGGTAAAAAATAAAGAAGAATTGTGCAGCAAATAAAGATTGTATGTTTCATTTAGTATTACTTACATTTCTTATTATTTATACTGAAATCAGTATTTTTCAGTGCTGATTATAATGAAATATAATAATAATTATAATTACAATACATATGTGTACCTATTTTTTTGTTTTTACAAACTATATACATTTTTATTACATTTTCATTCATTAAAAAGTGCATCATAATGATGTGTCTTAATCGTTTTGCTTTATGCAAACAAAATTAATCAAAACCTCGATGGAAAACGCGACATCCTTTCAAAATTAATCAATACATGTAATTCAAAATTAATTCATTTGGAATTAATCAATACTCATTTTAGAATAGCTTCTACAGAAATGAACTACACAGTGAGGATTTTATTTCATTGAACATAACATTGCAATTATATCCAAGAAATGGTGTAATTTGACATTAATGAAATTATACTATTTCTTGAATATAATTGCAATGCTATGGCCAATGAATTAAAATCCTCACTGTCATAAATAGTGTTTAATGAAATTATAACCTCAAGATTATATAGAGTTACTATAAATGATGGACCAATTTTGAAAAATTCGTATTTATTAAACTACAAACCCAAAATTAACAATCTTTGTAGCCATGAAAAGAGGAAGTTTCAAAGTTTTTCTTTAATATGTTACAAATGTTCAATTACAAATTTATAAAACCCATATTTAACATTGCAACATGCAAGATATAGATTTCAATTACTGTAAACATTTTTATAAAAGTGAGACAACTTTACAGTGTTTATTCATAGTTAATTATAAATAAACACTGTAAACTTGTGTTTATAGAAGTGACTCTATCCCGCCAAAGCCGGAGAACTGAAACCAAACAATTTCTATAAATGATTGTTGCTGCGATAATGAATTCATAAAGAGTTCAATTTCGGCAATTTGGTTCGTCCTTAGGGCTCGGGCCTGTTGCCAAGCAATACGACTTAATTGGACGAAATCGTGCAAACTTGTTACCGATAATTTCCCATACTCTTGTGCAATTACTGTTGAAAACGAATTTACATTGTTTATTTATAATTAGTTATTAATAAAACTGTAAATTTTATTTTATAAGAGTAAAGACAAATTTACAATTTGTATTTATAATTAATTATAAATAAAAACTGTTAACTTTAGTTTATAAGAGTAAAGACAAATTTAGAATTTGTATTTGTAATTAATTATAACAATTATATAATTATAATTAATTTCATTATTTTTTATTTATAATTAATTATAAATAAAGCTGTTACCTTTAGTTTCTAAGAGTAAAGACAAATTAACATTTTTTTGTTTATATTTAATTATAAATAAAAACTGTAAATCGGTTTAATTAATTTTGAATTTTACCTTAATTTTTTTACCGTCAAACCCCACTCCCAATTAGTAAAAAAACAATATCATTCATTTAATTTCTGTATCAAACAGATGAAAACATTTCCATTAAAATTAATTTTAATTGTGTTTGCATAATAAAACCAATAATTATTTTTTTTAATTTACCTTTCTTTCGCACTCTTTCCTTTTTTAAAAATAAAAATAATTAAACACTTTAGTGAGTGAAATTATTAATCAACACAAAAAAATAAGAACGAAATATTTCTAGCGCGTATGTATAATAATCTTATATCACATTTTTTTTTTTCATGTTTAATCTGTTGATAAAAGTATGGTCAATTATTACATAATTTGGCAAATAAAATTACTAAACTATCATATTCATATATTTATAAATTTGTTTTTTTAATTAATTACATGACTAATTTATATAAAAAAGTGCTTATTGATAACAATTTTAATTGTCAAAAATAAGAGTACTTGTGCAGTATTTTTTTATTTGTAGCTGCTGTTTTAAATTCGTATATAAAATATAGGTGTAATAAATATCAAGAGGGTTTATTTACAAGAATTAAACGATTATAATAATAAATAAATTTTTAAAAAACCGGCTGTGTGTTTGAGTTCTTTGTCTTTTCATAAAATGATTGGTCAAAGACGTTGTTAATTGTGTTCAGCATTATTTTATTCTTTTTATAAGAATATAAAAAACTATTTGTGGAAAATTTTATGCTTTAATCCCATAGTTTTTATATATTTTGTTTTTTTATAAATTATTATTTTACACTGCTTTATATTTCAAACTTGACTCTCTATTTTTCTTTTCTAAAAAAAGTAGGGATTTGACTCTGTTTTATTAAACAGAGTCTTAACTCTCTATTTTTTTTTCAACAACAAATAAATTAATATGTAATGCTTGAAGCTGTATATTATTATTGTTTATATTTTCAAAGTTACTATAGCACCATTTTGTACATGAATATTAAAAGCTGCTTTTGCGCAATATGGCATTGTTGATTATTTTGATGAGTTAAAGGGATGTAATAAAAATTGCTAGCTTTCTCTTATTAATATACAATAAGAAAACACAAAATTAAACTTGATTAAAAAAATAATAAAACACTTAGTTATTGTTTCACAATTTGATTTTTGTTTTAAAATATGTATAAATTAATACTGTTGTATGCTTTCTTCACACATTTTTTCTAAAGGTTAGCTATTTAATGGCTACCATCAATTATTATTACATATAATATTTCAAGTGCTAAGCACTCATTATCAATAGTGTAATGTATTATAATTTATGTTTAAATATTAAATACTGGTTTCTGCGCCCTCTGTAATTTACGAAGATGCGCGGAAACCAGACGTGCAGATCATCATCCGATCTGCGCAGATCCTTCTTGCATTAGCAGCTGTGTTTTGCTAAAGAATAAATATTAGTGTGTTAATAAAGTGTGGATTTTATTTCCCCAGCATCAAAAATATCACAAATAACAACTAAATGCTTAGCACTTGCAATATATATTGCAAGAAAGAAAATAAAGTGTGAAGAAAGGATACAACAGTATTAATTTATTCATGATTATACTCTTCACGAAACTCAAAAACTATATCGATAAAAAACTAATCAGTTTCAAAACATTTTCAAAGTAATTACAAGAAAATCGAAAATGGTCATCCGACCGAAATTAGTCAGTTTTCAAAATAAAAAAGAAATAGTGAAACAATAACCAATTATTTTATTTTTTAACCAATTTTAAATTCAAAGTTTTAAAATATATTTCATCATGTGTTAGATGAGTCCATAATTAAAAGTTTATACAGTGAGAATTTTATTTAATACCCTATGTTTTTTTACTTGTAATATGGGGTAAATTAAATGATTTATAAAATGAAATAATTTTCACTCCATTCCTTAGTCTTTGTTTAGGAAATGTATACCAATTATTTAATTTTATAAAATATAAAGTCTGCTTTATTTTAATGTGACTTTTAAAATGTGACGTTTCAAGAATTTAGTGTGTGTAATACGAACTATGTATTTTAGGTTAGGGCAAGATTATTAAAGTGTTATCTTGTAATTCGTGCTTTTAATTTGTTGGTTAAGTGAAGGGGTGAATGTGACAGTAATATAATAACTCAATTGACTCATTTTTAGTATGATAATTACTTATTTAAGAAATACTTGCTTTCTTACAAATTCTTTGTAAGATGCGTATTCATGTGTTTATATTTTGGCAAAATTTTAAATTTATTTGACAAGTAACGATTTTTACTTCACTTTGGCATTCTATTACTAACGTTTGAAAAAAAAAATCAGTAATAAAAATCCGCTGTTGTTGAAACAGGTCTGTTCCCAGCAAGCACGCCATAAATTTGGTTAAATTAAAAATATAGATATTACAACTCTACATATCCCACTTCAATAAGTATTTAAAAAAAATCATAGTTTATATTAGAAGCATTTATTTCGTGGTATATTTTCAATTTATAAAATAGGGAACACGTAACAGTTTTATAAAAAAATTATTTTTCACTTTTCATGTGACTAATTTCGACTACACGGTAATCATTATCAAATTAGGTTTGAAATTAGTCATAGAATAAGTGTAAAATAAAAGTTACGAGTTTCCTATTTTCTAAATTGAAAATATACAGCGAAATAATTGCTTTTAATATACAATGATAAATGTACAATTTAATAAAATCCATGTTAATTCATTGCCAGCAAATATTCAACTGTTGTAACATCCTTAAGGTTATAAATTTGTATTTATTACTTTGTATATAATAAATGTGATATTTTTATATTAAAAAAAATGTAACCCCGACACCAATTAGTAAAAGGGAACATCGATTATATATATATATATATATATATACAAAAATGTGATAAACTGAATCATGACGCAGTGGTGGCTCACGGGTTAACTTCCATGGCTTTCCCAGGAAATACATAATTGCATGACGTCATGTGTTGTAATTTGTTGTTAATACAGATGAGTCATGTAATTCTCAATACCTTGGTCGTGAAACGTCACATAAAGTTAGCACATAAGCCGCCTCTACATATATGTAACTATAATGCACATATGAGTGTTTGAACACGTAAGTCCCCCTCCCTTAATTAGGCCTATGAACTGAATTTTATTTAATTAAATAAAATCTTCAATAGGGTTGAAAGATCGTTGGTTGTTAGCCCAGATAAACTAAGACTAATGTTATATTGTTTCATATTATTTGTATAATGTAAATAAAGATGTGTGTGTCTATATATAAAGATTCTCACTGTTTAATAGAATTAGAAATTTATAAAAGAAAGCTTGTAATTTTTATTTTGAGGAACTGTTTCGATAGAAACTCAAGTGTGAAATAATGGCATTTGAATAGAACGGAATTAAAACCTACTTAAAAAAGTACTTACGAAATTACACGTATTCTTATATGGCATATAAAAGTAGGCCAGGCATATAAAGATTTGTACCGTTTTCACCTTAATCGTATCATATAAATTACGGCAAGTCTAAAAACAAAACGAAAAACCAAATAGAAAATCGTCCATCACATAAGCAGTACACTGAGATTCGTACGAAATAAATATTGCATTTTAAAACAAAAACGAGATCGGGTGATAATTGTTTCTTTCTATTAACTCGCGTCCGACACTTCAGCACTCGAATTCGTTCGCGGTGATGGCGTTCAAGGTCATCATGAGGCCCTCCAGGTTGGCCATCTCCTGGTTGAGTTCCTCGGTGGAGTGCGAGGGCTGCAACCGCTGGACCTCTTCGACTGTGTGCGGCGGTGGGTTTGTGGCTATCCTCGAGGGCGGCGTCCCGGTGAGGGTGCTCGAGTTGCTCGAGGGGGGCTTTTTGTAAGGCGATGCATTTGGCCTCACTATCAATTGAGGGGGATTTACTAAATTTATTTAAAAGGAAAGAAAAAACGAAAATAAAAATAAATCAAACATAAAATACAAAAAGACATAATTAATAAAAAAAAATACGCCACTTTTAACCATTTCCTAAACTAATATAAAAGTAAAAAACAAAATATTAATAATTAAATAATTTTTAATTAAAAATAAAATTCCATTTATATTTGATTCATCCAAGTGGCAATTGATAACGCAGCAAAAAAATGTTCGGAGCCTTACCAACATGTTTTGGTTGTGGAGTACCAGGTGCAGATATTGGTGGAGGGGCAGGCACTGTGAAACTTTTGAGTGGATGCTGTCCAGCGGCCGGCAACCGTTTCCCCGCTTGTGATTCTGCTAGTATGCTCATTCCTGGTGCGTATGCACTCGCAGGCGGTACATGAGCTACTGCTGGAGGCCCTTGACTGTAAATGATTAAAAAAAATTATAAAACGTCTTCATCGTAACTGATTTTCGAAGGATATAAGAAAATATATACATCTAAAAATATTGCAATTAATAGAAGCTAATATATTGGGTCATCTAAAAAGTATTTTCCGATTTTTGTCAATAGATGGTATTAGTGTCCCTAATTATTGATGAAGGTTTTTAAAATTAAAACACTTGGTTTGTTTCACAATTTTTTTTTTCTTTACCAAGTGATAAATGAGAAAGTCATTCAAGAAATATTAGTGTTCGTACCAATTTTACGCGACATGTGACGCTACATTTCTTGAGTTGATAGTTTTGTTATGCATTGTTTGGGTTAAAATTTACAAACATTCGAAAATGAGTGAAATTTCCGAAAAAATCCGTCATGTGATGCCTTTTCAGTATAGAAAAGGCTGCAATGCATCAGAAACATACAGATAAACGTGTGCCATTTATGGCGAGGATGCTGTAAGTAATCGCACCGTGCGTAGATGGTTTGAACGTTTTCCTGGTGGAAATTTGGATGTGAAAGATTTGCCTCGCTCGGGCCGGACTCTCACTGAAATAGCCGACCAAATTTTGTACATGATCGGGATAGACCGTCATTCAAGCTACCAAGACATCGCTGATGCCTTGGTCATCAACCACCAAACAGATTGGAATCATTTGAAAAGGGCTGGCTTCTCAAAAAAAAAACTCGATGTTTGTGTGTCACATGGATTCACTATGCGAAATTTAATCAATTGCGTCGATATCTGAAAAATGTTGGCAAATCGAAAAAAATTGGACCCATTTCTCAAAAGATTAATAAAGGGCGATGAAAAATGGATAAAATAAGAGAACATAAAACGCAAACGATCGTAGTCGCAGCGTGGTGATACGTCACAAATGACGGCCAAGCCAGGATTGATAGCCAATAGGATTATGTTTAATAAATTTCTCACTTAACCCGTGGTGAAACATTTTTGAATTAATTCAGGATGATTTAATTAAAATTAAAACACTTGGTTTGTTTCACTTATTTATATTTTCTCCAACTAGTTTCGACCATTAGTCATCTTCAGAGAGGAATGTACAAAAATTTTTTAACAACTAAATATATATACAAATTCATGCTATCATAAAATCAGGTAATAAGTGCAGACGTTATAATCCTATTAGCTTAAGGAGTATGCTGTATATGGTGAGATTGGAAGGGAATCGTCTACTACGAAATTTTGGAACTTGTCCAAACGGTCTATTCAGCTCTCCACTGTCAGCAAATGACCATATTAGACTAGGCAATTCGAAATAATCGGCCAGAATCGGTCAATAGAAAAGGTTTTGTCTTCCACCAAGACAACGCCAGGCTACACACATCTTTAATGACACGGCAAAAATTAACAGAGCTTGGCTGGGAAGTTTTGATGCATCCACCGTATAGCCCAGACATTACACCGTCTTACTATTATTTGTTATGGTCTCTGCAAAACTCCCTTGATGGAAAAAAAATGGCCAACAAAAGTGCAGCCGAAAATCATATCGCCAAGTTTTTCGCCGATAAACCACAAAAGTTCTAAAATGATGGAATTATGAAGCTACCCGTAAAAGATAAAAAAATGTAAAATACTTTTTAGATGACCCAATATATTTTTAATATAATTAATGGTTTTAATATTTAGACATTGGTAGTTCATATTGTATGAAATAAATATGAATAGATTATTAAAAATCGACCAATAAATCACAGAGTAGATTGAATAACTTTAAATTTTCGACTAGTTTCGGGTTATTAGCCCATTTTCAAGAGAATTAAAAAAAATACAATATATTTTTATATATATATATATATATACAGAAATATTTGGGTTAGTCCTTTGCTTGCACTACTATGCAGTTTTACTGACGATCACAGTCAATCATGTACCATTTTCTTCGTCAGTTTAATTATCCCTCTTAACCCTGACAACAAGACCAGCCACATATTGAACGCAGAACAGTATAATATAGTCCAGTTCATTGCTTTTGAACCGACACTCACGTAAAATAAAGGCCGCATGTTAAATTCTATCTAGTATAGGCAAAATCCTTGTACCAACCATTGCGACGTCCCTTTTTCGCTCGATATTACAACCAACAATTAACTATCAGAGCTGCAGTTATTTATCGACAAAATAAAAATTGATGAATTTCTATTAAATATTTACTTCTAAAATCGAGTAGAATTTGATAAGAGGAAATATCAAATTTTGATGATGACTTACTTTCATTTGTGCGAAACGTTAATATTTGATCGATCATGGATTTTTTTTTGCCGACAAATGACTGCAGCTCTGATAGCTCATCTTCCGACTAATTGAATAACCTATCATTTCTGCCATTTTCATAACTAATAATCTATAAATAGAAAAGAGTATTATTCATTCACTTGGTCACAGTTATTTAAATATATTAAATAAAAATGATTTGACAATAATTAATTATAATTGAAAATTTTTGCTATTGGTTGTAATAAACGTTATAATTTTACTGGTAACTAACTCCTAGTAGTTAAGATTGGCCCTTGGTCTTAATAATTCAGTATAGATCAGTCTTTGTATCTACCATTCACAGTATTTACCCAGGCGTGTCCGGCCCATGCTGGAATGTGAACTTTGCTAGATTTACAGAGATTTATTCCTGACTGATGGGTCTCTAAACTCTTAAAATCCTTTAGAGACCCATCAGCCACAAAAAAATTTCTGTGAATATCGCAAAGTTCACATTTCAGCATGAGCTGAGCACGCTTGGGCAAATGCAGTGAATCATATACAACATAAAGTGGCGTATTTTAACTACTTTATGTTTTACTATAATTCACAGTATTAACCCAGGTGTAGACCTAAGTTTGACTCTTATGCGCTTGACTTTATATATCTGATCCTTTCCACTATCCCGTATTAGTACAGAATATTAAGAGGAAATTAATATAAAAGTACAAAACAAAAATATTAATAATTAAATAATTTTTAATTAAAAATAAAATTCCATTTATATTTGTGGCAATTGATAACACAGCAAAAAAATGTTCGGAGCCTTACCAACATGTTTTGGTTGTGGAGTACCAGGTGCAGATATTGGTGGAGGGGCAGGCACTGTGAAACTTTTGAGTGGATGCTAGTAGTACAGAATATTAAGAGGAAAAGGTAGAGACTTTTCATCTTGGTTAATATAAATGTTGAGGAATTTTGGAATTTAGAACGAAATAAGTGAATGAAACATTGTCAAGGACAATACACACGTCCTTGACAATGTTTCATTCACTGGCATCATGAGTTGATGCCACGTGAACGAGTGAAAAATCAGGAAAACTATCATCGTCTTCGGACCAGTACTATTGACGAAAATATTCGTGGCGTTTGAGATCTTCCTTTTCATCTTGGCAAATAATTATTGAGGAAAGAGGTAAGCTCGCTGTACATGTACAACATACTCTACAGGGAGGAAGCATTGGGGGTCTAGCAAGGCCTGTGCAGCACGCGTACCTCCCACAATACCATAACTTTAACTGTCGAGGAATTTTGATTTCGAAGGACTATTTAGCACGAAATAATCGAAGTGCAAAATTAACTAAATATATTTCATCTTGAATTTTGTTCAACAAAATGAAAATGTGGTTGGAAGATTAATCTTTGAAATATGATCGTCATCTGATATTCTCTTGCTAATGTTATTTTTTATTTTTTTGGGATTGTAGAGCAGCTAGAGGGATGATAATGCAGGGTCAATGTTCGTAGCATTGACTTCTCCAAAAAATACGGTTACCGTTTACAAAGGTATAATGCAGTAAATTAAATAATTTACAGAGGGCCTTATATTAGATAACGTTTTTTGCTCTTTACATTAAAAATTCTCGAATAAATTTTGCATTATGTAATATGCTATTGATATATAACAGCAACTGTCAATTACGTAATTCAATCTCTGGCGGGGCATTTACCAGTGGAGTAGTTATTTTAATGTAAATTTGTTTTAAAGTGCTTACGTAACGTAAATTAAATAAAAAATATCACAGATCTAAAAGATGACATAATATATTAATTATTTGTGACAAGTAGAATATCCTCCAACTCACCCAGTAGTGAGGAGTGACTAGAAATGTCGAGGGAACCTAACCTTGTACATGTGCGGGAAGAATCTTACGATTTCGCGCTTTGTGTTTACCTGGTACCAAGAATTAAAAATGTAATTATATTTCCACATTCATGAATTTCAAATTGACTTCACTGTAACTCTTCATACTTTCTTTGTTCACTTTTTATCATTTCACTCTTTGTTATTTGCACTTAGTACATTTTCGCTTAACAAAACATTTTTTACTTTTTGACCTTAAGTCACACAATGTTATTATTTTTGTAGTGAACTCCCTGAAGAAGGAGCAAAATAACTCCGAAAGCTTGGATATTAATAAATTAATTGGATAAAAAATACAGCCTATCATTAGTGGTCGATTTCCCCGTCACGAAGTTTTTTGTGAAAATTATAAACTTCCCAGCACGACACTTCAAACCTAAAAGTGAATGAAATCTCTTTTCTCTTAGTATAATGCAGTGTTAAAAAAACCAGGGCAGTTCAATCGTTCAGTATGCCTTTCTGCTGCGCATTAGAAGTAAACACTATAAAGCTTATTGTAGCCTTTGGAAATATTATTGCTAGTGGTAATTTCAAATCTATCGAACAACTAATAGAATATTAAATAATATAATATTTTATATGATAAAAACCGCAAATCCTTTAAGATTAATATAGCGAAATCGATCAAAAATAAAGCTATTAAAAATAATTATTTTCACAAAATGAGACAAATGCGATTCGGTTATAACCATTCGAGATCTCACTATAAATATTCTAGTGAGACAAACAGCTTAGATCAATCAGTTCTTGAAAATTTCCGCTAAGCGTGTGGGAGTGAATAATAAGCACTAACTCATTTTTTTAAGAAATGTGTGTATTGGTTTAGATATGTGAATGAAATCCTGATGTTTTCAAGGCACGGCTAGACATTTGGTTATGTTTTAAGCGTATCTAAACTAAAAAAATAAGGTAAGTGAAATTACTCTCTGAAATTAAAATTTGTTAAATTAAATAAAAAGAATTTGAAAATAATTAAATAATAAATTATTTTCCCTTTAGCTACTGTGACATTTTGACTTATTTTACGTAAGTACTTTAAAGCAAATGTTCAATAAGAGACATTTGCTGTTGCATAACAATAACATATTGTATAATGCAACAATTTTTGAATCGAAGATATTTAATGCAAAAAAACAAAAAATAAAATAAAAGTTACTTAATATAAGGCTATGTGCAGACACGTGTTTCGGGATTTCATCCCTCATCAGTACAACTTTGTTGTGTTAATGTAGCTTTTTTTTCTATATAAATTTCATAGATGATTAAACTCACCACACAACATAACCAGCAGAATTATTCTGAGATTCGTAATTGGAATGTGAAGGATGCGTCGCGTATGGATTCTCCGCACTCTGATTATTAGGCATGTTGTTGGGGTCCAGAGTGACGTGAGCCCTGGATATTGTATACTGGGTCCTTGGATATGAAGGCCGATTCGATGGGGTCGAATCAGAGCTGGTCTGACTCAAATTGCTCGAATTAATCGGGGTCGCTGTGGCTATGGCTAAAACAAACCGAAAATCAATTTAATAAGAAGGACTTTCTTTCGCACGGAAGTGATGAATTATGTGTGCAAAGCAGATGATGTTTGTGGTTTACTTACGTTCTTTCGGCGGCTTACAATCAACGGGCAAAGTTATAGGTTTAGGTTTCAGTGTTTTTTTACCGTCTGGGGATAAACCTGTATGTGTGGCAAAAGCGAAAAATGTGTGATAAAATTAAATGATACAGAAAATTGTTTGTACAGAAATTATTTTTATCACAGTCTTAATACAGACCGGCAACTTACTTGTAGCTTGTTTTAATACGCATTTGTTTAAAGTACTTACGTAACGTAAGTCAAAATGTCAAAGAGCTAAATCTGGAAATAATTTATTAATTATTTTCAAAAAAATTTTATTTACAATAAAATTAAACAAGGAAAATTTCTGGTAATGATCAATAAAATTTGAGCAATCCCTTTTTCCAACTGCAAAAAATTACTTACACTGTCAGTTTTACAAAAATCTATTGAAACTTACAGTGTAAGTAATTTTTGCAGTTGGAAAAAGGGATTGATCAAATTTTATTGATCATTGCCAGATATTTTCCTTGTTTAATTTCATTGTAATTTAAATAACTGCAAATGTGTGAATCATCTTTGTTTAATTTTCATTTAATTTAATGTATCAGTTCACAATTTAAATGACTAATGACCATCGGTCTTTAAGCCGATTCGAGAATGATTGATGCAAATAAGAAATAAAAAAACATTAAGCATTTTTTTTTCCTTTTTTTATTTTTAGGAGACCGACGAGTGCGTCTTACTCGTAGAGTGATATAAGATTAGTGACGGACTGCATCTGTGCATTTTTTATTTTGACGCGATCCAAGAAATAATAATCGATTTCTCATCAATCCCTGAAATTAGTAAGGACATAAGTGATATTTTGTGAAATCAATTAAATCTTAATTAAATAAAACGAATTTGAAAATATTTAATTAATAAATTAATAATAATTATTAATTAAATATTTTCAAGTTCTTTTTATTTAATTTATTTAAATAACTGTGACCAAGTGAATAAATCCTTTTTCTGTTACAATTAAAACTGTCTGATTTATTAACGTTAACAAAATAGACAACCTTGCTACCAGAGGCAATCACGAAATAAAAACAAAGAACGAACAAGTAGTTTTAAAAATAACCGATTTTTTTAGGTAGCACCATATAGTGATTAAGGCAGTTGCTCATTTAAACCACAAGATTTTTGTCAGAAAAAAAAAAATGAGCAGACCAAAAAATAAGCCAATTTAGTTGCCGATCTGATCATAATCTGTGTTTTCATGCAGATAATCTCATTATAAAAATTTGCATTTCAATTATTCCAAAATTTTACAAGAAATATTTCTATTACATCCACTCACCCATATAATTAGGAACATATGTCCGTTTATCTAAAGAATTCGAATGGTGATTGTCTCTCTCGTCGAACTCATTATTCCCTACACTCCTCGGGAGCGTCATCGCTCCACTGCTGCTAGCACCATCGTTGTTGTGGCCTTTGTCCAAATTCTTGAGCTCCATCTGATCGTGGTGGATCCACAAGTCGGGGGGTTTTATATTTTGGGTACCTTTCTGGTAGCCCTTTTTGCTCCTGTCAGGAGATGCTGTCGTTTGCTGCCTTCTGCAGCAAAGAACAGTAGTGACTGTCACGACGGTCACTAAAGCGACCAAACATCCAATTACTACCAGGATTAGTAACATTGTCCCGCTGAATATTCCTTTGTTTTCTGAAATAATTTTATAGTTAAAATTATTAACTTAAGTGAGGATAAATTCTATAATTAGGTTTTAGGCCGTTTCAACTTTTTTGGTTATTTTCAAGCAATATTAATACAAATTGTAACAATAACACAACGTTAAGGGAATTTTTTTAATGTAAAAGTTGTATCAAAGTTTCTACTCAGTTTTTACCAATCGATATGCATAAAAAAACTCTTCAAAATAAACAATTCACACCCAATTATTCAAGAG
Source organism: Philonthus spinipes (assembly GCA_963082785.1). Lineage (NCBI taxonomy): Eukaryota > Metazoa > Arthropoda > Insecta > Coleoptera > Staphylinidae > Philonthus > Philonthus spinipes. The sequence goes on from OY720306.1 coordinate 11,724,568, forward strand.
TTGCTCCTCTAGAAGAATGTCTCGCTTTCTCGGAGAGACTCATAATTCATCTAACCTAAATCGCCTTTTCTTATTAATCATCTTTTTTTTCTAAAAAGTTTAAGTTTTTTTAGAGAAAAAACCCTTTTATTTTTTTGCTCGAAAGACTTTTGAAAAAAAAAAATAGAACGGATTTTTTTTCTGAAAAGACTTTTGAAAAAAAAAAAAATAGAACGGATTTTTTTTCTGAAATGACAAACTTTTTAGAAAAATGTTGCTCAATAAGACAAGGCTATTTAGTTTAGATAAAGTATGCGGCTGAAAAATGTTGCTTAATAAGAAAAGTCGTTTTAGGTTAGATGAAGTATGAGGCTCCTCGAGATAGAAAGACATTCAACAAGAGTGAAACACTTGACGACATTGTTAATGTTTATATTAAAAATATAGGGAATCGAAAGCGATCGTTGGTATCCCTCAAGGATCGCATTTTCGGTTCATGTTACCTCAATTGGGTATAAAAAGTGAGTTTTAAAATATTTTGTCCTGCATTTTTGGGGCGATAAAAAAATGCTTGAAAAGTTTGATGTCGTCTCATCCTTTTCAGCATTGAATTTTTATTTATTTATTCATGGATTTCTCCTTTTTCAAAATTACAAAAAAAATATATTTATTCAATAACATTGACTTTATAAAAAGCTTATTCAATTTTAATAAATAAAATACTTTTTACTTTGTTTATATAACTTAAATTATCCTAATATTTATAATATATAATAGTATAACTGGGATTAGTCAGGTTATAATGGGTGATTTTCTTGCTATTTGGTTTTTTAGTGTTAAGTTTTTGACATAAACGCGTGATTGGTGATATGTGTCAAATCCACACATGCTCAGTTTGGATTGCCATTTTACGATAAACATATTTACTGGCTAAGAAGCTTGTAAATCATTGAATTTTGTTATCAAAATTCGTGCTGCGCGAAAAATACGATTCGCCAATTTCGCCCTTTTTATGGTCGTCATAATTTTAACATAGAGTCCGAAATATATCTAAACTATAACTAAACTATATATTTCGGAATATATTTATTTATAAAAAAAAATAAGTAGGAGAAAAGACAAATATTTTTATTTAAATCTACAACCAACTTATAGAAGATTAATTATTAAGGATTTATTAATTTTTGAAAATCCATGGTTACTTTAATAAACAAAAATATATATATATTTTTGATTTTCTACAAAATAATTAAAAATACAAAATACTTTATTTATTCATTTATTAAAATAACCGTCATAATTCACCAACCGCACGAATTTCACTACATTTAATCATCAATTCACCAACCCTTATTTTGATTGTTGCAAATTATGGGCCGGAGGCATCATTGGACCATACTAGTTCAAAAAAGATAATGACGAGACGTTACGTAATACGGGTTCGATGACCACGGTTTTTTTGGCAAAAACTGAAAACAAAAAATGGACTTCGTTGACATGTGATTTCAACAGGACGGTGCTTCATGTCATAATGCACGCGTGATCCAATTGAGACGCGAGTTTGGTGAGCAATTAATTTCACGTTTTGGCGTAGTCAATTGTCCACCAAGATCATGCAATTTAACCCCACTAGACTATTTTTTAAGAAGGTGTGTGAAGCCACTCGTGGAAGACAACATTACACGGGTCGTTGGTAAGATACCAGCCGAAATGAAGAAATGAAAAAAAAAAATGTGCCAAAATTAGACTTTCAGAATGGACCACGTGAAACGTAGGCGCGGTCACTAAAGCGACCAAACATCCAATTACTACCAGGATTAGTAACATTGTCCCGCTGAATATTCCTTTGTTTTCTGAAATAATTTTATAGTTAAAAATATTAACTTAATTGTCGATAAATTCTATAATGAGGTTTTAGGCCATTTCAACTTCTTTGGTTATTTACAAATTGTAACAATAACACAACGTTAAGGGAATGTTTTAATGTAAAAGTTATATCAAAGTTTCTACTCAGTTTTTACAATGAAACAGGAAATAATCTTTACAAAGTAAATGGCAGGCATTGATTAATCGATCTAAGTGAATATTTCATTCACTTTTATACATTTACTGGTTTTTATTTAATTTCAAAAAACCAAAGACCAAAAAATTACTGTTTAGAAACAAAGTAAAAAGTGTTTTATTTATTATTGAATTACTATATATAACAAAGTAGACGTCTCAAGAATTGACAAGTTATTACAGAAAAAAAAGATTCTTTTATTCATAAGAGAATATTGAGTTTCATAAAATAACAGATTCTTAAAAAAAAATCGTGTTATTTAGTAACAGAAAATAAACTTAAGGAATCGTAGTTTATTTTCATTATTATCATATTTAGACATTAAGGCCCAATTTTACAATCCGTAAATAAGGTTTAAGTAACGTATTCGCGGAATAAAAGTTGATGTCTATGATTCTCTCCATTTGAATATCAATAAGATAGTGCTGCCAACCGAATGGAAAAATCAAGAGTAACGTTACTTGATATTTGTAAAATTGGGCCTAAATGATGAATTTAAAACATTTAAATAATAAAAAAAAAACATGCACTAAAATATAAAATAAAAAGGAAATGAAAAATTACCCTTGCTTTGCTTAACGGCGGGAAGAAGCATTCCGAAATCTGATAAAAATAAATAAAAAAATAAAATTAATAAAAAAATAAAATACAACCATTGTTGAGGGATTTTTTAAGATACTCACTTTCGCTTGTTTTGAATTGGACGACAGATGAAAACGGCCCGTTTCCCCGGTTGTTCCTCGCTTGGATCTTGAAATGGTACACCGTGGAAGCATTCAGGCTGCTCAGAATGACTTTGTGTTTGTCTCCTTTGACGGCGTGCGCGAACCATTCACGATCCCGCATCGTGTTATCTGTTGTATATAAGATTATATACCCTGAAATGAAAATTAATAATAGACGTTTATTTATCCCGAAATGAAAATAACAGACAGACAATTATTAGTTTATATTATGTGTTATTTTTTCCAATATGTCCTTTTCCCGTGGACAATTATTATTCTTATTATTAGAATTAAGTTCATCGAAGTCTCATTTGGTCATTTACAAAGGATGTCTTCATCCGGTCAAGTGAGACGAGTATGGGAAGCACGAACGCAAAAGAGAAGCAAGATTGGGAGACCGAAGGTTACGTGGACGAAGACAGTGGAAAGAGCTTGATTAAAAGAGGAACGACATTGAGTGAAGTCAAGCGGTTAGCACAAAATAAGAAAGAGTGGACTAAATTTGTGTATAATAAATAGACTACACAGCCACACACCCAAATTTTGGTAGAGTGGTTTTCTTTGGATTATATATAGAAGCCTGTATTAATTAAATAAAAAAAAAAGTTGGAGAGAAATACATGTAAGTGAAAGAAACTAATGACCGTACTAATAGTCATGGAATTGTTAATTGTTTAATATCATATATATATCACAATAAATTAAAGACGACGCAAACGCCACCTTGTTATATAGTTCAAAATAATTAATAAAGATCAAATAATTATTTTCTCTTTAGCTTCTCTAACAACGATTTGAAAACAAATATCCAATGTATCAACTACTTCTCCTGGTTAATTAATGGATATTTGCTTACCATAATAAATGATTGTGTAATTATTGTTTTTTATTGCCTTTATTGTTTGATTCCCACCTGTAACATGTCCGGTGTGTTGTTTCGGCGGCTGCCACGATAACTCCAACTGTTGATTATTATCATCAGCGAAACGGATTGCTAAATCCCGAGGTGCGGTACTCGGGGCGACATCCCATGTCGTATTTGTCACAACCATGCTCCAAGGACTTTCACGCCGACCTAAACATAAAATACACGATTTTAATTATCTGAAGTAATGAATTCTCCAACAACGAGCTCACCTTTGACAACTTTAACCATAAACTCGTAGAGCGTGTTTGGCTTCAAATCATCAATCATTACGTTTAAGTTGGTAACGTTTACGTAACGCGCCTTCGCCATTTTCCCTGAATGGTATTTGTACTCGACTACATAGAAGCGATTATCTCTCACATACTGAAATAACATACATTAGTGAAAATTATTGATAGGCATATAATGTTGTTCTAATTGCGTATCAGGTATAACATATATAGAATTGGGGCTATTCTTTAAAGAAAATGTGAAGTTTAATGTGTGCGTTATTTTTGATCAGCACAGTCTAAATACGATTATAACAATTTATAATACATCTGAAATACCAAGAAATATTCAAGACAACAGCGAATTGAAATAAAAATAAACCTATAAACTCTAGCGATCCAAACATTAAAAATTCAAATGGCTATCATATCTCGTTTGATAGCAGATTATACTGATTTTGATCCCCAAATAAAATTACCCGCTGAGTGGGTAATATAATTCTTTTTTATAAAGAAAAAGAGTCTCGAATATCTCTTAAAAAAATATGAAAAAAATCTGAAAGTTATTCAACCAGAACAGGAGAAGCAGAGAATATTTAGCTTCTCCTGTTCTGGTTGAATAACTTTTAGATTTTTTTCATATTTTTTTAAGAGATATTCGAGACTCTAACAATCCCAACATTAAAAAAATCAAATAGCATGGTACGCCTTATGATACCTCATTTGATAGCACTTTATACTGATTTTTATCTCTCAATAAAATTATCCACTGAGTGGGGTAAATTGATTCTACTTAATAAAATAAATATTCTCCGCTTTTCCTCTTCTGGTTTAGTAATTTTTGGATTTTTTATTTCATAATTTTCGGAACAAATTTATTTTTCGCATATCTTATAATCGCATGGAAAAATCTTAATTTTCACGAAGAATCATAAATTCTCAAAATAACTTCATATTATACCAAAATAATTGCTTTTATTAATTTTCTACCATCAGATTAATAATAAACATGTATCTCAAAGTAATAATGGCTTCATATTTTGCGATACACGTTTATTACTAATCTGAAGGTATAAAATTAATAAAATACAAGCAAAGTGTTTTATTATTTTTTTACCTTCATATTAATTACACTAAAATATTCAGAATGAATGGAAGAATAAGCCGTGTTTAATTCACACTCATGAAATAAATGGTCTTCGAACAGCATCACTTGTAAATTTTGAAAAGCTTTATTTCGATTTTGTGATTTTTTGTGGATATCACGAATATTTTACAATAACGAGTTTCTATGTAAGTTATAGCTAACAAATTCCTCTATATCATGCTTCAATCAGCATTTTTTATTATTTATGCGAGTTGAAATATGTTCATCGAACCTAATCCTTCCACGTCAGTGTTGATTAAACCATCCACTTAACCGTTCCCATAAGGCTCCATATAAATTTTATCGAAAAATAAAAATCTCCAAATAACTTCAAACAATACCAAAATGTTTCGAATGAATGAAACAATAAGCTGTTGCGTCCGCCGAGTCAACATCCGATATGCCGCTTGTTATATCATAAAAACATTCGGCTATCATAAACTCATTTAAGCATGGCCTCTATTATTATTATTATTTTTTAATCAGTAATAGAAACTACGGTAGCAGCAAATCAAGTCCTAAACATTTCCAACCTTTCATTTTAATTTCATATAATGATACAATACAAATAAATCTAGGAGACATAAACAAGTTTTGCGCCTGATTTTCGTTATTTTAAAGTCATCAAAAATCAAACGCTAAATGGAACAGAGGGCTGCAGTGACGTCACAAAATCTGTTGCCCCCGCCCTTAAATAGCAAGAAGTGTATACTCTATTAACCGTGCATTCTAATCACACTTACTTGACTTTTACTTAAGGAACTGTCCACCCAATACAGTACCACACTGGTAGAACTCAAGACCTGCGCCTTCAGGCCGACCGGCGGTAAGAGAGGGCTTATCAAATCCGGGGGCGGTTCCTCCCTCGTCCTGACATTCGCGTAAACCGGACGACCAGCGCCGACTTCGTTGCTCGCTCTCAGACTAATCACGTATTCCGAATTCGGTTCCAGTCTTTCAATAATGTACTGCCTCTGTTTCTCGTCCAATTCCTGAGAGTACATGTCGGGGATGCCTTTTCCCCAGCCCAAAATGTAATTGCGCACTTTGATGTTTTGGTTATTCGGAGGACTCCATAGTACGTAAATCTTATCAGATGCTGGACGGACTGAAAATTTAACAGGATTTAACTATGATATCTATATAAAAAATATTATTTCTCAAAAATCGTGATACGTAGAAAAACATTGAGAATACCATTGGAAATAAATTTCCTCTGTTAAAACCATCGAATAATTTTGGGGAAGGATGTGCAGGATGGCGCTATATCCTGCACATCCTTCCCCAAAATTATTAATGGTAATCCATTAATAATAAATGAGATATAGAGTACTTATTTCTGTATTATTAGTAATTTTCTCTAGTATTAGAAAAAACGCTTGTATACATTCTAAAAAGTTTATTATTGCACCAATTAGGTAGCAATTTATAATAAAAATTTGCTGTCCAAACCAAACAGCTTATTTTACGAGTTATTTTCTTCTGAAAGTATTTTACTTACCTCTTAATGGACCAGGCACGTCCGGTACTCTGCTTTCATCCAAATCATTCTCGTATGTTTCAACATCATACCAATCCGTCGGCGGGCCAGTGCCGTTGATATTCATGGCCCACAATTTGACTTGGTAGATGGTTCCCCTTTCCAAATTATTCAGAGTGTATATCCTCATGTTTCCCGGCGTGGTCAGAGTGTTTCCTCCCTTTTTACCTTGTATCCTATATCTAAGTTTGTACCCTGTGATAATACCGTTTTGGCCTTCGAGTGGTGGGGGTTCCCAGCGTACAATTATGCTCTGAAAATATTATTGATGCTTTTTGTAATTAATTAAAATTATTCAGTTTAAAGTTGCCTCAATTTCTTTTCAATAAATATGAATTAAAAATCCTTTATTTTCATCTTAAAATGTAATCATTATTTTTACTTCATTTGTATTTTTAAAAAGTTACATTTTAATACGAACGAGAAGTTAGCCACAGATTTCCAGCTAGGAATTTTGTAACTCCATTTTGTAACTTTTTTTCTCTAAGGAATTTTTATTTTTTCTTCAAAATATTAAATCAACAATATACAAGTTACCCATCCAAAATTAGGGTGAAAATTTGAGTAATGCATTTTAGAAAATTTCCTGATAAAAAATATTGGTAAATCCAAAAAAATAGTTTCAGCACCCTAGTTTCAGCCAAAGTAAACAAACGGGCGGCACATTTCAGAAGCTTTACCTATAAACAAAAGGGAATAAGCTCAGTGCATATTTATAAAATGGTGTACCGCCCGTTACTCGATTACGCCGCAATCCTTCCTTACTATCTTCACCCAATTATCCTCAAAAACTTACAAGTTGTTGAAAGAGCGGCCCTTAGAGTGCTAAGAAAGATCCCCTAAACCCTCTACACAATCCTTCAAATCCCCTTCTTTATGAAATAACCAATATTACTCCCATAGAACAGAGACTTTCCGTTTTGGCCCTCAAATCCCACAAACCTGAACCTGATGAAATCCCTACGTATCCCACGTAATAAAAATATAAACCCCAAACGAAAATACCCCAACATAACTTTTGATGAATTCATTGCATCCACCACATTAATGACAGTTAAATTACGAACATAACCGACAATAATTTTTGACATAGACAGTTAAAAATTACCATACCTCTTTCATGGCAAAGACATAAACACGAAAAACCTGTCGGAAAGACCATTGGTCGATAGCCAGATATAAAATATACATTTGATTTTGTAATTTTTAATATTTATTTAATATTTTTTGCTGTTTTTATCTGTTAATATAGATTATTATTATTAGTTCCAAAAGAGATTATGCCTGTTTGTTATTATTTACAATGCTTAAAACATGATGTAAAAAATAATTTAAAAAAAATACGCCGTGGCCTTTGTTAATTTTTGTTAACAATACTCAACATTGACAATTAAAACATCAAAAAACCATTTAGGTAAATTTGATTAATATATTTTTGAAATTTTCTTCAGGGAAAATATTAGTTGATGTAAAAAATATTTCCAAAAAAGATAACTACGTAGCAATTGTTTATTATTGTTAACAATGATTTTTTTTTTAAATTTTGATGATAACTCTAAAAATCTTCGCTTTATGGTGGAAGCTAAAAAAATAATTTTGAATACGTCATTTGAATCTTGCTGATTTAGTATTTTCTAAAAAAATAAGATTTCCTCAGAGAAAGTAAGTTTCAAAAAATGTCCAGCCATCCGTGGTTCATCGATCATTTTAATGTTTGAAAGTCCATTTGAAATATTTTATTTATTTTTTTTAAATTCAAAATTTTAAGGACACACAAATTACTTATTAATAAATTAAATAAAAGAATTTGAAAATAATTATTTAATAAATTATTTTTTTATTTTGCTACTGTGACATTATGACTTATGTTACGTAAGTACTTTAACAAATGTCTAATAATAGATATGTAACATAAGCCATAATATCACAGTAGTAAAAGAGAAGATAATTTATTAATTAATTATTTTCAAATTCTTTTATTTAATTTATTTAAATAACTGTGACCAAGTGAATAAATCCTTTTTCTATTATTATAACTTATTAATTTTCATAAATTGTGTCAATGTAGATTTTCGTAATGGGTTAAACTGTTTTAAGTGGACAGAAATAACCTGAATTAAAAATAATTACATGAATGTCCTTTACAAGGTGTAGGATCATGAAAACAATAAAAAAAAGATTTTTGATAAATTTAGTAAACAACTCTTTTTCAAAATGACCGTTTCAAATATTTGATAAGGACAATAGAAAAAGAGGATATATTCTCTTGAATACAATTATTTATATATAAACACATCTTTATTCAGACTATACAGATAATTTTAACAACATTTATTTATATAATAAATAATTACAATATATGCAGGTGTTAGTCTATCTGGGTTATCCACCAGAATTCTATTTGCCCTGACATGAATTTACGATGAAGTTAAAGAAAAATCTATGCTAGTTAGCTGTATTATTTATATTAAATTAAATAAAAAAAATAGAAAATAATTAATTTGTACAATTGAATAATTATCTAATTTCTATTTAGCTACTACAACTTTCTAAGTTTTATAAATGAATACGACGAATTTCATGTCTGGAAACGAGCGACATGCTTTTCTTATTTCGTAAGAAGAACAAGGCTGCTGAAAGTCATTGTTTGTTGTTTTAATCATTTAAGGTTCTTATGGAATTAAATAAGAACTTGCCGAGTCAACAGCGAGATTAAAAAAATACACTGGGAGAAAAGTTGAGATAGCAGTGAGTTTGACATAACAAAAATACAGAGAATTAATCAAGATAACTGTAAATTTGATATAAATTGTGCACATATAATCAAGCCTATAGTAAATTTGGTAGAAAGTTTTCAAAATATTTACTGTCAATATTTGGATTAAAGCATATCTGCATAAAGAAAGGAAGGAATATGTAGAGAGGCGTATTCAAACTAAAGTTTATAACAAATGTGTTTAAATAAAAACACAATAGTAGTGATGGGCAAAGTCGATCTTTTATTACTGCTAAATTAAGTATATTATAATTTTATGAATGGTACTTATTATAAAAATATCAAGAATAACTTATCATTTATTAATAAACATAAATTAGAAGTCACTTTTTTGTTTTAAATACTTAAAATGACACATTTAGTAATACTCGATTACTAATATTATTCGATTTTGCCCATCACTACACAATAGTATTTATTGTAGAAACACTGCTGCAATTGTTTTGCCAACACAGTGAAATCATCAGTCAGATGATTAACCATTTTATTGTAGAAACACTGCTACAATTGTTTCGCCAACACAGTGGAATCATCATTAATGATGGTTAATCATTAATCATCTTTTTGATGATTCCATTTTTTTTGGATAAACAATTGTAGCAATGTTTCTTCCATAAAAACCAGTGAAACTAAATACTGTTATGTTTTTATTTAATTGTAAATATGCAATTTCATCAAGTGACAGCCTCAACCATTGAATTTTTAAATGTTGTGTTAATCAAATTGATAGACAAATATAGAGAAACTAATATTTATTTACTAATTAAATACAAATAGAAATTGTTATTATTTCTAAGTTGGCTGCATTGTTACGACGCCATAATTTCAACGGGGAGTCGCTTCTTAGTCCCCCGAACTTTTCGTAAGTAAAACACGCCTAAATTTAAAAAACACCACCACAAATTTATTCCTCGTCATTTCCCATATATTTTTCTGTAACTTTTTTTTTTGGTAAAAAAAATGTTGTTTTTTGTTCTCCGTCGCTGTGGAAAAGGTGGATCCACCCTTTTACGTCGAATCTTTTCCACAGCTTTTCGTAAGTAAAATTATACATATATATATATATATATATATATGAACCTTTCTATCCATATGGGTGTAGGATTTAAAAACACAACTAACAATGTATTAATTAATCCGTGTATTATCAAATGAACGCAGAGCATGCCTCAAGCAGAAACGGTTGTGCAGTTGGCAAGAGATTTAAAAAAAATATATATATTTTTTAAAATACCTAACATTAACATTATGCATGTCTTTTGTTCTTTAAAAGGGACAAACATCCATTGAAGAAGTAATCTGGTTTAGGGTAAATACCTCGCCTACACAAGGGAAGTCTGCTGTTGCAACATAAATTATTGCATAATTTAGTAATTTTTGATTCGAGAATGTTTATTGCAAAGAATAAAAAATACTTGCATTACTAGAAGTTGCAGTAGTTAAAAGGAAAATAATTAATTAATTATTCAATAGTATAAATTAATTATTTTCAAATTTCTTTTAATCTAGTTTAATTTCATATTTTTAATTTCTGAATAAAACGTAACTTTATACAAACAAATTGATTCATTCTAAATGTGTTTCAAATTGACATGCATAATAAAGTAGAAGCAACCATCAAGACAAAAATTAAATGTAATAAAATAATATTACTGTAAGAAAAAAAACAATAATTAAAAATATTTTAATTATTTCAATAACTATTTAAAAAAGTTCACAATTGATTTACACTTTTGAGACGAAAAAAGGATTTTAAATTCAAATTATTCGTCCGTAAACATCTGAGTTAGCTTTCTTTAATTTAGCAATTTTTGGTTGCCTCCCTGAATTTAGCGCATGTGCAGTTGGAGAGAACTCGAAAGAAGTCGTGTGAACAATTATGTTTAGTGATTGATTTCACCAGTTCCGGAAGAGGATATCCTGGAGCGGGCTGAAGGAATCCTCCGCAGATCTACCCCCAAGCAGCTACCACCAACGGTATTGATCACCGGTAAGTCCTCTTATCGTGCGAGTTCGGATGAGTTATGTCGCAGTAGAACATAACCAATCGAAAACAGTAATTTCTAGCAATCGTCGGGTTATTTTTTTAATAAATTTATGTTGGGTCAGATTTATTGAAACTAACAATACAATACTGGACTACCAGTATAAATAATCATACAATTTCGTCCAGAAGAAAATTGCTACGACAGTCGCAGATCAACAGCTAGGGGATTCCGAATGACACGGTTTTGTCACTGCGAATCGGAGTTCTGTCCTTGATACAATGAATTGTATCATGTATATCTATCAATCGTGGTTCGATATCGTTTCAATTTCGTTTTTAGTCTCGATCGGCTCATTCGGCATTCTAATGCTTCACATCATTAATTAAGAAATTTTAATTGAGATTTATTGAAAAAAATTGAAAAGGCATGTTTTAATTAAAAAAAGTTGATTTTACTTATTGCAAAAACTTACAGTACTGCTGGCTGGTTCTAATGTGACGTTGTATGGTGGTTCTGAAGGCTCATCACTGAAGGTTTGTACTATTTTTTCTTCGGACGCAGCTCCCGGCCCGTTTTCGTTTATAGCCACCACCCAGACGCTGTATTTCGTGAAAACGGCTAATGAAATTATATCGAATTCCGTGCTCTTCGTTTCCGCACTGTATTCAACGGATTCTGAAGTCTGTAACAATCACATCATATTATATAAGTTTTGAGTTCACGTAAAGTGTTAATATCAATAATACAACACGAGTTTTTTTTTCTTAATTCACTTTTGATTTAATACGTTAGATGTACATTTCGACCACAAAGTGGTCATCATCAATTACAAACTATAACAGTTTGTGTTCGAATTGCACATTTAACGTATTAAATAAAAAGTGAAGTAAGGAAAAAACTCGTGTGTTATTATTGAATTACATCATATGTATCAGGTGTACCAAAAAGTGATTACCGGTGTTTCTAATACATACATACATAAACATCTTTATTTCTGAGATTGGAATATACAATTACAATACAATATCTAACAATACACTAACGTTCACAATATATTTCCAACTCTGAAACTGGCTATCGACCAGTGGTCTTTCAGCCTTTTTCTAATATTTATGTCATTTTATTCAATTAAATTATACAGGGTGTTCAAAAAGTATGAACTATGTGCCCGATCAGTATGTAATATATGGAATATGTATTTGACTTAAATTGATATTAAATCTATTTGTGATTGAAAACGCTAGCTGTCAAACTTTTCAACACATAGCGTCAACTTATTTTTTTTTAAATGGCACGGGTTTTCTAAATTATGCTCATTTGAGGGCTTTTGTCTATTATGACAATGTATTTATTTTAAAATATTGTTCAATAATAGCTAAATAACCTAAAAAATATTATGTTTAATACATGTATTTGATTAAAGTGAATCTTTATGTCATATATTGGACAGATTTTAATTTACAACGTTCTTCATTCCTTGTAGATTAAAACAATGACTAATTAAAAATCGAAAAACCTTTTATGAAATGTTGCGTCGATAGTAAGAAGTCATTTTTACATCTAATTATTACCGACGATAAAACTATGATCTATTTAGAAAATCTAAAATATGAAAAATAGTGATTATTGCCTGGTCAATCTAGCACATCAACCTCAAGATCTAATCACTTAGGGCCTTTTTACATACACAAGAATTCTCACATAAATTCATAATATAATTATACATAGAAAAATATTATAAATTTATTTAAGTGTGATACAGCGATTTTTCTAATATTTTTTTTTTAATATATATTTTTTTTTTTTCGCGAAAAATTTATTGAATATGTTCAATAAAATCTAGTGGAGAATTATATAAAATAGTCTCCCAGTAAAGTAAATCATAGCATACTATGCACAATGTCACATCCATTTGTATTGGACAATTGTAAAAATAATCGTCCGGTGGAATTTAAAAAAAAACAACACGCGGACATTCCGTGGTAACTTGTCTGAGAGACTAGGTTTCGTATGTCGTCATTTTCTATCACCCAAGTGTCAACCTACAAAATATTGCCTGTTTACTCGTGTTTGTGGTGTGCTTATAAATTATAAAATATATTGTTTTAAATATAATACATTATTAAACCTCTTACTGCAGAGGCAGTTGCTGACAGAAGTAAGTTGTTTTTATTCATAATTTAATTGTTCAGTCATCCGCTGCTTTGGAACTAAACGTCACTTACTTCGACAATAATTCTTTGCTGTAAAACAAGACAAAAAATTATATATAGAATTATAGCAAAACTTTTATAAATAATTCTCATACAACTTTCTGGGAGAATTATTGTGTGTATAAAGCAGCCCTTAGGAAAGAAAAAAATGCTTTGTGGAGAGTGCGACAAGGGTGGTTATAAACTACTAAAATCTGGTGAAACAGTTAATACTAATCGTTACGAACAATATGAAATGAATTTGAACCGAAAAATGACAACGCACCTCCAAATACAGCAAAATTGCATTGAAATCGCATGGATAGGGTGTATTATAGCACCCGTCATACTTCCCAAACTTGGCACCGATGAATAGTTTCGATGAATAATTTGCCTCAATCGATAAACGTTTTTTTTTTTAATAACTTTAATAAATTGGCAGACAATTGAAGAAAACGTATAGAATCCGCTGGCCAATATTTTTGATAAATAACACTTTACATTGGATGCTTTTAGGGAACTGCAGCGCTTTAAGAAAGCGGTGTCGATAAACGGTACCGCTTTATCAAGCGGTAAAGCATATATTTTTTCTGCTGGATCGCTTTTCAAGCCGCGTAGCTGTAAACAAAACCACCATATTTTCGTGAGCGTCCTTAACCTCGAAAGCGTGTTCAGGGAACATCAAGCGCTTTGCGCTGCAGCGCTATAAGTCTAAAATTTCACTGAATTATTATCTTAAAAAAATACGAGTGTTTTTTTTTAATAAAAAGTAGGCAAAGACTTTCAGGGATACATGAGCTTTACAGTATATGAGACCTGACTTTTATTTACTAATCAATCACAGATATATTATTGACTACCTATAATACAATTATGGGGTCTAGGATTACGTTTTAATCGTTTCCCAATTGATGATATTAATAATATCGCTTTCGATTTTCTAACCTAATGATACATGGATTTAATATGGAACGAGCTATTCGTAAGAGCATACGTAAAAAAGAGACATTTCATACTGAATTCTGATCGCGTTTAAAATTATTACGTAAACATTTTCAAATATTCCACCATCAAATATATACAAATATGTAAATTATTATATAATGTAATCAATTATAATGGAGAATTCCGTAAAATAAAGTTAAAGTAAAGTAAATTAGATTTTTTCTATTGATTATAATAATTAATTAATCTCATTTTGTTCACAAAAATTAAAAACATCGTTAATGCTGTTTATGTGAATTTTGCCTAACGATGTTTTACCTCCATATAATAAATTTTATATCTATGAATGATCCCGTTTGGAATTTCCGGTGGTTTCCAGCTGGCATGTATGGATCTAGTGCTAGTCGCGTAAGCTTCAAAATCCGTAGGCCCGCTCGGCACATTCTCTTCACTTTGCGTGGGCACCGTGAGGCTATCCGAAGAAACTCCCATTCCGTGGGAATTGTAAGCGACGACTCTGAAATGATAAACTTTCCCGGGAAGCAAACTCCCAATGTTGATCTCCTCTAAACGGGCTCGGGACGTATTTTGAACTCGTTCTCTACAATAAAAGAAAGTTATACATGATTTTTTGTATTTTAAGAGAATTGAATATTTGAGATGGGCAAAGTCGAGCGATTCAATCTTTTTCATTACTACCAAATTGTCACTATATATCAATAACTATTCAATACAAAATATACTAATACTCAGTATAAATCATTTTATTTTCATAATATTTTGTAAAATTGTAAGGGAAAACATAGTAAACAAATTTCTCTTCGATTCAACGAACTTTACGAAAAAAAAACCTTAATAATGTATCGATGCACCACGGTGGGTTGTACACTTTCTAAGTAGCCTAGGTTCGCTTCTAACAAGTTGATTGATGTTGTCCTGCGGTATCTCATTCCAAGCAATTACTGCTGCAACTTAAGGAGTTTTCTTCCCATCATATCCCACACATGCTCTATTTTTTTTTTTAATATTACTATTTGATTTTTATTTTACTTTAAGTACTTATAATGATTCAATTAAAAATATTCGATTACTAACATTACTCGATTTTGCCCAATACTGTTAAAAACTTACCGTTCGCTTCCTTCTTGCCGATAATACACGGAATACGCAACAATGTCCTCGTTGTTGACAGCCGGCGGTTTCCAACTCAAAACGACGAACCTCGCCTTAATTATCAGCGCCTTCAAGTCCTGCGGTGGGCCCGGGGCGCCCTCGGAGAGATGCGCCGGATCTTCCGCTACAAAAGGTTTGGAAGTGGGGGAGGATTCAGTATAAGCAGTCAGGGTATCACCCAAGTTATCATTGCTATCAGACGTCTGTAGGGATGTTAATATGCTGTGGCTGTCGAAGCCGTATTTATTACTAGCCGAGCTCGGTTTCATCGGGGACAAAAACCCGAAATTCGCGTCGCCGATTTTCGAATCGGAACTCTCGGACTTCAGCGTGTCGAAAAGGACGCGAGAAGGCGGCCCTTGCGGCTTCGTCACCTTCTTGCGGCGGTTTTGCTTTTTGTTATTGCGGGCTTTCGCCTGGTCTTCTGTTTTTTTGTTACGGCATGCAGTAATTATTTTGGGTTGAAAGTCATGCAAAAATTAATATAAAAATTGCGGGATGGGTTTCGGGTGAGGAGAAAGAAAAATAATATAAACGTAAAAATTAATAAAATAAATGAAATAATAAAAAAACATAAACAAAATGTTCGAAATGAATTATTTGTTGTGTGACATACCATCTGTTACTGTTAGACTGGCTGCTGCTTGAACGTTTCCAGCTGGGTTTACTGCCATGCATTGAAATAATCCACTGTCGACTTTCATTAATCCCATTATTTTTAAATTATATCTGCAATTTAAATAAACAATTCGATTAATTAAATTATTGATAATAGAGGCTTCTACTTCGTTATACATTGTTTTAAGTTTTAATAAAAACGCTGATTCACTTTGTATATACAAACAAGTTACAACAAGTTTGTTTGTATAGTTATACAAACAAAGTGAATCAACGTTTTTATTAAAATTCAATTAATTGATTGAAAATCAATTCAGTTGTTGAAACTCCATATTCACTTTTGTATACAGAAACAAGTAATTAAAAAAACGCAATAACTTATAAAAAAAAAGAAAAAAATACCTCTTGTCAATAGCTCAAGATAGTCAGTTTCACTAAGTCGGTCAATATATATACTTAATACTTGTAAAAATCTATGTAATTATTTGAATAAAGATATTTATATACAGGGTGACTATAAATTGGTGCGAAAGATTTTAAAGGATGATTTTTCAGAAAAAATGTCTAAATTTTTTTTATCCTTTTTTTTTTTTCATATACTTTTTTCTTCAAAACCCTTCCTCTCAAAGTTACAGCTCTCTACATTTAAGAAAAAAAATATTTTTGTTTTATGTATGATATTTACTATGGAATAATTTAAAAGAATAATATTTAGCATATAACTGTTACTCATATAATGGTACTTTTTGACGCTTTTTGTAACCCTAAAATATTATTGAAAGGGAGTGAAAAAATCAACCCCTATAAATAGTTTGCATCAGAACTTTTTAATAGGTTATTTTTCTATTTATATATAGAAAGTCTTTATTTCTGAGAAATACGTTAAATTACATTACAATATTTACATTACAATCATAAACCTCTAGTTAAGCCTCAGAAAATGGCTATCGACCATTTTTCTATTTAATTGACTTGACTTAAATGGAGGGATTCAATCTGCATCTTTTCTGTCTGTCTCTTCTGTCTCTTGGTATTTTCTCCTAAAATTGTTAGTTTTATCACAAAAAAATACATAATCTCACTTGTCATAATTCAGAGATTGATTATTATTTTTTAAGAAAAATCAAGTAGACTCGTGTCGTAATAACAAATATTGGATTGTATATTAGATTTTATAATCCAAGTTATACAAGCAAAGTAAAGGTCATTTGTTAATATTGAATTACAATGTATAAGAAAGTGGAATTAATAAGAGAATTGTGTAAACTTAAAATTTATACGCATAATCAAATGTCAACAGTGGGGTATTAATCAAGGGAAGTGGTCGTTTCATTGGACTTTTATTTAAGACTGATATTTATGTATTAACTTATATATAAATATCTTTATTCGGAAAATTACATAAACTTTTACAAATATTTTTTATGTTCGCTGAAATGAAAGTATTTGTATCTCCTGGGCCATCGACCAAAGATCTTTGATTTACATTATTTCAAAACAATTCTTTTCTTATACAAAAATAACAGATATTCAATATTTAATGAATTAAATGAATTTCTTCTCATTTTTATTAACAGAACAAATTCGCTTTCCTTTAGTGGACGAAACAATCAACAATTGGATCTACAAGGTAGACGACCGACAGTTACGTCTATCTTGTAGATTCAATTGTTGACGATGCCACTTGAAATTAGACAATAGATGGCGCTTGAGTTATATTTTCAATTATTATTTAATAAAATTATTGGGTATTGAGAATACACTTTAATCGTTTTCCCATTGATGGCATTAGTAGTATCACGCTTTAAGTCACGCCCACTATTATTTTGAAGCCACTCCCACTGTTACTTAGAAGCCACGACCACTATTGCTTTGAAGCGAGGTTTCCACTTGAAAACCACGTTTACAATGGAATTTTCCTTTCAATACTTCTTATATTTACGCAGTTACGAGGAAAATCGTAGC
This sequence comes from Philonthus spinipes, assembly GCA_963082785.1. Taxonomy (NCBI): domain Eukaryota; kingdom Metazoa; phylum Arthropoda; class Insecta; order Coleoptera; family Staphylinidae; genus Philonthus; species Philonthus spinipes. The sequence goes on from OY720306.1 coordinate 11,742,815, forward strand.
ATAATAGTGTAAATATGAATTAATGAGCTCAGGAAAAAATATTTTTGACATTCTTGATCATATATTATAGGGTTTACCAAGGTTTACTCAAGAAGAAAAAGTTTATATTAAAAATAAAATAAATAAATAAGAGCCGGTTAAATCAAATTCGCTCTTTTGACCGGAATCGTGAAAACATCAGTGGAAGTCAACGTGTTTAATAAAAATTGATAACATTAAAAATTCAGTACTGTTCCACTAGGTTGGAAGTTAATAATTAAACACATTCCATATTCGCAATATTTATGTAAAGTAATAAGAACTGTAACGGAAATATTTTGCAATAATTATTAAGCGCTTTGTGTATAGGTATGTGTCTGCTATGTTATTTGTAAACCTTCACGCGTATCAATATGTTTATTTAATTACTGTATTGCATTAATTGAATTTGTATATTATCCTTAATATGGAGTTAATATGTTGGACAATAAAAAAATATTATTATTATTTGAAGAAGAAAAAAAAATTGGAAACCTTATAATTTAAATCCAGTACTATTTCACTAAGAAGCGAATAATTAAACACATTTTAAATTTCGCAATACTTAGATGGAATTAAATAAAAAGAATTTCTAAATAATTAATAAATTATTTCCTCTTTAGCTACTGTGACAATTTGACTTGTGTTACATAAGTACCTTAACAAATGTCTATTAATAGACATTTGTTGTTGCATAACAATAAGATATTTTATAATGCAAACATTTATGAATCGAAAATATTTAATGCAAAAAAACAAATATAAATAAAAGTTACGTAACATAAGGCTATCTACAGACACGTGTTTCGGAATTTCATTCCTCATCAATACAGCTGTGCCTTATATAATTGCAAAATTGTTAATTAAATTGATTAAAATTAATTAAAACGCACCTTCACCTCTGAGATCCCCGATGGAAGTGATAGTTACAGGACGTCTTTTGGACGGGCGATCGCGTGAATGTCATGCGCGACATCAATAAATTGTTTTGTGCGAAAAATCTTTCCGACTCGGATTTTTTCTATTAATACTTAGAAGGAAACTCACCCATTAACAATTTGGTAGTAATCATTCGTGGTGATCATCTCGCCGTTTTTCAGCCAGTATACTTTCGGTTCCGGTTTTCCGTAGACGCTGCATTCCATCTCGACGTCCTTGTTGACGTGTTCGATTTTATTCTTTTGGGGTTTCTTCAAAAATCTCGGAGGTATTTGCACTTGGACGGTTGCGCTGGCATCCAGACTGTCTTCCCTGTTTTCCGCTCTGCACTGATATGTCCCAGCATCCTGTTCCTGGATGTTAGAGATCTTTAAGGAACTCGTCGAACCGATCACGCTAAACCTACTGTCTAAATCCCTGCGGAACCACAAACAAGAAATAAGATCATGTATAATAATACAGTTACATAAATAAAACAGAGATGATTCATACAGTATCAATAGATGTTTGTTAAAAACTTACAGTATAAGTATTTTTTGCAGTCGAAAAAAGAGAATGACCGAAATTTAGTGATCATTCCTAGTATTTTTTCCTTGTTTAATTTTTTTGCAGTTACGTAAAGTTAAAAAAGAGTATTTATTCACTTGGTCACAGTAATTTAAATTAAGTTAAATTACAATGAAATTAAACAAGGAAAATTTTCTGGCAATGATCAATAAAATTCGATCAATCCCTTTTTCCAACTGCAAAAATTACTTACACTGTAAGTTTTACATGTCTATTGAAACAACTACTTCCCGAGCATTTACCCCGCCGGACATTGGATTACACAATAGATATTTGTTGTTGCATTTAATTTAAGTTAAATTAAATAAAAAATGAGTTTTAAAATAATTAATTTACACAATTAAATAAATATTTATTTTCAGCTACTGCAACTTTATGACTTATATAACGTAAATACTTAAAAAAACATCGTTTGTTTATTGTTTAAGAATGATTACCGTGCAATCGAAAACAGTCACGTTTAATAAAATATAAGTGGCATAAAAACTTTAAATTCTATTAAATTTGGCTGACTCCTATTAAAGATTTTGGGAATAAAACTAGTCTAGTTTCGGGTTTAAAGTTGTATTTTTATTAGTTTTATTTGTAGTTTTTTTATTGTTATTAATTTTTATTCTTATAATATGAAACGCCAATGTTTATAAATTAGAATTATTGACAATATTTTAGATTATAATATATAAAAATTGTTACTTACGCCATATCAATATTGTATCCATCTTTAAGCCACTTAATACTAGGATTAGGGTTGCCATTAGCGGCACAGTCTAAGGTGACAGTCTGGCCTTCAACAACCACCTCGGAAAGAGGAAGAGCGATGAATTTCGGAGGGGATGAAACGAGGGATTGCTCAATGTCGTCATTTATAATTAAATTGGCTTTATTGCTTAATCTATGGGAGTTCAGTCCTGATGCATTGCATCTGCAACAAACAAAATGAAAATCAAATAAATCATAAAATAAAATAAAATATAAAAACCAGAATAAAACAATAATTATTAGTAATATGAAAACTTGAATTAAATAAATACTGCTTCTTATTTTTTAATTAATTATTGAATTTCATTTTAATTTTAAAACTTCTCACTTCTAATAAAATATAATTAAAGAGGATCTTCAAGAAGGATATTATTAATATTAAAATTGCTTAGACTATGATGATGAACGTTAACATCATCATAGTCTAAGCAATTTTTGTAATAGATACATAGAATGTGAAGTTAATTAATAAAGTACAATATTGTTTATCTGCAGAAGCAACAACTTAGCAGAACATTTGTAGTATAATATTAAAATATTAATTATTATATAAAAGAAAGGTGACTAGTCTTTTATTTAATAATTCAGGTTATCTTCACGAAACTAAATAATCAATAATTTTTAAAAATATAAATTATTTACTGAAATCTCCAAAATGAATGCGACACAATTGTAAGAACATACAGCAAATAGTTAAAAATCAGGAGCAGTCGAGACTAGTGATGGGTAAAGTCGATTATTTCAGTAATCGATTTATTTCAACAAAAACAAACAAACAAAAAATAGAGTAAGGTTAATTTGAAAATGTCTTAATTATCTATAGAAATAGTTATTACAACAACTTTTAAGATTTTAATTTTATATCTTATGGAAATGAAGAAGTTGCCATTTGCTTCCGAAAATATTCGATTATAGAAATAATTGATTTTACCCATCACTAGTCTCGATTTTTTACTATTTTTTGTATGTTCTTACAATTGTGTCGCATTTATTTTCCTTTACTAGTTCAGAAATGTTAAATTTAATTTACACGTTATTTTTTATAATCGCAATGTAGTTAGTTTTGTAATTGATATTTATTTATTTACGTATTCTTCATTTTACAATTTACAAAAAATGTATGTGTACTTAGATTGTGATGCTAAATAATAATGTATACGCTAAATTTAACAATTATCGTATGGAATAGCCTTGAGTGATTAATTTAAAATGGAATTTGTACTTCCTTATTAATTTTCTGCAGAAGCATTTAATAAATAAAAGGAAGAGCAACTAGAAAGAAAATAATTCAATAATTAATTATTTTCTTTTTTATTCTTTTAATTAAATTAAAACAGCAATGTGACACATTACCATCACCTTTATAAATAAAAGAAAGAATTAAATTAAAAGCAAATTATTATTACTTAATTGTTAGCAGAAGCAATGAAGAAATAAAATTGAAAGTAAATCGTTTCTTACCTATAAGTCCCTTGATCCGATTCCTTAACTTCATCGATTTCTAGAGAACCGGAAGGAAGAACAGTCATACGTAGTTCGTCTAATTGTAAAGGTCTCTCGTCTTTGAGCCATCTTATCCTAGGATGCGGGGACGATTTCACCCTGCACGCGAAATGAGCTTTTTGTCCGATGAAAACAGTCAGGTCTTTTGGTTCTTGTACGAAGCCCGATAAACCTTAAGAGTAATGAAGAATTAATGATAATAAATATGATCAGATTTATGCGTATACTTTAAATTTTTATTTCAAAGTTTTAATATTTAAGGGAAGTTTATGGGTATTGATTTAAAAACGTTTTTATTTCTAGATCAATATTGTTGATTAATCAATAATGATGATTCGTTTGCATATATAATTACAGTTCCATAACGGCGCATGTTAGAGTTTTAAAAGGGGATTCTGTGTGTAGAGGTCAGATTTTTATCTCATTTGCAACATTTTTGTAAGTGAAAAATTTTTGATTCACTTTAATTTTTCACTTACAAAAATGTTGCAAATGAGATAAAAATCTGACCTCTACACGCAGAAACCCCTTTAAAACCTTTTTGGTTCAGTTAATAAGGTGGTCTAAAACATACGAGGTCGAAACTGCGTTACATAATAAAAGAGTTATATATTATTTAAACTATAATTCCACATTGAGAAACTCCCAGAATTATAATTTTGATATTTTATTCCAAACAAAAAATCCTGTCCTTAAAAATTCCCAAACATCTTATAAATATCCTAGATATTCATCCACGATCGATCTCTCCAGATTAATATCCAAAAATCCATATCTAATCCATTCAGTCCACATCAAGGTCATCCACGGGGCTTATCTTCATCTCTTCTCCTATATAACCTATTAATTTACAACCTTTACAATTCAGATTCTTAAAATAGTTCCCATATCCACTGTTATATGCGGATAGCACCGCACTCATTGAAAACGTCCCAATCCTTGCACAAAGCATTAAGACCCCTCCAGGATCTGATACATACCATCCATACTTGGTTCGCCAAGTTGAGTATTTCTATTAACCATAACAAAGCTTAACTCTTTATCCCATACCACAATCCAAACATATCTCCTTCTACTGTCAAACTGAGTAACCACACAATCCAACTTTTCCGCGCATGTAAAGTACTTAGGAATAGCCCAAGATACAACATTTTAATTTAAAACCCATTCTCAAAATATAAAAACCGAAATAGAACAAAGGGAGGCATATTTCAGAAGTTTGACATACAAGCAATATGGCATTAGCACTAAAAGGGCGGCCACAATATATAAAATTATTTGTCGTCTTCTGTTTGATTTTGCAGCCGTCCTTTTCTACAATCCCAATCCCTATACTCTTAGCTAAGATATATACAAGTAACAGAAGAATCAACCCTGAGTGCTTTCAAAATTAAGGAATCCTATAAATCCTCTTTATTAGAAATATCACAAATCCCTCCACTGATATCTGGCTGAACTTCCTATCCGAAAAATTATCTACAAGTCTAGTTGTATACAATCTCCTTTCACTTTATGCCTTTCCCGTAATCATTAACTCTAAATATATATATAAAAGTCCTCCCCATGCGTTAACTTCATCTTGTCACTTAATAACAGAGACAATTAGACATTAGCGATCATGACCCCAGTTGACAGACATCCAACTGCATAATACACTAGAGACATTAACAGAATTTTCTAAAAAAAGCTGAAAAACCTTAGGTGTATAGCCATTTGGCAGATTAAATTAGTATAAGCATATTTCTTGTAATATGTTCATTGTTAAATTATTAATTTGGTACATTTGTTAATTATATTAGCACCATTGCTAACTTTGTTATTAGTTGAGCTAGAGAATTGGTTAAATTAGCAAAATAATAGTAAACAGAATTACAATGGCGTAATCAGAAAAAGAAAAGAGCACCGTGTTTTAGAGATTTTGACAAAACAAACATTTTTTAAGACGAACACTCGATATATTTTATCATAATTTAATGGAGAAGAGAATTTTTAACAAAAAAATTATTATAGACCATCACAAAATAAAAATTAAAAAAGTTATTCGCATATTAATATTGTGTTTTCAGCAAAATCCAGTTATTGTAGGTAATAAAACAGCAACTATTAATGAAAAAAAAAAAATGTTTTCGCAATCTTTTAATTAATTCACCATCTACTTAATAGATATAAACCACGTTTATTGATATATCAGAACAAAAATGAGTTTTTCAATATAAAATGTATAACATGTTAGTGACGTTCATTCATTTGACCCTCGATCCAGAATTCGCATTTTTTAATTCAATTGTTTCTCTAAGGGAAATGTTAAGATTAACGTGTACGTTATTTTTTATCAACACAGTCTAGCAATTTTAGTAATAGATATTTAATACATAAAATATGAATCTATTTTGGGACTTGTCCTGTTTGTATTCCTTTGAATCTAAATAAATTAATTAATAACGTACACGTTAAACTTAACATTTCTTGTACGAAATAGGCTTGAATATTAATTAAATAATAGTAAATTGAAAATAACTTTGTTATTTATCATTTTTTGTAATAGTCTATTATATTGTTTTGTTAAAAATACCATTTTCTCTCAAATGGTGATAAAATATATGGGGTGTTCCATTAAAATGTGTTTGTTTTGTAAATATCTTGATAATACGATATTCTTTTGTTTTTCTGATTTGATCGTTGTAATCCCTGGTAAATATACTACTATATTGCTGATTTAACCGACTCTCTAGCGTAACTAATAACAAAGTTAGAAATTGTATGACCTAAATTTACAACAATCGTTATATATTTAAATTCCACTCCATAATAAATTAAAGACGACGCAAACGCCACCTTTTGCCTAATTATATATTTAATTTATAAATTCATTCATTTAAAAAATTAAAATTAAATTTTAAATAAAGGACAATTGTAAAAAAACATATTTGTTTAAAAAAATAAGTATAGGATGGGCTGCACACACTGATTGGACCAGTATAGTTTAAATAACAAGCTAATAAATTTAGAAATTTATTTTACCTAAGCGCTAGTGAAATTATTAGCCCCCTCTTAATTTAATAATTGTTAACAATAACTGATACTTTATTAATGTTATGTAAAATGAATAGTGCAAATATACTGACAGATTTTTTGTAATAATTTCTAATTAAAGAGATCTAAATATTTCATGAAGTTGTTGCTGATAAATTAAATTATTAATTATGTAACAGTAATTTCAATGTTTAATAAAATTTTCAATTTCTTCGATTTATCCATGTGAACGAATTTCAAGAATTTAATAACAAAACTGGGGAGGATCTCTTGTCTCTCCCCATTTAATTAACACTCTTCACAAAAGTGAGTAATCAAATAAAACTCGCAAATCTAATGGAGCCCAAGACTTTCATATAATTTCATAAATCGTCTCGGATGATCAAACAAGAGGGGATCGGATCGAATTAAAATCGGATTACGCTCTATCGCGTTTCTTTTTTCCCCGGGCGTTGAAATTTCAGACGGAAGCCCTTCGGAAACTTCAAAAAGGTCGTCAGACACTTACTGGCTAAGCTCAGGTGGGCCGTTCGGCTGACAATCGAGGCGCCGCCGGGCAGGGAAGCCTTACACTGGTAAGCGCCGGTTAGTGTTAAACCGTGCTCGTCCAACACGCTGCTTATGTAAAGGGAACCGTTTGTCAGCTGCGATCTGTAACATTAGAAATCGTGTTATTGGGATTCATTTAATTAATATTTGTACAATAATAAAAGTTTAAGTTATTTATACAATCAATGCTGTATCCTAAATCCCCTAAAAACACTGTTTCAATTCATAGAAAGTTAAATAGAAAACAAGTATTCATTCCACTTGGTCACAGTTATTTAAATATATTAAATAAAAATGATTTGAAAATAATTAATAAATTATATCCACATTTAGCTCTCTGACTTTTGACTTACGCTACGTAAGTACGTTAAACAAATGCACATTAATACAACTACTTCCCGGGCAAATACCCACGCCGGACATTGAATTACATAATGTACACCTGCTGCTGCATATCAACAAATATTGAATAATGCAACAAAATTGGTATTTGCCCGGGAAGTAGTTGTTTTGATGTGCATTTGTTTAACGTACTTACGTAAGTAAGTCAATAGTCACAGAGCTAAATGTGGAAATAATTTATTAATTATTTTCAAATCATTTTTATTTCATAGAAAGTTATCAGTGTGCTTAAATCAGAAACTATCATCCAACATTTCATTACATAATTCACCTCAATTCACAATTATATAATTTATTAAACCCTGACAAAAAGGGTTCTGATCGTAGCCGATTGCTGTTTTGAAATATTATATATTATTGTATAAATATTGTGTCAAAATAGTAATAATGATGTTTAATAATAATAATCAATGATGTATTATTCAAAAATATAAAAAGTAATAATACAGGGTTATCATAAAGTAAGGTATATACTTCATGATATTATATATTTTTGACAAATTAAATTAAAAACAAAAAGAAAAAATAATTGCTTATTTATATCAAATAAAAATGATTTGAAAATAATTAATAAATTATTTTCACATTTAGCTCTGTGACTTTTGACTTACGTTACGTAAGTACGTTAAACAAATGCACATTAAAACAACTACTTCCCGGGCAAATACCCACGCCGGACATTGAATTACATAATGTACATCAAATAATTTATTAATTATTGTCAAATCATTTTTATTTGATATATTTAAATAACTGTGACCAAGCGAATAAATAATACTCTTTTCTATTTATAATTGCTTATTATTGACCTCTACTTTGTTGTTGCAAAATCACCAACCGTTTCTCCAAATTATAAACAGCGTTATACAACATTTCTGGTTGAATTGCACTAATTTACGGCCTAATGCATTGAATATCAATCTGTAGTGTGGTTTATTAGTGTTCATCAATTTTCAACTAAATACGAAGGATTCAAATCACGAAATTAATAAAAATAAGAATTTTTGAAACTTTTTACTCTCATATAGATCTCGTTTGGACGTCTCCCCTAAAAATTTCAAATTTCTAACTCAATGTGGAGGCGAGATATTGGCGACACCAGAAATGAGGCATTTTCGTCGCCTCGCCGGTCACCGCCTATCTTTACTGTCGGTAGAAGTAGGATGAAAGGCCCATTTAAATAATATGAGTGCGAGTAAGAGGAAATCCAGCCGAAAGAGTTTCCCCTTTTGGATTTTTCTTTTGTTTTATAAATAAAATATTTGAAAATTCTGCTATAAACTGAGTTGATTTTGTTTGACACCTATATTAATAGTTGTCAATACATTTTTTTTGTTTTCTACGTGTATAGTGAAATCCTATTATTGAAGCAATTAGATTCCGTTAATTTTTTGCTGTTAGCTCAATTTCTTAAAATTATACAAACATTTAAAATATGTCCCTTACTTAATGATAACACCATATAATTCTCATAAAATTTATTTTTTTAAATACAAACATGGAATAACATTACATCCAGCATTAAACACCGTGCCGTTTTACACACCCTCATAAAATCGCAATCGTCCGAAACTGCGGCAATTTCGAATTCCGCGCTTAAATTACACCAGAGAAAACACAATTACATTCTGCATTTAGGCGTCGTTAAATGACATTCAAAAGCCATCGATTTAATCCGGACGTGGGAACTATGGGCACGACTCGCTGCGAAACGCGCACTTTCGGAATGGTAAAATGTGCGTGAAACGTACCTATAAGTGTCCCCGACGAATGTCAGCGGTTGGTGGTCTTGGTCTAACCATTGTGTAATTATGGCGCTCGATGGAAAATCGGGCGACTTAACGACACAATCTAAGACGGCCGAATGTCCATTTTGTACGACCGTATCCTGAGGCTCGGTCGTAAATTCCAATTCATATCCTGCAACAAAAATAAATAATAAATATATATATATACGATGAAGTAAACAAAGATTGGATTAGAGAGGAAAAAATAAAAGGGGGGAAATGTCGATGAACCGTTCCCCGGGTTACATAAACGCAAACGGTGTTAGGGGGATGCTTTTATTAAGTCAAAAAAAGCATTGTAGGGGTGTTGGAAACTGTATTGGAAATGTTATTGGATTGATTTAAAATTGACCAATTCCACAAAACACTCTTATTCCATCATAATTTCATTTACACATTATACACTTCGTCTCAAAGCTATATACACACTTATATAATGTTTGTATAATTATTGTTTTATATAAACACACATCATTTAATCATAATAAATGAAAGACGACGCAAGCGCCATCTTTCCCCTAATTTCATGTGGCATCGTCAACGATTCGAGTCTACAATGCAGACAACAGTTATCCATATGCTAGATGAATGGTGGCTGAACATTTTATTAAACACATCATTTAGTTAATCACTAATAACGATTAGCAAATTATGCATATGAGCTGCTAATCGCGGTTAGTGATTAGCTAAATTTGTTGCTATAAAAAAGTATAGAGAAATTATTCAGTAGTTAATTGTTAATCGTTATTAGTGATTTATGCAAATGGCTGATAATTTTCGTATTTAAAAAGTAATAAACAAGGCTTTTATGATAGTAATTATGGATATATAATTTTAATAAAAAAATTCAATGTCATTGAGAATAATTATTACATAACTATAACAGTGCTAACATTATCCAGCAATAAATCCCGGCGCATTCGCCATCACCTGATTTTCCAAATGGGATTAATAATTTTCCATTTTCTTTCAGTAATTATTTAAACAACGTTTATAGTTTAAAGTAAAACGATAAAATCACATTCACAACTATCATATATTTTTTTCTGATGTAACATGGCCTGATAAATAATAGTGAAAGAGTGAAAGATTTTTTTTTATTTTATACTACTAACAAATCTTTATTACTTATGATATGTATGTACAAACTTTACTTTACTTAAGTAAGGGCTATCGACCAAAAATCTTTCTGCCCTATTATATATATTAATCCATATTTAATTATTTACAGAATTCCCTTTTTATAATTTAATAATAACAAGCCATAAACACTAAAACAGCTGTTATGTTTTATAAGAAAAATATTTTACCAGAGAATATAATAAATACAGAAAAATACAATTAAAACCAGGGTTAAATCAATACATAGTAGGGACATGTGAGACCGTATTGAGAAGCACAACGAGGAAATCCTCTATTTCCATCCTAGGCTGTCGGTATTAAGGAATGTCTATTTTATAAACTATATTTTGTTATTGAGACAAATATTTTTTTTAACAATAGGAAAGAGTATTTTTTATTCACTTGATATATTATAACTATTCAACAACATTTCTTCTGGATTTAATCGTTATTTTTATTAAGTGATATTTTATTTAGATTTACAACGAATGAAAACGCTGAAAAAAAAATCCAATTTGCAATGGACACGATTAAAACACAGATTCAAAAAAATAAAAGCAGCATTCAGCCCCATCTGTTAATTTTCCAATTTACGTTAAACGAGCAACGACTCGCAAAAAAATACCCAGTGAAGTTTCGGCCGGTGCCGCAATTTAGCCTCGACAGATAAACGAAGTCAGTCATGTGATGCGGGGATAAATTGCGCTTTTTAACGCACGGCAGTTCTCGAATAGCGACGTTTTGGAAATTTCGCATCCGTCACGTAATTGACGCGGCGCGCTTTGGGCTTATTGGCGGCCTAATGAGACTTAAGCGTCTTAACGCGAGCGTAATTTGTATTGCGGCGTAATGTAGCGATCAGATAATCCGGTAATTATTTTGCGAACGAGAGTGGAAGTCGGCGGGGATTTCACGTTCGGACGGCTTTGAATGTATGCAAATTGGAAACGTTTCCAGGACGGCAAAAAGATGGATAGATGTACGGATAGTTAGCTGATGCGGGGTGGAGAATTAATTGTATAAAATTAATAGGATGATCATGTTACTGGTCGATACTTTCTTGAGAACCAATAAAAACATACCAGATACTTATAACTAATTCATAATTTAACAAAAAATAACATTTACATTCATTCCGTTCAGAATAAAAAGATAGTTTTATATCATGTATTAGTCTAGTAAAAAATATAAGTAGAAAAATAATTACAAATTATTTCATAATTATTTAATTACAAAATAGGATTTGAAAGTAAAAATAAATTATGTAATATATTATACAATAAATTATTTCACGATTATAAATATAGAAGAGAATACATTTATTTACAAAAATATCCGTTTTGTATAAGCATAATAACAACATTTAATAGGTAAATACAGAGTAATATAAAATAAATAATAATAATAATACATAAGCAACTCTTGAATTAATTTCTCACATTACACTTGGTGAAACATGTTTAACTTTTACTTAATTGTTTATACCTGAGTAATATCAAAATGTATTTAATAAACTCAAAATGAATAACCATGTGAAAGCCTTAACAATTAACAAATTAATAATAATTTAGTATAAATAAATAACAGATTTGTCTCATTTTTTTAAATTAATCTAAATAAATCAAAACCCGAGCAAAAACACTGGATTTAATTTGTGTTTACCTAAAACATTCTGGAGCATAATACACTCCCTACTTTTATTAAAAAAAACTATAGGAATGTTAATTAAAATAGGCGGGTGAAACAAGTATAGTTTGATCGGAAAGTTAATGTCATTTTCATTAAGCATTATGTCATCGTAATCGAAGAGACTTTCTTTAATAACAAGGAAATTGTGGTAGATAATCTGCATTGTCACCACACTTTCCCTTTTTCGTAGACAGTTAAATTTAATTCGTCACGACATTGTTCCTGATTGTAAACCCATTCGCAAATAGATTGATAAAGTCAAATAGATTGATGAAGTAAAGACGACGGGATTTGCACTGCTTCGAAAACAGGTGAGCGGCTAAAAAGTGTAAAGAACAGTCCCCAACATATTTTATGATACAAGTTTTGTCAGAGGATTTTTTCGAAATCTTGATAGATGGCGCGGTATTCGCAAAGGTAAGGCAATGTCATTTCCTAATCGAAGAGACCTTCTTTAAAAACAAAGAAAGTATGGTGGAAAATATGCGTTGCCCCCATACTTTCCTTATTTTTTCATAGACGGTTCAATTTAAATCGTCACGACAATGTCCTTGATCTAAAACTATCTGCAAAGTAAAGACGACGAGATTCGCTGCTTCAAAAACATGTGGGCTGCCAAAATGTTTAAAGAACAATCCCCAACATATTCTATTCGCTGCGGCTTTTATGTCCAGAACGGTAAGATAAAAATACACAGATCTTAAATTGCATCATTAGAAAAATGGCTTAACCCTAGGCCAGTAGAATCAGAATGTGATTCTATAACCTAACTTATCTATATACGAGAGTTAACCAATAACCCGGAATTTATTGAAATAAGCGAATGAACAACTTGCTAATATAAATAGAAAAGAGTATTCATTCTCTTGGTCACAGTTATTTAAATAAATTAAATAAAAATGATTTGAAAATAATTACTAATGGTGAAGGAGGCAAAATTTGCAAATAAACGCGGGCCACTCCCCTTCAAAAAAATAATTCTGGATTCGTCTCTGAATTGAAATAATGATATAATAATATGAATAGTGAAACACAAATGAACAATTATATAAGTGAAAGTTGAAGCCATTGCTCTGTGATACATTTTTGATTAATGTAAAAAGAGATAGTTTTAAAAATTAAACACTTTCCTCGTATAACACCCTTGTGAATGAAAGCAAATGTGTGATACCGAGCAAAATGTTTAATTTTTAAATCTATCTCTTTTTAAATTATTAAATGAAAAACTGTGTAAATAAAAACGACTCAAGCAAAAAATGGAATTTAAAACGCGTTTACTTTAAACAACCTGATATATTACAAGTACGTTTTAAACTAGTAAAAAGCTCGATGAAATTGTCTAAAATCCCGTGTAAATCACGTTTGAATGATTAAACGGAAAGCGGGACTAATGACATTTTAAATTTTGTAAGATTTAACGTTATTACGCGGGTACGATGAAAGCTCGGTTACTAACTTCGTCTTTTTAACTGGCACTAAATTGCAGCCAGGATAACGATTTAATGAAATTCCGCTGAAACTGACACTGATGAAGTTTGTTGGAGGAGTCCCGGTTATCATTTGAAACCTCTACCTTGCAATTCCACCTTATTATATGTTACACTTAAAGAAAAAAAAAATTATTATCTATAACAGAAATTATTTAATAAACAGTGCGTTTATGATGAAATGAAAATAATTAATTCAAACTGCTGGTAATTATTTTCTGGAAATCGAACAGATCGATATCCATCACTGATACTTTCCCCGGTGAATACGGTCAAATAAGTTTCTGATTGAAAATTTAATAGGAAAGCAAAATGATTAATAGAAAAAATTGATTGTTGTCTTTTAAAGTTAAAGCCGAGTATTTAGAAGAATATTATAATTAAGAGTGTTATTTCTTACCTTACAATGGGTTAAAATCATTTCTCCACATTCTTCTTCATTTTTTTCAAACTGGAGGCGTTTGCGAATGTGTTGAATATGACGGCACTTTGACGTTTTATTTGTCATTAAAATAATTATTTCAATAATTAAAATCTCTAAGGGAATTTATCAGATAAATGAAATTCTTCCGCTTTTAAAATAAAAACCTGAGTCTTACAATAAAAGTTTTATAACAGAAATTATTTATTTTCCAAGATCTTTACTTTTATTTAAAACATTTTTTTATCCGAATTAAAAAATGAAAAATTGCTGAGAATAAAGTTGCACTTAATGAGTTTTGATTTTAACCAAAAGCTTTTCAGATCATTCTACTGTTATATAAAGCTTAGATATAAAGTTTGGGCTTAATCCATTTAGCCGTTTATGCGCTAGCGCGGAAACACACAGACACACACAAAGACATTTTTTTATCGTAGATAGTGGAGGCACTTAATTTTTGAAAATCCATGATCACTTAAAATAAAACACTTAATGATTTTCAACTATTTTTTGTGTGTAGTTGAAAATTATTAAGTGTTTTATTTTAAGTTAAAACAGACATTTTTCTAAAATTTTCACGATCACAATACTTTCCCTTGGACAGGGGTCCGGGGAAAGTAAAAAAACTACTAATTATTTGTTCCTTTCATTATGAACGCATTGTATAATAAATTGAAATAAATGTTTACGCATGTTTTGTAATAATTTGTTAATAATTATAAATTGTAATGTTTAAATCGAATAAATTTAAACATTATTTCAATATAAAACGAATACATTATGGAATGAATGTACAATATTGGCGTACTTTATACCAATTCCAGAGACGGTTTCTTCTTCCCTTCCTAAGTGTAGGCGTTTTTTTTTTTGGAAACTGAATATTATGAAGGAAAAAATCTAATAAAAGTAATTTACATATTTTTTTGAGATTTATTTATTGAATATTGTTTCTACGTTAGTAAAGCGTCTGTGAATTATTTTAGATTTTTTTAAACATTTTTTTTTTTTGCGAAATCAATGGATTTTTCAACAGTAGCCTCTTTCGAAATTCGAGATTTTTACTCAAAAAATTATAATTTAAAAAAATCTAAAATAATTCTCTGATATTCCCATCAATGTTGGAAGTGAACCAAACTACAGGTTTTTCTGAGAAAACATGTTTAAATCAGTTTTTGGAAACGAAATCAGCAAAAATGTAAATATTTCAAACACGTCTCCCTTTACAATCCTGATAAACAATTAAATCAACCTGAATTAATTAAAAAATGTTTCACCACGGGTTATGTGAGAAATTAATTAAACATATAACAATTACACCATTCGTCCCTCCACTTCCTGTAAATACTTAGGCATAACCTTTGACCCAAAACCTACATTCAAACCCTACTCCATGATCCTAAAAGCAAAAGTCAAGCAGAGGGCTGTACATTTCAGAAGTTTAACGTACAGATCGCAGGGAATAAATAAGAAAACTGCTGTAAACATCTATAAAATAATTTGTCGCCCTCTGCTTGATTATCCAATTCCATAACCCTCATCCACTGAGCCTTCGAAATATACAAGTAGCGGAAATATCAGCCTTCAAATTGCTAACAAAATTAAGACACCTCCAAAACCCACTACATAACCTATCAAACACACTCCTATATGAACAAATAAATATCCTTCCCATTGAACAACGTATCAAAGCTCTCTCTAAAAATTTGTCCTAAATCCAACTACCCGCGACCTTCTACATAATTTATGTATACCACGTACCCCAAACACAAGATTTATCCGTAAAAATCCCTCCACAACAATATTTCAATTCATTACATCCTTTCAAGACATAGACAGTTAAATTGACCCTAATCGATTGAATAAGACAGTTTAACAATGACGACCAACAACATCAAAAAATGCAACAGAAGATAAAGACAATTAATTATAAGACAGGCAGAAAGACCTATGGTCGATAGCCGATTGACAAGAAACCTTTACATTTTCAAAATATTTTATATTGTCATTAGTATTATTGTAAACTCAAAAAAACTTATGAACTGTGGAGGCTTCTACTTCGTTGTACATGTTAATTCAATCAAATAAAACACTTAAACTTTGTTTGTATAATACACTATTTTTTATTTTTGTGACTGCAGTTTCGGCAACTCAACTTGCCATTATCAAACAGAGTAACTTAAATTACGGTATGGTACAGGTATATATACACAAAAAATGGTTAATTACAAAATAGCTTTAAATATGGGGGTATACACTAGATCGATCTGGTCGTTGATTAGGGGGATTCCCGGATTAGCTTGTCAATAAAGATGTGTAACTAACTGTAAATATTTAAAAAAAAATAATGTAATCATTTTGAAAAAAAAAAAAAAAATATGTAACGATTTTTTCAATCGAGATTTACTTATTGAATATTGTTTTTAAACTAGTTAATAATGTTTCTGAATTATTACAGATGGTTTCGAAAAAAAAATCATTTTTTTTATACTAACCTTATGATATTTGAGATAATTGGTAAAAAAAATATGTAAAAAATATTTATTCAATATAAATAGAAAAGAGTATTCAAAATTGTGACAGCCGTAGTTATTCTGTACATCAAGTGTTAAATTTAACGTACACGTTAAATCTCAGTCTAAGTTGGTTCCATAATAAATATGCATGCTTCGATTGCGAGTTTAAAAAATAATGCATTTGTTAAATTTTAACATTTTACCTACGGAATAACCCGCACTATGTTGGAAATTTAAAGTTAATCAATGTAAACTATACCACCAGTACAGTATATTTGCTCGGTATATCAGGGGCGAAATATATGATAGGCCCCAGTAGAAGGGAAATCCGCTTAAATCGAATTATTTCAGACGGGGATAGTTTTCTCAGAATAAATAATGAGGCATTAAGAGTCAGAGAAGGGGAGCCTTATCGAACGCGGTTCACGTTGTTCCTCCACCTCCTCCTCATTCCGCTAATATTCTCGTGCAAATACAGCACTTGTCTGTTTGCACAGGAAGCGGGGGTTAGAGGCTGCCATCGTAATTTACGAACCGTCCGACTTCCTATTTTTCCTTCATTTGGACTCCTTTGATGTAATTCACGTGTTCTCGTTTCTAGAGGAATGTAATAAAAGGCCGGGATATTATTTTTATTAAGATTATTATTGTGGAATTAAAAATTATTGCATTCTCGAATAATATATGATTAGTAAAAAATGAAACACTACAGGACAGAATAGCACGAGTTCTTTGTTGATTGAATAATATTTAAAAATAATGAAAATTTTCAGGTAAAATTATTGTTTAGTCTTATTTGTTTAAAAATGTTGTTTCGTATATGTATTATATACAGAATATAATACAAAAAACGGGAAATTACTTGTGACTGTAACACATGCAGTGTTAATCATGATTTACTTTGTTGCGTTTTTCAAGAGAACCAAGAGAACAAAAGATACAACCTTCCAAAGAAAATATTGTAATTTAATTATTTTTAGAATCGTCCTAACCGAGGAATTCAGCCATTTTGGATTAATTGAAAAAGTGTTATACTTCTCCAATATTGTTGAAATTGTATTACACGCTTCGACTTTTTTTATTCATTTTTTCGATAAGATATCTCACAAAATTCGAAATTTAGCGTTTGGCATGTTTGTTTAAATGGATGTTATAGTCAATTAAACACACATGTATTAATCAATTCAATGCGTTTGACTCAGTTTTTTTTGTCGGTAACCATAAGAGAAATGTTTATTTTTAATCTCTGTATATTTCTTTATTATATTATTATATATCTTAAATGGTTTTATGCTATTTTTTATAAACATTATACAAATGTTTTTTTGTTTTTCGTAAATACCCTTAATAGGATTATAAAACTTCCTAGTCTGCAATACAATAGTGTAGATTAAGGATATTTTCGGACTTTAACCATCTTTAGATTTTCTTAGAAATCGCTCGTAGCCGATTTTCATATTTAGAAAAATCTGCCTGCGGTAATTAGCCCTAAGGATTGGCCAATTACCGCAGGCAGGGACGCGTAATACACTTACCATTACACCATATTTTCTCTCTCTCTTTTTGTACAATTTGTAAATAATATTTTAGATTTAAATTAAGTTCATCTTTTGCCTTAAAACGCGAAGATTGTATCCATTTATCATTTTTTTGTAATATATTTAGTCACTGAATGGTTTTTTGAGTTTAAGTGAAGTGTTTAATCACAAATTGAAAGACTGCTATTCCTTACTTCACAATTTATAATAAATAAATTGTGAAGTAAGGAATAACAGTCTTTCAATTTGTAATATATTTAGTGTTGGTAATTGACGTGTTAAATAAAACGTTATTGTTATTACCAAGAAACTAAAAACACGGATGAATCCTTTGAACCAGAGGAAACTACAATTCTGCCTAAACAATTATTTTAAGCAATGAAGTTATTTCTTGTTCAGAAAACACAACATGTGATTGTCGAATAATAAATGTATCCACAACTTATTATTGTTTGATACGAATTTTTGGTCATGTTTTTCTTGAAAATATAACTGGTGAAAGGACATGTGGTTTCAACAGGATGGTGCGATATGTTGATCTAGTGAAACGATATAATTATTGTAAGTGAGATTTTTTTATGAATGTACATTTTTCATGTTGGTGATCGGAATTACTAGATAATGTGATTTAACTCATAATTAGTTTACTGTCTACTGTGGTTAGTTGAAGTGAAAAGTATTGAAATATCTAGTATATTTCAATATTTTTACATCCAATTTGTACCATTTGAAAAACTTTCTTAGATATTCTATTAATTCATTAATAATTAAATTAAAATCCTCAAAGGAACATTATTTTTAACAATATTCAAGGTTGGTAGTTACTAAAAATTAACAAATGAATCGTTCTACCTGAAGTAATAGCCGTGTTTAAACGCTCATATATATTAACATAAAATCAGAATTCAGTTTAATTTCTCACTTCACTTTATTAATTTCGCTGTTAGATGTACATTTCGAGACATAACGTGCAAATTATCAACAACTAAACAAGCGGGAGTCGTTATATCTCGAAATGTATAGTTACCAGTGAAAACTAATAAAGTGAAGTAAGAAATTAAACTGAATTATGATTTTGTGTTAATATTAAAACACTTCACGTAAACTCAAACATCTGAAATAGTACTCATATATGTGATTTTCATTTTTTTTAAATAAATTATGTGTGAATAATATTGTTTTTTTTTGCATCAATGGTATTTTTTTCCTGCTTAAAAAGTTATAGCACTTGACACACCTTAATAAAAAATAACTAAAAATCCTGATGAAACAAACAGATTATAGATTTTACAATAAGGATGGGTTCTCATTATTCAAACACAACAAATAAATGGTGAATATTTTTGTATTTTAAATTTATATTTAGTTCTAATATTCTGTAATATTCAATAACTATTTCGATTGAAAAATTGTTGCATTATACAATATCTTATGTCTATTATTAGACAGTTGTTAAAGTACTTACGTAACATAAGTCATTATTACAATGAAATTAAACAAGGAGTGATCATTTAAATGATGATTGCCACAAATTTTCCCTGTGGAAAATTTTATTGTAATTTAAATAACTGCAAATGTGTGAATCATCTTTGTTTCATTTTATTTAATAAATCATTATACCACAGTAGTTAAAAAGAAAATAATTTATTTTCTTTTTATTTAATTTATTTAAGTAACTGTGACCATGTAAATAAATCCTTTTCTATTATTTTAATAACTGTATTACCCACTGTATTATTATTGTAAATTGTACATTAAATAAATTTTGTACTTAATAAAAGTTTTTAATTTTTTCCGAGTTAAAATGTCGCGTTATATCAATGACAAATAAAAATGCGATGTATTATCCTTTTTCTACCGGAAAGCTTGAATACTCTATTATTTTAAAATTAATTTAAAATTGATACCATTAATTTTAAATTTTAATTAAGATATTAATTTATAAAAAAACTTTAACACGCGATAATTTTTCTATCATGAATAATAATTATTATAATTGAAATGTTTAAGAGAAAGAAGAAAAGGGGTAATCTTCTTTCTCTTAAACATTTCAATTATAATAATGATTATTCATGATAGAAAAATTATCGCGTGTTAAAGTTTCTTTATAAATTAATATCTTAATTAATTTTTGTTTAAGAGAAAGAAGAAAAGGGGTAATATTCTTTCTCTTAAACATTATCAATTATAATAATGATTATTCATGATAGAAAAGTTATTGCATGTTAAAGTTTCTTTTAATAAAAAAAGTTTAAGAGAAAGAAGAAAAAGGTATTGCTCTTAAACAATTAAAATAAATTAGAGAACGTTCATGACAGAACATTAATCGTTTAGGAAGAAAAGAAGGGGTATTTTAGATATGCCTTATTATATATATATATATATATATAATTCCAGTGTTTCTCATTTTGTCCATTTTTGTGACTCCCCTGACTCTCCGTAGGTACTTCATCTCTATCGCCTGTATCTTGCTCTTTTCTGCCTTATTACTACTTTATAAATACTTTTTTATTGTTAAGGCTTTCACCTGGTTATACATTGTGAGTTTATTAAATAAAACACTTTTTAACGTTATTTGTATAACTTGTTATAACAAGATAACTTTGTAAAATAAAATCTTATTAAAAAGTTTGGTTATTCATAGAAAGTAAAAATGTTTTATTATTGTGAATTTTCTTATATAGTTATTGTTATTTATCATTATATAGAAAATAGAGTAATTTAATTAATCATACATACTGTAATTGTGTTGTGCATAGATTAACCTTATGAAAAGGGTATTGTATGGCCGTGTGGTTGCTGCAGGAAATTAGAGCTTCAAATCATGTGGGATTTAGGGCTAACACCTCTTGTGAGCAATTGCATGGGTTGCAAATTGTAGGAAATTGCCTCCATGTCATTCGGCTATTAACGGAAATACGTTGCAACGTTGGTGTCCAGCTAATTTTTAGCATGTTACTCTGCAACAGCAAACCCCATATAGGAAGTTTATTATAGTCACTTATCCTTTTAATTTCCCCGGACCCCTGTCCAAGGGAAAGTATTGTGATCGTAAACATTTTTGAATCGCTAATTTCAACGGATATACATGTTTCGAGGTCCCCTGAGTATATTCCATCGATTTGAAAAGTTGTGTGTTTTTCCGTGATAGAGCAAAAACGGCTGAATTAAATTATATCCTAATTTTTTATAACAGTGGAAAGATCCGAAAAGTTTTTCATTAGAATCAAAACTCATTAATTGCAGCTTTACTCTTAGGGCTTCTTTTTATTTTCCACATTTTTTTACCCTGTATAGAACAGTTTACGACTGACGTTAGCGACAGCCAATTCTAAATACATTAATCAAATTATACCTGTAGTCACACTGTAAATCTATATTTAATTTAGTTTATATAAATATTAGTCTGTAATTAGGCTCTGCTTGTTGAGAAATAAATTAGTGTTGGGCAAAATCGAATATTAGGAATCGTGTATTACTAAATGTGTCATTTTAAATATTTAAAACGAAAAAGTGATTTCAAATTTATGTTTATTAATAAATATGAAGTTATTCATGATATTTTCATAATAAATAACATTCATAAAATTAATAAGTAATAAAAGATCGACTTTGCCCATCACTAAAATAAATTATTATTATTATTAACAAAAAATACAACCGTTAGGCAAATATTGATTGCATCGAAAAGTGTTTCAAATAAATAAGAATTAAAAAACAATAAATTATTCACTTTTTAGCTACTGTGTTTTTTTTATTTACGTTACGTAAATACTTCAAAATAAATGTACGCTACGTTTAATTAATTCTATTCAACATTTTTGTTTCGACCATGAAGGATCCTTGCTCAAAGAGTTTACAGAACCTAGAATGCATATCAACGCAAACCTGCATAATGAAACGTTTAACAAGCTCAAGGACAAAACGAAACTTTCCAGGGAAGCTCTCACGTGGTGTCATTCTGCTGGAGACAATGCTTGCTCTCATGTTGTCAGAGTAGTGAAATAAATCTACTACTAAAGAAATGGAGGATATACAGTCTCGATTTATCGCATTGCGATTTTCACATCTTTGGGCCACTGAAAAAGGCGTAAAAAGGTAATCGGTTTCGGTCGGACGAAAAAGTACAAAATGCCGTAAAACAATTCTTCGAGTAGCAGTCACAAAAAATCTTTAAAGAGGGGAAACATCATTTGGTGAAACAATAGGATATGTGCCATAATTGTAGTGATAATAATATATTTCATAATAAATTAAAGACGACGCAAGCGCCACCTTTTGCCTAATTTCAAGTGGCATCGTCAACGATTTGGGTCTACAAGGTAGACGACCGAAAATCATTGTTTCGTCCACTAAAGGAAGGCGAACTTGTCCTGTTTAAGCAAACAAGGAAAACGAAATTCACATTTAATGAAACGTTCAAGGCATTGCACATGGAATACTCTAGTCTGATGAGGTTCGAAAAACCGAAATGGCCAGCAATAGTTATCCATACGCTAAATGAATGGTGACTGAACGTTTCATTAAATGTGAATAATATATTTTTCACTACATTTTTGTCTGGACGAAAGAAGGGTTTCAATTGAACAAGCCTACGAGGCTTGTAAAATAGAAATAATAGAAATAATACAAAAATCACGTCAAGTAGGAAAAAGCTTTATTAAGAATTTATTATATAGCCATCACTTTATATTAATCCACAATTTTAATAAATCGTTGTCAGTTTTAATAAAAACACTGATTCACTTAGTTTGTATAACTTTAATAGTTTCAACAATTTTAACTTGTCATTATCAAACTAAGAGTAATATTAATAAACCATTATCAAATACATTTGAAATCATCATCCATAATTTTTTTGAAGTGTATGTAAATAAATACATTCACCAACATTTGCATGCACTCCGACTGGGAACTTTTAAGCCGCGAACATTCGGGAGGTCCTTTGTGGCGGTTTGCAGGTATTTGATTGTACTCGTAGAGCGCGCGCAAGAGAAGAACAAACAACTGTGTTAATATTAGTTCTCGCCGTTTAAAGTGGGCTTCTGAAAATCTGCAAAGATGTACGGATTTCCGCGGAGTTTTAATTCCGAAAGTTGCCGGCAGAGCTTAACTTTTTTTAAGTTCGTTTCCACGCCGGGGAAGGACGCAACCGGCTTACGAAATCACGCTTAAACGTTTTCGCGATGTTTTAAGAGAACTTCAGCGAGTTCCCCGTGGAGACGAGTCACTCCAGGGATTTCAGAGTTTATTCATTTTTTTTAGTTACTGTATTATATATATATATATATACAAACATCTTTATTTGTGAAATTGAAACAGTATATACATAATACGGTGGAAAACCATTACATTACTATATTATACATAATAAATTTCACAAATTGGTACTGTATTATATTTTTTTACAGTTTTGATCAATTGAATCGTGCATTTGTTTTGATTCCTTGAATCAATTTAATAAGTTTTTTTGTCGTGGTTTATAGTCAAAATAAAATAGAAGCAAACAATTTGAGTCCATATTTTTTATTTCTTAAATAAATTTAGAATGTTCTGAGTGCTGAAATAATTTTTAAGATTTTTATGAATTAAATTAAGTTTAAGTTTCGACATATATCTTAAATTTTTTCGATACTATAAAAACATAATTAGTGTTGGGCAAAATAGAGTAATATTAGTTCGATTACTAATATTACTCTATTTTATAGTATCCAAAAATTTCTTTCTAAATAAGCGATTTTACATCTTTAATATAAAAAATCCCTGTTTCGAATTATGGGAAAATTTATAAAAAGGCACACTCGCTCCTCAATTTATGCACATTCTATGGACTCCTGAAGGAGTGAGGTATAAAAATGTTCTTTTTTGATAGTTTAAATTCAATTTTACAAGAGAATAAGCCAAAAATACAATAATATTTATTAAACCACCGCTAAAAAAACAATTTGAATTGAAAATAACCTCGAAAAGCGGCTAAACGCTATGATAACTGGACATATTTCGGTGCCTGCTATTTTCAACGATTTTAGCGGCTGTTATGGCGCTGAGCGTTGACTGAGTTAGCGGATTAGCGCGATATGGAATACGAAACAGCCATATAACGTAACCTTGAAGAATAGCGTGCTGTCAAACATAGCGTTTTCGACAGGGAATAAGGTCGAATATGTATTGTAAATAAAAATATTTGTAAAGAATTGTAATTCTGCTGTCTGCATAAAGATGTTTGTATATATAATTATAACAATAAATTAATGTTTTTCAATAAATTGAGAACAGTTACAGAAATTAATAAAATATGTTGCATTAATAAAATTGTGATGTACTGAATTTTGAGGGAACAAAAAGATCGACTTTGCCCATCTCTAATAATAATCAAACAAAATAAGTCCACATATATGATATTTAAATATGTCTCGCGAGTTAAGTTATGTGAGAACTCAATTAAAGATGCTGGGGATGTGCCCTATTCCCAATATCTGGCTTTGACGGCAGCTCTTGAAAACTATATAATGGTAATTGGTATTTATTCGTAATAGTAATAATTCTATGGTTATACAACAAAAATAAAAAAAATGATATATTGATTTGTGTTTTTATGTATTTTATAGGTAGATTTTTAATAATTTATTCATATTTATTATTATAATATGAACGGCCGATATTTAAATATTAAAAATATTAACCATACATAAATAATTTCAACATATTGAATTTATAAATCATTCACAGCAGCGTACACGATATAAAAATCAGCCGAATATCATTACCGCAATATTAAACGAAGTCTCATGCATATTCATTAGCGGCTCGAGAAGGGTGAATTTGAAACGCACGCACGACATATTTGTTAATAGGAAACACAATCAAGCCGCGGGATTATTTTACATTCACATGATACGTTACATTAGTGCATAAATGTGTTTACGCGTGTTGGTTATTCGAGTGTGTATATGGTTTATAAGTTCGTTCGACGAAATTAGCTCGGTTATTTATTTACGGCATTAACCTGAATTACCGCCGTTAACTAAATCCTAATCGAATCCATAAAGGCTTGTTCGTTATTAATTAGAGAACATGAAATTCCGATTACGGGTTGCACTTTGTAATTTATTTTATGGATATGGTAGATCAAGAGTGTTTGTTTAATGATTAGGAAATATTTAATGAATATTTGTTTCGATTTAGAAAATACATATTTTTGATAAATGAGGCTTATACTTAGGTTATACATTCGGAGCTAATCTATATGGGAAATGTTAAAATTAACATGTACGTTATTTATTAATTTCACATTCTATAATAATTATTTAGCACGACTAATAACATTTGTGGCAGAATTGATTTCTTAAACACGTCGATTAGGTTAATTAGGAGGAGTCTCGCGGATATTGTACTCTAAATGTTAGCTTGCCCACATACATATGTGTATGCATATTTGTGTAATTTATGTTTCATGTTTTTAGCCAAATTGTAAATGGCTAGTCCGTTCAATAAAGAATTATTATTATTATTATTATTATTACATAAATTGTATGACTGTGGTGATAAATATATTAATATGAAAATGAAAAATTAATAATAAACATGTATCGCAAAGTAATGGATTCAACAATCAATTATATAATTAACGTACACGTTAAACTCAAAATTGCTCTTACAGAATAGCACCGAATGTTTCAGTTCAAATAGAATATAATATTCAATGCGATAGAGGAGGAAAGGGTTTGGTATACCCATGTTTAAATAAAACACTAATTGACTTTGGATATATAGCTTTTACATTAATGCTAGTAAGGAGATTAAAACAAAAAAAGTATTTTAAATTTCATCTGTAGGCCAAGCATCTTAAGACATAAAGTTTCTTCACAAGGGCAGAATAAATAATATTTAATAAACATTCTTGTTTTTCCTTCCAATAATAAAATGCGCTTACATAATGAAAATACTGAACGCAATCGAAGTTGCACTATTAAATCTACTAATCCGTACATATTGAGCGAAACTTCCTTAATAGCTGATTGACATGCATGCAATTTCCAACAATTTGCTATACAATCCCTTACCTGAGGTGCTGCTCTGTGGTCCCGCATGATTTGAAGCACTAATTTCCTATACCAGCCCTAAACAATGCCTCTTTACATGCTGTTACGTTGCATAACACTCCAACAATGGATCGATTTAGATTTAATTTTTTTGTACTTTAAATTGAATATTTGTGTTTTTTTTTACAAGAACATGTTATTTGATTAAGTATATCACACAAATTTAATTAATTGATAAATGGCTATCTTTCTGTCTGTTTTTTTACTTTTCCCGGACCCCTGTTCAAGGGAACGTATTGTGATCGTAAAAATTTTCTAATCGCCAATTTCAACGAATATGCACGTTTTGAGGTCCACAGAGTCCATTCCATCCATTTTTGGAAAATGTGTGTTTCCGCGATAGCGCATAAATGGCTGAACGTATTGAATGATCAGAAATGCCTTTGGTTAGAATCAAATCTCATTAAGTGCAACTTTATTCTAGGTGACTTAATTTTTAATTCAGATAAAAAATGTTTCAAATAAAAGTTATAGATTTTGAAAAAATTAAATACATATTTTTGTTATAAAACTTTTATTGTAAGACCTTCAGTTTTTGTTTTATAATCGGAAGAATTTCGTCAACCTGATAAATTCCCTTAGAAATAAACAATTATTTTTATATTCTTCTCTATATTGGCTGTGGAGACTTTATTTATTTTAATAATTATTTTTAGGTGAAACAAAACACCAAAGTTCTGTCATGTAACTTTCGCAAACGCCTCCAGCTTCAAAAAATGAAAAATAATGTAGAAACATGTTTTGAATCAATTGTAAGATATGATATGACAAACTAAATTGTAATATTCTTCCAAATACTCGGCTTTAACTTTAATATACTACACATTTTTTCAATTAATAAATTTACCTTTCCTAACAAATTTTCAATCAAAAACTTATTTGAACGAATTCACCGAGGAAAGTACCATGATGGACACATCACCATTATTTTATTATCCAACATATTAAATATTATACTTTATTTCATCGCTCATTACAAAAAAGAGCATTGTAAAAATTATATATTTGATCGTTATTAATGTTTGCAACATTTGTTTCTTAATTTATATTTTTATTGCAACAATTAATAGTATTTGACAAGTCAATTGTGTTAAATATTTCTATTTGCCATTGCATTGTACAGTATTTGACATAACTATCTTGTTAATTACTATTAATTGTACAATAGAATGAAAAATATAAATACAAAAGTGTTGCAGATAATTTCAATTTTATCTAAATAATTCTGCATCCGCTGTTTTTTATATAACGTTTGAGAAATAAAATTATTGTTACATCTGGTCAATTATTACAATAGTAGGGAAAGGTATAATGAATATTTAATTTTATAAAAGAGTGAATGTTGAAGAATAAATTCGGAGGGATACAAATTATAGCAAAGGGCAACCCCCTAGTTTCATTTGCAGAGCAGGATTTTAGAAATATTATCAATTTTTTTAGTACGTTTTATTATATTGCAGCTTTGTTTGGAGTCCTTTAAGATTTGGATAAAAATAAAAGTAAATTAGAAATAATCGAAAAAGTCTCTCGTAAAAATACAAGCTTGCATTTAAGGTCGACTTTAAAGTTCATTGTGAAATTATAAAAAATAAATTTAAAATCGCATCCTATTACAACATAAATATATTTATAAATAGAAAAGAGTATTTATTCACTTAGTCACAGTTATTTAAATACATTAAATAGAAATGATTTGAAAATAATTAATAAATTATTTACATTTATAAAATCGCATCCAATTATAACTGACACATTGATGCCTTTGTCAAAATATTTTTTGATATACAAGGTGAGTCATTGAAATGTCAGTCTTTTTTGATGCCAAATAAAGATTGATTATATATATATATATAATAAATTAATGCTGAATTTCTAACGACAAAGGAGATATCGTCCTTTGTCATTAGAAATTCAGCATTAATTTATTATACATAATAATCAATCTTTGTTTGGCATCAAAAATTAAATTACAATGCAGTGTACAAAATAAACAATATATCCATAATAACAAACACAAAATATAAACAGAACACAAATAAAAAGAAAATCTTCTCCCACCAAAACCATAACTTAATTGGTTTGATTCTAAATTAATCTATTTACCTGATGGTCAAATCGGCCTGCTTCTGACAATATTCTTGCATAACTTATCACCCGTTCCTCTTTCATCCAGCGCTACCATCCTCTCACTCTCTCATTATTCGCGCCCTCCCAACTGACTTTCTTACAATATATTATCCAGTATTGCCATACATCCTTCTGCTCTCCACAAAACTCACATTTCATGTATTCCTCTCCCATCCAACTCTTCATTCCTCTCTCCTCATTTGCACATCTGATTCTTGCTAGCAACACTTGATCCTCCCTCTTGTGCTCCCCACTTGTTTTACTACTGAAGACGAATAATGTATTTTGTTTATATATACAGCATGACCCCTTTTTCCGTAATTTATATCAACTTTGTTATTTAAAATAGAACACACTATATATTAATTTTTTTATTATATATTTAAAAATAGCAAAATTGATATCAATTTCAGTAAAATGAGGCACCTTATATATATGAAAATATATGTGTGTTAAATTTCTAACGAAAAGGGAGAAATCAAACACTTCGGTGACTCACTCTGTATATTTTGAATGAACAGAGATGGATTTAACAGCAAAATCTTTGCAATGATCACGAGCTGGCAACACCGCTTTCAGGAGTAGGGGGTGGTTGATGAAAGTAATTCGCCTAGGTCTTTAATTTCGAAAACGCTTTAAGTTTTATCTGGGTTAAAATGATTTTGCAGTCGAATTGAAGAATAATCGTTCGGAATTCGTAAATATATTTTTATATGGTCAGCAAATAATATATATCGATCATTGTGAAAATAACCGATCTTAAGGTGTCTGATAATAAAAATGTGTAATATTGCTGTTTTTGTTTTAAATAAGTCAAAAATCAAAATTGATTTGAAATCATTATATAAGGAGTGTTTTGCAAATAAAGGTGATTTACAAAGCGTTCTATAAATTTCAAGTTAAAAATGGGTTTGTCTTGAACCTTGGGGAACACGAATATTTAATTGAGCAAGTGTGTCAATACAATCAAATAAATTGTTAGCAATCTTAAATAATGTACTAATAAAATAAGTTTTACGATGATCTAGCGAATGTAAACTGAATCTATCGATAGAAAAGAGTATTCATTCACTTAGTCATTTAAATAAATTAAATAAAAATGATTTCAAAATAATTAATAAATTAATAAAATATTTTATTGATACGCAACAGCAGGTGTACTGTATGTAACTCAATGTCCGGCGGGGTATTTGCCCGGGAAGTAGTTGTTTTAATGTGCATTTGTTTAAAGTACTTACGTAACGTAAGTCAAAATGTCACAGAGCTTAATGTGGAAATAATTTATTAATTATTTTTAAATCATTTGAATCTATCGATTCATGTTGATATTAAATAACAAGGGGCCCAGGTATGATCCCTGAGGAACCCCTGAAGTCATCGGAATTTTAGACGATAAAACGCATATCCCGATAAACACGATTGCAACCAATTCAACATGCTTCCGCTAATTTCGGTAAAATCAGATAAATAATAAATGGTATTATTTTTTCAAACATTATTGGAATCCTTAATTAAAAAGTTAGGAAAAATGTTTAGTTACTTTTTTTAAATTAGTATTACAATCGATATACAGAGAGGTTTTTTTCCATAGTGGGAAGGCAGTGCATAATTATTGAAAAAAATACATAAAGGGCGACTAAGGAAGGAATAATTTTTATACGTGTACCTATCATATTGGTATCATGGATAGATAATATTGAATCTCCAAATTTGAGAACACTGTTGATGAATGCGGGAGGGGGGGATTCGAAATTTTGATAATCGGCAACACTTCCCAAAAAGTGATAAAC
This sequence comes from Philonthus spinipes, assembly GCA_963082785.1. NCBI lineage: Eukaryota > Metazoa > Arthropoda > Insecta > Coleoptera > Staphylinidae > Philonthus > Philonthus spinipes. The sequence continues at coordinate 11,773,161 of OY720306.1, forward strand.
AGTATGTACTACAAAACCCTCGATTTTCTGTTCCGCATTTTGCGGTCTCTCCCTAGTCAGTTTTGCTTTGTTTAATTGTGGCGGACGCGCCGGGAGAGCGCAAAAAATATGATGTTTTGAAGTTAATAATTCGTTATAAACATTTTTTTACTAATAATTCGCTTTTTATATATACACATTTATTTATTTGTGAATTCGCTGAATTATATATATATATATACTGAATTTTATTATCAATTCGACGAGTGAAAAACCAATATAGTTATCAATTAAAATAAAAAACGGAGATAACTCACACTTTGTAGTTATTTAAATTAAAATTGAAGCATCACCTCCGTTTTTATTTTACATGACTTTAATTGTAACATATATATATATATAACAATATTTAATTATTTATTTATTAACGGAATCTCCGTTTTCACATTTACATAAACAATAAAATAATGTAACAATATACATAAAAACGTATATATATATATATATATATGCACATGCTAACCCGCAGAAACATTTAAATAATCTCTAACAATAATAACAGAATATCATAAATAACAATCATTTAATTTGTATACCACCACAATAAATATACAATGAATTAAAATAAAACAACATAGATATACTATTCGAGTAATAGAAAAAAAATCAGGTACTTGCCAAAAGCCTATCGAATGATTATTTAATTTTATTAATTTGTGATATAATATCCTGAAGTGCTTGTCATGTTTCGTTTGTTGTGATTATTTCGCCATTTAATCACGATTAATAGTATGAAATTATGAGAGAAATCTATGTAGTATAACGGAGGGAATATTTACGTTTCGGATTAATTAGATTTGTTTTTATGAGTATAACGGAATTATATTTACATATAAATTGTATAGTTAATGTAATTGATGTAAAATTTACAAATTGGTTGTTGATCAAAGTTCTTTCTGCCTTCGATTTTTATTATTTAAAGGAAATAAAAATCAATAAATTATTGTTTGCCGCAAAATAAGAAAGAAAAAAACGCTTTGTATTTACATACATTTCATAAACAAATAACAGAAATATACACCAAATAGGAAGCTATGTATATCCCACCAATATCCTGAAATAAATTATGTAAACTACAAATGGGAAACTGATTTTTTTTTTCCGGGAGAGAGAATCAATGCAGTATTTTTTTAGCTTTCGACAATAACGAATGATGTACAGCCACGAGCTATAAATTTCACACACAACAGGGAGCACGGCGCGGCACACGCGCGACTTAGAATAAATCCAATTTTCCGGAAAGCCAAGCCATAAATATAAATACCAAATTCCCGGCGCTAATCCCAGTTTTAAGCACTATTTAATGCCGAAAATTTCGATTGCCTTGTCCCCTTATCAAGGCCAGCAGCTGCCGAAACGTCTATTGATCCCATGTCGGGATAATTAATTTCGACAATACAGTTTGGGTCGGACTTTGTAGGTGACCCTATTCCTGGAATAATAGGAATTCGATACGGCGGATTTAAAAGTGTGCGCCCTTTTGTGGCACGGTTTATTATCGGGAGTTTCTAAACATCTGCTTGTTTCTGACTCACCAGAGGAGAGGAGTTCGTTCCCGCATTGATCGTGTCCAATAACAGTAAATTTAGGAGAGATAAGGTTAATATTACACGTGGTATTTTATTGAGATCGTGGCTGGGTGATAATAAATATGTTGTTTATTGGGTTTTGGTCTGGGTCCAAATAATTTCGTTATCGCCGAGTTAATTATGGAATAATTATACACGCTAAAGGCAATGTTTGGTAAGTAAATTCACAGGATTACATAAATAACATTTAATATAGCCCACACGATATTTATACATTTATATTATATATTTCTTTCTTTTTCACTTTCTTTTCATAATATATCTTCATTAAACATTTATTTAATATAAATTAAAATACTGAACACATTGATAAATGAAACAAAAAAATCTATTTGTTAAACATTTATTTATTTATAAACCACGAATCGAACCTTCTGAGGTTTAAATAACTATCATAGGCGTACTTTAAATTTAATTTCTTTATCTTGTCTAGTAGTCTTGGTAATTATTTTGAGAAAGAAAATTCTTCTTACTTGGCTGAATATAAGAGCAATGTTTAAAATCAAAAATGACTAAAAAATATAACGAAACTATATACCCTAAATTGTTTTTCACAAAAAAGTTCCTCTAGCGATAAACGAAGACAAAGAAATTAAACTTAAAGTGCGCCTTAATCCGGAAAACCTGCTAGTTAACGACCAAACTCTTCAATGTTTACAATGAAATTAAACAAGGAAAATTTCAATGTTTATTGTAATCTGGCTACAGTTGTTTTACCACATCGTGGCTTCTTCAGGCGAAGAAGCCACAGTGTAACGAAGCTTCTAGTGAGAAGTTTTTCAGGCTTATAGTGATAATAGTTTCACCACACAGTGGCTTCTTCAGGCTTCTTCGTCAGTGTCAGTGTGGCAAAACAATAGTAGTGATATTACACAAGACATTGAAAGATATTTAATATTAGCAATTACGCACTTTCAATATTTATCAGCCTCATCAATGAAATATATTAAAAGATTGTAAACCTATTTTTAATTGTTCTTCTAACTAATTTCGCTATTTTAATATGCACGATAGGTATTGACAAGAAGCAATGAGTTGGGGCAAGTATTGGATATAGGAAAAGTTAATACAAAATGACATTAAAAATAGGTTTGACAATGACTGTTAACGTTTGAGAATGACTGAATTTGTCGGAAATATAGTCACGCAAAGTGTATTTTATTTTAGCTCATATGAAAACTCGTGATGGGCTAGATCAAATATTCTTGGGTTGTTTGCTTTGCCGAAGAGCCCGAATTGTTTCAACGGAACGATTTGTTCGAAGGTTTTGATCAGGTCGATTAATTCGATCGGCTTAAAATGGCGAACTTTCCACACTAACATTTGCTTAAACGAAATATGTATACTGATAGAATCCTATATTCGATTTAATTTTTTCTCTTGCGAATCCTTATTCTGAAAATTCGGCTCACCTTTAGCAGTAACAGTATACAAGAACTCCTTTAATACCCCATAAACACACCCTTCTTTCCTCTCTCCACAATCAACGATAATTTGACAGCTATCGAAGTTCACCCCGGTGCATATTGAAATCCTCCCCTCTCTGCGAACTCTGTACAATTCCGTAGAGTGCCGAGCTCCATAAGTGTGTGTAATTTTACAAATCCCTTGATTGTAGGGCGAGGGAAGCTTTCTCCTTCTTTCGGGCTAATCAAAACACATGCACGGATATTTGCATCCGCCTTTTTCTTTATTTTCTTTGAGCGGGCCTAATCCATTCTCTCTCACAATACGCTCGCTGTTTGCACTCAAATCCACTGGAATGAAATTCCCGCGCTCGCGAAGTGGGCGAAGGACGGAACGTAGTGCGGTTGAAATATTAATTTTTGAGAGGGTGGAGTGAATACCTGTTTGGGTTTTTTATTATGTGAAATGTGTGTTTGCTTTTTATTCTACGAGTTGAATTATTGCATACCGGGTATAGAAAGTCCCGGAACGGTTAAATTATTCGAGAAATACACATCAGATTGCAATAAAAACGGGTTCAATAGTATTAGAGATAAAACAATCATGACCTTTAGATAACAAGACAAGAACTGGACAAGGACAGAAAGAAAGATCGATGGTCGATAGCCGTTTTCTAAGGACAACGTATAACATAGTATGAGAATTATATTATTAATATATTGTATATATAATTGTCTGCAGAAATAAAGATGTTATATATATATATATATATATATATATAATAAAATTCTATTTTGAGGATTTTTTTAATATAAAAATATGTTTTTATATAATCTGAGTCCGATAAAACAATACATTTTTACATAATCGAGGTTCGACAATTAATTAGGCGAAGGTGCGTGTTTTATGTCATTTGATAGATTTTTCAATAATATATATATATATATATATATATATATATATATATATATATATATATATATATTATTTTTATATTATTATATATATATTATTTTTCAATAATATATATATGTATTATTGAAAAATCTATCAAATGACATAAAACATGCACCTTCGCCTAATTAATTATCGAACCTCGATTATGTAAGAAAGTATTGTTTTATCGGACTCCGATTATATAGAAACATATTTTTATATAAAAAAAATCCTCAAAATAGAATTTTATTATGAATGACAAAAAGGAAAGATCTGAAGAAAATCTTAATTAATTGCAACCATTTAATCTCAAGGCTAGTCGGTATGCGCCTATGCTAATAATAGCGAAAGTGTGTTAATGTGGGTTTACAATGATCAATATCATTGTATGTTAATAAGATTGATTGTCTATTGATTCATAAACTTATTTAATTAATTGTAAACATAATACAAATGATTTTTATTTAATTATATAAAATTCTGTTGTATATTACAAGGATTTTTAGAAAACCAGCTTTGTATGTAGATATATATTTTATAAATAATTATTACTAAATATTTATATTTATTTCTTTCTACTTACGTTATTTATATACAAATTATTTATTTTACTTTTCTAAAAAGGAAATATCCCTAAATACAATTTTGAAACAAATAATTTACTTTGAGCAATTGTTTTAATTAGTTATTTAATTTACCCATACCTTGTGTTGGGAAACGGCTTTTACCACTTATCCAAATACTACGTGATGCTGGTTGAACAAAATAAAATTAGATAAAACTATTAATAACAATAAGAATAATTCTTTATTGAACGGACCAGCCATTTACAATTTGACTAAAAACATAAAACATAAATTACACAGATATACATATACATATGTATGTGGGCAAGCTGACATATACAGTACAATATCCGCGAGACTCCTCCTAATTAACCTAATCGACGTGTTTAAGAAAGCAATTCTGCCACAAATGTTATTAGCCGTGCGCGTTAAACGAGTCATAGGACAGTTTAGACCGCAAGTCGTCCTACAAAATGCATTATGCAGTAGTACTGACAATATAGTTTGAATCTATTTTGCAGTATATATTGTTATTTAATTTGAAAATCCTTTATTAAAAAAATAATTAATCCAAACTTAAGCCACAATTGAAAAACTTGGCCTTAGAGTTATGTTAATTTCTTGAGCGTATTGTTCAAATAATTTACTAAATTTGCTCGTTTTAAATCGCGCGATAAATTCAAACTACATTTAAATATTTAACAGCGACCTTAAATTATTAACGGGAACAATTTTCCCGTGACAATTTATGGACCCTGTTTAAACCTTTACGCGTCTATTACAAGGATGCAAAGGTGCACGGCTGATCTCGTTTCCGAAGCATTTATCCGCGCAACAAGTGCTTTTAGATGATTCATTTCGAAGATGGCAATTTGTATTCATTGCTATCTATTACGAAACCATTATTTATAATTAGGATGAGATGTAAACGCGTTGCACTTTTCTCTATTCGTAAAAATGGGACGCGAATACGATAAATAATATGTCTCCTTTTCTGCGCGCGGGTTTACAGTTCGTAATGAATGAGGTGGGAATTAAGTCGTATTTGAATTAATTGTTAATTTTGTAAGAAGGTTATTTATGTTGCAATAATAATATTTATTTATTAATCAACGAAATCTCTTTACAAATACAGAAATTTCAATAACAATACCCTTTATTATTAAGCAATATAGAATTTCAAGTAAACTATTTGAATAATCACAGATTAAATATTTTTGCAAAGCATTATTAGAGTCTTCAAAATAAGAACAAAATTATTACAATCAATGCCTAGTGAGTGTGTAAATATTACATATGTCGCTAGAAAAACAAGTAATTAGAGTAACTTGTTTTTCAAAATGTAACTGTTACATTTAAGAGAATATTTTTAGAAATGAAGACATAAATTATTATTATTTTGTAATAGTATGTAAGAAATGATTTAATGTAAAATATCCTTTATTCAAGGAATTTTTACATTATATTAAGTACAGTATTGTATAGTATAATACGATATATAATTTGAGGTTGTCCTTTTATATGCTATCGACCCGAGGTCTTTCTGCCAATGTAAAATATTTTTGAGTAAATCGATAATTGATTAATTTGTGAGTTATGTAAAATTTATAATAGTAATAAAACGGTGGGAATTCCTTACTTCACCTGTTAATTTGAGCACTAAATGTATATTTAGAACATTATTTGTTCATAAATAGAAAAGAGTATTTATTCACTAGTTCACAGTTATACAAACATCTTTATTCAGACAGCAGAATTACAATTGTTTACAAATATTTATATTTACAATACATATTGGTGGGTTAGTAATCTGTCAAGGGCTATCGACCGGAGGTCTTTCTGCCCTCGGTCACAGTTATTTAAATAAATTAAATAAAAATGATTTGAAAATAATTAATAATTTTTTTCCACATTACAATCAGACCACGCGGCAAGTAATGATCGCTCAATTTAATTAATTTAATTTAATTCGTTTCTTTTAAAATTAAAATGATTCGATTTTGATGTAATTTAATTAAAATCGATTTAGTTTAATTTGATTTAATATAATTGATTTAATTTGACTGAATATGGTTGCTTTGATTTAATTAATATAATTTAACATCTTTAAATTATGCTGTACTGATGAGGGATAGATCTCGAAACAGCTGTCTGTAGATGGCCTTATATTGAGTAACGTTATTTTTGTTGTTGTTTTTTCTCCGATCGAAAAATATTGTTGCATTATGTTATTGATATGCATTAGCAGCTGTCCATTATGTAATTCAATGTCTGTCGAGGTATTTGTCCGAGAAATAGTTGTTTTAATGTGCATTTGCTTAAAATACTTACGTAATGTAAGTCAAAATGTCAGAGAGCTAATGTGGAAATAATTTATTAATTATTTTCAAATCATTTTTATTTAATTTACGTGTTCATTATCAATGGTTAACTAGATAAATTAAGAATTGTTGACTGAGTTTATTAACGTGAACCGCAAGGTCTTGTTAGGTTTCTTGAAAGAAGAGAACAATAAATACATACTTGGTTTATTTCAAAATATAATTTCATGAAATTACAAAACCTTCCTTGATGTCAGCATATGTGAGGTTTATTTTTTTCTTTCTTTTTTTTTTTCTTCATCTTTTTCAATAAAGCTCGCACAAAGCTTCCGTTCCGCCCGTAAGAAAATTCCTAGTTAGATCAAACGAAATGATCGAGTGCGCCAGCAAAAAGGACAATACGACTGCATATCCCTTATTCCGATGGAGTTCCCGATATAAGATGAACACAATACAACTCCCAGGCACCGAAATCATCGTTCTCCTTCCTCCTCCTCCTCCCCGCCGTGTGCACGGCAGATACACGAGATCGTTATCGCGACGCTTTCCACCACACGTTCCTCAAATAAATTTGCATAATCTTGATCATTCCCCGCGATATATAAGAAAGATTTACTTAACATGTTTATTATTGTATGCAACGTTGTTAATGTTATAAATATGGGCTCGTGTTTTATTATTATCTTTCCCTTATATATGTTTTTATTTTAACAATGAATCAGGCTGGTGTTCTTGAAATGTTTCCTTAAAGCACACAACGGGTTACCTCGAAAGAAAGTCTAAGTTTAGACACAGCGATTACGCATGGTATACCGTAAGGAACTTAATTAGGGTTACTTTTAAATAAAAATGATTTGAAAATAATTAATAAATTATTTCCACATTTAGCTCTGTGACTATTGACTTACCTACGTAAGTACATTAAACAAATGCACATTAAAACAACTACTTCCCGGGCAAATACCCACGTCGGACATTGAATTACATAATGTACACCTGCACACACAGAGCTAAATGTGGAAATAATTTATTAATTATTTTCAAATCATTTTTATTTAATATATTTAAATAACTGTGACCAAGTGAATGAATACTGTTTTCTATTTATTTAGGGTTACTTTTCTATACAGCTTACAATATTTTATTGATTGAAATACATGAGTGATAAATTGAGGAAAAAATAATGCCATTGTATAATATTCATTTCATTAATATTTATAAAGAAAGATTAATTTTAGACACTGCAATTTTCTGTACGGCTTACAATATATTAACAATAGAAAGTAATTAATTATTAATCAATCATTTTCCCTTCTTTTATTTAATTTATTCCAATATATTATTCAATTATTCAGAGAGAGAAAGACATTATCTTTATTGACAGAACATTAACATTTACACTGCACAATATTTATTTGCAAAACATAGTGTTTTACTGAAGATATTTTTATTGGACACCGGTGTCCGCCACCATTTTTCCGGCATTATTTTATCAAAATTATAAAAAATAATCGGAAGCCACATCTAACATCCATTACTAGTAGATCGTAATAAAGAAACAGTTTGGTCCAGATTTTGCCAAATAGCCATGGCGTTTAACCTGTTAATAATAATACGTTTATTATTGCAATATGTTTCACCAATTACTACATGAGAAAATTCTTTTTTGAAATCAATCAGAAAAGCACTTGCGGATAATTAAACACACATTACATGAAAGCATTGATTATATCATACGTGTATAAAATTATTCTCCATGATCAAAGTTATAAATCCTGTCGAAATTCACTTGCGAGTTTTATTTGCAAACATACAAAATACACACACGAATCAACGCTCGCTTGCGTTTACTTTCGGTTCGGATTCATTTTCATAAATTCAAACTGTAATCGAAGACGGAATTTACATCTTTTTCTCGAATAAACGCGGCCGCAAATCATTCAGCAGGGCCCGCCCCCGACGTTCCAATTAATTTTATTGAAATCGTGTTCCCACATCGCAGTTAATTTAGGAAAATCACTCCCACCTTCGTTTTCTTTTTTATGCGTCCATAAAAATGCCGACGTGTAAAGCGCCAGATGCGAGGGGGAATTAGTTTGAATAACTTACAAAAAATAACAGAGAATAAAACAAGGGAGGTTAAGACCAATTAAAACGGAAAAGTGTGGGCTTCATGTTATTTTAAACTATGAGGCTGTATAATCGTAGAATAAGGGATAATAATTCCTCCATGATATAATAACATTATTCTGCTTACAATACTGTAAGGAAAACATAATTTGTAAGATAAAGACTTACAAATATATGGTCGCTACTGCGACAAATCGACTTAAGTAACTTTAACTTTAAGCCCATCATTATACATTTGTTTTAAAATTTTAAAATTAATTTATTATTTAATTTATTTTAAACGGTTAATTGACCAGTAGATCTAACCAATCGTTTAAATTCAGTTATATTCTTCAGTTAGAAAATAACTGCACCGGTGACATCTGCAGAAAATAACCAATGTCTGAAAATAAAAATCATACTTCAATACATAACATAATATAAAACGGCAAACTCCTTTTATCCATTTTCTTTTTAAATAATTAAATAAAATATTCAATAAATCTTAATTCCAACTACATGAAAAAAATTCCTAGTAAGTGAAATCTGATCAAACTAATTATTCCAGGGCCATCGATCTTTTACAGCAACAAAATGTTTCGTCAACCCCTTGTCATGTCCGAATGAAATTGTCCCGAGTCACAAAAACGGTCGAACACCTTTTACCTTCATCTGCGAACTGAATACATTTCCCCTTGACAGAAACTCCTCCTCGGGAGGAAAAAGCTGTCGCCGCTTTGAAGGCACATATCTGAAATCGCTCGTATATATTCATAACAATCTTCTTCTTGCCTTTACGACTAGAATGGAATTTATGTAAATGCGCGCGTCATGCGAGGGATGTACATGTTTATAAACATTTATTTGCATGGAAGGCTCGGGATTTGTCTAGTTTGTTCGAGTTTGATTTGACGAAAGGAGATTTAATAAAGTGAACGCTGCGATGTTTTTTTTAGGAGGATTTAAATTAAATATTGAGTATAAAATTATATATATATATTTTCATATTCAATATTAATTTCAAATATATTAAGTGTAGTAAAAAGAAATCCATTAATTTTCCAGTAGATAGCTTTAGTTAACTGTATTTCGCGTTGTCCGATCGGGTTCTACTAGATGGGGCTAGAAATATGAGATTTCATACTAAAACTGCCAGTTTTGTGATTAGTTGACTTTGTTTGAGCACAAAGATCTAGTATTCATCACCCAAAGATGAAATACGCTATATTTTACAATTTTTGCAAGGTTTGCAAGGATTTAACTCCGTGACTAACTTTTTAACCACATAGGTTTATATTATTTTCGTTCTCACGATATTCGGTATTGGATGAAAGACTTCCTGGAGCACGCCGGACTTTCCCAAAATTTTTTCTTCGATAGAGGCGAAAACGTAAGCCAGGCGGCTGAAACTGTAAATAATGTTTATGATCCTGATATTGCGACAGCCAATCAAGTGCGATTTTGGTTTCATCGATTCCGTTCCGTTAATTTCGATTTCAAGGGTGCATCACGCATTGGAATTCCAATTATCGAAAATTATCGATAAAATCATAGACATTGTCAAGTATGACCATCATGTAAGACCTGTTTCGATTGCTCAAGAGCTTAAGATTGCACAAAACAAACCGTTTGGAACCATTTGAATACAGAAAGAAGCTCGACGCATGGGTGCCACTCGAGTTAGGACAAAAAACCTCATGGGCCGAATTTCCATCTGCGAATCGCTGCTAAATCGCAACAAAATTGACCCATTTCTGAAGCGGAACGTCAAGCGAAAACGGTCGTGGTCGAATCAAGGTAAGCCGATGGCTAAGTCGGAATTGATGGCTAGGAAGGTTTTGCTTGTGTTTGGTGAAATTATCAACTATGAGCTGCTCCTCTGCGCAAAACTTGGAACTATACTGTCAACAATTTGCCGTCTGAAGGAAGCAATCGCCCAGAAGTGGTCTGCTTTGGCTAAAAAGGAATTGTGTTCCGTCAGGACAACAACGAGTCACTATCGATGTTGCATTGTGTAAATCGCCCAGAAGTGTGGTCATCTTTAGCTAATATGAGAGGAATTGTGTTCCGTCAGGGAAACAATGAGTCACTATCAATGTGTATAGCATGGTGTTTGTTAGGAAGGTTATTATGTATCCATTTTATAGTACGGACCTAACACCAAGTGATTACCATCTGTTGCTGTCCATGGCGAACAATTTTGCTGGTGAATAAGAAATTACGTTCAATAAAATAAAATCACAATTGTATATAAGGAGATATAAATCGAGTGGTGATCCTTTTTTATTAGAAAAAAAGTATAAATAAATCTAATTTTGAAAGAAATTTATGACGAAACCTTATGTGCATACATTCAGCTGCACAGTTAACGTGGCCCCGAAATTTATGCACAAACATTATTTTTATAGGGAAAAAGAGGACGGTTGAATTTATATTTGAATTTCACGCACTGCTGTGGACAACGTTATTATTAAATAGGGCCGAGTTATGGCGGCTATTACGCGTAATGTGTATTTTTAAATGTAGTGGAAACAAGGGGTCCGACATGTGAATTCGAGAGCATCTGTGCACTTCGAAATTTACGCGCACGACGATCGCCCAGAATTCATATTATTACGGGACGTAATTTTTCCTCTCGACGTTATCAAATTCCAGCGGGTTACAACAACAAAAAGAAAAATAGCTGGAAATATGAATTGCTGTTGATGGAACAACACAGAATTTTATTTAGGACATAACAAACAGGCAAATATCTGTAAAAATTGTCATAGTGAATTCTCCGTATCATGGAATTTATTGCATATAAGTTGAATCTAAAATTAAAGGCACTTTTGGTTTGTTTCTCCAACTTCTTAATATTGTGGTTTGGGGCGAGATGTGGTAGGTGGGTGCTATGAATAGAAAAGAGTATTCATTCACTTGGTCACAGTTATTTAAATATATTAAATAAAAATGTTTTGAAAATAATTAATAAATTATTACTGTTAATAATGTAATACAAATGACATAAAATAAAAAAACACAAATTTTAGTAATGGTTCATCAACATGAAAATAACGTTTAATGTTGTTACAGCGTTGCTAAAGCGTTATTTGTTTTTTAATCAATCATTAAAATTTTGAGTATGGTGGGGGGTTTGTTTATAACCCTCTAATCATCTACGCAATTGACTAAATATAATGTATATTCTTCAAATGTACATAATTCGAATGATATATCAAACGAATCAAAAATATTATTATCCAAAAACTCTCATCATAAACCGAAAAGGTATATTAATTAAGCCCACAACAGAAATACATCACGTCCAACTATTACACAACGCCATACACCGCTACTTTAAATTAATTAGTAGAAAGCGCCGGAGGGATCTATTATTTATGATGCACGTCTGTTTGGTGTGTATTTACTCAGAAATATCAACGGTAAAACGCATCCTAAATCAGTAGCGCATCAAAGGAGCCATATCAAGTTACATAAAGGATGTATACTACATAATTAATTCCACTAATTCACTTGTAATTCCATACTCCTCGACCTCGGGGAACGGCGTAAGTCTCGCGCGCGTGGGAGGATTCTTGAGTTATCTTAATCTGTAGAAAAGCAATGTTTGAAATTTCCTTCCGAAACAACAACAAAATTAAATAAAAATAATTCGAAAATAATTAATAAATTATTCCCACTGTAATGGATATTTGTCTTAAAGTGCGTACGTAACGTAAGTCAAAAAAGTCGCAGTAATTAAAGAGGGAGATTTTCATTTAATTTATTTGAACAACTGTACACCTCACATTAAGAAGTAGAGAAGCTATATATAAGACTAAATAAAATAAACAAATGTGATCAACTGAATAAATACTCTTTTCAAACAACAAAATTAAATAAATATAAATTACTGGCAATGATCAATAAAATTCGATCAATGTCTTTTTCCAACTGCAAAAATTATTTAAACTCTAAGTTTTTGATAAACATCTATTAAAACAACGATTACACAATAGATGTTTGTTTATTGTATACCAATGTAGTACTTGTATGTGCATTGCCACGGTTTCAGTCGAAAATATTTAATGAAAGCACCCATAAATCGTAATTACAAGACTTGTTTAATTTTATTTTAATTTAAATAACTGCAAAAGTATGAATATTTTTTGTTTGATTTAATTAATTATTTTCAAAATAGCTACTTCTCTGGCATATACCCTCCAGACGTTGATTACATAATGAACACTTGCTGTTGCAAAACAATAACATATTGTATATTGTAATATTTTTTGATTGGAGAATAATAATAAAATATAAATATAGATGTTAGTTCTTTATTTATATACAAAGTTACAAAATTTACAACTTTACGTATATTCACAATAATTAACTAAAATTTGTATTTAAATTAGCTATCGACCGAAGGTCTTTCCGCCTTTGAGAATATTTATTGCAGGAAATAAAACAAAAAATACGCAATATAATGCCATTTACAGACAAAGTTAGGATGGGTATGCTCGAGAAGTAGTTGTTTTAATGTATATTTATTTTAAAGTACTTACATAATGTAAGTCAAAAAGTCGTAGTAGCTAAAGGGAAAGTAATTAATTAATTGCAATGAAATTAAACAAGGAACATTTCTGGAAATGATCAATAAAATTCGTTTTACAAACATCTATTGAAACAACTACTTCCCGAGCATTTACCCCGCCGGATATTGGATTACACAATAGATATTTGTTGTTGCATAACAGTACTATTGCGAATTGCAACGGTTTGAGTCGAAATTATTTAATGAAAGGAAACAACAAATAATAGTTACAAGGCTATCTGTAGACACGTGTTTCGGGATTTCATTCCTCATCAGTACAGCTATTCCCTGTAAGCCCTTAGTTGTTAAACAATCATCACGTTGAAGGAAGCGTGCATTGAGCGCTGTGATCTAGTAAATAAATACTCTGTTTTTTAAACACCCCGAATAAGATGTCGTTTCTGATTGAAATGGTTACTGTTCCGAAATATGAATTAAAAGGTAATAGTCCTGAAATGTGTTTTGACATAACTCAGAATTTAAAGTAGAATTGAAAGCGATTCCGAAGAATCGATTATAATATACACATTATATGATATTGTTGAGTCGGTAAATACGGCTACACCAACGTTTTTGCCGAAGAAATCAAGAGAATCCTACGAACGTTGCTACAGAAGATTTATCGATTGGCGTACAGCGGCTAAGGCATTTTCATATTCTAAGAATGTAGTTTTATAGATATTTGTTTCATTAGTATGAAAAATAGAGAATTATTGGGACGAGTAAGACGACGAGGAGCGCAGCGGGGCGAGTCCGGCAATCTTACGATGAAACTATGACATTTTATTCGGGGTGTTTGAAAAAAGCATATTTTTCTAATTTATCAACGAAAGTTAAGCCATCTACATTGGGGGGACATTACTCCATGTTGAAAGTAACGTTAAACATGAAGAACGATAATAATATTAAAAATTATTCATCAAATTATTAATCTACATTTTTAAAAAAATCCCACGGATATCAGCAAAAAAAACAATCGAAAATGTTAATATATGAAGAAATTAGTAAATTTTTCTCGGAAGCTCCAGATCAGATCTATTTAATGATAAAAGTAAAAATTCCTATTTCAAGTAGAAATGTTTAGTTTTATCCACAAGTGATTTTTTCAGGTAGCTACTCGGCTTAGCAGGAGCACTAAGGCGTGACGAAATGGCTAAACTATCTATTCAAGATATTACTGATTTAAATTCTACGTTATTAATAAATATTCGTAATAATAAGACAAAAAAACCTAGTTACAGGCAAACCAAACAGACTTTGGATCTTTACAGAAAATACTTTGCACCTAGTTACGCCTAGTTGATATTAATGTATTAAGACTTTTCATTAAATATAAAAATGGCAAATGTCATAAACAAGTAGTAGGTAGTCACAATACACCGTGTCACAAATAAAAAAAAGATGGTAAAATTACATAAATTGGGCTTAGAATTGCTTCCGCGTCCATCGTATTGTCCAGATCTGTCCCCCAGCGACTTTCACAGACCTCAAGAGAATGCTCACTGGAAAGCGCCGATGCCGAAACTGAGACCTATTTTTGAGGCTAAAGCAAATCGTACTATAAAAGTTATATGACCGCTATAATCGTTGCATTACCCCCGAAGGCAGCTATATTGAATAATAAAATGAAATTTTATCAAAAAAATGTTTTTCTTTTGTTAGCCTACGAACTTTTCAGCCCAATTGTTAAGCGGTTTTGTAATGTTTGAACTTACACAAGATTTGCAGAGAAGTTATTACATATTTATTAAATCAAAATTTAGTTACATTTAATCCTCGTAAAGTAATAACCTTCAATAATTGACAATTAAAATATATTTATTTTTAAATTTTAATCACTACATTCAATTTAATACAACATCCATAAATTTCCATATATATTCCGTGTAACTGTACATAAATCGAAGTAATAATTGATATAATATTAAAATTAAACGAACGCCGTGTCCATATTAGCCGTGACATAGGCACTGGGAGTAATGAAAGTTTTCGAGTTATTTATACGGCATTTCCTTTAGAGTATATAAATACCGAACCACTAATTGATTCTGCACGCATAATAAATTACATCGCTTCTTTTTCCATGCCCTAAAAGTGTATTTATCCAAGACGGTATTTACATAGGAGTAAGAGTGGTAATGGAAATATTTACATAACGGGGAAAGGAATGAAGGAGAAGAAGGAGGAAAAAATAATAGGGGGAAATTTTTTATCGATTTTTAGGGATAGTTTGTTGAAATAATACGAGCTACTTACATTATTTCAACAAACGATCCCCTAATATTGATTCATCATTTTCTATATTATATTGTAAAAGTAATTAAATACAAATAATGCTGTCGATTCGAGTTTACCATTGTATTGATTAATAATAATGGGAGTTTTATTGATAAATATTTGACTTGAATTTTGTTAAATAAATAATTTGAAAAGTTTTAATTGAATTTGTATTTGTTTTTTCATAATTTCCCTCCATTTATTTCTATATATACACACATCTTTATTCAGACTATACAGATAATACAAAACACTATAATATAAATAAGTACAAAACATGTAGGTGTTAGTTTATCTGCGCTATCGTCTTTCTGCCCTGCGCTCATTTCTATTTTTAAATATTTTATTCCTAATTAAGTTGTGCTTCGTTTGATTCATTCACTTTTTTTTTCAGAAACGTAAGCATTTTGAACATACTTTTAGTAGTAAATTTATCAAATGATGTTATATAAAGTTGGACGAAATGAAAAATGCGACAGAACAAACGCATTGCAGAGTCGTTTTAGTTTCAATAGGTAAACGCGACGAGGGTATAGTTTTTTTTAAGTTAAATTAAGCAGAATTTATGTACTTATTAATTTGTTGCTTGTAAGAAGCAAAAGAATTATCCAGAATGACACCTAAGTATTTAATACTTTTAAAATATGCATTTTTCTAGAAATTTATACAAATATTTTAAAGGGAAAATAATTTATTAATTATTTTCATTTTTTTATTTAATATTTATTTGGGTTTTAAAAACTTTGCAGTCACTTTTCTTACAAATGTTATATATTTTTGCTTGATTTAAGTGAACACATAAAAAAGTTGAAATATTTTGAATTTAATCCAAGAATTTACACAAACCTCTGCCTCCTGAAATTCCTTTGGATCAAAAGAAAATTAAATTTTGCTATCATCAGCGTACATATGACTATTCGAATATTGGAGAGAGTTTAATACAGTGCTGGTATATATAGAAAATAACAGAGGCCCAAGAATTGATCCTTGAGGAACACCTTGACTGATGTTAATAAAATTGTACCTATTATTTCCTATCTATGCACATTGCTTTCTACCCCTGATATAACATCTTAATAATGAAACTGCGGAATGGTCAAGCCCAATATAGCTTAAAATATTTTCTAGGATATCAAAGTTGACTGTATCAAAGGCCCTTCTGTAATCCAGAAGTACTAATATCGATACTTTTCCTTGATCTGACGTAGTTATTTAATTTATTGTTTGTATATTTTAAGCATATCGCTGGGAGATGCAACCACTAACTTCCTTTCTGTAGATACATCTGTAGATTTGATACAACTTCTTCATATTTTATTCACTTTCCATCTCTCTCTTTTAATTTCAAATAAAATGAAAATCTCAGCTGGGACATCGCAAAAAAGCAAAAAACAAATGTTAAAACTATGCATACAACTTTTCGCTCGTAATGATAAATCGACCCTTCTTTCACGAGAAGGAGGAGAGACGAGAAGAAAAAAGGGTAACGGATTCATTGTGAAACACAACTAATGGATGTCCCGGCACCATCATTCACCATCGGGAAGTGCTGGTTTGCAACGGATTAATGCTTTCGCCACTTACACAGATTGTATTTTCAACATTTTTATGGAGAGGAAAAAAAAAACGGCGTCCGCAATTCGTAAATGAAATATGTTTCATTATTCAGGCTGTGGGGGGAGTGTTTTAATAAATAACGGTTATGCTTTTGTGATTCGTACTTAATTTCAATTGTAAGCCTGTTTTTTTTTTTAATGGGGGAAATGGGATGGTTGTGAAATATTATTTTTTTTAATTATTTTGATATATTTTAATTGTAAGCCGGTTTTTTGCAGAGGGAATGGCTGTGAAATAAACAAAAATATTTCACAAATATTTCCCTCTATAAAAAACAGGCTTCCAATTAAAATATGAATCATAAAAGCATAACCGTTAATTATTAAAACTTTTCCCTCTGTGGGGAAGAGGGGGGGTCGATTGTTTGTGTTGCATAGTAATACTTAAAAAAAAAATTAGCAACAGAAATCTCTTCACAGCAATTCGCTACAGAAGGATCAATCCACTTTTCTGTAAAAGACAATTAAAAAAAAAAATACAACAATATTTGAGATAATAAAAAAAGGAGGGCAGACAGACCTCTGGTCGATAGCCCAGACAGACTAACACATTCATGTATTATAATTATTTATGTTATATTCTTAAAATTATCTGTATAGTCTGAATATATAGAAAAAAAATATTTATTCATTTGGTCACAGTTATATAAATAAATTAAATAAAAATATTTTGAAAATATTCAGTTTCTATGTCAAAATTGAAAATTATATTTACACGTATATCATTATTTATTAGTGCTGCTAATAATAACTGCTGCCTTGTAAAATAATTGTTGGATATTTATTACAATGATACATTTTTATGATTTTCATTAATATAAAACTTTTAATATTTTAAATATATGCATTCTTCTTCAAATTCACCTGCGTATACATTCTTGCACTACAGTTCGCACGCGAAACATTTTGAAAGGTTTTTTTTATTTGAAGTTATGTAAATATTGTTACGACGATAATTCTTTTTGTTTGCCATGAAAGACTGCAAATGTTTTCAGTTTCAATTGGTATATTCGCTTTTAATTTTTAGACATTTTGGAAATTTCAAAGTACACAAATATCATTTATGATAAACTTTGTAAGTGCTTTTAAATAATAGTAAATTGAATTTATAAATTGGAAAACATTTGGATAATAGGACATTTTATATATTTAAATATTTTACATTAAATATTTTCATTTATCTTTTAGTTTACGTGAAGCGTTTAGAATCAAAATTCAGTTTAATCCACTACTTCACTTTATTAATAAAGTGTTAATATTAAAACAATGTTAGAATTAATATCGTAATGTTCCCTCTTTTAATGAAAATAGTATGGGTTTTCATAAAATTACAGCGTTTTCACAGAAAGTTAAATTATACAAAATCATGTATGTTAAGTTAATTAATAAACATACCTTTCAGGAAAATAATCACTGTGTAATAACACATGATAAAACGTTACCCTTTCTAAAAAGGTCATTTCCATTCTCGTTCACATAATTATCAATAATGGCATTATAGCAAGTAATACCCCATTCCGGACTTTATCGGTCAATTACCAGACGCATACTACTAAAAGAAAAAAGGAACTCTCGAGCTCACGCAAACGGAACGTTGCTGCCCAGATTGTGTAATAATACTAAAAACCCCTCTTTAATACCTCCCTCATTGCCATTATATTTTTTTAACGTGGTTTCTATCTTATATTTAATTTTAAATCACGCAGTGAAATCGAATTGATTCCTTCTGCGCGTTTTATATCGCGTGTCGGGATTCATTCATCATCAACAATAATCGATGAATTATGGTGACTGATGATTGAAAATGTATTACACCGGACTAACACTTCGTGCCGTCCGCGGTAATTAATTTCCCCGCTCGCTGGCGGATCCTCCATGGTCCGCTAATTAAGGCGGCGTAATTGATTGCGTTTTATTTATTATGTCATAACAACAAAATCGGCTGTAAATCATCTTCTTAATCAGCACGCTACTCAGCCTCTTGTATTGTAACTTTCGGAGTTAATTGGATGTTCTATATAAAGGTTCTTTCATCTTACGAAACACACACGGCGTATAACTTTTCTACGAGAGGGGAAGTGTAAATAATGCGTAGGAATTAAGTAAGACTTAAAAAATAGATTTGCATTAATTTATTATTTAATGAATTACGGATTTAATTGATTTCGAAATTATTGTAACGATAAAAGAATACTCTTTTCTAATGAAAAACAATGCTTATTTAAAATTATTGATGTTTCCATTTCGCAATACATTGCTTTAATTTCAATAATAATTTCTTCGTATAGAAAAACCATGAATATAATTAAAATCAAATAATTAACAATATTTGTGACTATTTCATTAATCACAAATCGGACTAATTAGTACTTTGATTCACATTCAACTTAAGGGTGCAGTTTAGTAGAAAAAGATAGCTTATAGTTATTAGCAAGTCATTAATATAATATGAATTAGTGACTAATGGCAAGACATTAATGTAATATTAATGTCTTGTCAGGCAACAAGCTATTGTGATATAGCCCTATATTAGCCAACAGCTATAGACGTCATCATGACGCAATCCATAAGACTCCATGTTAATTTCAAGAGTCGACCCAGGTGGCCAGCCAAGAAATGGTGAAAAATGATTTTTTTTTCGGAAAAATAACTAGTCCACGTTGTTTCTGCTATCACCAATGGCGTTCGAGATTTTTTTAAAGATTTTTTTTTTTTTGGAGAAAACGAAATCACCGAAAATTGAAAAAATCGGAAAAGGGCATGAAAATAATCAAATTTCGGCAAAAATCTCCAAATGACTTCATCTTATATCAAAATAAAGCTAAAGAATGGAAGAATAACTTGGTAACATCTCAGCATCATCAATGAGTTGGTTTTTTTATTTATTATTATTATTATTTGGGGAAGTCAGGTTCCCTAACATTTGCACGGAGGAGTCCGTGACTAACCTTTATAGAATCAAATCAAATTTGCCCCGATTGATATCTAATGGTGCCACACACCTACCCTGACTTCCCAAGTGGTGAGCTCTTAAATTCGACTTTCCCAAACCGGGAAAAAATTTTGCTCGACTTTGCGATTTTTTCCGACAGACGTCCCAGGAAAATAGTCTTTCGGAAGGATATTACTGCATTATTTAGAAATGCAATGCTAAAAACGCCTTCCTTCTATCTTTTCTCTGAACCATGTGGTCTTGGTTCAACCGCAGGCACGTTCAAAACAGCCAATCGACGGACCTCGCTTAAACCGTTCCCATAAGGCTGTTCCCGTTAATTTCACGAGGCGACCCAGGTGGCCGAAAAATGGTGGAACATTTTTCTTTGGGGAAATAAATAGACCACGTTGGTTCTGCCATTACCAAGGGCGTTCGTGAATTTTTCTAGATTTTTTTTGGAAGTCGGTAAACAGTATAGAAATCAAAATTAATTGAGTGATTACGCAAGCGCCATCTATTAATAGACTTAATATCAGGTTATTTAATTACAACCAAGATCCATCCAACCGCCTTCATCAAGACATTGCACATGGGACAGACTGGTCTGACGAGGATCGAAAAATTGAAATGGCCATCACCAGTTTTCCAAAAAAAAACCTTTATTGGCATACCAAATATAAACTCAACATATATATTCTATTCCATATTTTCTAATCTTCTTTTTATCTCCTCCCAACCCAACCTCGCCAAAATCTTTACTCCAGCTCCATCCCCTCTCATATATTCTTTCACTCTCCTGTTTCCTCCCAGCCATTCCTTAGATAACCCTTCACACTCTTCTCCCAAATGACTCCATGTATCCCTCCCACTAGCGCACAACACACATCTACCATATCTTTCGCCCATCCACCAGTTTTCCATACGCTAGATGAACGGTGGCTGAATATTTTATTAATAGAAAGCAATATCAAAATCTTTAAACTCGTTTTTCTCGAGACTATATTTTGGCGGTTTTTCTTAAGAATTTAAACCCTTTTCGAAAGTTTAGAAATTAACAAAAAGTTGTCAACTTATCAAATTACCGATTGACAATTTTTTGTTAATTTTTAAATGAAAAAATCGAACCCTGGAATTTTCTTCTCCACAAAATAAATAGACCTACCCCTCAATAATGTAAAATATTGTACTCACTCTGTAAATATTATTATTATATTTCTTCGCCTGTGTAGCGAAACAATTGTTGCGAAAAAGAAACTAAAGTGAAAATCAAAAGCTTAAGAGTTTCATTTAATGTTATCATGGATTTTCAAATAATTAATGTCTTCACAATCAACAAATAAACATGTAATTTAATTTTTTATATTTTAATTTTTTGTTTTCTTATAAACAATTTTACAACATTTTTTCAAGGAAATTAAACTTTTTTGTAAATTTCCGTTATTTTAATTTGTAAATATTTTAATTCTCAAAAAATTCGTTGCTATTTTATTTCGTCTAGTATAGTTTAAGAATATCTAAAATATTTTCGTCTATCTCATTGCAGGACTGATGTCCTAATTAGAGTTTAAAAATTAGTGAATCCGACAACTGTAATAATAATTTGAAAAATGGTTAATGAATTATTTTCTGTGACTTACGGTATGTAAGTACATTAAACAAATGCACATTAAAACAACTACTTCCCGGGCAAATTTATTTAAATAACTGTGAGCAAGAGAATGAATACTCTTTTATGTTTAACTATAATAACATTATTGAAGATGCATTGATAGCGGGGTGTACGTAGCTCAATTTCTAAGAAAATAAAAATCCGGTATGAAAGCGCGTATGATTTATTTAAAATCAGATGCCGGTAATTTTGAACTACTTTACTTATTTTCTTAAGACGGCTTAAATACTTACCGACGTGTTTTTCGTTAGCAATGAACAACTTCTGTCTTAAAGATAATAAACAAATAAGAAATAATAATCTTTATGTTGGTTGTGGAGACTTTAATTATTTAAATAAAAATTATTGTAGGAGTTAGGGCAACCATTTTTATTTAAATAAATAAGAAATAAATTACAAACTGATAATTGGAAGATATGTGGAATTTACGATATACAGTGAATGCGTACCAACTTTTATTGGACAAACAGGCAGATTATTACAAACCAAAATGAAAATAAAAAATCTGTTTTAGATAATAAACCAACAAATGGCTTTTCCAAACATTGCATCGCATTCAATCATTTCTTTAATCCGCATAATTTTAAGTATTCAGCTAATATTTCTAATTTCTAATAATCCGGCTAATATTTCTTGTTATTTTTTTTATTATAAGATTTTTTGCATATAGCAAAACTGCTAAATAAATAAATAACCCGAAACTAGACGAGAATTTAAAGTTATTCAATCTAATCTGTGTTTTATTGGTTGATTTTTAATAATTTATTCATATTTATTTCATACAATTTCTCTTTACATATTAAAATAGGGATACGCACTTTAATCTCCAGTAACAGGTCCATACAAATTGGGAAAAATTTTCGTAAACGACAGCGATGAGATTTTTAATTACCTGAAACAAAAAATTTGTATATATTAGGTATATAATTATTTTTGTACACTTAATTAAATGTGAGTTTCGTTCACATGGTGATCGACATGTACATCAGTTAATAAATAAATAAGTGAAGAAAAGCATACAAAGTGTTTTCATATATTTTTGTACAATTATTTGAAAATGGTCTAACAAACCGAAACTAGTCGGACTGAGATTTTAATTAGTGATGGGCAAAATCGATTATTTCAATAATCGAATACGAAATAATCGATTATTTTTGATAATCGAATGAAAATTTTATCGTTTCTATGAAATATATGATTAAAAGCTCAACCAGGATTATTATATATATACAAACATCTTTATTCCCAAAGAATACATACATATTTAATTCAATATACAATACATGAAACAATTTAAAACAAATATATATTCTTAAGAGAAACGGCTATCGACCGGAGGTCTTTCGGCCTCCAGAATTATTATAAATACTGTTTCTATAACTATTTGAGATAATTTGGATTTCATCGTTCATTTTCTTTTGTATTTTTCAAATAAATCGATTCTTCAAATAATCAATTTTGCTCATCGTTAATTTTAATTTTAGAAACAATAATACATTTATTTATGGAATATCCTTTTTACAAAACATGCTTTAAATATAGATATTACAAATATCAAGTATCTTTCCTTAAATTAACTTCATAAAATCTTAAAGGCAGCTTTCATAAATAATCAAATAAAGCAAATTCACACAAAACATTACTGAATCATTCATTTTCAAACAGCAATTACAAAACATTACTCTTTAATTACTTTTTATCGATTTTCGATCTCCTTATAAGGAATTAAAACACTGCGGTAATTGAGCGGTGTCCATTTGCATGTAACTAACGTTCACCTTTCCAATTCGGCTTGATTAATGTTCAAATATCGTAGACTTTTTTTTTTGTCTGGCCAAGATTTATGA
Organism: Philonthus spinipes; assembly: GCA_963082785.1. NCBI lineage: Eukaryota > Metazoa > Arthropoda > Insecta > Coleoptera > Staphylinidae > Philonthus > Philonthus spinipes. Next base: position 11,797,048 of record OY720306.1, read on the forward strand.
ACGAGTGTTTAACAATTTAAAATAGTTTTTACCGGATAACCCACAGTTCCTAAAGCTAGTTTTTGATATACGGCGCACAAATAGATTTATTACTGGCTATTGGCAGCCGTGCGTATTCTTGTAATATTTATGGCGTACGACTTAAGAATTCAACGAAAGGAAACGAAACCCGGTTGCACTTATCATTAATATCCCACTGAATAAAATGTCCACAAATTGATGCAATATTATTTGTGGACATTTTATATATATTAACATAATATTAAATGTTATTAATATTTTCGGCGCGTTCATCAAACACTTCATTTGTGAGTTTATCGCCAACTGTTGGGGAATTATCTGATGACTGGTCTGGTAAAAATTCATCAAGAACTACATTTGTGAGTTTATCGCCAACCATTGGGAAGTTATCTGTTGACTGGTCGGGTAAAGAAAAGGATTGCTATTTTTGCAATCATACTATTTTATCAACAATTTTTGTGAGTGTTTTGTGTTGTAGGCATTAACTACGTTAAATCTTAAATACGTTTAATTAAACACTTTGCTGGTATCATATACAAACATTTACCTTATTGATTTAAACATGTATCACAAAACAATGGCTTCAACCATCTAACATAATAACTGTATATTTTCGAGTTTACGTGAAGTAATTGATCACAAAATAGAAAGACTGTTATTCCTTACTTCACTTTTTATTTTTATGTTAGGTTTGTTATTGATAATGAGCACTTTGTGTCTCGAAATGTACATCTAACATAAATATAAAAAGTGAAGTAAGGAAGAACAGTCTTTCTATTTTGTTATCCAATATAAAACAACTTTGTTGAACCACTGTATTTTAAACTTAATTACGTGACAATAGTTTTGACTAATTAATAGATCACTTTTGATTGAGGTTGACTACTAGATAGTCGAAACTATAGGCATATAATTAAGTTTAAAATTAATTGGTTAAATAAAGTTTAAAAGTGTTTTATTTAAAAGTATTTCTTTAAGTAAAAATAATAATACTAATAATATTTATTGATGTTAATGCTAGCAGCAGCCTACACAAATCAACATGTTACAATAATTCGGATCGTTTTAAAGAATATTCAGTATAAATTCACTGAACGTAATGAAAGTTATGAACTTCATAAGTAAGAAAGGAATAATATTATATTAAGTCCCAATTTTACAATCCCCAAGTCAGGCGTAAGTAACGTATTCTCAGAATAAAAGTTCGTTTGGCAGTACTGTCTCATTTATAATCAAATGGAGAGGACCATGGACATTAACTTTTATTCGTTAATACATTACTTACGCCTTACTAGCGGATTGTAAAACATAAACAAAAATAGTTAAAATATAAACAGGCGTAATATCAAAATGGTCGGAGTAGCGTTCATCAGAAAACAACATTCGGAAAAAAAATCCAATAATGTTAAAAATTCTGACGAACTGATTTGATGTAAAGCTTTTTGTGTCCATATTGCTCAGCGGGTGGATTGTTACGAACTGTCTTGGAAGGAAATCAGTGCACATAAATTCAATCGCTAATATGCCGATTGGGTTTGTTTGATAAGAAAAGTCAATTTGTGAGATAAAATGGTCCGTTTCAATGTAATCTATTTTATGATTACATTAATCGCATTAGTGTAATGAGTTACGTTATCAGAAATTTAATTTCAGAGTTATACATGGCTCTCAAATTATATCTAAATTACACACAAAATGTTTAATGGGTGAATACAGCGTTCGAGCTAATAAGAAGTGTAAATAATAGATTTTAAAAGCTATTCACGGTTGACTTCCTGGAGTTTCTACTTTTTTTCAATAGAAGTGAATATAATTAATAAACAATTTTATATAGAAATTCCTTATATTTAATCCATGATTTCTATAAAAATGTGTGCACACTTTTTATATAAGCATTATTATAGTTATAAACCACAAGAGATTTTTCATTTCCATACTACGAACAATTCCCGGTTTATAATAATAAATATGAATAAATCACTACGAATAAACTCGCCAATAAAATATAAACAAATAAAATTGAATTAAAAATTAAGATTTTTCGGTTTCACATAAAATGTCTGTCAAGAGTTGGCTGAAAGACCTCCGGTCGATAGCCGATTCATCATCAACTTAGTTAGTTAGCAAATAGGTGTTTTGTTTACTTAATTTTTGTTCCCGTAAATAAAACAATTAATTGAGTATAATTTATTGCTTTAGTTGTCTGTCAAGAGTAAAATAAACCAAATGTTTTATTATGCATTTTTAAACCTATAAAAATGCCTGAATTATATAAATTAAATAAAAGAATTTCATAATGTCACAGTAGCAAAAGAGAAAATAATTTATTAATTAATTATTTTCAAATTCTTTAATTTAATTTATTTATATAACTGTGACCAAGTGAATAAATCCTTTTCCTATGCCTGAATTATTTTAGAATTAGTAATTTAAGCAATTCCACGAAAAATTTCTACTTTCACACCCCATTTTATTGTGAAATATTATTCCAGAATAAACACAAAATGCCCCAGAAGGGTTATTAAAAAAATGTTTCACCAAGTATTAAAAAAATAATCAAATATAATTTCGGGTTATCAGTCCATTCTTAAGAGATTTAAAATGATAATATGAACTACCAATGTTTTAGTAAAACAAAACCAAGTGATTTCATTATAACAAACGCTTATTAAATATGATTTTACCAAATGATAAATGAGGAAAAAGTAAACAATAGTACCAATGTTTGTTTAATAAATACCACTTGATGCGTCGTATTTCATTTATTATACCAATGTTTGAATATTTTAAATCTTGACTTCAGGTATATTGGATAATGAAGTCAATATTTATAATATATATATAAATATCTTTATTTATGAATTTTCTATAATGAGGTGTGTGTTTACATTTTAATATATGTTATAATACTGTCTGTTACAATAAAGCAAAATTCACAAACTGGCTATCTATTTATAATATTTTCAAACATTCGTTCACATTGTAATTTTAAATTTTCTTGAGAATGGGCTGATAACCCGAAATTATATTTAACCATTCAAAATAAAGCACCGTTTAGCGAACCATAATAAACCTCAACACTAATAGAAAACTGTATAAGCAAACGGAATAGGGTCTGCGGAAAATAATAAGATATCCCTCACCTTGTCCAAAAGCCACAAAGAGAACAATAAAGACAATATTACTATGGATGAACAATATTATAAGTTGTTAAACATTTTATATGTCCATTTTTGTTTTCTTCTCTCAATGGGTGAGAGCCCACTAAACACGGATCAATAGATCTGATGCTGAGAGCACTAGCAAAGCAAGTACAGACATTGACCTCAAAAAAATGTACAGAATGATGAAACAACTAAACAACCTGTAGTCTAACAAATGTATACCTCCCTAAATCTGACTGTCATAAAGCAAAAAAATCTTGTATGACTCAAGAACAAATACGAGAATTCTAACCGATTGTATTACGAGTCCCTACGACTTTAAAATCTCTTTAGGTTCGAGTTTATGCGAGAAGGATCCTACAACAAAGAAGATACAACAGCGAGCCATGTCTTTCACGAACGCCCAGCTCTGTCGGTCGTTTTATGGGTAAAGGAAAGTCTCAAACTAGTGAAAAGTCAAATTGGAAACTGACCTATCAAGAAATCCTGAGTAATGCAGAATCAGTGTAGTGAGTTTAACCATGCTGACGGGAGGAACCAGAATAGGTCCGGATAAGATTTCAAAATGGTTGTTTCAAACTCCTCAACATTTAAGGATTATAGGTCGAATGGGAGCTCTGAAATACTACACCAACTAAGGCCGCATTTATAGTGGGGCTGCGCGATTCTAGATGCAACGAGCATTGAACGAGGCTAAAGTTTGGTGCAAACATGTGTATGTAATTAAAATTTCGTGTGCATCAAAAATTATCCTCTTTCAAGACATGTTGCAACTATTATCTAGCATCGTGTTGCCGCCCTATAAATATGCCCTTAGTTGGTGTAGTATTTCTGAGCTGACATACTACTGGCGAAAGAGTTCGAAACAGTCAATTCAAAATCTGTGAATAACGGCGATATTGCCTGATACATTCTAGGTGCAGCGCAAATCCGTCCTAAGCTGGACTTGGACCTGAATCAAGCTTGAAAAATCCACTTTTTAAATCACGCTGGAGAAACTAGGCATTAATGTTTCGCTAATAACAATTCTTAATAATATAAAATTTACATTTATAAGCGATCGATCCATCAATTCGACATTAACTTAAACAAATTCAGAAAAAAAAACTCCTTTTCTCTTTTCTTATTATTTTTTCTCATTTTACCATAAGAAATCAATCATTCATCCAACCAACTTTTCCGCCTGCAGCTTAATCGCAATTCGAAGAAGCTTCGCGCGGCGCTTCCCAAAGTGGCAAATAATTTCCGGTTTAATTTTACTTTCAGATATCAAAATATCGTTAAGACGCCACCCTAAACCCCACCCTCCACTCCATCGTGAATACGTAAAAATTGAAAAGTCCCCTTCACCGCGCATTTACTCATCTGCATTAAATCCCCTGAAAATACAGTAATCGCATGAATTCCCGAAAGCTTACAACTTTTATATATATGCATATAGAGAGAGATAGAGGATTTTATTTCATTGAAAATTGGTTTATGATATGTTTTAGAAAATCTATGTTATAAATACAATAGTTTTTTTTTAAGAAAACTTAACGTAATTTTCTCAATTGTCTGTTTAATTATTATTTATATTTACATTGTTTATTGTAGAGGCTTCTAGTTCGCTAAACATATTGATATAACTAGATAAATAAAATATTTAAATACGGCTATTTTTGACAAATCAACTTGTCATTAAATTAAATAAAAATAATTTAAAAATAATTAATTATTAATCAATTATTTTCTCTTTAGCTACTGGGACTTTTTGACTTACGTAAGTACTTAAAACAAATACACATTAAAACAACTACTTCTCGGGACTACATAATGTACATTTGCTCTTAAATAGCAATAACATATTGTATAATGCAATTTTTTGTATTCGAGAATATTTAATGCAAAGAACAAAAGACGTTACGTAATACAAGGTACTTACAGATAGCTTTCAGAAACTCAAAAAGTTACAGTATCTAAATCTAATTAAATATTAATCAATCATTTCCCCGATTGATTAATATTTAATTATTTATAATTTCATTAATTTATTTTAAATAACTGCGATCATGTGAATGAATACTTTTTTTTCTATCAACTTGTCTAATTAATTAATCGAATATTAGATTAATTAATTAGTATTATACAAAGTTATTTTATTTACCTAGTTAACCTATATTTGATTGAGTGCTTGAACACATACTCGAAATTTAATTAAAAACAATTACAATTTTTAATTATATATAAAGCTAAGTTATGTTCAATAAAATTCTCTCTTCCTTTTTAACTCTTTTTTTCTTTATTCTCCCGGCGTAATAGTGCACATACTTTGCGGGGTTTTCGAGAGAAAGGTTGAGAGGTTAAACTAATTATCTAATCATTCGCATACCTGCGGTGTACTAGGTAATTCAACTATCTGAGGGATTAATTTCGTTATTGTAGAAAGCACCACACACTAATTTAATTTTTACGAGATGTTCATGTGAAAATTAAATCGACTTCAATATATATAGGTTCAATACATTCCTCCATTTTATTGAAATATTGGTTATAGAACTTTATAGCTGCTGTAAATTAGCAAACAACGTAAATTATATAAGTCACAAATGAAACACTTTTTAACCTTGTTGGTATAAGTGAGACTTTATTTAGTGACTATAGATTCGACAACTTTAATTTGTATTTTAAAACTGAAAGTGATTTAAAATTATATATACCTAAAAATTAAGGTCCTAAAATTGATTTAAAAAATGGGGGTATATATCAAGCCAAGATGGTCGTTGATTACGATCAAATAAAGTCTTAGTTATACAAACAAAGTTAAAAAGTTTTTCATTTGTGAATTATGATGCATAACTAATTGGAAGAATCCACCGTTAACAGTTCAATTATATAAGTATTTCATTATTTAAATCAAACTGAAAGTAATTCAAACTATTACTTTTATTGCTAATGAAGTAATTAATGCGCTTAAGTGCTTTGGGAAAGTAGCTTTTTGAACATCACTGTTTTAGTTGCTGCGCTGCAGAGCTTTATAAAGCATGCCATTGATTGATTCTTTTATTATCTATTATGGGTTCAATGTAATATTCGGGGCTATTTCGTACATGCAATGTTAAATTTAGCATATACGTTATTTTTACTATGGCGATTTAAGTAATAACAATAAATAACTTTACATTAAATATTACATTTCACGTACGAAATAGCCTCAATTTACGCAGATAACAAAAAACGGCAGGTTTTTTTTGTGATTTTCTTTTTCTTTTTAAATCTGACAGTATTATTAAATGATTACTTAAATCTGCTAAAAAATACAACACAAATATGATTGTCGATAAACAATTGTATCCTCAACGTATTACTGTTCGATGCGAATTTTTGGTCATTTTTTAAAAAAATATGACTGGTTTGGTGTGGTTTGAACAGAATTAAATAATTACTTAAGACCGATAGAAAATTGTGATAAAAATATTTAGCCCGCCCTTTTTGAAAAATACTGGCACATCATATAAGTGGCATATGTTGCATTAATATCTATAACCTTCAATACAGTTTTGCAAATAGAACTACACTACGGCCTTTAAAAAGTTTTATGTGTTAAAATTATTGAAATTATTTTTGAATGAACAGATGATTGATTCTTTCAACTGTTTTATTAAAATAAAATATTAAAGTAATGATGGAAATCGTTGAGAATTTTTCCTTTTATATATTTAAAAACCTTTTAGTAAAATAGTTTTTCTGAATTTATTCAAAAAAATATACCATATCACATTCCGCATTGAAACTATCGTGATTAGCTCTAATAAGAGTGGATCAATAGTATCAGCCGGATCAGCAAGCCACCATGAATATTTCATTTTATTTTCCGCCCCGAAGGTCCTCTCCTCCCCGCCCTCCCTTCCCCCCGTGCAATTCCGGGCGAGATGGCTGGAACAACTCGGCACAGTATGGCACTAATCAAGATTTAAGTAAAGGAAGTCCGGATCAAGTGATAAAACGAATATTGGAGTGGCTTATCTCGATCTCGAAAGTAATCATCCGGGACGGTAATAAATGGCCGTTGCCTGAATAAATTGTTAAAGAGGTCGTTTGTTTTAATTGCGCCAGATATCGACACGACGATTGCGTCACACTTGATTATCTATATACGATGCAACGCCGGGTTTAATGATGATTTGTGGTGCGTAATTATTATATATTGATTTCTAAGTGGTGTGTGTAAAGAAAGCCTCCCTTTCTATTCATTTGTACAAATTACTGCTCAGTGACGTTTAAGGGAAAGATTTCCTGTCTTACAAGATTAATGAATAGTGTTATTTTATTTTTCTAAATAAAAATTCTAAATATTTACCCACCAAAATAAAAATGTAATTACGGGACAAAAAATTAAATTACATACTATTAGACAACACATAAAAATTAAACCAACATTCTATGTTCACATCAATCGAAAAATGTCTGGTTAACGCTCTCCTATAGGCACAATGTGTAGAATTTTTAATGAACGGTTTTATGATTGTGATATATTCTGTGATACCCTTTCATCAATATTATTACGCTACTAATTCTTTTTAAAATTTGTAATCTTTATTTGTATATTTTATTGTTTTCGTATCTATATTTGTACTGGTATTTAATTATATTTATATCCATGTTTGTCTTGCTACTATTATAATGTAAAATTATTTTGTATTATCCTGTAACTGGCGTACTATTTCCTGTTGGGTAATAAATTTATTATTATTATTATAAGTAAATTTGTCAGAATATAAACACAAAATAATCTACATTTCCAACTAAATTAAAGTTGATTTTTTAAGAGATAATAAATCAGAGAACAATCGATTCTTACTAATATTTTATTTGCTTTTTCAATCATAAAATGGATTTGAGCTATACCTGTTACTTTCGACTAAAAGTATTGTTACAAAAGGATGTGTGAGATTGGAAACCATAGGTGTATTTGTGAAAGTTGATTTTGAATATTATTTATGGCGAATATATTTTATTACGTATACATTTATTACCGTAAAGGCGCCACTGTTTTTCTATTTATATTACATCAAAGCTAAAAGTAGGTAAAATGAGTTAATTTGGGATAATGCTTTAGACTATATGTGCCTGCATTTAAATTGTGTAAGTGTTTTAGAAATCGCTTTTGATTTTTTTTTTCAGTTGGAAATTAGAGCAGCCTATTAATCTTAATGGAGAATAGTAAAGTAGTTTACTAATAATATTAGGATTCAATAATTCTTTACGCAACTGAAAATTTCGCAAAGGCCAGTTTATTCGGGTGCAAACAGAATTAATAAAATAAAAAAAAAAATCTTGCATCAAACGAAAAATCAACATCTTTCATTTCATTGTTAATTTTTGAGACTTCTACTTCGTTATACATCGTTAATCGATCAATGAATATTCTTTTTAACTTTGTGATAGCTTGATATAACGCGATATGATAGTCAATAAATAAATTTCAGTTTATTTGAAATTGAAGTCCAATTTTTATATACTGGTCTGTGATATTAGTAAGTTCGGTTAAATGTGTTTATTTTAAATATTTTTATCTTTAATGACCAATGTTGTTCATTTGCGCCGCAAACACAGTAAAGATAAAAATATTTAAAACACATTTAACAGAACTTACTAATATCACAGACCAGTATATAAAAATTGGACTTCAATTTCAAATAATCTGAAATTTATTTATTGACGTATAGTGTATAACGGATAAATAAAGGTGCATGTAAAGGGTGCATTAAAATGCTCACAGATTATCTTACATACTAATATCACAGTATATGAATAAATATATAGTATTAAATATAAATGCATGTAAATTTTTAATAATAAAAATAATTTCACAAATAATCTATTAATCTTGTTTCTTTAAGCGATTTATAACGGCAATGACGTTTCCCAAAATATATTTTAGAATATTTTTAGGACTGAACTGTAAACATTCAATAAGGATACTTACAGTTATTCAAAGTTAGAAAGTGTCTTCATTAATTTTTAATTTCTTTCATTCCAGTGGGCCTATTCAAAAATTTTAATGAGTACATATACAATTAAATAATTTGTATTAGGAATTGTTGTGTAAGTTTCACACGCGTGTGAAACAACCCAAGTGAAACTTACTCAATAATTACTAATGTTACTAAAGTGTTTTACCAAGTGGTTAATGAGACTCAAATTGTAAAAACGAATATTTTGTATTCCTTTGTGGCTAATCAATAAAGGATTAGAAAGAGGAATAACAATTATTTAATATTATAATATACAACTCTATGTATTTTATATGTTATATGTATGTATTTTCCTCATCAGGAAGAATTCAATGGGTCTATACTTATTCAAAACTGGAAAACCCAACCCGATAACCATGCTCTGCGATAGATGCCGTATTTAAGTTGATTCTGAAGGTAGCAAGAGGTGGTGCAAAAATATTATTATTATTAAACCAGAAGAGTTGAGTTGAACTTCAATGATTTATTATTAACATTTAAAAAAATCACCAATTAGGCTTTTCCACATGTACACAATAAAACACACGCGCGCGTACTTCTGATAGATATGTCAAGAGCATAAAGGATCCGCGCAGCTTTGCTCGTTATTCGGCCACGCGGCCATTTGCGTACTTTAAAATTTCGAAGCAGTCCGCGTGTGTGTGTGCGGTAAATGAGAAATTAACGCGGCAGGAAAAAGTTAGGGGTGGAGTTGTAACGCAAAGAGAGGGTTCAGTCGTTGCGGTGATTTCAAAGAAGGGATTACGCGAGGGATATTTCATCCCCCTCTCTCTTTTCTATGTATGATTTTCCCCCTTTCCTCGAAACATGAACACATAAGCGCGCAGACACTGGCTCGGGGGTTGCTGCAAGTGGGCTATTTTAAATCCCTCTCTAATTCATTTCATATAAGAGTTTTTAATAATTTATATTTTTGGTTGTGCTGAATAATAAACAGAGAGCGGATGAAATATAGTAGTTGAATTGACATACGCTCAGTCAAACGAAGCGTATATATTTGGAATCTACAAAAAAAAAACTGTAACCAATAATGTCATTTTTGACTATGGTCACAATTTAAAAAGTCGAAGTTTGTGGTTACTCCAAAACTAAAAATGATATATAAAATGTCATAACATATTCGAAGTCAACATAAAATTTTGCTTTCAAAAAGCGTTTGTTATATTTTTCCTTTTTTTAATAATAACGGAGTTATAGGCATCATCGAAAAATTACTCGTCAACTTCCGGTTATAACCCGGAAACGATTCAAGATAGATATTTTTTGTTAGACATTGGTTTTGTCATTATAAAGTGGCCGCGAAAACGGTTTTTCGATATCTTAAAATAAAAAAAGGGGTGCCATATATAAGCACCACCCTCTACAGTTTGATAATACTACTCATTGTTGCGGTCGAGCTCACCCAATTGTATTCTCGATAACTTTATCATATGTTACAGGCAATCAATGAATTAAAGGCGTATGTAATTTTTCTGTTCAACTATTTTATCCGCTTAATGACAATGGCACATATGACCAAAAATGTTGAAGCGTATTTATCTTTTTTTTTAAATAAAGAAAACACTTAATATTTTTTTGGATATTCCTTGGCTAACTTTTTTAGAATCCATGTTTTTTTTAAGAAATACATTTATTTTATTAGTTTTACGCAAAACAAACGACGTTAGAGTAGTTTTTCCATATCTACTGGATACGCCATTGCGCTTTATTACGTTCTAATTCTACATCACCTAATTATCCTTCCTCTCCAAATATTCACAAACAGATTTTTTTTCCACAACCCGGTGATCACGTTATTGAACCATTTTTTTGCATTAAATATTTTCTAATAAAAAATGTTGCATTATAAAATATGATATTGCTATCAAACAGCAAGTGTTCATTATTGTACATTTGTTTTCAAGTACTTTCGTAACGTAAGTCAAAATGTCACAATAGCTAAAGAAGAAATAACTTATTAATTATTTTCATTTTTTTAAATTTAATTTAAATAATCGTGACCATGTGATTAATTCATTTTTTAAATTATTACTGAACCAGTTCAAATGATTGGTTCACGAATAGTTTGTCCATATTTTGTGGATACGCTCCTGTGCTTTATTACGTTCTAACTCCACATCACTTAATTACCCCTCCAAATCCTCCCGAGATAAAACTCGCAATAAACAAAACGCACGAAACTAAAACCCACTGTTTATTTTTTCCTTCTTTTCATTTCCATTTAATACACCCTAAAAATCCCAACACTCTCCCTTTCTGGGCAATAAGAAGTAAACAACCTGTTATATTTATTACCTGCGTTAGCCAGGTATACGCATTTATTCCCGAAACGATGGCGCGGGCATTTAAAAGCTTTTCCTGCCCCCGTGGGTTTGCGGGCTCGCAGAAGTAGATAAAAGCCGGCGGTCTTTTTCGACTTTTCCGAGTTAATTTCGCGGGCTCAGGGGGTCGAATTAAAAAAATATATATGCAAAATATATTTATTTATATATAGAGAAAGAGGGTTACGCGCCTTGGGAGTCATTAAATTATTCATGCAAACAGGAAAATCGCTGATTTCCATTTTGAATGTTTGCTTTTGCATTTAAATTGTGTTTCTAGTGATTTCGATATTTTTTGCTTATAAAAAAGCAACGATGTTGATTAATATCGATGAAAATATGAAGAGGAAATAAATTATTATAGCCTTGGTTGAAGGATTCAAGCACTGTTATAAAGTTTCATTTGCTTGCTTTGTATTACTTTACATATAGCGCTCAAGCGCTTTACAAGTGGTGATTTTTATTTTCTCTTTATCCACCATAACAATGATGATATGTAACATTGAGTGTTTTTTTAATCTATTTTTATATGAATCCATCTTAAAAGAGGAAACATAAAGGGGATTTCATGTTTACCCTATTATGATGAATTCATATAAAATAGATCTCTATTTGTGCTAGTAAAATAATTGTTTTATATACATTAATACGTCATTATCAACATGTCAAGCTATATGTATTAATTTACAATTAACATTTTCTACATATTTATATTCATAATAATAATAATCATATATATACAATCATCTTTATTGTGATATTTACATATACATATATTATACAAAATATTTGATCTAAACTTATAAATGGCTATCGACCTTAGGTCTTTCAGCCAGTAGTCCTTGTCATATGTCTAGTATGTCGGTTAGTCGTTAATGAGAGATGAGATGAATTGATGAATAGTGGTTTGGGGGTAGTGGAATTTAGGAGGGATATTAGGGTTTCGTTTGAGGCAGAGGATATTTAGTATATCTTGGGTGAGGGATTTTGATGCAAATTTGTGGGCTAATTGGGTAATTCTTTGTGATATTGGGTCAATACCGGTTTTTTCATATAGGAGTGTATTGGAAGGGTTATGTAAGGGATTGTTGGGATGTCGGATTTTTGTGAGGATTCGAAGGGCTGATCGTTCCGCCACCTCCATGTTGTTCAATGTTGGAGGTCTATAATAATCATATAAAATGTAATATTTATTTTTTTAAACCAAGAGCATTAAGAGCTCTACCGCAGCAGCACTTTACAGTCGATTTCAGCGTGCCAAAGCTGTATAAACTAATTTCCAACTAACATTTAATATTATTACATATTTATATTGAAAATAATGATAACATTTATTTACTTTTTTGAAAGTAAAACCTTTAATTCATTAGCGATCCACTACAGCAGCAGTTATTAGTTATTCAATCTCTAATCTATGTTTTATTGGTTGATTTTTAATTATCTATTCATATTTATTTCGTAAGTTATTATTATTTTTTATTAAATTAACTTCGTTTTCGTTTTGTGTGGTTGTGCACCCAATTCTAGTATTACTCTTTTTTTAAATTAAATATGTATATATATATATATAAGACGATTTGTTGTTGGTGGTAAGACGAAACAAAACAAGAAGGAGAAAGAAAAAAACCCGTAGAAACTTCGCGATGTTTTGCGTTATAAGATTTAAATTTTGAAAGTAAAAGCCTTAATTGATCAGCGCTTCACAGCAGCAACACTTTACATTCTATTTCAGCGTTGCCAAGTTGTTTAAATTAATTTCCAACTAACATTCAATATATTTACCTATTTGTATTTTTTATTTATTACAGAACATTGTAAGATTTACTTTTTGAAAGTAGTAAAATAATCGAATCATATTAGTATTACTCATACACTTGTTATAAATCTAATCTAAACCCATAATTCAGGAATGCCCGACATCAAAATCATCAGGGAATCAAACTCGCCGGCGACATATCCCATCCGCGTATATTAGATTTCCCATCGATAAATTTTCATGCAGCATAATGCATGCGCGTTTATATTCGGAAATTGCCCGAATGTTGGTTGTTGTTTGGAACAATAACAGCGTTTAGTAATGTTGGCGCAGTAATTAACTTAGCGCACTTTGCATCGTGCATATAGCGGGAAATGATTTCATTAGAGAAACGGCAGCGGAAACGCTATTTGTGCTTTCATATAATTTTCGAAATAATTATTGCATTTAATGATTGCTTTGATAATATTAATAAACTAAATAGAGTTTAATTTAAATATTTTATAATAGCAGGTGAGTTTTTAAAAGTAGACGAACATATGAAGATTGTGGTAAATTTTAAGCATTATCTAAAAATAAATTAAATATTTTTGCGTGAATTCGAAGAGTGTGGGGAGACAGCCCAGTGTTGCGATTTTTTATTGTGGTCGTGAATGTGCAGTGAAAATAATTATAAATGAAAATGCAGCTGCAATCTGCAGGGATTAAATGCTGAAAACTTCGTAATTATACCTTTCTGTGAGACTTGTAATCTTGATATAACGAATGAAACGACCTATCTACCTCGTTTAAAACGCTCCCATCTTAATTTCGTGAAAAACGCAAGTGGCTGGAAATGGTTGAAAATTATTATTTTTAGGAGAAATAAATAGTCCCCGACCTTTTTAGCATTTAGGGCCTTCATTATGGTATTTTATAGATTTTTTTTAAGAAAAAAAATGAATCGAAATTAAAAAAAACTGTATAAAAAATGCTAAAAATCGTCGAAAATTAAAAAAAAATCGCCAAATGTCATAATAGTATTCCAAAATACGGATAAATAAGAGGAGAATAATCTGCGAGAAGTTAAGCTCCAACAAAAATTTAGTTTTCGATCAGCACTCTCATAAAATTGATCTTCACAAAGTGAGCTGAAATTTTACTGTATTCGCGATATTTTTAGTGCAATCAAGAACGCCCAGTATTGATGACCATAAGTAAAAATATAGCTGTATTCTCTAAAAAATTAAACTCCAAAAACCGTCATTATATTTTGTCTGTGGAGCTTGTAATTTTAGTCTAAAGGAAGGCTCATTTGAAACTGTCAATCAGCGAACTCCATTTAACATAAATATAAATATACTAAATTAAATTAATTAGAAATTAAAAGTTTATTAATTTCGCGATTAAAGTGCCTCAAAATAAATGAAAATGATCATTTTAAAAAAAACAATAATAATAATTCGTTTTCTTTCCATCATTATAAAAGGCCTTCTTGATTATTTCTTTTTTCAAATTTTATTTTGAAAGAAAAAAAAACCGAAATAAAAAAAATGAGGAAGAAAAAATATATATCGAAAAACCAAAAATCGTTAAATCGCTTAATAATATACTAAAATATAGCTTAAGATTGGGAAAATAATCTGTGAGAAGTTAAATTCCAACAAAAATTTCATTTTCATTAGCACCCTCATAAAATTGACCTCCACAAAGTGGACTGAAATGTTGCTTAATATTGCGATTTCCTTTTATTGCGGTTACGAACACTCACAAATGATGAGTATATGTAAAAATGTGGCTGCAATCTCTAAGATTTAAATGCTGAAAATCTTGTACTTATTTATATCTTTTCAGTGAAGTTTTTTATCTTGATCAAACCGCAGACGCGTGCGAAACAGCCAATCGGCGGGCCTCATTTAAACCGTTTCCGTAAGGCCCCATGTTAATTTCACAAGGCGATTCAAATGTCTCGAAATGAATGAAAATGATACTTTTTTTTTTCAAGCATTACAAAGGGACTTTGTATTTTTTAATTTGTCAAATAACAAAAAAAATAACTCAATAAAACACTTTTAACTTTGTTTGCACAAAAAAATAGTTGTGCAAACAAAGTTAAAAGTGTTTTATTGAGTTATAATAAACCATGTACAACCAAGTGGAAGCCTTAACAATTAACAACAACAAAAAAATATTTAAAATGTATCAAAAAGCCTACGACAAAAAGCATAGAAATAAAAACGATTAAAAATAACTACTTCTTATTATTATTTTCATGTTGTTTACACCAATTACATACTTCAACACTTCTGCCGGCAATTCAGAGCCTCTTTCCTAATTAAAGTGCAATTGTTGTAATAAGATAATAAACCCGCCGGCAAACGGCTTCCGGAAATTTCATAATTACAGTCTACGTGACCGACGTGCTTTTTACCCCTCCTCCGTACTCATTCGTTATTTTTTTATATCCTCCTTTCTTCCAGACTATTCATTTGTGAATTCCAATTCCCCAACAAACACACCGATTCCAATTAATAATTACCGTTGTTTGACAAGCACCTTCTGGCCAGAGATAAATACACTATTTAATTTATTTTTTTTCTTAGTTCTCGTAATTATCTTTCAATAACGCTCCAAACCATCAGCGCGATCTTTCCGAATCATTAATCATCGGATAATTAATATATGTTGCGTTGTTGGTCGGGAGAGAAACAGTTAGGTGTTAATAAGGGGGATTAATTGGATCGGAATAATAATTATTGTCTTTTATACATAATAATAAATTTATGAACGGAAATTCACGATTTAATAAAATATCGTTATAAATATTACATTCAAAATCGAAGGAATATTTCATCAATTTACTATAGATAATATTTATAGTTGAAAATGTTTGTTGATATGATATGTCGCGGAATAAAACGCGATTTCTTCGAAAATAAAGCATGAGTAAAATCGATTTATTTCAATAATGAAAAAGACAATGAAAATTTAGTTTGAAAGTGCGTCAAGTTGTTATAAAAATAGTGATCGTATTAGCTAATTTTAAATTTTTAATCATACATTTCATTGAAATGCATAAATGAAGATTTTATTATTGAATGTAATCGATTATTTCGCTCGATTACTGAAATAACAGATTTTGTCCATCACTCAGCGTGAGTGACCCGCATAGCATGGGTGCTATGAATATCAGGACGTAGCGTAAGGTAGGAAGGATGGTGCAGCATGCGTGTAAAGTGCTATTGGGCGAGACCGCCATTTTTGTATGCGAACTATTTGGCGCCACATTTAAAATTCAATTAAGCAGTCTCGATTTACGCGAAGTGTTTGATGTCACGCTGAGATACTCCTCTAAAATCAATTAAAAACGAGCTTCTTAATTAATAATTTGGATAAAATAAACTAAAAACTGCTGTCAACACTCGTAGCTAATTCAAATGTGCAAATGAGGTTATTTTTCTAGGGTGTAAACAGTGCGCGTAATACTTACAAATACCACCGCAAGACGTAGCATTAATTTCGAATACTTACCCCCGCCCCGCATCTAATATTTCAACCTTGGATAATTCAAATGTGTAAATGAGGTTATTTTCTAAACTGTAAACGCGCACAATAGTTACAAATACCACCACAAGAAACAGCACTAGTATCGCATATTTACCCACGCCCCGCAAGTGGGTACACCCCGCATCCAATGGCCAAACCTTGGTTGCTATCCGACGATCGAGCTTAATAGTTATTAGATGTCATAAATGGTCTCTTTAAAACATATTTTTCTAAAATCCATTTATTACATTTATTGTGCACTGGATCGTTCTTATTTTGTACATGTTGCCAAATCTTTGAATTTTCTATCATTTCCATTTATGCTATTTGCTTATTTGTGGAAGTCGACATCCCCGAGATGTGTGCGTAAATTGTATCTTTGTAATTTTTGTAAATACTGAATATACGGAGCGTTCCTCTAACTTTCAAAAAAATAAACATCTAAAACACAAAAAAGTTTTTTTCTTCGAAATAATGGGACTTTTCAAATTTTGATTCGTTTAAATTAAGCCTTTACAATGGGGTGAATCAAAATTATTAAGTTGAATTAAAAAATAATTACCTACACACGAACACTTACTATAATCTTGTGTTTTCTTCTTTTAAGAAAGATAAGAAAACACCTTGCAGGTGGATTCGTTATAATCGATTTTCTTCCGAATAAATTTGAAAATAAAAAAACACAAATATTGTTGAAAATATTAATAAAAGCTTGAGATATTTAATTAATCATAAAATAAATTATTCACGGTAAATTAAGATAATTTGAATTGATGAGCCCCATTTATATGGAATCTTATGGGAGCGGACTAAACGAGAGGCGCCGATCGACACTTTTAAATGCGTCTTTGATTAAAATAAGATAACTTTGTAAACAGCGATCGAAAGATGGAACTTGAAGAATCAGATTTAGAAAGGATTTAGCTATATTTCGCCAAAAAATAATTTAATTGGTTTTCTGATTGTTTGCAAATATTCTCAAAGTTGGACAATTTTTTCGCTTATATTTTTAAAGACCAAATTAAACGCCAGCTGTATGAAAAACGTTCCATATTGCTTAAATATTTACAGTTGATGCTCCCATTAATTAGAAACAATTGCGTTTGAAGTTATTTCAGATTATTCACTAATTTTCGTCGTTTTTTTTTTCATGCTCCTTGAAATGTTGATTTTTTTTTCTGTCGAAAATATAAAAAGTGTATTTTATTGCTATAAAAAATATTTCTGGTTCATTATGGTCATTCGATTTGATTTGATTTTGGTTTGAGCGGTATTTATGTGATCGATGTCAGACTTGTATTCCCCATTATATTCAACCTCTTTGTTCATTGTTTAGTAATTTAACCTACGATTTCTTTGATTGTTTTGAATTCTTGGTCGAAATTTAAGCGAAATTTGGAAATACATTTATTTGTAAGGAAATCAGTTTTGGTTAATTAAGATTTTATTTGAATTAGATTTACATTAGAGCAAGTCGCGCCGACCAACGGTTCTAGACGCAATGTTGATTAAAATAAAATTACCTTTTTTACAAATAGAAAAGAGTATTCATTCACTTGATCACAGTTATTTAAATATATTAAATAAAAATTATTTGAAAATAATTAATAAATTATTTTCATATTTAGCTCTGTGACTTATGACTTACGTTACGTAAGTACGTTAAACAAATGCACATTAAAACAACTACTTCCCGGGCAAATACCCACGCCGGACATTGAATTACATAATGTACACCTGCTGTTGCACCTCAATAAAATATTGCATAATGCAACAAATTTTTGATCCGAGAAAATTTTAATGTAAAAACAACAAAAGGAACGTTACTTAATATAAGGCCATATGCAGACACGTGTTTCGGGATCTATCCCTCGTCAGTACAGCTATGCCTTATATAATTTAAAGATGTTAAAATAAATCAATTAAATTAGTTCAAATACAATCAGCAAAATTAAATCAATTATATTAAATCAAATTAAACTAAATCAATTTAAATTAAACCAAATTAATTCAATTTAAATCAAAAACGAATAAAATTAAACGAAAACAATTGAATCAAATTCTTGTATGCGTGGGTATTTGCCCGGGAAGTAGTTGTTTTAATGTGCATTTGTTTAACGTACTTACGTAACGTAAGTTATAAGTCACAGAGCTAAATATGAAAATAATTTATTAATTATTTTCAAATCATTTTTATTTAATATACCTTTTTTACAGTTTCGAGAGAACGTTGAAACTTAAATTGGATTCGGAAAGGATTTAACTATACTTCACCAAAATATCGTTAATTGTTTTGTGATTGTCTACAAAAATTCCCAAAGTTGGTCTATTTTTTCGCTCACTTTTTAAAGGCCCAATTTAAACGCCTGCTGTAATAAAATTATTTGTTCTATTATGCTTAAGTTTATACAGTTGATACTTCCATTTATTGGAAACATTTTAGTATAATTTGAAGTCATTCCTCGAGTTTCCAATTCTTCACCAAAATAGACTTTTTTATTTTAATATATTCAATTTTCGATGAAAATTGTTTTCATTCGAAATATTCCAAAATAAATCACAATGAATCTTCAAGATGTTAGAAAGTATGTGGGATATTTATTCTGCCCGAAAAAATATTTTTCGGTTTATTAAAGCAATTTGAATTAGCGAGTTCGATTAAAACTTAAACCGTCCCCATAAGTTTCCGTGTATATGGGAAAGGTTTAAGTGAGACAGATCAAAGACGCTTTTGGATGCGACATTGATTAAAATAAGATAACTTTCTTCACAGATGCGATAG
The DNA here is from genome assembly GCA_963082785.1 of Philonthus spinipes. NCBI lineage: Eukaryota > Metazoa > Arthropoda > Insecta > Coleoptera > Staphylinidae > Philonthus > Philonthus spinipes. The sequence continues at coordinate 11,816,634 of OY720306.1, forward strand.
AGTATTGAAATGTCAAGGATAGGATTCAGGAACGGATCATCTACATTTCACAAATGAATATTTAAATTGTGGTTTTTGTGCTTCTTTAAAAAAAAATCCCAAGATGATGATTTTGGTTGCTCATTTTCAACGGTTCAATCTACACACCTGCAGTACGAAAACTATTTCTTCCTGGTGCTCTCATTCAATAGGAACATTTTGGTATAATTTGATGTTCTTCCGCAATATTCGGATTTTACACCAAAATTATTTTTTCCTTTAAAATTCTGCAATATTTGATGATTTTTTCATTAGAAAAAATTAAACACTCGTAAATGTGTTAGAAAGAGCGTGAATTATCTATTTTGACTATTTTTTTTTTATTTATTTGAATAACAAACTAAAAATCATCTCTGAATGATGTAAAACATCTACCTAAATAAAAATATGTTTGTGAAGAATCAATCAATCAATGTCCATTATGTTCAATGATGATGTTCACCTTGTAAACAAAATGCATAATAAAAAAAAGTTTGTGAAGAAAGGTTTTTTAAAACTTTCATTCTATATTTAATTATGTTTACTGAATAATAATATTGTATTGAAAATGTTTACAACAATAAAATTGTAGTATATGAACAGTTCCTATACTAGAATTTTGATGTACTTGCTATTTTTTTAAATATTTTTCTATGCACAGTATTTATGATTTTAAATAAAATAAATTAAAACTACCATTTGATTTGATTTGATCTTGCTTTGCGCAGTATTTATGTGATCGATAGACTTGTATTCTCCATTCTATTCAACCTCTTTGTTCTTTGTTTAGTAATTTAACCTACGATTTCTTTATTTCTTTCATTGCCTTAAATGACGATAAATGATGAAACAAAATTACAGTATTAAATATTTGAAAAATAATGATATTACTAAAATCGAAACTAGTCGGAGAAAATAGACATATTTTAGTGAAATAAACCAAGTGTTATTTATTTTAAAAAAAATTAATAAATCATTTTTTAATTGAATTGTTTAACACTTGCGTCACTCACTAGCAGTGACTAATAAATTTGCAGTACGCATTAACGTAATTACGTTACTGCGATTTAAGTTAAATCGCCCGCTAATGCCATAAGCACATACATATTGACATATTGGTCTTAATAAATATGTCAAATACGAGTGCAGAGGTCGGCGAATGATTTATATACCGTACCAGTTCGCGATTGTTTAATTGATTGTATCGATTCGTGTCGAGGCCACTTGGCGAATTGAAAATAATTGTCCGACGTATGCGTAAAGGTATTACAACAAAAATTAGGTATTTTTATCGTTAATATCTGAGGCACTAATTTTTTGGCAATTTTATTTAGAAAATCGATGGTTTGGTTTGAAGCTTTTTGCAGGTCGAAACACCTGATTTTCACAAGCTAGAAGTTGTTAAGCTTGTTGGAAGATGTGAAGAAGTTATAAACATAATAATGTTTTATTTACGGACTGGCCATTTTCAAATCATCATACATTTTGTAATTTCATATATAAAATATTTTATTTAGTCTTATATAACATCGTTATATGTCCTCTCTACTTCTCAGTGTGAGGTGATATAATATATATTTAACAAAATATATATATAGTATCTATCTATACTTGTGTTATTTTGTTAAATATATATTATATCACCTCGCACTGAGAAGTAGAGAGGACATATAATATATAAGAGTATATCCATTTAATTAAGGTTTTTTTTAAATTATAATTAAACATTAATTATTGAATAAGTCTATTCATTTTCCGTTCTGATCATAATCTGTGGTATTAATAATAAATTTTAAATAATAATGTGAATATTCATCATAACAAACAGCAACTGTCTCTACCATTTAATAAATTACCATAATTGATTACGAGTTCATTGAAAGACATAATAAATTATGCATAATTAACCACACTCGCGCGCATACTAATACATAATAATAAACCATATCTTTAAAAAAAACTTAAATCAATTTGTACACAGGACAATTAAGCATGTCATCACGTCCGCGAACGTTTCGCCCGGCTTCGGAATCGTTAATCAGCGAGCCGATCAAACACAAACCTCCACACACCGAATTGTTTAATTTCCAATTTCTTCTCCTCTATTCCTGGTCATGTATTGTAAACGCAAGCACCAAGTTCACTGTTCGTTACATTAAACAAGGGGGCGAGCTTAAATCCGGACGCGGAGAGAAGAAAGTTTCCAATTTGTTCAATGCTGTATAAAGCGAGTGCAATTTATAACGGCGGAATAAACCCGGGTTTATTTATTGCGCCGCATTAATAACGAGGTAGTTAAGGTATTATCGATTCTTTTCCCGGGCAAATTGTGTGTTTGCTTTGGAAATGAGTTGAAGAGAAGTAGTAAATATTATCCCGTCTATCGTTTCGTTGACTCCTTTTTTTTTTTGTTTCTTCATGTTGATCGTGTATCAATCGAGTTGCCTTATTTGTCGAAATGTGTGCGTGTGTGTTTTCCTTATTTATCGGTTGATTTTCTAATATATGTTTCGAAACAAACCATTTTTTATGATAACTAAAAATATATCATAGAAAAAAGGATTCATTCTCTTAGTCACAGTTATTTCAATAAATTAAATTAAATTTATATATACATACATCTTTATTCAGGTAATTTTAACAATATAACATAAATAATTACAATACATCACCTACATGTAGCCTGTCTGGGCTATCGAACAGAGGTCTTTCTGTCCAATTATTTAATTTATATAAAAATAGATATATTACTTTGTTGTAAGGACAGAAAGACCTCTGGCCGATAGCCCATAAAAATAATGAGTTGTCATAGTGTTGATGTTTGTCCTAAACATCAACACCATAACAACTCATTATTTATATTTATTAAGACTTTAATTAGAGATAGAAACATACTTTCCGATATACATTTATTTCAATAAAAAAATAGGAGGAGAAAAAAACAACCATTTTTATTTAAATAATTAAAGTCTCCACAACCAACATAAAGAAGATATCAACATGCAGCTTTAACTATGCAATCATTCTCAAACGCCTTTAATCCGAAACGAGACAGGAATGCGCCGTCAAAAATATTCGCTAATTACACACTGCTACATTTCCACACTTACATAAATTTCAGCCTTTGAGCTCGGTTGAGTGTACTCGACTATCCCAGAAATAGACATTTTATAAATGACGATAATGGATTATTTGCTTTGGCATTCGCAAACGGCTCTACAAATATATAAGTCCATGCGAATCGAGTCGTATTTTAAGGTAATGAACATCGCAAGCCCGCTGGAAACTTTCAAAAAGGAGGAAATGTTTGAAAAGCAGGCAATTAAAAAATTCGTTGCGAAATACAATATTATGAATTATAAAATATTTTTGATAAACTATTGAGTTTATTAATCATAATTCTATGGGAGAAAACTTTATTTTTCATTTTCAAATAACACAAAGAAAATGTTATTTGAAAATGAAAGAATTAATAATAATATTTTTTTTTATTTGTAATGCCCCATCTCCTCCGTTACTCCACTGTGAAATTGATATAAGTATCCACGCTCGTACATCTTAAAAAAAAGCTGAACGAGCCCGAAGACCCCTCAATCACACTTCCGTTTATTTATTATTCTTATTATTAATCTCAACGAAAATAAAATATTCTTAGAAACAATATAAAATAAATATAATAATATGTCTTTATTTTCAAAGTGTCAGAATATGATATAGATGAATATAATACTGATAAATTAATTAAAATAAAAAACACATTCACTTGAAATTTTCGACAAATTTAAATTCTTTTGTAAACTGGCTAATAACCCCAAAAAGGCTGAAAATTTAAAGTTATTCAATTTAATGTGTGATTTTGTTTGTTTTCTTCAGTTTTAGAGGACACGTATGCTAACAGCAAAGAAACGTCAGAAAACTGTATCTTTGCTTATTGACTGTTCACTCCTGCGCATTCTTCTATCCATTATAAGAATTAAGAGATTTCCACAAAACCCTTGATGTATTTCACTTATTTTATTTTATTGTATTTCAACAAACCATATCATTTTTTATATTTTAATTTATTTAAAAAAATATTTTTCATGAAGTGTTAAGTGAAAACTACACTATCATAAGAGGTTCTGCATTCAAATAACTTAGCAGTCATTACCTATTAATTTCATTATATCTTTTAATTTTCTTTTCTAACTTAAACTAGTAAATTGACGTAATAACCGAAAATTAACGATTTATTTTTTATTTAGACTGATACTTTATACTTGGTAGAAAAAAATGTATATACATATTCGTATTATTAAATTCAAAATATTGGCTCTTTTTTTCAAACGATTATTTCCATTTTACTATATAGTTATCTCTTTCTACTAAACCGCAACCTTAATTCAATTTATTGTCTATTAATTTAAATTAAAAAATATTTCACTAAGCATAAGTGAGAAATTACAGCAAGTTTTCAGAACGGAGCGCCCTAGGCTGTTCAAGAATTTACGGGCTGTTTCTATCCTCGCGACATCCATTTCTTGCTTGATAATATTTTTTTACTTTAAAAAATATTTAACTAAGTATTAAGAGAGAAACAATAGCATCTTAAGAAGTTTCCAAAACTAAATATCTTTGGCTATTGTAGAAATTACGATCTGTTTCTATACTCATGACATCCATTTTTTGCCTATTAATTTAAATTAATAAATATTTCACCAAATATTAAGTGAAAAACTACAGCATCCTGAGAAGTTTCCAGAATGAAACTATCTCTGGATATTTTAGAAATGATGAACTGTTTTTATCGTCGTGTTTTTCATTTATTGCCTGTTAATTTAAAGTAAAACATATTTCACTAAGTGTTAAGTGAGATAGTATGTCATCAAAATAACTTTTCAGAACAGAATCCCTCTGCCCGTTTTAGTAAAGCTGTTTCTCGCGTCTCCCATTTATTGCCTATTAATTTAAATTTAAAAAAAAACACTCATTTTAAGTGAGAAACTGCAGTACTATAAGAAGTTTTAAGAACAGAGCGCCTTTGGCTGTACAAGAATTGACGAAGTGATTCTATCCTCGCGACATCCATTTCTTGCCTGTTCATTTTTTAATTTCATTTTTAAATTCATTTCATTTAAAGCAAAAAATATTAAACTAAGTAAGAGAGAAACTATAGCATCATAAGAACATTCCAAAACGAAATGTCTCTGGCTGTTATAGAAATTAAGAGCTGTTTCTATACTCGCGATATCCATTTCTTGCCCATTAATTTAAATTAATTAATATTTCACCAAGTATTAAATGAAACTCTACAGCATCATAAGACGTTTTCAGAATGCGGTATCTCTGGTGTTTTAGAAAAGATGAACTATTTCTCTCTCCTTGCGGCTTCAATTTATTGCCTATTAATTTAAAGTAAAAAATATTTCACTTAGTTTTAGGTGAAAAACTGTATCATCGTAAGAACTGTCCAGAATGGAATGCCTCTGATTGTTATACAAATGTAGAGCTGCTTCTATACTTCCATTTATTACCTAAAATTTGAATTAAAAATATTTCACCAAGTTTAAGTTGAAATTACAACATCCGAGGAAGTTTTCAGACTGGAGCGCCTCTGGCTCTTCAAAAAATGAAGAGACGTTTCAACCCTCGCGATTTCCTTTTTTCTTGTTGTATTATATAATGTTCTATACATTATGCAATATTTTATTGATATGTAACAGCAAGTGTACATTATGTAATTAAATGTCCCGCGTGGGTATTTGCCCGGGAAGTAGTTGTTTTAATGTGCATTTGTTTAACGTACGTAACGTAAGTCAAGAGTCACAGAGCTAAATGTGGAAATAATTTATTAATTATTTTCAAATCATTTTTATTTAATTTATTCTATATTTTCGTTACATTTACTGCACATGTTTCAGATTTTTAAAATTATTAAAAAAAAAACAAAAGTGTATTCACCTATAAATTCCCCATTTTTATGTTAATATATTTTTTCTGCATAGGCGTAACTAAAGTCCACAAAGTGGAGACTGATGTTCAAACTAAAAATTATAATATATACTTTCAAGTAATATTTTTTTAAATAGAAAAGAGTATTTATTCATTCACTTGGTTTATTTAAATATATTAAATAAAAATGATTTGAAAATAATTAATAAATTTCTCACAGAGCTAAATGGGAAAATAATTTATTAATTATTTTCAAATCATTTTTATTTAAAATATTTTTTTTTAATTAATTTCGTGTCTAAAAAAAGATTTTAAATGTTTATGTAGTGGTACTACTGTATTCCATACTTAATATTAATTGATGTGGACCATCATCAATATAATCAATATAATGATATTAACAGAATTATACTGTAATATTAAACCATGGTAAATTTTATAAGCTTTCAATTGTTATTAATAAAACAAATAATATTTTGTTTAAGTTTGAATATCAATTCCGGCTTAACGGTTAATATAGTTAGGTTCGACTATTTCCCAACATTAACGGGACACCCTGTATATTCTGTTATAGTTGTAAATCATAACAAAATAGCAATTGGGAGGGGGGATTTCGTTTTGTTTGATTGCATGTAGTCTATCCGTTTAAAAATTCAATTATTTTTGTGTTCACACACACACACATAAGCAGAGATGCAAACGTGTAGATAAAACTGTTATTGATTTCACGTGCGGACATGTATGCAAACTTTTCTACGTGATACCAGGAAATTGTAGTCGATTTGCAAATAATGTAATCGGCCGTATATCAAATGAAAATAGTACGAGTATCCAATTTTCAATACGGGCCGCAATCGGGCATTGTACGACCGGAATCTAATTCGCCCGCGGAAATTTTCGCACGTTTCAATTTCACCATGGAGAATTAGTAATTAGCACTTTGATTGAAATCGGATGCATTCACATGTTGTTTAGAGATTATTAAGTATTCATTACAACCACAAGTAGTCCATATTGATTAATGTATTCTATAAATTTCTCCCAAAAAAAAATGCTTTAAACTTTTTTTCTCTTAAAAATTGCTTCAAATCTACATTTCTATGAAACCCTTCTCCATCTATGGCCTTAACCTAAATGTCCTTATTTCCCCTTGTTCGCGCCAAATACGCGAATTTTATTTGAAAATATTTTCAATTTATTTCTTCCTTTTATTTGTGTCAGTTTATATTTTATCTAGTATCTTTTGTTATTTTCACGTTCTCTAAAAAATCGTATCTTTGTAAGAATGCTATTGTGTTTGGGGCCAAACTGAGATTTTATGATCAACGAGCAAGGACGAACCGTCCGTTAACGGGGAATTAGCCCTTTGTCAAAATTTTTGCGCGAACAAGGGTGCTGGCACGGACGTGTCTAACAAAAGGCAACCGGGAATGGGCAAACAGCATCGAAAATTCTGGAAACCTTTATAAAATCTCAGATTTGGCCCAAAAGTGCTTGTTGACCTTCTACATCTTATCTCCTTTTAACTCGTGCTAAAAAATCTCCATCTTTGTATATTAATTTCTCCTTCCAAAACATCCCCCACCAACCAACCATCCTCTTTTCGTTTAATTTTTGATTTTACTCTGCCACTTCTTCCACGTCCTCAACACGAGTAAGTTCTAATTTCTCACTATCGTAAACTTTGTTAACTTGTAAATTTTGTTTGTATTTTTTCACTTGTAAACCTTTTAGTTAAATTCTGATTTTGTTTGCTCAATGTTATTATTCATTTATCATTATTTAAACTTTATAATTTATCTTGATGCACGTTTATTTAATAATTATATTTTGTTAAGATATAACGTGTTTAATTAATTAATTTAAAAAATCGATTAAATTTCGTGAACACCCCTAGAAATTGCTTTAAAACTACACGTTTGCGACATCCTTGCCCATTTAGGGCCTTAATCTAAATATCCTTATTTTCCCTAAAAATTGCTTTAAACTCATACTTTTACCACACCCTTGCTCACCTACGGCCTTAACCTAAATGTCCTTATTTCCGCTGAAAATTGCTTTAAATCCACACTTCTGAGACATCCTTGCCCATTTGGGGCTTCAGCCTAAATATCATTATTTGTCCTGAAATTGCCTTAACTCACACTTCTACGACACCCTTGCCAATCTGTGGCCTTAACCTAAATATCCTTATTTCCCGTAAAAATAGTTTTAAACCCATACTTCTACGACACCCTTGTTTATCTATGGCCTTAACCTAAATACCCTACGCAGCTCAATGCGGCAACTTTTTTTCTAAATTGGAAAAAAAAAATCGACAACAATTTGCTTAAAATATGGTCAAAGGCCATTATTAAAAAAAGAGAAATAATTAATCTGTTGTGTTCTCTGTGGAACACCAGAAAAAAAGCCGAAGGAACAATTGTTCCTTCACGCAAAAAAAGGCGAACTAACCTTTCATCAGGCATTGAATTTATAACACACTAGTCTGATGAATTTCGAAAGACTGAATTGGTAATCACTAATTATCCGAGGGCACAGCCAAGAAAAAAAAAAACATTAATGCGTGATTTTGTAACTGTTAACGGATTAATAATATTCAGCCGACATAGATTGATACATATTTTTTTGTATCCATCAATAGTGGATATAAAAATTCTTATATCAACCCAACTCCACTTAATGTTGAAATGGTCTGGACAGAGATTCGGAGACATGCTGTATTGAGGACAATTTAAGGAGTTGAGTTGGATACAGAAAATCCTGTGTCAATCCAACTCAACTTCACAATCTTAACTTTAACTAGAGTTGGGTTGGATACAAAAACAATTCTATATCAACCCAACTAAACTTAATGTTAAGATAGTCTATATAGAGATTCGGATACATATCGTGTTGAGGACAATCTTAACATTGAGTAGAGTTGGGTTGGATACATAAAATCCTGTATTAACTCAACTTAATGATAAGATTGCGCTCAATATATTGCGTGTTCAACTATGATTGCAGACAAGTTAAATTATTCTTTTCATGTTGGTACAATTGATATTATGAACAAAAAATCCCATAGATTGCCATTGACGTAGCAGCTCGCATACGATACTCCTATAAAATGATTTGCGCTCATATTGTTTGTATTTTTGCGTCTACTGTCTTTTCCATTATTGTTTAGTGTTAATTTTTATTTTGCAATGTTTCATATCTTGTAAGCAATCTGTAACTGGTGTCGTCCGTTGTTTGAAATAAATAAATAAATTACACATTAAAATTTGTAAGCACCTTAAAATTAAAAACAAACCTGTTTGAATTGAAAGTTTTCTTAAAAAAATTTTTGGACTTTATACAGATCGTTGTTGAATGTCCCCAACAATCTCTTCTGTTAAGATGGTCTGTCTTCCAGTTCACTTGCCCTTACAGATACATTTTTTTTTGTCAAAACGGTCAGCAATGCGGGTTTTATGCGAGACAAATGTTGTGTAAGGAAAATCGACTTGATTAAATAGATTCAGACACAACTGTATTGAGTATACCCATGTACCATATTCATTGACAGTTGCACTTCGATAATAAGCCTTTAGGATAAAAGCATCATGCTGTGATCTAAACTTCACGGTAAATAAAAATGATTTCACTTAAACTCTATAAACTTAAAATAAAACTTAAATTGTATATTTTTAACCTTAAGAACATTAAATCATTTACCACAAAACAATGATTTGCGCAAAGTAGTCCTGATAAGAACTGATGTCTATGAAAGAGTAGGTAAAAAAAACTAAATTCGAACAAATAATGAATACAATGATAAAATTCGACGCACGACACTGCTAGTGTCAAATATTGTTACTCATTATTCATTTTTCCTGGACATGAACTTGAAGCGATAAAACTCCCTACATTTTTCGGCGGGAAATTTAACTTATCTACAATCATTACTCAACATATTCTATTTACTCTATTCCAGATGCTGTTATTTCATAAAACTCAATCTCAATTGAGTAGCCGCAGAGATTATACTTGATGAATATTGAGAGTACTTGAAATTATATCAAGTTAGGTTTAACATAAAATTAATATCATATAGTCGGTCATATCATTATCCTGGCTAACAAGAACACTAATGCAGCAATTTGTTTGAAGCTCCCTCTCGTCCCATTACATAAATGATATTCCATAAACAGCTCGCTTTACGTAATGACGGTTTTTAACAGTACAAATCACACACTTATCGCCGCCGATTGATATAATATGTTCCGATTTTTTTTCTCTTCCTCGTGTAATGCTGCCCAAATTGCCATGCTCGGAATGTTCGTTCCGATTTATTGCCATCAATTTGATCTCATCAAATATTGGTTCAAATAATGTGTATTAATAATAGAAATTCTGGATTGTGAAGGCTTTTACTTTTATTGTATTATACAATAAAAATAAAAGCCTTTTATTATAAAATAAAAAAATACCAATGAGCAACTTTATACAGAGTGATCAACAATGGTTGCAGATTGAGGCAACGAAATACGCATATAGGTAGGTAGGATCATATGAAAAGAAAATGCCCCAGATTTCCATTTTGTTTGCTACTCCAACTTTTTATATATTAACTCTACTTTCATTTTTCCTTAGTATGAACTTGGAACGACAAAACTGCCCAGATTTTATCGGCGAGAAATTTAAGTTATCTACAATCAACAATCACTTTGTACAATTTGTTAGAGGATTTAATAGCAATTGCAATAAATTTATTTATTTATTTTTACTGTTTTATATTTCATGTTAAAAAAAGTTTCACTAAGTTTCAATCCACTGAGTAAAATGGACACGAAAAGCTTGGAATCATTTACCCTTTCCTGTGTTTTTTTTTTCCATAAATATACCATTAAACCATTTTGTAAGATAATAATTTAACTACTTTGTAAGAACATCTATTTTCTCTCTGTCTTTTTTTCTGATTAGTGTCTATTCAAATTAAGCTCTTCGAATTGAATTGAAGCCTGAACACGTCGGATGATGCAACGCGGTGCCACCCAGCGAGCCTAATGTACACATCAATAATAATTAGCATAATAATAAAATAGTTACTTAAGCAACTCAGAAAACCATTAACCGTCGTTAAAAGGAATTTATTAAACGAGCAACGAGCGCCGATTCCGGAAGCTGCATCCCGGCCCGTAAACGCTACATAAATTAAACCATTAATACCATTAAAACAGTCGGCGACTCGGGCAAAAATCACTTCCATTCTTAATTAAATTCCTGCACAATGGTTAATTATTCGGAACATTCGGTAATTTGCCGGGCGCTGATTTATTTAAATTTGTTTTTATTTAAGGGAAAACGGAATGAAATCAATCTGATTAATTTAATTGCTTTTAATTTTGTAAGCTCAAATGTAGCGTTTGTAATTCGGTTATTGTGACAACAGCTTTGCTTTGAGGTAGCCATAAATTAATGTAATACAGAAATAAATAAACCTTAAGAAACAAACTTAGTACAATGTTTGAAACTTTACAAACGTTGCGGAATCACGTTTATAAAGTTTCAATTTATAATTTTCAAGGAATTGTAAGACGTTGAAATTTTAAATATTTTATGAGCGATGATATTACATCGCAATGGAGGCATTAATAAACTCGTTTTAGAGTACTCACAGCCTAATTACAATGTGTATTTTATAGTTACTGGCATCGAATTGCGAATTTGAATGATTTTACGGTAACAAAATTCATCAACTATGGACATTGTTTTAGGTCATGCAGCTTTGCCATTAAGAGGAATTACGCAGTGAAATCAATGAAAATGGGTGCTGAAAAGGCGCATTTTTTAAAATAATAATAACTTTTTTATCCAAACAGAAAAATACAAATTGAAAATAGAAAAGAGTATTTACTCACTTAGTCACAGTTATTTAAATAAATTAAATAAAACGTAAGTCAAAAGTCACAGAGTTAAATGTGGAAATAATTTATTAATTATTTTCAAATCATTTTTATTTAATTTACAGATTGAAAAAAAAACTCTAGAAACGCGCACGATAAGTATTCTTCGTCCACGAGTACTTTTCGTATGTCTTTCAAGAGAAATTTCCGCCTTTGCTCCACCCATTTTCATCGATTTGACTGCGTATTTTCCCTTAATGACAACTGTCTGTGTGATCTAAAACAATGTCCACAGTTGATGAATTTTCATCAATACAAAATTGTAAACACGAGCAAAAACATAATATATTTGACAATTCGACCGAAATTAATAAATTACTGAATCATGTTTATACTTTCTTCCTAAAGAATGAAAAAAAGGAGTCAATATTAAAAAAAAAAAAACAAATAATAATAATGATCTGAATGATTGTAAGAATTGGTGTGGGATTTGTCTTACTCCAGCAGTCTCCAAGTTGATGTTAAAGATAATCTTGAACCAAATCAAATAAACAGGGCATTTATTCTTGAAAATTAGTACACGTTTCGGTCGAACGCAACTATCAAATTCACATTTAAGTCCATAGCTAAGTGACAGATTTCGTACGAGCGAAAGGTAGAATCAATTTCAGGAATAACGGCCCAGTTGACCGCATTTTGAGTGATGGACAAGCTGGCTTCGCGCGGGTTTCCTTTGTAGAGACCACATCAAGGTTCGAGTTGTTATTGAGCAGTCCACTGAGTGGAGATCCCCAAAATTTTCTCAAAATTGACGAATATTAGATGTATATTCATCAATTTTGAGAAAATTTTGGGGATCTCCACTCAGTGGATTGCTCAATAACAATTCGCACCTTGATGTGGTCAGCATTGATTGGGAATACATCTGGATAGCCTTAGGTAGGAGAATTGTTATGCTTCTCCTTCGTAAGGCTCGTTTTCCATGATTTAGGAATCCTACCAGGAAGTTGAATGTCTCGTCTTACACAAGGATAAGCTATAAGATCTTTTTGAGGTGCGTGAGGCAAGACTGTATTTTATCACCTATTCTATTATTGATCGTCATTAATATTGATCACTGCAATAAATGTATTAGACGGTTTTTTTTTATGTCTTAGAAAAGTTTCCTCAGTGTTTGGGCGATATATGTCTTCTTGCAAGCAAATCCGATCACGTAGCTCAAACAACTGATGCTTTCCATAGCGTAATGAGGGGCTTAAAATCAACGTTTCCAAGACTAAAAAGGTCAGCTTGGATGCAGGAAGATAACGCAAATTTATATTTCAGGACAGGCAGTCGAATAAGTGGACAACTCGCTATCTCGGAAAAGTAGTAACAGTATATGACGGATCTTATCCAGATGTTATGCCTTGCATTAACAAGGCGCAGGCAAATTTCTTCACTCAGACTCCCTTCTGGAATAATAACATCATGTCTAAAAAATCAAACTCCAGACAACCATCGTGAAGTATTTGATTTTCTATGGATGTTCAACTTGGAAGGTGATCAACGAGATAACAACCAAATTGCAATCTTTCTTAAGTCGGTATCAACGAGGCAGATTGTGCATATGCAAGCCGGAGGTCATTTTTAATAAAGGTAGGAATAGGATCGAAATTGAAATAAGATAGTGAAAGTGGCAATGGATAGGTTGGAAAAGGAGATAAAAACATTGCTAGAAGGCCATGCAAGACGCACTAAGAATACATGGAAAAAAAAATCGTTCAAAAAGAAGACAATTCGGTAGACATACCGTGATCACAACTTAAAATTGTCCAAAAAAGGACGTTACGTCATGTCCCACAAGGGATTAAAAGGAACGAGAGATATGTTAATAAATTGTTAAGCAGTAAAATGTACTAAAGATCATGCTCTTGCAGGATAGAGCTGTGGAATATGGCGTAGCGTAAATATCTCTTGATTTTGCAGCGAATAGGCAATGTCTTCAACATGTCTTATAATGAAAAAAATAATTGGTCCACATCATATACCCTTTTTTTTAATTCCTTAAGTTCCACAGCTTTCTGCTGCTATTAAATGTGGTACAATGTAGAATTTTTTTTAAAATTCCTTAAGTTCCACAGCTTTCTGCTGCTATTAAATGTGGTACAATGTAGAATTTTTTATTGCCAAGCACGGATACTTAAGATTTTTTTATTTAGTTATTTATTTACGGAATCTCCATTATACAATATACATTTTATTTACAAAATCTAATAAATAATATCCTAAGTCTAATTGGTGTATGCAGTCCCAAAATGGTCCAATAAAGTCCTATCAATATTAAGATAAAAATGCTCAACTTTACTACTGATTATGTTTGGTAGATGAGTAATTGTACAGGGTTATTATAAATGATGTACTCTTTTAAATGTATGTATTTTTAAAATACAAATCCAAAATCTTTGTAGAAAATTCAAAGATTTTTTTAATACATATTGAATATTTATATTCAATATTCACTGTTTGATGCACGACGGGATATCAAAGCTCGTCTTATACACGAGAAAACTGGATAGGTCACAGAAAAAATGAAGATCTGGCTCTATACTTCTGGCCACTGAGATCTCCTGATGTGAAGTTTGCAAACTCCATATGCAAACATTGTGTTTGTTGAATTTTCCACTAAGGTGTAAAGTTGTTTAATCGTTAAATTTTATACGCTACAAAAACGCGTCATCCCTCAACATTGCTAGCACATAAGATCAAAATTCGAGACGCTTCTCTTTGTCAATAGGGTTGAGAGCCTGCACAAGTTGTAATCGGTAGGGCTTGTAAAGAAAACGTCATCTCAGAACTTTCCATATAGTTTGTTGGGGTATTCCAAGTTCACTACTAACTCTATTGGTAAACTTACTTGGACTGCGAAAAGAATTATTTTCAATGCGTCTGACATCACACTCGGTCCGTCTGTGCTTTTACTTCTACACACACGTCCAGTCTGTTAAAATTGTTTAAACCAACGGCTAACGGATTTGATTTTCTAGTTGGTGGTTTAATACCACAGTAGCCACCTGACTCATAACTGACACCTAAAAAAAAACTTGGAAACTTCCCTTTTCAATGCTACAAATATTGTTAATTTTGTTTTTGTACTTTAAAACCTTATGTTTTTAAGATAGATGTTGTATTTGGTTCATGTGTCGCGTACGCGAAAAGAACTATTTAATTTTTGATTTGTACTTTAAGAAATACGAATTTTCAAAAATGAGTCCACCATTTATTATAACCCTGTATATCGATTGAAACATGAAATTTGTTTAAAAATCCGCTTCTGTGTAAGGCTGTCCAAATTATTTCCGATCAATGCTGACAATAGTGTGCTCAAAATTAATGAATATCATGCAATGAATACATTATAATTGCTTAATAATAATAATAAAAAGGTGAAATGCGTTAATTTATAATTGCCGCTATATAAATCTTCATATTCATTTGCCCTAATTTACCAAGAACTTTGCGGAGCACATACATTTTCCTATAATCCTCACTGCAATAACAGCCCCTAATAAAGCCAATTACATTACATGTACAAAACTCGATATTTAATAAAATCCCAATCATTTCATTTTCCCACCATTTCCAACACCGTCAATTAAATCCAAAAGGCAACGATCCAATGCATAACAAGCAGCGAACGTTAATTGCGTAATCACAACCTGAGTAGTGTCAAACCAATCGTTATATCCACGCCGCTTAATCCACTTTGAATTTTAAATCCGAAGCCGCGGTTGCTCAACCAATGGGGAAGGAAAATGATCGCGAGGAGCGAAATCTATTGGGTGTTGATTTTTCGAAAAGGCATTAATTTCCGAGCCGGGCAACGATACGTTACGGTTACGGTCTCAATGATCTTTAATTAATCTTAATTGAGACTTTGCCATTTGCGTTCGCCGAGCAGCGGTGTTTATTGATTAAATTTTGTTTTTGTTGTGAATATGCATTCGGGAAAAAGATATAATTGCGATTTATGCAATGGAGTTTGTTAATCTCGACAGTGGGATTGGTAATTAATTAGGAATGAATTCGCTTCGATTTATGTAAGGCTTTTAATTATCGAGGAATTATTATGGTGTTATTTTCATTCTGATATTTGTTTTTATTTGTGATATTTAAAGCTGATTTTTATACTTCAACAGACATTTGTTAACTTGGTTAATATAATATATCGAGTGTATAACAAAAATCGACGACGAAGTTGGCGTTGGAAGCCTCCAGTCATGTATGTACTAAGATCACACGCGTGAAATGCTGGTTGCGGTTAAACAGTGACAATTGACTTGTCAACATGACTACTAGTACTTTACACGTGCGCGTGTGATATTAGTTCAGACATAACATTAGATTTCCAATTCCAACTTCGTCGTCCATTTTTGTTATACGCTCGATATATATATCTTTATTTTTAGTGACTATAATTTCCATGCATGCTTTCGGAAGAAAGATGCTTTAGCTATTTGCAATGTTTCGGATTAGTGAGGCTCACGCATTGAGCCATCGTAAAAAAAATATTTTATAAAAGTGGATACTGTAAGGGCGGAAATTTCACTGGAAACACCCACGGAAGAGATTTTCACCAACATAAAACAGAAACATTGACTAAAAGTGCAACGTTTTATACATTATAGATATTTCTTGTAAGTACGTGGTTATTTCATTTTTTTATAAAATAATTTACTAATTAAATTTGACACTTGTCTGGTAATTCAGTGAAAACATTAAAATTCTGAGACATTTTAGAAAACATTCTAATGTAATTATTTTTATTACTAATCTCGAACATTTGAAATTGATTACATCTTAATCTGATCCATTTTGTTTGCATCATACTCATTACAATATTAATTCTGGAAGATACCGATCTACCATACGCGACTTTCATTTATACTTCATACGAAACTAAAATGAAAACGAGGAACAAAAATACATATATATATATATATATTAAGTAAAAGTAGATGCTTTAACTTAATATTTCCATTTACATTTCCACTATAATTATCCCTGGAATATACGAGTTAAATTTGCATTCACGTTGATAATTCAATCCGCGAGTCTATAATATATAGAAATATGTAAACTAGCGAGCATGTGACATAAATTTAGACGGGAGTGCGTGAAAAATGTTTCCTCCGGGACCAGCGGAAAGCCGGTTACGAGCGCGATTTATAAGAAACATTTCACGTTATGCATATTCATTACGAAATTAATTAATGTTTACCTAATGAGTTAATTATAATGATTAATACCGACGAGTCGCATCTGGTCGTGATCATGTGACAAACTCGGGCGTCCGCCGGACCCGAGACTTCCCATTATGTCTTGGGCGTAAATTTTGTGATATTTTAACACGACAGGTGCTTATATGCAAAATTTCTTTGTATAATCATGTTGATTATTTAAAAATAAACTGAGTTATCAGCTAAATGGTGATGTTTGAAGGTAAGTCAATGAATTGATTTCTTGTATTATAAATTGGGTAAAATCGCATTCCATTTAATTGACGAACAACAATTTCGCATGTCAATAACATTATTAGCGATACAAAACTAAAAAATTGCACTAGGTGGCGCATTACGCGATTTGATAAAAATTAGAATACAATAGAAGATTAATTCATGTTAATTTACTACAATGTACGACAATTAGTTATTAAATATAAATAGATTTCTAAATCTTAAATGAAAACAAGACTTCACGATACGCTAAGTCTTGCATATTTTTAAATAACAGTTTTTATTTTTGCTAACTGTGTTAAAAAATAGCGTTGAGATACTTTTCAAAACTGTAAAATGCTTCATTTAAGTTTAAATTTCAATCTAAAATCTACTTATTGATTGACAAGTAATCCTTCTAGGTGATTTATTAACAAAAACAATTCCATAGTAATTGGTAGCTATTCTAGATCGATCTGACCTTATGTTTTTAAGATAGATGTTGTGCATATGTCACATGCGCGAAAAGAACTATTTCAACAGTATTGGCACCTTAACCAATACTTTCTACGCATACACAATACTATGAGAAATAGTATTAATGAGAGTAAACAAACAAAAACAATATTTTTGCAATTAAAATTTCATTTAAAATGGGTTTATCTTCAGAAGTTGCATTGGTTTATTTTTTGGGAGATCTATTTTCAAATTCAATTAGTCTTATTAAAGAATTTCAATATCATAAATAAATTCTAATGATATATTTTTGTTATATTAATTAATTAGGAAATAAACAATTTCAAAAATTGAACTACTCTTAATCAGTGGCTTAGAATATAGGGATTATTGCAGATTACAGTAAAGAAAACATCAAATATTGACAATTAAATACTATCAATATATAAATCAACATTCTAATTGTCAATATTTGATGTTTTCTAAACTGTAATCAGCAATAATTCCTATATTCTAAGCTACTGATTAAGCGTAGTTCTCTACGTTGAAGAGTATAATACACTCTCACTTTTTAAATAGTTATTTCCTAATTAATTAATAAAAAAACTATTTATTTTT
Source organism: Philonthus spinipes (assembly GCA_963082785.1). Taxonomy (NCBI): domain Eukaryota; kingdom Metazoa; phylum Arthropoda; class Insecta; order Coleoptera; family Staphylinidae; genus Philonthus; species Philonthus spinipes. Next base: position 11,835,004 of record OY720306.1, read on the forward strand.
TAATTATTTTCGCACAACAATAATCTTAAATATTGATCATATAAAATCAATTGTGCTCAAGAGAAATTAAAAAAGAAGTTACAATTGAAAATTCGCAGGAAGGAAGAAAGAGACTGCGAGCGAGTAAGCCCCTCCCCCTGTCCGGATAATAATTTCCCATTTCACTTGATGCCGGGCCTGACGGGGCTTTTCAGATTTCAGTCTCATCCGGATTTAGGTCACGAACTCTCAGACAAATATAATGCTATTTCGTTAAAATGCTTAGTCCGCAATATGTTGTCGGAAACGTAAGAAGCGTTCGCGGGAAATTTTAACAATAAGTCAGAAAAAAAAAGATTAATTTATATTAATATGTATCTTATAAAGACGATTGAAATATTTCACATTACAGTTTTAATTGAATTAAAAAAAATGAAATTAAATAATTAATTCTATTTGTTCTGCAATTAAAGACTTACGGAGTAAGTAAAAAGGAAATACAAATATCTATTGAAACAACTATTTTCCGGGAAAATATTCAAGCCGGACACTGAATTTCACAAGAGATATAAACCGTTGCATCTCAGCAATATTGATAAAGCAAAGTTTTTTTAATAAAAATAAAAACATAATTAACTATGTACAGAAGGCCATCTGTATACACGTGTTTCGGGATTTATCACTCGTCAGTACAGCTTTACCTTATATAACGGTACGTTTTTGAACATTTTATATAAGGTATAAATGATAAATCCTGAAATACGTGTATACATATGGCCGTTTATATATAATTAATTTTGTTTGTGTGAAATATTTTTGATATGAAAAACGTTGCTATATTAGCATTATTGAGATTCAACGGCAAATACCTCGTGTGTAATTCAATGTCTGGGGTAGGTATTTGCCCGGAAGTAGTTCTTTCAACAGATATTTGTATTTTCTTTATAATTACTTTGTAAGTCTTTAGTTGCAGAGAAATTGAAAACAGAATAATTAATAAATTTTCAAATTCCTTTCTTATTTGAGAAAAATAAAAATGTAATAAGAAAATATACGAATTTTAGCAAAATATGAATCAATACGATCCGGTTCGAAGGACCAATTAATATACAGGTATATAGTATAGTTTGTTGTGAATAGTTGATCATTGAATTTCTGCAACTGAACAGTTTTCATCATTTTTGTCAACGTAAGGAATAAATTAAAGTTATTAAATAAATTTAGAATTTTCTCAAAATTTAAACACACAAATCGAGCAATACTTGAACGATTTAGTAAGAACTTGTACTTGATCTGTGATTATTTCGTGTAAATTAAATTAATTAAATTGTTATGCTTCCATCCGACACCTGTAAGGATATAAGGATTCGAGAAGAAGATATTATGCTTGTTTGCATTTCCCTTAACAAATAAGTAGCATGAATTACACACCCTAAATACTTGTAAAATCAAATTCTAAATGTCATATTAAAAATTGTTGTTCTTACTTTACCAGGCGCATTCACCATATTTTAATATTTTAAATTTAATCCATGATGTAAATTAAATAATTACTTCTAGTCTAGGGCAAGTACCGCGCCAGATATTAAACTGCTCAATGGGCATTTGCTGTTACATGACACATTTTATCCATTGAACATAACCCTATACAATCTATTTGAATGCTTTGCACGTAGAATGATTTATTGATTCAAGTAATCAGTCAAATATCAGTAATGTCATAAACTGTAAGAAATTGTTTTTCTGTTTAAAAAAATCATCTGCGTTTGGGCACACAACTGGTAGTAAATATCAAGTTGAGTTTGAACTTGGCGGTTTTTGACATTAGTAATATTTCAATTAATTACTTGAATCAATGCAAGGAACTTGCTAAACTTATTTCATTAAACATAGGCCTGTATTTATTCTATGTTCTGTGAAATAAATTCCTCACTGTATCATTTAGCAATATTAGATTATAATTCTGTATTAGTATTTTTTCATTGTACAAGAGCGAGTCACTGGTATTTAAGTTCTCGGTGAAAATTTTCAAATTAATTTATTAAATTAAATTGATATTCTTTTTTATAGTATATTTATATCCATGAATTGTACAATTTTCGATGTACAACATTGAGGTATAATTTAAATTAATTAACTTTAAAGTGAACAAAAAAAAAATGATACAGACCTGAAATCGGAGGACATGGGTTCGAATTGTACCAGAGATGTGTTTTTTCGACTTTATATTTAATTAATTTAAATTATACCTCAATATTGTACATTGATATTTCTATAATTCACAAATTAATTTAATTTCTAAACACATCAACTCAATCTATAACAAGATTTTGCCTGTACTTGGCAAGTGTGTATCTACGGAGAGGTTAGATAAACAAATCCATAAACCTCTAAATATAAATTTCATAATGTTTTCGAATTATCGGAGAGCAATTTGCCAAAATATGAAGAAATTTTCCTCCCTTTGCGGGTTCCAAAACACACTCAAATGGGGTTAGGGGCAATCTTTGTATTATTCATTAGTGAGTTTCAAAAATGCAGTATAATTTAGCTTATAGTGCGGATTTTCAAAGTTTTCTGAAAGCTTTGATTATTGAGTATTTTACCTTTTATTATCAATAATAATAAAGCTGATAATTATTAAAAGTTTATTATATAACTTGATTAGAACACGTAAAAAACTTGTTTTATTGTTTCGCCACACGGTGTTTTTTTCGGACAAATATTTTTTACGTGTTTAAATAAATTTATTAATCTTTACATTTATAATACAAATTATAAATTTACAAAAATCATTTATTATAATTTTATAATAATTTTGGTTTGTTATCCATATTTTGTAAAAATTATTGTAAGAGGTTATTTTTCTAAAATAAAGATTACAAAAATTACTAAACTTGCACAAAACAAATTCATATAATATTTATTATTATTATTATTATCATCTTTATTTACTAAATTCACCTATTTTACAAATGTAAGAAAACACAATTAGCTATACATAAACTTAAGTAGCTCATGCTCATTAAATTACTGAATAAAACACAAATGAAGACATTAAACAACATAATATGAGAATACGATAATCTGAAATAAATATTCCAAATATAACAAACTAAAAGGACAGGAACGTGTTCTTCTTTAAATTAAATAAAAATAATTTAGATAATAATTACTTTTTTGTTTCTTTTGAAACAAATTAATACATAAAAAATGTACATTAAATGTTTTCTAATCAAAAATTATTAATTACATTATACAAAAATTTGTCATGCAACATCATAATTTTATTTATTGTATAGTTTAATATTATCATTAATATTATCAATTATTTTTACATTAGTATTTATTAGATTTAAGCTGTAAACTTTATGTAAACATTTGTTAAAAGGTGTATACCGTAAATAAATGAATAAATGAATATTATCAATTGTATATTTAATTACTTTTTCTTTAGGTACTGCAACCTACTGACTTATATAATGTAAATAATTAAAACATCCATTGCATCAACTGATTCTTGCGCAAAGGAAAAGTAATTAACTATTCAATTGATAATATTAATAATAATATTGATTGATTTTTTCAGCATATGTTTTGTAAAAAGAAGATTCCGTAAATAAATGTATTATTATTATTACAAATTGTGTGAATTAATGTTTTCAAATTTCTTTATATTATTATTAATCATCTTTATTACTGTTTTTATACAATATTTATACAATAATATATGACATTTCAAATTAATCGATTTGAAATCAAATAAAACAGCAATCGGATTACAGCCAGAAGCCTTTTTTCATATCTATTTTCATTTAAAGTCATTAAAATAAATGATTAATTATCAAGCATTTTAAAAGTTCAATTTAACTATTGCTAAAACTGAATGAGAAATACTTTGTATTTCACTAGTTATCCATACGCTAGGTGACTGAACGTTTCATTAAATGTGAACTTTGTATTTTATTATTTTTTAGTAATAATTCTATTTCATATTGTATGTATGTATACAAGCTGAAATTGTTCATAAACTATATGAAAAAGATAAATTTCAGGAGGATGACATCCACATATTTTAAATTTTCGTATAATTTTTCATCCCAAAGAAAGACCCACGATTTCGTTGCAGCGCACATGAATCATAAAGTCCCTCGCGATTGCATTTTCTAGCAAGACGTTTGTCATAGAAATTCCCTGTGTTTTATTACCACGTAAATAATAATAATATTTTGAGGTCAGACCAATTATTAACAAAACAGTTTAACAGAAATATTGCTGCAAATATTTCGCCAGCACAGTGGCATCATCATGCAGATAATAAATCTGTAGCACTGAGTGGAGGAAGAATGTTTTAAATATTTCCAACTTTATTCAAGCATAAAGCGTCTCATTCAATAAATGTCAAACATAAATAAATTAATTAAAACGAATTTGAAAATAATTACATTAATAAATTATTATGTGACATTTTAACTTATGTTACATAAGTACTTTAAAGAAATGCTCAATAATAGAAATTTGCTTTTTTACTATTATTGTCAAATATAAAACTAAATTTCTGTAAATTTATGAATGCCAATTTATCTTTGATAATAAAACTGACCGGTAGTTCAAGTTCCAAACATTAGATGGCCTACCTTTTATAATATGAAATAAGGAATAAAATAATGTCGATAATTAATTAATCTTAAAATTATATCCACATCTTTTTCATTACATCATCCTCTTCAACAAACTCGTATTTAATTCATTCATAATGAATAACGTATACCGCGCTTCAAATAGTTAACTCCTACATTTTTCTTCCACATTTCATAGAACCTCGCAATTCCATCTAACCACTCTTGTTTGCTTTATTGCCATTATTATTTTTCGTTTTTCATAAAACCCGCTCGTAATATTTCCAGGACGAGATATGATGGTCTCGATTGGTATGCCAGTCCTCGATCCGCTCTCCTCATTGGGATTCAGGTGCGAATGATTATTTTATCTCTCGGATTGATTTATTGGTGCTTGCATTACGAGAGACCTCTAAGAGTGTCGTTAACGTCACCGCGGTCGTACGATCATCATCCGTCCCATTGTCTTTTGAGTTGTGTTTGTCTGCCAGTGTACGATATTCACAGACAATTGAACAAACAAATCTACTTAAATAAACAGGACGCGCGATTAATTGTCGGCCCTGATATGTTCATTTGTTCTGCCATTGTGTGCTTTCGATGAGTGATTTGTTGTATTGTTGTAACTACTTTGGTTGTTAAAGTTGTGCTATTGATTATGATTACTTTGTAAACGAAACGTACAATTTGTGTCTAATAATCCAGTTACATTTTCAATTGCTTTGGTTGTTTCGTTTTACTCACCAACATTAACTGACATTTATTGAATAGAAACTTTTCTTTGGATAATATGCAGCTAGTGACTCACCTGAAACAAAAAAAAAAAAACAAAGTTACTAACAGAATTACTAATTACTTATAAAAACTAATGATAGAAATAATATAAATAATAATCCAAATGTTTAAAATATTTACTCTACAAGTTGCTATTTTATTGTTAATAATTAATTGAATGAACCATCTTGTATAATTAATTTTTATATATAAATGCATTAATTTAAAATTTACATTTAACTAATTGTAAAGGAAATTTCCAAAAAAAAAATAACATGTTTTTCATAATTTATTTTTATATACACACATCTTTATTATTTAGACTAAAGACATAGTTCAAAAGAATATAACATACAATGCAAATTGTTAGTCTGTCTGGGCTATCGACCAGAGGGGTTTCTACCCTTTGAGTTTTATTCTACTAGAAGTACAATTAGAGGTCTAAGTACAAATTATCAATAATAATCGAAATATCTCATCTAGCGAAATAAAAATGAATTGTTAAGAATATGTTAGTGTGTTTTTAATCAAGTGTATTAAATAATAATAATAATAATAATAAAGCAAAGAATTTAATATGGCGACAAAAAACTTCAAATTGATGTTTAATAAATCTTCACGTGACTCACGACTTCTGTTTGCTTTATTACATTTTTTATTTTTCAGAAAACCCGCTCGCAATATTTCGTGTATTTCATTAACAAATTTCTAATTGATAGATGCGCAGAATTTTTAAGAGCCTGAATGCTACAACGATAAAAGTGTGGGTTTAAGGAAACTAATTTATATAAACTGATATCTATTCCCAAAGAATATAATATATTTAATTTAATATACAATACATGAAACAATTAATTCTTAACGGAAACGGCTATCGGCCGCATTTCTTTCGGCCCGAAACTAATTTACCTAATCAAAATAATAATCTGAATAATTACACTTTTCTATTTATATAATACTTTTTTTAAATTAAACATTGAATAAATATTTGCCATAAACGCAAAACATGTTTTTTTAATTAGCTTTATAGCCTTTAAAAAACATTTTATTCTTTTTATAACCAAACAAAACTTCTGCACGCAACCCTTTCTCGGATTAATCATTAATAAACAACACAAATCCAATATTATTCCCACAAGAGAAACAAAAACCCACGCATTCACGAAAATCCCGAGCAAATACAATCCCCCGCAAAAACCCGCCGTTAAATAGAGTAAATTACTTTAAGGACAAAAAGCCGTTTATTTTGAAGCAATTACACACTCTTTCCTCCTGAAATTTTCAAGGAGGGCTAATTCAATTCGCGCCTCGTTTTCTTCCCAGATTTATCCCGGCGTTGTTTATTCAGGGCGCCGTATTAACTCGACGGAACGGGGAAATTATAATACATCCTTTCGGCAACCAGAAAAGAAGGCCCTAATATCTTTATAAATATTCAATGCGTGGCTCCGGATCGTTTATCATGCTGATATTTCGCCGTCCCTGAATTTATTTTAATAACGGCGTTTACTGGATTGCCATTACATAAATCAGGGGGGATGGACTCGTTTCGGTTTTGTTGCGGGTGTGTTAAATATTTATGTAATGATGGTTGTACTTATATATGAATATTATATTTATTAATGGACGTATGAATTTATGTACGCAATTGGAAATATTGTTTTAAAAAAATGAATGGATTCATACAACCTCATATATGCGCCATAAAAAGTAATTGATTTAATACAACGCAACATTTATGAATGATTTATATTTAATTGTTAAATTTTAATGTTCTTATTGATTTTAATTAATCTATAACGAAATATTTTCATGTAATTAATAGTTTTAATATTTAAACATTAGTAGTTCATGTTGTAATAATATATATATAAATAGATTATTAAATAAAACACTTTTTAACGTTGTTTATATAACTTGTTATTTTATTTTAGTGGCTATAATTTCGAAGCATAGAACATCATTATCAAAGTAAATGTCACCAAAATAATATGTTATACAATCAAAGTTAAAAAGTGTTTTATTTAAACAACTCAGAATGTATAATCAAGTGAAAGCCTTAGCAATCAATAGATTGTTAAAATACTAAGAATAAAATTAATAAAACACAGATTAAATTGAATAACTTTAAATTCTCAACTAGTTTCGGGTTATCAGCCCATTATCAAGTGAATTAAAAATTGAGTTTATTTAAATTTATATGGATACGTACATAATAATTTTTATAGAAATTCTTTAGATAATGGGCTCATAACCCTAAACTAGTCGAGAATTTAAAGTTATTCAATTTTATCTGTGTTTAATTTATTTTATTGGTAGATTTTTAATAATCTATTCATATTTATTATTGAAATATTTTCAATTACAGTCGTATTTGCAACACTTTAATCCTGTTTAATTTATTCAAAACATACATCAACATTATAGATAATGTGTTCCTTTCTTTTTACATGGTAAATTAACATTTCTGATGTGGACGTATGTTTCGATAAATTATATAGGATTCATCCGATTATAATATAAAATATTTCATTAAAGATTAATTAAAATCAATAAATGCAATAAAAATAAATAATAAAAGAATTGATCGCTTGACACCCTCTAATCATAAAATTGTCACGCAATAACTTTCATTAAACCTGAAGGTTATTGCATGTTTACAAAATGTTTTTTTTTCTGTGGGATTTTGTTTTTATGTTCGTGCTCCCTTCTAATATATGTTTTCTATTTCAAATAATATTATAAAGGCTAATATGTTTAATAATCATTTTTAGAGCAACTTTAATGGGTTAGTGAAATTAATTGATATATTATTCTCACATGTCCGGCGTGGGTATTTGCCCGGGAAGTAGTTGTTTTAACATGTATTTGTTTAAAGTACTTACGTAACGTAAGTCAAAAGTCACAGAGCTAAATGTGAGAATGATTTGTTAATATTTATTTAGCTCAGGAGACTAACTGATACAAAACAAAACAAGATTTTACAGGTGTATATGTACTAATCTAATCTGACTAACTGAATGCTGAAGTGTTAACTTTCAAGTGTTGTACGATCTCGTTCACATCCATAGAACCAACATCCCCCATCCCCCTTTAATGTTTGGAACTCGTAAAAAGATTAATTGCCTCGTCATATGTTCGAATTTTCGCCTTCCTGAAAACTTGTGAAATTTAAAAGGTTTTAGGGAGGAAGCATTGCCTCCTTATTAAATATCACTATATAGTCTTTCAATGTCTATTGTAATCTCGCTACAATTGTTTCACCACACTGTTGCTTCTTCAGACGAAGAAATGAAACATTCTATATAGTGATATTTAATACAAGTAATTATGTACATTCAACAGTATAATCAATCAATTATTTATTTTGATTGTTTACAGAAAGAAACAATCAGAATTGCTTTGGTTCTATTTGGCTGAAGAAAGAATCAGTCAGAATTGCCTTGATACTGACTGACTTGAATAAGAACAAATCTGGATTGATTATTAATTATACAATCATCTTTATTGTAGAAATTATATTAGGTATAAATAATGCAATACATTTATATCAAATCTTCGCTATCAACCATTGGTCTTTCAGTCATTGATTATTATTATTTTATCAGTATACCAATATAAATAATGTATGAATTTTTTAAATAAAAATTATATAAAATTGAAACAATTAATTTCTGGCATAATAAACTTATTATCGCAATTGATTACCTCGCAGCAAATATTATCATTTTCGATCAAATATTATTCCAATTGAACAAATATATAATCAAACAGCGCGTTTGTTATTCAAGCGCGTGTCCCATCGGCAATTAATGCGCTATTTATTTTGTTAATTGGACATATAAAATTCAGCGTCGGTACGTTTCGATTACTGAGGTGCTTACAATTACGATACTAGAAAATTAATATTCAAACGCAACGCGCCCATTATTAATTCGATTGGGATTTTGAGCACCTTGTTTAAATATTTGCAACGCTTCCGAATGTAATAATGGAAACGTAAAATCATCGTGTTTCGGTTTAATTAAAGCGCGGATTTACATTAATTTAAAGTTGAATTTAATTTATTAGTTATATAATTAAACACCCTTATATTCCTTACTTCGTGATTTTATTTTGATTTGTATATTTCTAATAAGACTGTAACATTTTCATAGAGGTTATAAAATATATATTTAAGACGAAAACATTAAACACGAAATTACATATAATTTTAAATTCAATGACGAAACTATCATTCCTAATGCACCATTTAAAAACTTTTAAATTCACAAATCCATGCATTCCGGAACGAACTTTCCACATTCTGAACTTCCCTCGTACAACAAACGGTTTATAACAATCAACGCGCCGGGAAGTTATGAGCCGGGCGGCGGATTTTCGAAATCAACCGTGGATAACTTTCAGTCGAGTTTGATACGTGTATAAAAGTCGCCATTTGTGAGGACGGAAAAGTGACGGCGATGCATAAAAAAAAAATTGTGAAAATACACAACCGGGGTCTACTTGAAATAAATAAAACAGGAGGAAGCGCCACCGCGCAATGAAACTTTCGGCCGTCTCTCTGTGGTGGGCTATTTGAAAGTTTTATTTTCGTCGGAGTGTTTTTACAGGGAGTTTACAAATATTTGCTTTGAATATTCAAGTGGATGTGCCGGGAAAATGTTTATTTTCCGTTTTTATTTGTATTCTTTTTGGAGAGAGTGTTTGCGTTTGATGTAATTAATTAAGAATTTTTATTCATTATATTAATTGCAAACATAAATAAATGTTTTTCACAATAAATTCGTATTTACATATAATACATTCCATTATTGCAGTTATTATGATCTATAACATATAAATCGCGTTAGCAGCATTCATAATGAGGTTAAATAAAAAAAACTAAAGAGAATTGCTTTGATTATGATTGTCTAAAGCAAATATCAATCACAATTGCCTTGATTATAATTGAAAAAATATATCTTGTTTCTGATCGGATAGAAAGAACCAATCAGAATTGGTATAATTCTGTTTGACTAAGGTATGAACCAATCAGAAATGACTTCATTCTAGCTGCCTAATATAAGAACTAATTAGAATTGATTTCTGTTTACCTAAGAACCTAACAGAATTGGTTCCATTCTGTTTGCTTAAAATAACAACCAATCATGATTGCTTAGATTCTGTTTGTCTAATGTGTTTTGATTCTCTTTCCCCAAGAAAAGAACCAATCAGAATTGAATTGATTCTGTTTACCTATGGAAAGAATTAATTACAATAATATTGATTCTGTTTGCTTAATATGAGAACCTAACAGAATTGGTTTCATTTTCTTTGCCTAAAATAAAAAAAACAATCAGGATTGCTTTGATTCTAATTGACTAACGAAAAAAAAACCTTATTTCTGATTGTAATCGGATAGAACCAATCAGAATTGAAATAATTCTGTTTGCCTAAGACATGAAACAACCATAATTGATTTCGTTCTACTTGCCTAATATAAGAACCAATCAGGACAGCTTTGATTATGTTTGCCTAATATCTAAGCTAATAAGAATTGTTTTTATTCTGTTTTCCAAAGGAAAGAACCAATCAGAATTGAACTGATTTTTTTTACCTAAGTTAAGAACTAATTAGAATAGCTTTGATTCTTTTTCCTAAAAGAAGAACCTAACAGAATTGGTTTCATTCTGTTTACCTATGGTAAGAACTAATTAGAATAAACTTGATTCTGTTTGCTCAAGATAAGAACCTAACAGATTTGGTTTCATTTTCTTTGCCTAAAATAAAAACCAAGCAGGATTGCTTTAATTCTGTTTGTCTCAGAGGAAAACTAATCGGATTTTTGTTTGCCTAATGTCAAAACTATTAAGAATTATTTTGATTAAACTTGTCCAAGGAAAGAACCAATCAATATTGACTTGATCCTGTTTATCTAAGGTAAGAACTAATTAGAATAGCTTTGATGCTGTTTACCTAAGAAAAGAACCCAACGGAATTGATTTCATTCTATTTGCCTAAAATAAAAACAAATCAGGATTGCTTTGATTCTGTTTGCCTGAGGAGAAAATTAATCAGATTTTTGTTTGCCTAATGTCAAAACTAATAAGAATTGTTTTTATTATGTTTTCCAGGAGAAAGAATCAATCAGAATTGAATTGATTATATTTACCTATGGTAAGAACCAATTAGAATAACTTTGATTTTGTTTACCTAAGATAAGTACCTATGAGAATTGACTTGTTTATGCTTACCTATTGTAAGAACTACTAAAATTTACTTTAATTCTGTTTGCCTAAAGTAAAAACCAATCAGAATTGTTTTTATTCAGTTTCCTTAAAGTAAAATCCAACCATAATTGATATAATTCTGATTATCGAAGAAATTTGTTCGTGAGTACGGAAACTTTTCTTCATAGTAAAGGAATATAACACAAATATTATTATATTTCTGTTTATCTAAAGTGAGAACCTATTAGAATTGGTTGAAAGAAGAAGCTAAAGAAAGAACCAAACACATTTCCCTTTATTTTGGTAAATATGAAAATAAGTAACTTTTTTATACTACTTTTTATTTTATGCAAGTGACTAGTTTCGACTATTCGGTAATCATTATCAAACTAAGAGTATCCTAAAGCCAAAACTAGACGCAAGTGTAAAATAAAAAAATCTGTGTTTTATTTATTTTACAGCTAGATTTTTTTTAAATTCATATTTATTGTTGCGAAGTGAATTCAAAGCTTATTTTGATTAGCTAAAGGAACAATTTATCAGAATTGCCTTGATTCTAATTGGTTAATGGAAGACTGTATAAATGTTTTTTGAAAAGTAAATAAAGTTGATGAGTGTTGATTCTAATTATTTTAAGTAGGGGCCAATCTAGATTGCTTTCATTTTGATTACATAAAGTAAGAACCAATTAGCAATATTTTACTTCTGATTGGCTGCAGGAAAAATCAATAAGAAATCGACTCAATACTAATTGATGAATGGAAGAAGTAAGATCCAATCAGAATTAATTTGATACAGTTTGCCTAAAGTAAAAGCCAATCATAAATGATTTGATGTTTGTTTAAAGTAAAAACAAACCAAACTTGATACATTTTGCGTAAAGTAAAATACAATTACAGTTTTTTTTTATTCTGATTGGCTAAAGGAAAAAAATGCCTTAATTTTAATTGACTCAAGTAATACAAACTTAAATTGCCTTGATTGGAATTTTTTGTAAATCCGGTCTAAAGTAAAAACCAATCACGATTGCCTTCATTATAACTACCTAAAGCGCGAACCTTAGAAACACTTTAACTTTGATTTAATGGAGTAAAAATCAATCAGAAATTGACTTTATTTTAATTGAAGAATTGAATCAAAATTGCTTTGATTCTGTTATCTAAACTAAGAACTAATCAAGACTGCCTTTATTCTGATTACCTAAAGTAAGACACATTAGAAATACTTTGATTCTGATGGCTCAAGAAAAAAAAACAGACAGAATTGCCTGGATTATAATTGACTAAATAAACGACTCAAAATTGCCTTGATTTTGATGTAATTATTAATTAAAGTTAGGACCAATCACGATTCTCTTTATTATAATTACCAAAAGTAAGTACCAATTAGAAATACTTTAATTCTGATTGGCTGAAGTAAAAATCAATCAGAAATTGGCTTGAATCTAATTGATGAATGGAAGTACCAATCAAAATTGCTTTGATTCAGTTGTCTAAACTATGAACCAATCATGATTGCCTTCATTCGGATTACTTTAAGAAAGAACAAATTAGAAATACTTTGATTTTGCTTGGCTGAAGAAAAATCGAACACAATTGCCTGGGTTGTAATTGACTAAATTAACAACGAATCAAAATTGCCTTGATTTTGATGTAATTGTTGAAATTGGCCTGAATCAAATAGATGAATAAAAGAATCAATCAAACTTGCTTTGATTCTGATTTTGATATAATTCTTGATTCAAATAAGAACCAATCATGATAATTACCTATAGTAAGAACTTAAATTTTGATTAACTAAAATATAATCAATCAGAAATTGGCTTGATTTTAATTTGTGAATGGAAGAATAAATCAGAATTGCTTTGATTCTGTTATCTGAACTAAGAAACAATCGGGATTACTCTTATTCTAATTACCTAAATTAAGAACAAATTAGAAAAAAACTTTGATTCTGATTGGCTGAAGACAAAATTAAGCAAAATTATCTGGATTCTAATTGACTAAATTAATAACGAATACAAACCTAAAGTAAGAACCAATTAGTAATATTTTACTTCTGATTGGCTGTAGGAAAAATCAATATTTAATCGACTTAATTCTAATTGATACATGGAAGAACAAATCAAAATTGCTTTGATTCTGTTATCTTGGGCAAGAACCAATCAGCATTGCCTTCATTATTATTACCTAAAGAAGAACCAATTAAAAGTTCTGATTGGATGAGGGAATAACCAATCAGAATTTCCTTCATTATGACTAAAACAATGGTTTCAAACATTTTTTTCTGATGATTCATAAAATTCTTTATCTGGGCTTACTTTATAAAAATAATTTCGAGTTCTATAATGTTTTGCAAAACATAAATTCGTTCTCTTGGACCACTGGTTACAAATCCTTGGCACTAGTAAAGGAACATTTGAAATCGTTTAACATGAATATTATTTTAAATATAAAAATCCGGGAAAATCATGAATAGCTAACGATGTAATAACAACAGGTCACATTTTTTTCAGTAAACAATACAAAACTATTAAAACAGACCAATCACTTTAAATTAATTATGCTTGAGACAATGCATGCAAAAAAAGTTTAAATTATGACCTGAGTCCGCTAGATAATAATTTACTGGAATATTACCTAAAAGAATAATAATTTAAGTCCTCCGCTAAAAATTTTTGACAACCCTTAATAACTCTTTGTTTTTTTTTTAATAATCCCGATTATTTATATATACCGGTCTATTAGTTTTAAGAATTTCGTTTATTATTGATAAGATCCACATTGTAAATGAAATGCACACCTAACGTGTAGATAAAAAGTGATGAAACAAATAAACTAAGTTTTATTTTTTGATACAAATCCTTGGGTTTACACTCTATGCACCCTCTTTATATTTAAATGGGCGTTTATCATGGTTTGAATATGCTGAATAAAGATTTTTCAAGTTTTTATTAAGTTATCAGCAATATTAATAAATAAAATAAGCAGAAATCCAATATCGAAATACCCGATATTTATTAATTTTCTTGAACAAAATTACGAGTCCCGTTCTCAGTAGAAATTTCAACATTTTCCTAGCTGAAAATTGATTATTCTCCAGAGTTGTGGACCGGTAAATACTTCCGGCGGATGCTTTTCTAATAGGAAATCGATTCGGGGAATGGCTGCTCCTCCGTCCGCGCGGCGAAAACACTTTTATAATCTTTCAACAGACGAAGAAAATGGGGGCGGAGGTTTTCACCACCGGCGGGATCATCGCGATCATTATGTTTGGAAAACGGTGTGAATCGGAAGGTGCAGTTTAGCCGGCGTTAATTTGGAAGTCGATCAATTCGTTTTGAACGAGGGTAGATAGTTTGAGTCAGATTTTAAAGGGGAATTGATGGATATAATAATTGGGTAAGTAATAATAACTTTAATCATTTTTGTAATAAAAAAAATGTGTTCTTCAGTTTTTCAAACTTTGTACGTTGTTAGGAAAAATTAACAAACGATCATTTTAAAATAATACATAAACACACTTTAGAGAAGGGAAGTTTTCGATCATGCTTTACTTAAACACACATTCGATGTTTTATGTATATATAACAATCTTTATTAACAATTAAGTTTACAATAAGGTAACAAACATTGATTATGTATATGACACAAAAATTAATTAATTGTTAAATGGCTATCGAAATGTTTTATATATTCTTTTAAATTGTGTTTATTCTTTTAAAGTGTGTTTATTTGTTATTTTAAAATGATCGTTTCTTAATTTTTTCTAACAACGGACAAGGTTTGAAAAACTGAAGAACACATTTTTGATTACAATTGAAACAAATTTTATTCATTTATTTAGACATTATATAGTCCAATTCCCAGCGGGATATTTGCAGGGGAAAGTAGTTGTTCCAACGGATATTTATTCTTTTTAAGTACTTATGTAAGTCAATGTTGCAGAAAGAGAAAGAAAATAATTATTTTTTAAATTCTAAAAATTTAGAAGTAAACATTTAATTGATTTTTACTTTCACCAGACTAGAAAATATTATAAATAGAAAACAGTATTATGTAATTCAATGTCCGGCGTGGGTATTTGCCCGGGAAGTAGTTGTTTTAATGTGCATTTGTTTAACGTACTTACGTAGGTAAGTCTATAGTCACAGAGATAAATGTGAAAATAATTTATTAATTATTTTCAAATCATTTTTATTTAATATATTTAAATAACTGTGACCAAGTGAATAAATACTGTTTTCTATTTATATTAATAGCCAGCGAGGCATTTATTCAAATCCGAACCGAGAGAAGTTTTTTGTGAATTTGCGATAACAACAATACACGAGCGCACGTCCTCCTTCGCCGGTCATTACTATCTCAGCGCGCGGCAGGTGAGGGTCGCTCTTTTTAATTAATTTGATTCAATACTTTTCGTTTAATTTTATTCGGTTTTGATTTAAATTGAATTAATTTGGTTTAATTTAATTTAAATTGATTTAGTTTAATTTGATTTAATATAACTGATTTAATTATGCTGATTGTATTTGAATTAATTTAATTGATTTATTTTAACATCTTTAAATTATGTAAGGCATAGCTGTACTGACGAGGGATAGATCCCGAAACACGTGTCTGCAGATGGCCTTATATTATGTAACGTTCCTTTTGTTGTTTCTACATAAAATTTTTCTCGGATCAAAAAATTTTGTTGCATTATTCAATATTTGATATGCAGCAGCAGGTGTACATTATGTAATTCAATGTCCGGCGTGGGTATTTGCCCGGGAAGTAGTTGTTTTAATGTGCATTTGTTTAACGTACTTACGTAGGTAAGTCTATAGTCACAGAGATAAATGTGAAAATAATTTATTAATTATTTTCAAATCATTTTTATTTAATATATAGAAAATATTATATCGTAAAAAAATTCGAATCTATTGTAAGGGAAGAAATAACAAATTAATATTCTTCTTAATATTCTACTTTAACTTTAAAAGATATTTTTTCAATTAATACAGCTGTTTAGACTGTGATGATAAAATATAACGTGCAAGTTGAACTTAACATTTCCTTTACAGAATAATCTCGATTATAACGAAGACCTGAGGTATTTCCTGTTTTATTTAATTAATACATAACTATCTCGTTGAAAAGTGTTTGAATAAAATAATAAGGACTTCAAGGTTAAAGACTGAATCAAATAATTTCCAATAACTGCAGAAAGTAAAAATAAATGACAAAGAAGTTTCCGTTGAAATGTACAAAATTAAACTTTGCCGCTTAATTCGGCAACGGGTTAAATCCGGAACGTGACTAAACCGAGAAAATACGAAATACATGCGAGTAATTAATAAAGTTTTCGAAATTTTGATGAATTTCTACAAGTCCCATCCCACGCCGCCTCCTCCCCCTCTCCCTCTCACACCACGACGAGGCTCGCGCGCTGCCGGCGAAAATAGAAATTCCCACCACCCCGTTTTATGATGGATGGGCGCGTATACTTTTTTTGTTATCATTATTTTTCAGTTGGGTAGTCCGTCACGGGCTGGGAAATAATTAATCTCCCCATCGCGCCTAATGAGTTTCTATATATTTTTTTGCCTCGCCACCTATTATTTACATCTGAAATACAGTCCTCCCGGCTATATTTCATCCCTTAAATATTAATCCGGGAGAAGGTGCTCGATTATTTAATAAATAAGTGTGCGGCGTCAGCTACGCGCCGCAGATGTCGTTAATTAGACCGAGGGGGGTGGGTTGCTGGGGGTGATTAATTAATGCGGGCTCAATGTATCTTGAATATTGTGTGTAATCAGCGCATAAATTTTGTATTTATTAGTTAGCTAAAATAATAAAGATAATTATGATTTCCTTGCTTTTTTACTTTCCCTGGACCCTTGCCCACCCTAAGGCAGTATATATTAAATCAGTTATCCAAATAATGTATATTGGTGGTTGATCCAAATTATTCAATTTCTAAGTTAATTAAAATTTCGTTATTTAACCTTTATTATTAGTGCACTTCCAATTAAACCACTTGTGCGGTGTAAATTTCTTGCGTGCGCAAGCCATAAATCAATTTCCTCCATACCTCCAACAAATTTTCCTTAATTACACAAGATTTCCCCGTATCATGCAAATGCGCATAATCTAATCCACAGCGGCCGTTAGTCACTTATTTCCAGACCTTTCCATAATCCCACACGGGGCACATTAAATCCACTCGACTTTTCTCAGGCGCAATTTATATCGTAATTATAACATAATATTATATTTAAAAGTAATTTATAATAACCGTAATCCGCGTTGCGTATGTACGCAATAATTTCTCTCTAACGTAATGATATATTGCTTATTGATAATGCGTTGTCCAGTTTTTTTCATCCATTCTTCAAGCGGTTTGATTTGCATAAATATGCAGGTATGATAAAATACGAAACGACATGATATTATGATATAAATTCCACGATTTTTTTTGTGTGAATAATTCATATTGTGAACTCAATTAAATCAATAAGCGGGTAATTTGAAACGCGGATTGTCTTCGATTCATATCTGTCATATTATAAATGCAATTACTTAATCATGTCTTCTTTTTAATAAATTAATGAAAATGATTATTTTGTAAAACAAAATATTCTAAATTAAGTCTGTCTAAAACGAAACCTAAATATCCCTCCAAATTTTCGCAATCCTGAATCCACCATTCATATCATCTTTCACCGAGGATTAAAAGATGTACATGACACATAAGACAGTGACTTTTGGCTGAAAGGTCGATAGCCATTTATTTCTAAAATGGCTATCGAAATAAATTGTATTGTATTTTATCATGTATAGACACCTAAATATCTCGGCTCCTATATCTTTAACAAAATTAGGCGAAACAGATTCGATTAATAATTTTATTTATTTATACTAATACAGAATCGACGGATATTCCTAAAAAAAAGTGTAATATATAAAGTACTTACAAAATATTAATAAGAAGCAATACATTAACACGAAGGCAGTATAAATTAAAAATTAAATTGAAAAAATGTTTCCAATCATTAATGAAAAAATATCGATACTGGATGCTGATAATAATATGGAATTATATAAGGAACACATTGAAAATAATGGGGATTTCATTAAGACATTAGTCCTGAGTACTGGCAGGTGAAAGAAGCGGTTCTGGCGCAAATTCAATTATATTTTGTAACGTATAACTGTGAAATATAGATGATTATTTTAATTGTAATTGCAGAATTTAATTTTCTGTTTTTTTTCTTTTCTGAATGTCCATGATTATGACGTGTAAATTATTTTAGAATTATATTTTCAGTTTGTGCTTAAATTTCACTAAAAAAATGACATTATTATTATTCTCTTTATATGTACATATACTTTTATTCAGCATTTTCAACATTTATATATAAAAATAATTTTTTATGTAAGTCTGATTGCGTTGTCGACCATAGATGTTTCTGCTCTGTATTGAATTTATTATGATGCAAAAAATCTATGGTAGCTAGCTGAACTGAATTGTGAGAGGAGGGTGATTATATTCAAAAGAGAAGTCTGGGTTATAATAATATGATAATAATAATAATATCAAATTTATTTTTAATGAAAATACAGTACACATTTTACACAGCAACTACACGAAAACAGATCAAGAAACATACAATATGCAAGGTGTTCCCAATATTTCCTATGACATCGTATGATTATTCTAATTATGCATATATTTTTTTCCATAATATTCGAATGCAATAATGTGCAATGCATTCGAATATTATGCATATGTCCCATCAATTTTTAACAAGAGTGCTAATTTTACGGCAAAATACACAAAATATCACAATTTTAATTTGCAAAGTACAAAACGTGACATGCAATCAAAATAGAGAGGGTTTAACTCCTTAAGCCCCACGTTAGGGTGCTCCTGAATTGAATTTTCAAGAATGTCCCGTATCATCTTTTTAGGTTTTAATAATTGTGCCCGTGTAAACATTTCATAATTTTATCTTTAATAGTTTAGGAAGAAAATAAACCTTGTATTTAGGTGTGTCTATTGTGAGCTGTAGAACTCATTCATATTGTAAAGTTCAATCTCTACAAGTTTGACAAACAGCAGTTTTCTCATAAATACATAAGATTTTGCTATCTTCATTTCTGTTGGTTGCATAATGAGAATATTTCTCATAAAAAGTAGATTTATGAATAGGGTAATTATACTCAAACGCATGCCTTGAACTATATACACTTCTTCTTATACGATTGTGGCAAAATAATAGTTTCCATAAAAAATATAATAGATTAAAATATATATACCGTGTAACATGTCAGCACATTTGCTCTTATGAAAAAACCGCGACAGTTACTATCATTATTCAACTTAAACATAATTCTATATGCTCTCGTTTGTATTGTGAATATGGAATTAATTTTTGGACTACTCCCCCCCCCAAAAAAAAAAAAAAAATTCTATATAATATGTTTCAATAAAAATATGAGTAATAAAAAACCCAGACAATTTCATATTTTTTTGCTAAAATCATAATACCATAAGTAGCTTTATTCAGTTTTTTTAATTAACGTTTAAGCATGTCTTAGAATTTCTTCTAACATAAAGTGTAAAAAAATAGTGCGAGTAGTTAATGAAAAATGGAGAGGGTGTCCTCTGGCTAATCTTAAAAAATAAATAATTGGTTTTATCATTATTTAGTTTTAATCCATTATCAACAAGCCATCGTTCTGTTGACTCCATTGCAGCATTCCCATAGCGTTTTACTATATAGTACTATATAGTAGACAAGGTCACTCAATAATAAATTTATATATGATCGAATTTTCTTCTAATTAATCATAGCAATTAAACTAGATACAAAATTATTGATTTAATAGAAAAGAGTATTCACTTACTTGGTCACAGTTATTTAAATATATTAAATAAAAATGATTTGAAAATAATAAATTATTTCCACATTTAGCTCTGTGACTTTTGACTTACGCTACGTAAGTACGTTAATGTGCATTTGTTTAACGTACTTACGAAGCGTAAGTCAAAAGTCACAGAGCTAAATGTGGAAATAATTTATTAATTCAAATCATTTTTATTTAATATTATTGATTAAGTTATAATGCACGAATTAACTTATAAATTTTAGAAATAAAAGAAAACCCTAAATGTATCATTAGTGTCCAACATTTAAAAATGAAGAATCAAAGTTTTTTTTGTGAAATGTTTTAGTTGAATAAATTAATGTAAAAATAGAAAAATCTAATGTTTTTTATTATAATTACGAAAATATCGAGCGTATAACAAAAATCGACGACGAAGTTGGCATTGGAAATCTAAAGTCATGTCTGAACTAAAAACACACGCGCACGCGTAAAGTACTAGGTGCAACCAGCATTTCACGCGTGTGATCTTAGTACAGACATGACTTCCAACGCCAACTGCGTCGTCGTTTTTTGTTATACGCTCGATATAAGATGTCAGTATAGGTAAAATCACAGCAATCCCGGTAAATTGAAATGATTCATTTTAAAATCTAAATGAAACGAACATTATATTGTATTAGGAATAAAACAGTCCTCGCAGAGTATCAGATCACATTTGACGAAAACACACAGTTTTGCTGTTTCTCTGTCGTTTTCATAAGATGTCCTTTGTTACTTCATCTAAGATGGTAAAAGAATATATATTTAAAAAAAAGGTACTAAAATTTTTAACTTCATATAACGGACTAAAAATAAAATTTTCCATAAAAAAAAGATATAAGAGTGTTTTCTTATTGAAATTGTTTTATTATTTTTATTGTATAGTATATATATTTAGGTTTAATAAAATCCAACATATTCACATGCTCACATAATTTTCAATAAAATTCGTTAAATCATTCCTAATTAAAAGCTGTTTCAGCAAAATAGCCTCCGGAATTCGCAATAGCGAAAAAAGTCCATATTGTTTTAACCACTTTTGGTATTAATTCCTTGTTAGGACTCGAGCGCTTGTGCTGTTGCTCCTTTTTAGAGCGAGGAGATTGCGTTCGTGGGATTTTGATGCGGATTGCTCGCTCGGAGATATTCTGGAACTTCACTTAGAGTCCGTTTTATTTGCTTTTATAACTTACCGACAGTGGATGTGGAGTATAAGCTCTATCGATTCCACTCGACTTCGCGAATCGCAAACGGGAAATATTTGCGTCCGCATTTTAATACTCGAAAACTTTGCGGAGTACGTACCTTCTGTGGATAAAGAGAAACGGTTTGTTAGCTCCACGCTGCGGTTTCAGATGTTTTAAAATTGGAATTATGTTTACAAATTAATGGAAATGAAAACCACTATATTAGTATTTATATTTTTACGAAATATAATGTATGATAAATAATATATGAATATATTCCTTTATTCAGACTATACAGGTAATTTTAACAATATAAATAATTACAATACATGTAGGTGTTATTCTGTCGGGGTTATCGACCAGAGGTCTTTCTGCCTTGTCATGAATTTATGATGAAGTTAAAGAAAAGTGTATGCCTAGGTAAACTATCTTGATGATTTGCGCAAATGAATTGATGATGTATTTTCGCCACCAATTACAGCAAATATATTAATAACAGTATTTATTCACTTGGCCACAGTCATTCAAAATAAATTAAAAATGAATTTGAAAATAATTAATTATTAATCAATTATTTTCCTTTTAGTTGCTGCGCCTTTTTGACTAACATTACGTAAATCAGAACGTCTAAAGTATAATCTTTTTGGAACACAAATATTTCTTGACCCTTGCACATACAAAATATATATTTATTCAATTTCTAAATTCCATCACAAAAGGCGTAATTATTTCACATTATTTGTAAATATCCGTTGGTTTTCTTGCCGAATCTTCTGATTGACTATTCGAACGAATAATGAAGTAAAATATAATATATTAATTTATTTATTTGTTCAAATACGGCTGAACATTTACAATTTAGATTAATAAAAAGGTAATAGATGTTATAAATCTGTATTTAATGAATGTCATCAATTGCATTGCGTTTTATTCACTTGATATTCCAAGATTAAATATCGCAGATATTAATGAAAGATATCAAAAGCAAAAAAGGAAATACGGAACTCATCGAACGCAACTACTCGACTTCCATTCATCCATCCAGTCTCTCGAACTTTCCGATAAATAGCAAATATTAAGTAAGCTCGAGCTCGTGAAAATCGGCCTCTCCAAACATCAATCGCTCGTGAAAATACTGAAGTGGCTAAAATTGCGAAGGGTGGTTGTGTACAGAAAGCACTTGGCTTTTATGAGAAGATGTACAGCCCGCGCGTGTGTCTACAGTAAGGAAAACTAAAACGAGGGACGGACGGAACGGATCTTCCATTCGATATTGATTCCCGGCGTGATTTTTCGTTTCGGGTGCGCGATATTATTCGTAAACGCGAGAGTCACTTTTAGCGTGAATGCAGCGCACGTAAGTGTATTTGATAAAAGGATCTCTTCGAGCAAGTGGATCCCTCTATTTTATGAATAGGGGTGGTTTATTTAACGAAAAATATATATCTACCCTAAAGGTTGATGTAATATTGAATTTTAAGATTTTCCCGAAATTTCATTTACTAACTAGACTTAGTTGGAGATGAAAATAAACCTCCTTGCTCAATTCACTTGAAATTAGCAATGACAAATAATAAATATCCATTGAAACAACTACCTTCCGGACAAATATCCCGTGGAAAATTGGATTATACGTATCTACAAATAGTCATGTATTTATGATTTATCTTTCATTAAATATTTTCGACTCAAACCATTGTATTGACATGCAATATTAAACATCTATTTTGTATAAAATAAAAAAAATGATTCGTTCCTTACTTCACTTTTTAAAAAGTGACTAATCATTTTTTTTTTCATTTTATCAAACACACTTCACATAACTCATAAAGTAAACTTGACACTTATTGTGTAAACCAATGTCTGGCGGGGTATTTACCAGGAAAGTATGGATATTTTATTTTATTTTATTTTTTGAAACACTAGATGTACATTTCGAGCACCATGTACATTTAGTGTTTTAAAAAGTTAAAGACGAAGTAAGACTAAAACAAATATCTCTTAAACTAAGTTTAATTGATGAGTTAAATAAAGTGTTATATACGATAAAAAAGATTCGTTTTTTATTTATCGTATATAAAAATGAATTTCCTTACATCTTCAGGTAGAAAGGATTATATATATATTTATATATATATATATATATACAGAGAGCTTTTTTTATCAGTATACATTTCCCCTATGTATACCTGCAAAATACGCGAGTTAATTGCATTAATGTATGTGTATTTAGTTGCCTACAATACGCAACTGAACACACGTATGCCAAATAGTCAACTAAACATACACATTTAATCAGTTCAATGCGTTTGACTCGCGTTTTTTGAAGGTATACACTTCCCCTAATGTATACTGATAAAAAAACCTCTCTGTATATATATATATATATATTACACTTCATATAACTCATCAATAAAACTCATTTCTAGGGATATTTGTTTTAGTATATACGTTATGTGTCGCAATAATCGTCATTGATTAATTTTGAAATAATTACTTCCTACATTCATTCCTCCTTTATTAAAAAAAACACCCTTGAAATTAATCTCCCTTCCCCTCACATTACACAACACGAATCTAAAATCAATACAAAAACATGTCGACCCCTCTCATTGAAGCGCCCTTTTTAATTTTAATTATAAATTTAATCCGGCGCGAAGGGTTATTATTAATTCGTGTAAATATTCCCGTCATGTGCATTCCATGACGAGGGCACAATCCCTTACGGCCTGCAACCGTGCAGGGTGGTCCCGGTATCACTCGACTGACGTGACGTAAATAAATCTAAGGCATTAGGCCGTCCACGTTCCCCGGCAAATTTCCACGCGGAGCTATTTTTGAAGGAAGAGGAGGAGAGGAGGAGAAAAAACCTCTTCCGTAAACAACTTCTTATTATGGGATTAGAAAGAGCTTCTTTGTGTATTAAGATGTAATGCGGTTTAAAAAGCGAGGGTGTTTTTTTTTTGTTTACGTGCTTGTTTTATGTAGATATTACATATTTAACATCAATTTGTATTGCCTGCTATTAAATGTAAACGTCTTCAACTGAGGAAAAGGAAATTGCAGCATTTAATCAAGAGGGCTTTATCTTTAATTAATTTCTTACTTGATAGTGAAACATTTTGAACTATTGATTAAAGACTCTTAGTATGAGTGAAAGAATATCAAATGTTTTTAATAAATAATTTATAACAGGGCTATAGAATATTTCTTTCCCAAAACCAAATTACTAAATTTAATGGATTGTTTAATAAAATGTTCAACCACCATTCATTTAGTGTATGGATAACTAGTGATGATTCGCTTCCTCTTCTCACAAATATGACAAATTCGCCTTCCTTTAGTGGAAGAAACAACGATTCTCGGTTGTCTACCAAGTAGACTCGAATCATTCACGATGTCACATGAAATTAGGCAAAAGATTGCGCTTGCGTCGTCTTCTATTTATTATGATTAATGGATTGTAATACTAATGCAATCAAACGGGCACGTATCCAGAGGGAATAACAACATCCCTCCAGATGATTTGTCAAGCTTTAAATTTTACGAGTTATTCGCGTTTTCTGAGAGGTAATTGCTAAAATTTAAACAGAGAACTAGTCAATTATTTCTTCAAGTTCTAAAAATTACTTTGAAGTGCGACCAACTTTGTATTCTCTTTGTATTTGTTATTGATAAGTTTGATTTCAATATAGGCTCTTAATGATATCAGGAATGTAGGGATTTGTTGCGAATTTTGTGGATGAGAATTCAAGGCGGTGAAATTATTATTATCAAATACATAAAATAAAAAATGTACTTAAAACGTAATTTTATACTTTTGTGCAAAATTATTACTGAAATGTATTTATATAAATGAATAGATTGGTTATCATGAAACCCTGTAATAGAACCCAACTTTAAATTCCCCATAAATAAAATTCACTAATTAATTTCATCAATGCATCCAGACGTACACAAATACGTTAGCGATCACGACCTTTCAATAAAAAAATTAAAATTAACTACAAGAACTATATAAAAACATTTGGTCGATAGCCAATTTGTGAACTGTAAATTAACTATGTATTATATTATACGATATACAGAGAGTTTTATGTAACACCGAACATACTAGAATGTATTCAATGTAAATTTCCCAATGTTCGATTTGTACTTGAACGCATCAAAGCATTGAGTGCGATGTGATTGGCTACTATTTCTAAAAATAATATAGTCAATCCAAACTACACCCTTTTCCGTCAAAAATGACTTACACTTGTCAGTTATCGCAAGTAAGTGATATTTACTGTTCTGGCTCTTAAAGCAGAAGTAGACGATGAGTTGGACATCTTTTAATGTATACAAAGGAGGATAAGATTTTTATGGTATGCATTGCGGTTAAGTATAATATTCATAATTATACATGTTGCACTTGACATAATGGTTGACATTAGAAATCGTAGCCAATCACATCGCACCCAATGCTTTGATGCGTTTCTGAACAAATCGAACATAGAAAAATTTACATTGAGTATATTCTAGTATGTTCGATGTTACATAAAACTCTCTGTATATACAGCAATATATTTCAGTAAATTCATACATAAAGATATGTGCATATATAATAATAATTATTTATGGATTTCACCATATTATAGAATATTTTACAAGAAATATAATATATAAGTAAATAAATATATTTTTGCATTCATATGAAACAAAAATACAAAATATAAAAAAAGTAAAAGTAAAATTTGATTAAAATCTATCCAGTGGAAAGAAAAATCAATAATACGAGGTAAACTTTTTACTATATAAAATCCTGTGAGGTCTAATTAAAAAAATGCCCCGTATATTTTAATAATGTTTCGATACTAACGAAATTCCGTATTAAATTTTCAAGAAAATACTTTAGAAACTGCATGAATATTTTAGAAATATGAAAACGCGTACACGCCAACGAAAACCCCCATTAAAGCAATGCCCTACATAACGCCCTCCTTAAATTCACTTTTGCTGGAACACACTAAAAGTTTTGTAATAACACCCCGCTCCATATAAGCTCCTTGCATGAATATGCACTCAAGCGGCATAATTTAAAAGCGGTAATGCCTGCGCGTAAAAGAATTATTTAGTGTGAAACTTGGTAATATTTAGCTTGTATACAATCATCGTTTTAATACTGTTGTAAACGAGAAGATGTAAAGAATATTACAAGGGCTTAAAAGTGCCGGGATTATTCAATTGATGGCGGTACAGGAAAATGAATATGGATCATTTTAAGAAGCTCATCCGTCGTTATTTTGTTTATGAAGTTTTAGAATTTTTACAAGCTACATTTATTAAAGTAACGCCTTTGTGAAAAGGAAAAACAAGAATATTGCATATTGAAAAAAAAAACGTTGGTCTTTAGTCACAAAAACTTTCGAATAACCATTGCGATGGTTGTAGAAAATAGGAGAAACAAGAATGTAGTATATTGAACAAACGTTTGTTTTTGTTGAGAAATACTTTCGAACTATCATTGCGATGCTTGTAGAAATGTTGTCCTATATCTGCTCCTTCGTTTTAGTGAATTTAAAATGATACATTCAAACACCGAAAACGTATTTCACTTTGAAAGTCTTAAAGGGGCTAAGTATGTGGAAATCATGAACCAATTGCATCCAAACATTTTGAGTGATCTTAAAGCGAAGTTGGGCGAGTTAGGCCGCTGCTGTGTTTGATCGACAACAATCGCGCCGAATGATTTTCACTTCCAAATTATTCTTTCAAGATATGATGTAGCTGGCATCGTGTTGTTCTAATTTAAACGCGGCCTTTGCTGAAGCCATTTTCATTTCTAAAGGATCATGCAAAATGTATCCTTTCCATGTCTTTTAGATGCCCGTAGCCACAGCTAATGCCGCATTTATAGTAGGACAACACAATGCCAGATGCATCATATCCTGAATGATGCCTGTGCATATTTTTTTTAATTACACGAACACGCGAGTGTAAATGAAGCCTTAATATTGTGAGCATCTATAAGAAAATGAATGAATTTGGAGCGAAGGATGCCGTGTTTGCTGACAGTCAATCAAAAAAGGCAGGGTTTTGATGATTAATGTTGCAGCGTAATCAAGTAAACGTATCAAAACGTTTACTCGATTATTTAGTGACGATAGATAAAACATGGGTCCATACGCCTGAGTTCAGTATGATATAGAAAAATGGCAGCATACTGTAATTGGACCAATTACGATTCGAATTGATTGCTCACCCACCTTAATTTCCAGACTTGGCATCCAATAATTATTATAAGTTCCCAAACCTCAAGCTGTAGCTTCAGAAAAAATAGTCCTGTATCATCATGGCAGCATACTGTAATTGGACCAATTACGATTCGAATTGATTGCTCACCCACCTTAATTTCCAGACTTGGCATCCAATAATTATTATAAGTTCCCAAACCTCAAGCTGTAGCTTCAGAAAATTAAGATCAAGTGAGGAAGTTAATTTCAAGTATCACCGTCAACAATTTTGGTCTACGAGTTTGATCCACTAAAAGAAGACGAACGTGTAATGTTTACGACCAGAAAACGAAATTCATTCAATAAAATGTCCAACCACCATTCATCCAGCGTATGGATAATTGGTGATGGCCATTTCGATCTTTTGGACCTCGTCAGACCAGTGTGTTCTATGCATTGGTGAAGGTAGTTGAACAGATATTGTGTTGTCATTAAATAATGTAGTTCTAAGGTTTAGACGTTTCGCACTACAGAAAAAATATCGAAATTCTGGAAAATTAACAGAGGCTCATCGATTGGTCGTTTGAGACGCATCTACGGTTAGACTAAGATTACAAGTTTTATAAAATACAATAAAAGAACTGGATTTTCATTACTGGATTCTTGTGCAGCTTCATTTTCACCTAAGATCATCATCTGTGCACGTCTGTGACCGCTATATAATCATCACCCTCTATGGCAACTATGTAAATATAAAATGTTGCCTAAAAAGTAAAAAAAAAACAATGTTAATTATTTATTATTTTTCACATAATAATAAAAAAATTACCACATGATAAATAAGAAAATAGTGTCAAATATACAGGGTGCACATTATGTATGAAATATATCATAGCATGTAACTCTGTAAATACATTAAAAAACGCAATTTAATATAAATAAACTGAACGCTTTCTATATTCAAAATGTATTTAAATGATTGCTTGCTTAAAAGACGAATGAACTAAAAATTAACACAATATTGGACAAAACATTAATATTAAATCACAATACGAAGAAAAAATAATAATGAATAAAGATATTTGAAGTAAAACAAAACTAAAGGTATATACTACTATATGCAGACCCTTCGTATGTGAAACATGAACATTAATGAATGAACAGAAGAGCAAAATCCAAGCAATGAAAATGAAAAATCTGAGTGATTAAAGAACTGGACAGAATAAGACGCAACACAATCAGGGAGGCTCTGAAAGTGGAAGAGATATTTAAGATCATAGGAAGAAGACAAATGAGTTGGTGGGATCATATACAAAGATTTATTGAAGGATATCATAATCACTAAAATAATATGGCAGGAATAAACAAACATGACAAGAAGAAGAGAAAGACCTAGAAAAACTTGGGACGAAGAAGTGGAAGAGACGATAAAAGAGAAATTAAATGAAGCAAAAGTGCTAGCAAGACAAGTGCAAGTGAGTGAAATTAATACATGGAAAATAAATATAAAACATCCGACATAAGAAAGTATAAATATATGTATATTGTCTAAACGTAACTTTTATTTGAAACATATTTTTATGAAATTGATATTTTCTAATCTATATATAATGGGAACCCTGCATGTAAATATAACATTGTAAAAAAACGCGGGTTTTCATTAAATTATGTCCATGTATTATATGTGTTTTTACTCTCTATTTAACAAAGAAACATATTGTGATTGTAATTTCTGTGTGCTAAAGTTATCTGCGTAGAGGGGAATCGATAGATGGTTAAAATAGGCGGCTATTTTCGGATTTTTTCAGTTGGATATTTCATACAGGCCGGGATACGCCCCGTCAGTTCCCATGTCAAAGCGGTGTTAAATTCGGAGCACTTTTCTTCTCCCTTTCTCAATGTCAGGTATAATCCGATGCCAAAAAGATAATCTAAAAAAAATACAATGAAAATTCAAGCGGGTTTCATAATGTTGACCTTATATTCATGATTTAATATTAATATTTGTTTTTTTTTATGATAGAATTATTCTGTGAAACAGGATAGCGCAAGATTGTAGTGTTTTAACACAAAATAATAATAAATCATATACATTTGTTTTTTATTCAAAAATTATTCCTTTTCTGAAAACTGAAAACTATTTCAGTCACTCTGTAGTAATAAAAGTTATTAATAAAAATTCCAATTAACGTTGATTGGCCATTTTTAACGTGCCTACGGTTTGACCAAGATTACAAGCTTCACAAAAATAGAAGAGCTCTTGATTCCAAAGAAAATTCACCGATGTGAATTGGATAAAATTAAATCATAAGATCTCGATGGCTAAGTAGCATCACCATTTCTAGTAAGATTTTTTAGGAAGTTAAAACAATTGTTGCAACGTCTCGTTCCTGTTGAAACCAGAGTACACAATCAATATCATAATTTAACTTAGTCAATAATTCATAACAATATCATTAGGTTCTGGCCAAATAATAATTCAAATAGATATATATTTATAAAAAGTATTAAATTGAATGAATTAATGAGATCTAAAACCACACTTAGATCTCATTAATCCATACATTTTAATGAATTTTATATTTTAAGAATTAATATTAAAATTATTTAGAATTTTTGTTATTTATTTCAGCAGACTACAATTGTGATTTATATAACATCACGAAAATTCCAACGCAAACTATAAATTTATAAGAGAAATTCCCATCCCTCCATAAAATTCACACACCCTGTACAATTTACACACGGCTAAGAATGAATAATGACTAGCAAATAGGCGCCTACTATACAATCCATTCCTCCTGGGCTGATGTGCTTGTTATCTCGCATAGCAGTCGGCCGTTCCGCGCAAACATTACCGCCACCAAACTGACATTTATAAATGCCTACACCGCGCTAATATATCGATATAAATTCAATTTCGCGCTGAACACATATCCATGACGGAAATTAGTGGCCTATTTTTACTTCCGCGGAAACAAGAAGGGGATTAATCATAACAAAAAAAGTTGCAGAGAGCCCGTTTTAATTACGCCCTCAAAAAGCGTATAAATTCACGGAATTGCTCCCGTGACATTTTAATCCGAGGCCTAAATAACGCTGCCAGGAATTGTGAGGGAGAGTTTATTTACTTGTGCAATCTGTCAAGATGAGTAATATTTATAATTATGGATGTGCTTGGGAATTTATGAATGAAAGAGATAAATTTACCCTAAAAAATGTGTTTCTTTTGTGTTTATGCAATATTTTTAATTCCGCTACAATATTTTGTCAATGTGATGTAAATGCCAAGAACGGATTAAATGCAATAGCGACGACATATATGAAAAAATTCTTCCTCTTAACCACGTTCATATTTTTTTTAATTCTGTAACGGCCAAGTTCGGCTCGAGATATTAATTTCGAAGTAAGTGAAACAAAAAATAAGTTTAAATAAAAAAATCTTTCTGCGCTAATTTTCTTATTATTAGTAATAGTGAAACTATTGTATGTATTGTATATATGTATTGTATATATTTTAATTAAAACACTTGGTTAGTTTTAATTAAAATACATTATAATTATTAAACATTACAATACATGTAGGTGTTAGTCTTGACCTTTCTTTCTGTCCTTATTTTTCATTTTAATAAATATATTGTATTATTTCTAATACCTTTTTTTTCTACCATAAATTTCGTAAACTTAAATTAAATAAAAATTAATAAATTATTTCCACATTTAACTCTGTGACATTTTGTTATTTTGTTCTTAAATTATTATAAATATATATAATTGATGATAATAATTCTTGTCAATTATAATTAAATTATAATATCTACAATATATAAATTTGCATTAATGTTCTAAAAATCGATTAAATCAAACCCGGGGAATTCCAATATTAAAATTATGAATAAAATTTCCATAGTAAATTAATAATTGTTTTATAATTGCGATTTATTTTACATTCAAATGTATTCCGTAATGCCTCCCCTGTCACCCATAGACAACCCGTAATTGCTGAAAGAAATCAATTTCGCGAACAATGTTACGAGAATAAATTTAATCCACAACGGCGATTAAATTACAATATTTTAAAAATATCCGACTTGATATTTATTCATGAGTAAGAATAATCTGATTAACATTCGTGATTAAGCCACGAAATTTGTCAGATTTTCCGACCGATTACGCGTTATTAAAGTCGACTCGCACTGATGGCCGATCCGCGGCGTTTTATCTCCCTGCTCCCCTCCGCCCTGGTCCTCGGTTTTAATTAAAATTCATAGCCGAAAAGTTTCCAAGCCGCATAATGTTCCCTTATGTAAAAATGGCGAGTTAGGTGTAACTAAGTTTTGTAAATCTTCCCGGGCGGAAGCGCGGAATCTTTCATCTTGTTTAGGAGGGGAGGGGGTGTTTTCGCGCGGTTTCCCATGTAAGCCGAAGAGCTTTTCTCCATTAGTTAATTACGTGAGAATGTTTTGGTTCGGAATTTAATGAAATTTATGGAATTTTTGTTTAATAATATAAGACAGTTAAAACAATTAGAAGGATGAAAAAATCTTTGGTTGATAGCTATTGTATGAATAATAATAATAATTAATGCTTTGTTAATTGTTTTTTTTTGAGTTTATTAAATAAAACTTTTTAACTTTGTATAACTTGTTAACTAAAATAAAATAACAAGTTATACAAACAAAGGTGAAAAGTGTTTTATTTAATAATAATTAATGCGTTTACTTTAATAAATAAATAAATTAAATATATTTTTATTTTAAACAATTTTGTTATTAATAATTATTAGTTAATATTATTAACATTCTTCACCTGAAGAAGCTGCAGCGTAGCGAAACAATTGTAGTGAAATTAAATATAAAATTGTTGAAAATAAAAAATATTTTATTTATTCATTTATTAAAGTAATCATGCATTTTTAAAATTAAATAAGTGCCTCGGTAATCAACAATATTAATGCGTTTAATTGATATAATTTAACAACTTTAAAAATATATAAAACCCACACAGTATGGTGTCTGCGGATGGCATTATAGTACGCAACGTATTTTGTTCGTTGCTCTAAATAATTTCGAATGAAAAATAGTTGCATTATGCAATCATTTATAGTGCAACAGCAGTTTCCCATTATGTAGTTTAAGGTCCGGCGGGGTATTTGCCCGGAAAGTAATTGTTTCAATGAAAGTTGCGTAAGTCAAAAAATTGAAGTTATTTTCTCTTCAGCTAATAATTATTTTTTCAATTCTATAAATTAAACTGTATATTATTGCCCACTTATTTAATTCCATTATATAAAAAAATATAATGGAATTAAATAATGCTTTTATTAATAAAATTAATAAAAGCATAGATAGTCTGAAACAAGATGTAATTATAATTAAACAACAAACTGAAAGCATATCGCGTATGTACAATTTTTCCTGTTTCACAACAAAACATAATCCGCGAGCGAAATAAATCAATGCAATGTCACTTGCTACATTTCCCCATTATTATTATTATTAACGGCAATTGAAAAACCGTTTTGAATAAGCGCGCGCATTGCGCAACAACAAAATATGTAAAGCGGCATCCATTTGTACGGGTCGCATGTAAAAATGTCCATATTTATGTATCTAATCAAACGCTTTCAGTGTGTTCGTGAGCGGAATTTTAAATTCGCATCAAGATTTGAATGTCATTTCATTTCATTTTCCCCGCCTGTTTATTCTCCCGATGTATTGTTGTGTGTGTATGCATTTGCGAGTGGTCGAATGCGTTTCACAACTGGATGTGATTTATGGCTTTTGTCTCGAAATTATCTGTATCTTGCATTCCATATTTTATTAATGTATTAAGTAATGATTAATCACTGTCTAGGCTTGAAAAATTTATACTTTTTAAAAACTTTGCACTGAAAATAATGTTTCTTTTAAATTTAAAAGTTATACATACAAATATTAACAACAAACTCTTACTAGCTATTTTTTAATAAAAAAAAAAAAACATTGGATTGAATGATATTTAAGTTTCTTTTTAGAACGTGAAGTTTTCTCGATAGTAATTTTTATACTACTACAATATCTTTATTCAAAGTTATTTGTTTTACATATATTTACAATATATTATGGTATATTTGTTTCTTTCTTGCTTGCTTGAACAGGCTAATAATTTTTATATTATATTCCTTTCTTTACTTTTGTTAAATTTTATAAAAAACAATTGATAAAGAACACATTGTGCTCGAAATGTACACATAGTAATTTAAAATAAAATATTTAATTCTTCATGAATATAATATAATTAATACTATAAATGATATTTACTTTGAGTTAATGTTTCATTTGCTACACATTATTATTTCACCACTATTTATAGTGGTTTTGTGTTTTTATCCAATTGTGAATATGCAGTTTCATCAAGTGACAGCCTCAACTATTGAATTTTTGACTATTTATGGTAGTTTATAATCCATTCCATTGCGAAATCCAGGTGTCACAAATCCATTGATTTTATTGCTACATACGGTATTCCACATGGATCTGTTTCAGAGCCTGTACTCTCTAATTATTTTATTAATGTTATTATTATGAAACTAGACGTTAATTTATGCAATGGAAACACTTGAAATTGTTTTATAAATTTGATCAATTAGGATAGAAAACTTGATCGTAATATATTTTTTTGTGATATTTCTATATGGCTATTTATTTGTTTATACACACATTATGGTCAAGGCTCCCTTCCGGCCATCTAGGCCCATTGTCTAGGCTCTTCAATTTTTAAGGTTTCGTTTCGTCCTTCCATCTCCTCCTTTAATTGGCTCTCTCTCTCTCTCCGATTCGTTATCCGTTTATTCCTGATATCTTCAATGACTGCATCTCTTCATTCCTTTCTTGATCTTCCCCACTTTTTTTACCAATTGGCGTTTCTGTTATTCTTCTTACTGTCGCCTCGATCTTATCACTGCGTCTATCGTGGGCTCATTCAAAATGCTGTGCACTTCTGCTCTGCATTTGATCTTCTTTCCCATACGGCATCTACTTTTTTTCTTCCAACGATTTTTCTGAGGATCTTCCTTTCTCATATTAGAACCTTAGTTTCTGTATTAATTCAGGATGGTTTAATTGAAATTAAAACACTTTGTTTGTTTCACTTATTTATATTTTCTCCAACTAGTTTCGACCATTGGTCATCTTCAGGGAGGAATGTGCTTAGTTTCTGTCTTCTTTGTTAATGACTATGTTTCGCTGCCGTAGAGTAGGGTGGGCCTAATTATTAAATTAAATTGATTGGGTGAGTTACGTGAAGATCAAATGTAATTGATAAAAAATGTGCATATGGAATTAAAAATAAAAGTCTGAAAAAAAGGCCTAATTATTGTTTTGTAAATTCTTATCTTCCCCACGATAGTCCTTTGTCTTTTAATAGTTTTTGTAGCGCTGCAGAGCATCTGTTTGCTTTTACTATTTGGAAGTCTATTTCGGGACGGTTTTTTTATAATATATTTATATTGTACCTTTGTAAATTAGTGATTTCCGTAAATAATAATAATAATTTCAATTAGTGTTAATAAATACAATAAAACATCCCTTAAGCCAAGCACATGATGAGGCCCCATAAACCAAAATGGCCATTACTAGTGAATGGAGGTTGAACAACTCATCAAGAAACATTATTATTCTGTTTATTACTATTTACAATTTTTATTACAAGATTCTAGTTTCGACAGGAATTTATGTTATTCTCAAGTAGTCTTGTAATAAAATAATAAATAGCATTAAAAGCAGGATAATAATATTTCTTGATAAATTGTTCAACATTCATCTAGATAACTAGTGATGGCCATTTCGGTTTATCAGACCTCATCAGACCAGTATGTTCCATGTACTTTGATGAAGATCGCTTAACGGATGTTTTAATGTATTTATTAACACTAAAATGAATTTTTGAAACAATATTATCACAATAATAATATTTTATTTATTATAATGGATTGCTTCAATTTAAATAAAACTATGTTGAAAATCATTAAGTGTTTTTTTTATATATAAAGTGATGATAATAAAAATTTATTTCCCAACAGATTACAGGGAACAATTTCACATACAACAAAATATAACTAAACTAAACATTAAAATTAATAAGTATTTAAAAAAAAACACTGATATCTCTTATAAATTTGGAGATACTATCAAAAATATCTGCATTATTTCGAATAGTGTTGTAGAGGCGCATCATTTTATTCAGGCGAATTGTAACAAATATTTGTTCAACTGCGGTTACAAATGAAAATTAAATCATTTCTGTTACTATAACAAGGTAAAGAGTTATTCATTAATGCAAGCAAATTTGGATAATTTATTTCGTTATGTAATAGATTTTAAATCGTTTTTAACAATAGTGTATTTCTCCTGGCATCTAAAGATTGATAATTATTTGTTTTATAAAGTTCATTATATTTTATGAAATTGTCTGGATATAATAAATACCGTTTTGAGTAAAGATATTTCATAAATAACTTTTGAACTCGTTCTATCATATTTATACCGAGTGTCTGGGATAAGGGGCGAACATAGGAATTTAACATGTAAAATTAAATATGTGTGATTATTAGCTCCCATATTAATTTCAGAGCAAAATAGTAAAGCAAAATTTTTTAGAGTATTAAAAAATGTATTAAATGTACCCATTTAATTTACATTTGTACCAGAATCCACATTATCGAATGCTACCAAAGAAATTTAAATGATGAAAAGTAATTATAATGGGATAAATCATAATAATAATAAGTAATTAGTCAAATAAAAATCATTTATTTATTATGAAGATAATTTATAGTGGTTTTCCATAAACTTCAAATTGCCCAATAATATTATTCTTAAAAATACCAGCCCAAATATTTATTTTTGCGGAAATTGGATTCGTGACATTTGTTAAACTAATAGCAAGGGTTTTTATTAAATGGTACATTGTTCAATTTATTTTTATTATTTTTAGGTGGATTCTCGTACAAACGTAAATTAAATGGATGCAGCTAATACTCTAAAAAATATTCCCTTGCGATTTTTCTCTAAAATTAATAGGGGAGCAATTTTTTACACATATTTAATTTTACTTGTTAAATTCCTATGTTCGCCCCTTATTCCAGACA
This sequence comes from Philonthus spinipes, assembly GCA_963082785.1. Lineage (NCBI taxonomy): Eukaryota > Metazoa > Arthropoda > Insecta > Coleoptera > Staphylinidae > Philonthus > Philonthus spinipes. The sequence continues at coordinate 11,872,038 of OY720306.1, forward strand.
CTCGGTATGCGTATTGTACAAGTTACTTGAGGATTATTGTGAACTTGTTTTTAGAAGGAAAAATTATGAAATTGCTACATTAACATATGAATCGTTACTTTGAAACAATCTGTAAATCGTTGACGCACTTAAATTTTGAAAATTTTGCAATTATTCCAATTTTGATCTAACATGGATTTTCAAAATTTAAATGCCTCAACTATTTACATATTGTTTCAAAGTAACGATTCAGATACTAATGTAGCAATTTCATAATTTTTCCTTCTAAACACAAGTTCACAATAATCCTCAAGTAACTCAATCTAAATTGCAGAGTAATTAAATTAAATAATAGCAATTCCCTAGAAAATAGTTCCAAAGAAACTTTGACCGTGGCGATTATCACAGATTGATTAATTTAAACTTCGCCCGGGCGCAATTTCACACATCTGTAATTTATTCCAACCTTCCTACATTTTTTCTCCACTAAATCCCCAAAGAAAACCCACTTTAGTTTCCAACACCTCTCTCTCCCGTAAAGTTTCCAGTCAGTCTCGGCGAGAGGGACGAATAAAGCTGAACGCTCGGAAGTGTGTGTGCGGCTCTGAAAGCTGAAACTGAAATTATACTGCGAACGCGCCCCAACTTCCTCCAGATAAACGTGTACATTCGTTCCTCAACTTTTATTACACTTTACACATCATTATCCGACAAATGCGGGCCGTAAATGCTGAATTTACAGCGCGGCGAATGGAATTTCCGGGACGTGGCACGTATCACCGGGGCATTAATCAAATTCTATCTTTTCGCCTCGGATTTTTTTGCTTTCGCGAATTTTTTTTATCGAGGGAATATTATCTGTTTGTTGTCGCGAGGTGCTTATTGGGCGTGCTTGAAATACCGCCGTGAACTTATTCGCAAAATTTTCGATTTTACATAAAATATTTTACTGCTCGTATTTTGTACTAAAGATAATTTTATTAAATGAAGCACTTAGAAATTATTTTTCTTCACTGGTTTATTTCAAACGCTTGATGTATTTTTTTTCAATAAATAGTTATTTAAATCAAATATAAAGAACTTGAAAATAATTAATCTACTCAACTGAGTAATTAATAATTTATTTCCTTTCATCCACTCCAAGAAACTTACAATAAGTAAGTACTTTAAATTACTTAAATAAAAAGGAATTTAAAAATAATTAATAAATTATTACCTCTTCTTGTAAGGCAAAGCTGTATTGACGAGGGATAGATCCCGAAACACGTGTCTGCAGATGGCCTTATATTACATAACGTTTTTTTATCCTTGCATTAAATATTCTCGAATATAAAATTGTTGTATGATGCAATATGTTATTGATGTGCTACTGCAAGAGTCCATTAAATAATTCAATCTTTGGAGGGGTATTTACCCGAGGGGTAGTTGTTTTAAAGATCTTTTGTTTTTAAGTAGTTACGTAACGTAAGTCAAAGTGTAACGGAGCTTAAAGAGTCAATCATTTTCAAATTCTTTTTATTTAATTTATTTAAATAACTCTAACCAAGATAATGAATACTATTTTCTATTAACTTCAAATTACTTTTAAAGTACTTACGTAATGTATTTGAAAAAGTTGAGAAAATAATTTGATTTAACCTAAATGACTGTGACCAAGTGAATAAATACTCTGTTAAATATCAACAAGAAATACAACTTTTTCTTGTTCCAGCTCTCTTTCCCGAGATTTAAAATACATTTGCTTATAATTGATTTCTCTGATAATATTGATAAATTGTATGATTGACGTATTTTGTTTTATGTCATTGTAGATAATTTTAATCTGTTATTTATTACCATCTAGCAGCGCCAATTATTTGTTTTCTTGTTGTTGGTATTATTTCTTAATTTTTGTTCTGCCATTTTTTTTAATCAATGACCTTTCTACCACTGTGTGGTGTAAGGCTGTTCTACCATCTACTGTACATAAATTTTATTATTTGTAAAAAGGTAAATCCGTTAAATAAATAAATGGTTATTTATTATACATTTTAATTAATGTATGGTATATGTCAAATTTAGTTACATTAGTGATTAATTTAAATACACAAAAGTTTAGTTTGTTTCATTAACAATTAATAATAATAATTGTAAATCCTACTTTTCTTTAATCAGTAAAATATTTTTTGTAAAAAATATAAAATGTTTGACTATGTGTAAACTTCATTATACACACTTTATGTCAAATTTAGTTACAATAGTGATTAATTTAAATACATAAAAGTTTAGTTTGTTTCATTAACAATTAATAATAATTATTGTAAATCCTACTTTCCTTTAATCAGTAAAATATTTTTTGTAAAAAATATAAAATGTTTGACTATGTGTAAACTTCATTATACACTAAATGCGTTCCTAGAAACATTCATGCAATTCAATACTTATTTCCTTCGTGTACTTTAAATTTCCACAAAAAAAACAAACACTCCCTCCCCTTCTTAACAGCGCCTCGCGTGTCGAAAACTCCATATATTCACCTCCTGAAAAGTTAATCAAGAAAGACCTTATTAAAGCCGGAAATCCTCACAACTTTTTTTCCACCGCCCTCTCGGATTCTTCCCTCTTTTTGTTCCGTCTGCGACTTCCGTCGAAGGGTATCGATTGAGGCGCGCACTTTTGTTTCCGCGAATTTTTAAGACGGACACTAAACGCCGCGTTAAATTAAGGGCTGCGAATAAAAGCGGCGCGCAGGAATCCCCCTTTTTTTTCTTCTGCTGATTAGAATTTAAAAAGGACTCGAGGCGATTCAATTACTTTTTGCCCGCCGGAGGTCGTTTTTAATTGCGCGGAACTAATTTGAATTTTATCTGGGCCAAAACGGAACGGTTTGGTTTTCGTTTAAAAGTTTTGAGCGAGTTTTCGATTAGTGATCGTTATTAATTAAAATTTTAAAAAAAATTAAAGAAATATATTGCTGTGAACTACATAAGGAATACAGAATAATAAATTATAAATAAAGGATGATGTGGTTAAATTAAGCCTTTAACCGTTTTTTTATAATTATATAATTGAAGATAAATTTGACGATTGACGCAAAAATAGCCCAAATTAAGAATGCTATAGAGGAGTTGAAGGGTGACCCTGGCTAAAACTATTCGCACAATCCTGAAGTTCGAAGACTAATTAAGCGACACATGTAAAATTAACCCTGTAGTAGTAATTTTTATTGTTTTATAATTTCAAAATTAGAGTTAAATTTTACGATTCTCATGAAAATAATCTAAATTGATGATGACGTGCGGGGATCAAAGGGTGCGTCTGGTACACCATCTTGCAGTCGGGAGTCTAATTAAGGGATCAATGAACTTAAATTAACCCTACAGCAGTTCTCGATTTTATTTTTTGTTATTTTATAGTTGGAAGCTAAATCTGATGTTTCACACAAAAATAATTCAAATTGTGGATGCTGTGGAGGAATTGGAGAATGCGTCTAATTCAAAATATTGACACCATCTTATAGTCCAGGGTATAAATAAGGGATGATGTAGTTAAATTAACTCATTAACAGTTTTCCATTTTTTGTTTAATAATTTTTATAGTTTTTATAGTTGAAGAATGTGTTGGAACAAAATATTTACATCATCTTATAGTCTGGAGTATAAATAAGGTGTGATGTAGCTAAATTAACAATTTTTGATTTTTTTATAATTTTATAATTGAAATTAAATTTAACGATTCATTCGAAAATAACCCTTAATGCTATAGAAGAGTTGGAGGGTGCGCCTGGTTCAAACTATTGGAATAATCTTGAAGTTCGAAGACTAATTAAGCGTTAAATTAGCCCTGTAACAGTATTTTTTATAATTTGTTATTTATATAATTTTAAGATCAGAATTAAATTTGACTATTCTCGTGAAAATAAGCCAAATTGAGGATGGTGTGGAGAAGTCGAAGAGTGCATCTGGTACAATATATTTACACTATTCTTCAGCGCAGAGTCTAATTAAGCGATTAATATATTTCAATTTACCCTACAGCATTTTTTGATTTTTTTTCTATAATTATATAATTGGAGTTAAATCTTACGGTTCACACAAAAGCTAAATTGGCGGTGTTATGGAGACGATGTGTCTGGTAAAAAAATAACAGCATTGCCTAAAGGCTAATTAAGCAATTCAAGTGGTTAAATTAACCCTGTAGCATTTTTTTGCATAATTTTATAAAAAAAAATGTGACGATTCACATGTAAATAACCAAAACTTACAGTGGAGGGATTTTAGAATATGTTTTTTACAAAATATTGACACCATCTTCAAGCATTAATTCTGTAGCAGTTTTTTTTTTTAATTTTTTATACCTTTCTAACTGGAATTAAATACGATGATTCACGCGAAAATAACCAAAATTGAGCGTGATGTGGATACTAATGTGCCATCTTTGAGAATCAATATTAGGTTATAGATAAATATTATTGTGTAGTAAAGCTATAAAGTTTAAATTATATAAAACATATTGTTTGGAAAAATTGTCAATCTAATCAAACTCACTTGTCATCTACAATATTATCATCGCAAATATTCACAAATTAAAATCGAAATTGAATTTTCATTTTCCTTGTTTACCCGGCGTAATTGCCATTCGATCGTCTCAGGGAGCGAAAGGGAGGGAGGGCGTGCGGGCGCGATTTGATCATTTTAATTCTAATTTAAATTTAACAATGCATTGATAAGTTTCGCGCAAAGATACAAAAGACGCGGGGTTTCCAATTACAGACACAAAGAGACGCCGAAGTTTGGCAGACTATGAAGGGAAGGAGGAGATTGGGGGTTGCATACAAGACAGTGTAATTAATTTACGTTGCCTATTATCGCCCTCCTCCCGTGTCGCCCCGAGCGGGGTGTATCGATGAGGAAACCGGCTTCCGGTTGTTCCCGGACAAATTTTAGAATCGCCCTCTTCTGTGCGACTCGCAAGTCGTGATTAATTAATAAATAACTAATTCGAGATGTTAGATGATTGATTAAATTTTGTGAATCGGTTAGTTGAGAGGGGTGGCAGGAATTAACACAGTTCAGTGTGATGAAGTAAGTTAATTTTGCAAATTAAATCATTTTAGTACTATAATCATAGAGTAACTAGTATACTAGTATTTCATCCTCTTTGCTATAATTGTGATTTGAGACAGACATTAATCTAAGGTGAGTATTAAGCCTTCATTGCACGGAATGAGTACAGTGAGACAGAAAAATATCGCAAGACCGAGGGGTTGATGACAAAGCCTAATGAATACAACAAACAGTGAATATATGTTTCGAGGTTCGAATAAAAAGATAATATTTACGATTGGTAAAAAATCTGCTTTATTTTTTTTTGTTTTATACGAGTATACGAATAAATAATTTACTTTCTTGTATTATGTCATTATAAACTTATACAGATGAACATTTCTTTAAGAGGCCAGTGTGTACGTATCAGTATATGGAGAAATAATGTAAAATATTAAACGTTCTAAAATAACAAGAAAGCAAAATGTTTACATTTTGCTTTCACTAAATTATTTTCTTTATTATCTACTATGTCGTGTACTATTTTATTTAATTTTTATATCAATAAAAAATCTGGCTAATGAAAAACTAAAAATTTCTACGTAAATGTCACTATGCAATTTCATATCGATAACATTGCAAATAAATGTACCATCAAAAACATATTTAATACACCGCATAAGTAAAGGGTCAATAAATAAAAACTCCAATTTTCTTTTCCTTTTGTCACTGTTTAACTCTTTTAGAGTGCTTAAAAATATTGCTTTTTGTACCATTTATTTCTGACGTGTAAGAATCAAATACTATTTCGTGATAGACGAAGATATATCATTACAGACGTCAGATCTTCGCTTTTACGCCACGTGACTGATAAATATGTTATGAACCTCTCACGCTTTTAAAGCACTGCAGCGCTTCAGTTTTTTGTTTGGTTGTGTTTTTAAACACAATAAGTAACTCACATATTTATTCATATAAATAAACAATTTATAAAAATATATTCTAAAATCAATCTCGTTCTTGTCGTTGGCTCTCTAATTGTCATGATCGCTAGAATTATTGTCATAAACCGCATTATTCAGTGAGATGAAATGTAACTAAATTTTTATAAGAAATTCTATTTCCATTATATTATTGCATGATAGTAATTTACCAAAAAAAAAAAAAAAATACGAAAGAAATTGAAATTGGATTAAATCGAAAAAGATCGATTGTAATCACAAAACAAACGTTATAGATTTATATGTTTTCATAACCAAAAAAAGTCCTATAGATAATTCATCAAATTGTAAATGATCCATTTCCTCGTCGCTGTCGCAGACGCATCATTTCTTATTTACGGACAGGTGGCGTAAAGTATGATGAATCGCCGTGTGTTCATCACCTTCGTTTTTTTTTTTAACATCATTATTATTGAATAAGGATCAGGCCATATTCCACACTAGCATGCAATAACAATATTTTAAGCGTAACCCAGATACGTCCGAGAATTACTAATTTGTTTTTTTCTGTTTTCGACCCGTGCCTTAAATTATTAAATAGTGCGTAACGAAGTATGAAATACGCTATCGGGCTCTCGTATCCGCGTCGAAACCGAAGAGACCACACATGCGATGGCCAATAAAGAATGGGGACATGCAAGGAATATAAATTCCGCCCAAAAAAATATGCGTTGTTGGTATTTTGTTGTAGGAGGTTTTTATATATACAAACATTTTTATTGAGATAATTACAAACATTTTTACAAACATTAAGTAATGAATGTGCTTATCTATTTTGGGCTATCAACCAGAATTTTTATTGTCCTGAAGGTTTTTAAATAGCAAGAGAATTTTATTTTCGCTTATAAAATCATATACTTGTATATCAGATATACTAGAAAACGATATGTTTGCATTTTCTAATATAGAGTCCTTTATTTAAGGGTGCAGTTTAGTAGAAGGAGATGCCTATATAATTATTGGCAATTTGTAATTTGAGTTACATTGCTGTTGTGATCAATGAACAATATTGTATTATACATTAAAGTAATCTTAAAACATGTAGTATTTTCACCAGACAAATTAAAATGCATTGTTATAATTAGATTTTATAGAAAACAATTATGAAAGAAATAATGAAAATTTGTCAGTTTTATATTTATTTTTAATGTTGTTTTAGCAATAAAAACGGTCTTAGTGAACATACTAAAGATTTCACGAAAATCGTCAATAAAATAGCTTTATACTCATTACCTATTAATTTCATTACATCTTCGTTTTTCTTTTTTATTCTAACAAGAACTTGTGAATTTGGATGATATGTAATAATTGACTGTTTTTTTTTTTTTTTAATTAGGCCGATATTTTTCTACCTAATATGTAAAAAAATGCAAGTACATATTCACGTTATTAATTCTGGAGCCCAACTCTTTTTTTATCAATGATTATTTTCGCTTTAGTGTATAAGCATTCCGAATTTGGACAGCCTACGGCTGAAATCGCATTTAAATTGTATTCATTGATATTTTTAATACTGCTATTGATTTTTACATCGTCAGCTTAAATCAGGTAATTGTTGTTTAAAGCTTCAGATAAATTATTGATAAATAACTTATACGAATACAAGGGATCTTGGATAGAACCTTAAGAAATACCTAAATCGGGATAATCAGGTCTATTACGTACGTAAAATGTTAAATTTAACATACAAGTAATTCTTTATTGTCGCAGTCTATACGAGATTTTTAATTGACATTTATGCATAAGTTGATGTTTAAAAATGTCGTATACGTTAAATTAAATGTGAAAGTTACGGAATAGCACCGAATATTCGTTAGATTTTAATTTGAATCCATTACCAACCAATTATATAAAATAAAAAAAGAGTATTCATTCAATTGGTCACAATTATTTAAATAAATTAAATAAAAAGAATTTAAAAATAATTACCAAAAAATTATTAGTTCTGTTCAAAAACACAAACAAACTAAAATAGGCATTGTGGTGCTTTAAAAGTGGAATTAAGGAGATATTCACCAGCAGAAATTTAAAATCATATCACATAAAATACATTTTCAATAAAGAAATGGTCAACGCATTAAAAAACAAAGGAGATTAATTTTTATAAAAGAACGTTGTGTGGAATTTTATCAAAAGCCCTCATCACAGACTAGAATTTCATCAAACTGTCCTTTTGCCTCAATAGATTCAAATAATTTCTAGAGTGAAATTAGAGACAGCTGAACGATTTGGAATAATAATGATTGTTTATTGATACTATAAGGTCTAAGATGTGAGTATAGATTAAGTCGATCTACTGTTCCTTCTACCATGCAACTTTATCAATAATAAAATGTCTAAGATGTGATATGTATGATAAACTCCATTCGCCATCTCCCAAAACCGATCGCCGAGGCAACCCATCCCAACACTTTAAAACATAGCAAGGATCCATAGAAGAGCCAGTCTTCTCTATCTCCCGCTAATCCCCCGTGTGTGCTCGAACCGGCTTAACCTCGGCAATCTCGCCGGACGACATGGATTGGTTTGCGTCTGCTTTACATTTCGGTGTATAAGATATTGTTTCTTTATTTTATCCTCTCCACTTGCCTTCATCTATTATTTGGACGTAAGAAATAATAGATGAAGGCAAGTGGAGAGGATAAAATAACGCAACAAGATCTTATACACCGAAATGTAAAGCAGACGCAAACCAATCCATGTCGTCGGGCGAGATTGCCGTCGTTCAACTTTACAACGTCCATTTCGTTGTCTCTAAATGTAATTAATAGTTGCCATATTTGTCTGGAATGGTTCTTCTTACTGCCTCTCTATGTGCGCATTCTATTAGTACGAGCTTTTATATTTTGTTTTCTCCTCCTCATGCATATTGTCCATCCATTTCTGTTCTCTTGAATCTACACAAATAAGGTTTAAGGTTCCCGTACCCACATTGGTATTTGGCTTGTCGATTAAATTTGATTCTATCCTGTCCGACAGTGCTATGGTAGAATTCTTCCTATTTCCTCTGCTTCCCATACAATATGCCTACTTCGTGTTTCCTCTTGCTCTCTTTCTGTTAGTCTTCTTTTCCAACATTCGTCTTGCCAATGGTCTTCTTCCATTACATAGACTTTAATCTTTATTTCTGCCAAGAAACTCCTGACCATTAATTTGAAATTTTCTAGGTTTTCCATCTATTCTAGTACTTGTTCTATTACTGATGGCCAAGTCAAGCGTATTTCAGAACCAAACGACACTTGTAACCCGTTCTTCTCTTTTCCTCTGCTTCTAATGCAATCTGTCATCTTAATGGTACATAAAGGGAAGAACGGGTTACAAGTGGCGTTTGGTTCTCAAATACGCTTGGCTTGGCCATCAATAATAGAACAAGTACTAGAATAGATGGAAATCCTAGACAATTTAAAATTAATGGTCAGGAGTTTCTTGGCAGAAAGAAAGATTAAAGTCTATGGAATGGAAGAAGATCATTGGCAAGCTGGAAAAGAAGACTCTCTTTCTTTTAATCTTCTTTTCCTGTATTTGCCTTGAAATTGCTTTAACAGAGCTTTTCCCTGCTTCTCAGAAAATCTGCCATCTTCGTGTTTCCTCTTGATCTGTTAGTCTTCTTTTCCTGCATTCGCCTTGCCATTGTTCATTTTCTTCTATTGCAGCTTGTCTTATCGCCATATTCTCTGCCTGTGTTTCCTTTAGTCCATTCTCGAAGTATCGGTTTGCCAATCTTAATTTAATCCTGTTGCCTCTCCTACTCTTGCTCTCCAGCCTTCTCTAAACTTTGATTGCATTGCTGTTTTTTTTTTGTTCTTCTGTTCTTTATAATTAAAATTGCTGCCTTCAATTTCAATTCTTCGCGCTTGTAGTTTCTCATTGTTGAATTTCTTGTAATACAAAATTGGTTACCACTAACACGGCTTTATGTGTGCTCCCTCCTGTGATTTTAGTTTTTCTCACAGTCGTCTTGTTTTTCTCTTCCATCATTCCAGATGTGGAAGGACAAATTCTTCGCTCATCTGCCTATACCGTGACAGCGAGATCGTTTTTATCAAAAAAAGGACCCATAATCTCAACCGACGAAATTGCGATCACAATGGAGAATGGTAATAAAATTTGAGGATGTAAACTCTCGGACGTACCCCCTCCTAGCTCCCAATATTCACCCCTTGCCGTTTGGCGATTTTTATTAAGTAATGATCTTTGTACTACCTTCTCTATTGCCTGCACCATCTTCTCCTGAATCCATATTGTTCTTCTAACAAATGATCGTTTTCTTCTAAATAGTATTGAAGCCTCATATTGACAAGCTTGTCTATTTTTTTCTCCAGTATCAGCAGAAGGCTGATGTTTCTTTTATTTTATTTCTTCTTAGATATTAGTACGTTTGCCTTCTTCCAGACGTTGGGGAATATACCTTCTTTCAAACACCGATTGTAGGTATTTAATAATCTGTCTCCGTCCTCTTGAACGATGTACTTTACTAATTTGTTAGGTATACTATCATCTGCTGTTGCCTTGTTCTTTTAAAGATGTGAAAGTAGAATTTTAATAAATGAAACACTTTTTTACTTTGTTTGTATAACTCGGATTGATTTTATTGTTGACTATAGTTTAGACAACCATTGTTTTGATAATGACACGTTAAGGTTGTCGAAACTATAGTCAACAATAAAATCAATCCGAGTTATACAAACAAAGTAAAAATGTGTTTCATTTATTAAAATTGAATTGCAATGTATAACAAAGTAGAAGCCTCAACAATTAACAAATGTGAAAGTAGATTGTTTTAATCTAGTGTCACGTCTTGCTAAAAAAAAAGCTTACGAATATTTTTGAAATATATGGCAGGATAACAATAGGACAAAAATTGTCAATATTTTATAGTTTTGTGGGTGTTTTAGAGCAAATATTAACGTCGCGGAAATATACAAGTATTTTATTGATAAGCAAAAAAAATATATGAAGGATGTAATGTAATCTTTGAATAAAAATGAATGTAGCTTATCATCTCCCGACTTACAATTATCAGGAAGTTGGCGCAGTAGTTTGAAAACATATTTATTTGATATGGTGGAAAACTGGTGAAGAAATATCTATATATGTATTTGTTTGTGAGAGAAAATTCACCGTCAAGTAAGGAATTTTCTCCGCTTTTATTACTCATCTGTTGGTAAATTATATGCTAAGTGAAAAAAAAAAGGAAACCGTTTACAACATCTGTAAGATAGTCTTGTATGATGTTACTATTAGATAGGGTTTAAGATAAGTAAATAGCAAACAAATCTAAACTACTGACTTGGTATTTGTTTCACAATTAATACAACTCTGTTTGCTCTGAACAGACTTTTTCAAGGCTCATAGCTTAATATTCCTGAGAGAATTTTTATCAAGGAACAACTTAAACAAATGCAAAATTAATTCAGGAAATACGTAGTTGGCTTTCTGCAACTAATTAATTAATAAAACAATGTTTTGCTCAAGTGGAAGATGTAAATGATAATGTCTGCATGCAAATGAAGCGCATTAGGTGTTTGCAGCTGTGTTATATCATCAATAATTAAATGTAAAATTTCTCCGGGCAACAGAACGCACCTAAATGCCTTCGCGTCCGCTATGCAAAACGCCGGGCGTAATTATCGCAGCGGCAATTAATGATAGTATCCCCATTTAAAAATAACCAACCCGGCATTGGCGCTAGCCATTGCTTCACGGAGACATTCTATTCCCAATGACACCTATATATATATATATAACGTACACACATCTACAAACACCCGTAATTAAACTAGCGCACGTTTTGTGCGGGTTTACTATTTCATCTGTAATTCAGCTTTTCAATTAAGCCCCGAAGTTGAAGTCGCTCAGGCCAGAACAGCGGCGCTAATTAGTTCGGGTCAAACGGGCTCTTATCTACTTCTCCGACCTACTATTTTCCGAAGTCGGACAGCCAGGGGTGTTGAAGTCTCTCGACTCCTTGGAGGAATTAAGAACAGGAGTTGGGAGGGGTGGGTGGAGGAGAAAAATACAAGGAACAAAGTTTTGGAAAGGAAAATCGAAATCGGTTGGCGTTAATTTAATTAAAGGAAGCTTTTGTGATACTTTGTTGGTCTCACGTTTCGGCTCGCGCGAGTTTATTATAAACCGTCAATTTACTGGAAAGCTTTACGAAAAGTTACTTTTTGTTGGTTAATTAAGGGATACGTTTAATTTTTCGTTAATTAGCGAGTTTTAAAACAAACCATTGAAATCAATCTGTCAATGCATTAAATCCGGTAGGGAAATACTTTTAATGGTAATTTGCTTCAAAAACATTTTATTCTTTTCGTTATTCAATTTTAATAAACGAACACTTTTTACTTTTTTATTTAACTTGGATTGCTTATTGTTGTCTATAGTTTCAACGAGAAGTAAAAAGTGTATCATTTATTAAAATTGAATGTATAACAAAGCAGAAGCCTCAATAATTAAGAGCATTGAATACTGTGAACGAAATTGTACGCTCGCTTTTCCACCCCGTTACTTGATTATCTGTGGCCCAATGAATAAATACTGTTTTCAATTATTAACATTTTTAATATATATGTATATATAATGTATTCTTGTAAGGCCGCATAAATTTTATTTGAATATTCAAAATGGCAATGAATGGATTTAATTTCGAAATATCAAATAAATTATGGATGTAGATTTTTTTAATGTTTCTTATTGTATAATGTTTACAACATAGCAAAGAATGTATGGGCTATCCACTTTTCGCGAAAATAATTTTCTATATACAAATATCTTTATTCAGACAACATTACATAAGCTTAAGATATTTGTTGGTGAGTACGTGAAGTTTCTTGATATAATATAGTAATATTTTATTCCTTTCTTCACTTTTTTATTTTTATCACTATATGTACATTTCAAGCCCAACGTGCTCTTTTTCAATAGTTTAATTTTACATAAAACTATTGAAAAAGAGCACGTTGTGCTTGAAATGTAGTAATAAAAATAAAAAAGTGAAGAAATGAATAAAATATTACTACATTATTACATAAGCTTATTCATACATTTAAATTTACTTAACAAGAATATATATTGTGTTAGTCTGTCCAGCCTATCGACCTGGGGTCTTTCCGCCCTGATTTTCTATTTTAATAAAAATTAGTTTCGCGAAAAGCTTTTTTTCAATACACACATATGTATGTATATGTATATATATTCCATCACGATATTTGAGGTTTTCGGTAGAAAATTTTTATTTTCCAAAAAATCTTAAATAATTCTCAGATATTCCTTATGATGCTAAGAACAAAAATAGCCATTTTTTTCCGCGATGAAGTGAAGTAAAAAATTAAATTGAATTCTGATTTTGTGTTAACAACTAATATTTCCATAAGAACTTCTTCTTTAAGTAATCCATATCCGGAACATAATTAATCGAAATTATAATCACCTCCTAATGAATTGTAGAAATGCGTGTGATTAACGCAAAACCCATGCGGCTATCGCATTATGTAAATAACCCTTTTACATATTCCATTAAACAGGATGTTCGAGTAAATGACACATGTCGGGGGATGCTAATCCAAGATGTATATTGAATTACTCACCCGCGTCTGTGCGCGATTAGATTCCTCATAAATTAATTGTTTTATAATTCCGGGATTAATGCGGAAGGGTCAGTTTTCAACGAAATGGGATTATTCATCGTTGGTAATAAATGGATGTAGTAATTTGGATGTTTGAGAGATGTAGTATAAAATATAGTGTTCGAATTAAAGAAAAAAAACAGTGGTTAGTCTTCTAAAAGTGACGTTAAGATAAATTAATTAATTAATATATAATAAACGTATGCAGTTTCAGGGAGTTGCGGTGGAGTGATTTTGAATGTCCTAAAATGAGAACTATTTTAAGGGGTGATTTTTATGCATAAATTAATATTTTTTCTTTCATCTTTACGCTCTTCCAGTGAATGCGACAAAGATTTATTAATAATGAAAACAATAACATGAGATGCTCTAGTACGCCTTTCTTCAATTTCAGAAATTACTTCATTATATGAAGCACTTGCAAAGATTCAGCCGCATCTGAATATAAGAATGCATTATTTTGTTCAATTTTAGATAATCTATCTTATCGCACTCGACTAACAAAAAAGAGATACACGAAAGAGTGAAGGCCACGGAAGGATGTTATAAATGAACAAGAGGAATGACCTTCCAATAATTGCAATAAATAAAAATAACACACATGTAAATGGTTTTATAGGTTAGGATTATTATAACATTGTTGGTTGAAACTTACGTTTTATAGTATCAGCCAAAGTATATTAACAATAAAGAAGTATATTTATATATAAGTAAGTGGAAAAGAAACATCTCTGATTATATAATTAGATAATTAGAAAATAATTAAATAATTAATTTCCCTTTAGCTAGTTCTTCATTTTTATCAATAACAACCCCCCCCCCCCCACCTTTTCCCCTTAAAAAGGATTAGAATTCATTTCCTCGGATTAGCACATATCAAAGAGACATCGCACCACTTAAAATGGGATACCCAGTCAACTACATTAAGGGTTCCAAGTAGTGATGGGCAAAATCGACCATTTAAATAATCGATTTATTTAAAAATTACGAAAGATGATAAAATTTTAGTTTGACAATAGTTCAATTAGTTGTTCATAGAAACGATTAAATCATCTTTTAATTATTGAAAATAGTAGATTATTTCGTATTCGATTATAGAAATAATTGATTTTACCCAACACTAGTTTCAAGGATTTTAGAGGTTCACCTATTGTGATGATACAACGGACTTTCAATAGCCTATGTCCCCCACTACAACCTAATCTAACCTTCCCTTTAGCTACTGCAGCTTACATAATGTAAGTATTAAAAAAAGAACAAGCATTAATTGATGGTTTAACGTAAATATTTGTAGTTCATATTGTACTGAAACAACTACTCTCCGGGTAAATACTCTTCCAGACATTTAACTACAGAATGAACATTTTGTTATTACACCACAAATTATTGCAAACCTCTTTTCCTCTTATTATGGCAAGTAAATTGTTAAACTAAATTGGTAAGTAAATCGTTCAACTCCTCGCCGACTAAAGTGTAATATAACTATATTTTACATTACTAAGATATTATCAAAAAAAAATCCCGAGATGTATACATATTCAAAGCAATGTAATAAACCCTGATTTATGTTTACCGACCATTTCAAGCAAATGCCCCGCCGTAATTAAAAACAGCGTGTGCTTTTAAATTCGATTTCGAACCGAGTGTTCCATTATTACACTCCACTTAACAATCTATTGTATGGACAATAAATTACCGCTTCGGATTTTTTTCGTCCTTAATTACTTTGCATTGTTGCCGCACGCCATGGATTAATTGTTATTATATTAATAAATCGTTCTTTTTTTTATTAATTCAATGGGATCGCAAATCGTTTATTAATGTAGCATGTTTTTGTAATGTTTTAAAAATTGCGAAAGAGTGAATAAAAAAAGGTGCTATAGAATTTAGTTCATACAAATATAATTTATTTATTTATTTACATACGGACACAGAATGAGTAAACATTCCTATAAAGTAAGTATGAATATTACAAAAAATATATACACATCTAACACAAAAACATAAGTAATTAAGTGAAACACATGAACAATACATATAATTACATCAAAAATGAGCTAACAAACTTATAGCAACACTAAAAAAGATTTTCCTATTTTTAATAAAGAAAATATCCACACTAGAGTCCAGTTCTAATAGTGTATTATACAGGGAGCACATCGAAAAAATCGGAGATTTAATCAATATTTTGGTACGCGGAATAGAAAGTTGAAATCGAATGCAAATGAAAATAAAATATTTTGAGTTATTTAATAATTCTAATAATTATTAGATTTATTTTCATTTTTAATCTCTAATAATATGTTTGTATTTCAAAAATGTTTATTTCAAAATAATACATGTTGAAATATGTTCAATTAAACCTTTAAATAATAAGAAGCACAACTTAAGGTTGCGGTTTAGTAGAAAGAGATAGCTATATAGTAAAGTGGAAATAATCGTTTGAAACAAAAGCCATTCTTTCGGATTTAATAATATGAATATGTATTTGCATTTTTTATTTACCAAGAAAAAAATGTCAATCCAAAATTTAAAAAAAAAACAGCTTATTTTCGGGTATTGCGTCATTTTACTAGTTCATATTAGAAATGAAAATTGTCAGATCGAATTAAATTAATAGGCAATGACTGTGAAGCTACTTGAATGTAGAATTTAATGAAATGCTTGAAATTTTCGTTGCATAAGTTTTTATCAGTAAAAATAGTACTTAAAATTTGCTATAAATGTGACCAATTTTCATTAATATTTCATAATTGTTTTTCAAAAAACTGTTCATTAAAATAATTTGTAATTCATCTCATGAAATTCCTGCTTATTTTAAGATTACTTTAATGTATAATGCAATATTGTCCATCGACCAGGACATCAATGTAACATGAATTAGTGATTGCCATAATTTATATAGGTATCCTTAACCTTAAGGTTAAAGTGAAAATAATCGTTGATAAAAAAAGAGTCGGGCTCCAGAATTAATAAAGTGAATATGTACTTGCATTTTTTTACATGTTATGTAGAAAAATATCGGCCTGATTAAAAAAAACAGTCAATTATTACATATCACCTAAATTCACTAGTTCTTGTTAGAATAAAAAATTGGAAGATATAATGAAATTAATAAATAATGAGTGTAAAGCTATTTAAGTGAAGAATTTAGTAAAATCATTAAAATTTTCATTAAGCGCACTTTTGTTGTTAAAACAATACATTAAAAAATGATATAATACTGACGAATTTACATTATTTCTTTCATAATTGTTTTCTATTAAATCTAATTAAAACAATGCATTTTAATTTATCTGGTGAAAATCCTGCATGCTTTAAGATTACTTTAATGTATATTACATTATTGTTCATTGATCACAACCGCAATGTAATTAGAATTACTAACTACCAATTATATAGCCATTTCTTTCTACTAAACCGTGCCCTTAAAGTAGCGCACTATAATTATTTTCAATGCAATAATAAAACCGTTCTTGAATTGCTCCTGTTTATAATTTATGTTAACGAATAAAGTATTATTATTTGAAATGTGTTTTACATATTTCCGTAAATATTGTGTATAGAGGATTAACACATTATTTAGTCTATTATGTAAATATTTCCATAAACAAATATCATTTAGACCGTATTAAAATCCCAAACATAAATTAATCAATACACTCGCAAATAATTACAAACAATTGTAAATTGGACGCGGGGCATTTACGCAAAATGAATTTATCACCGTACTCGACATCCATCGCTTCTAATTAACGGACATTGAACAAAAATCCCGAACGCCAACGATTTATACGCAACCGACAAAACTGACAATTTGCATAAATTCCGCCCAACTAATAACGCGAAACCCGAAACGGTATTCCGCGCAAAAGTTTCCAATACGTAATTTCTGCACTACACCTGGAAAACGAAAAAAAAAAAACGGGGGGATAAATATGCTAATTTCATATCGAATTTGAATTTTTTAACGCCGCGCCGACTGGAACTTTTAATAAACGCGACTTTCTCCGCTGGAAACTGTGAGGAGTAAAAAAAGTTGGGAGTGTAATAAAATTTTATTGGGGGAATGCAGAGTAAGTTTCGTGTCGGAATTAATCAAAACGCGCCGGGAGGATTATTGTTGCGGACCTTAACCCCCTCCTCTCTGGGGGGATGGATTATGTATTTCGTGTTGGGGTAAAACTAGGGGATTAACTAGCCGGGAGTTACTATTTCCATAATATTATCTTATCAATGTTACTTGAAACTACATAATTAACTCGGCGTTTCTCCTTGTTCATACAACTTTAATGTTTGAAATTAAATTTTGGAGTTACTGTTTTTATACATTAAATAAAAAGAAATTGGAAATAATTAAAAAATAAATTAATGAAAACACTTTTTAACTTTATTTATATAACTGAAATTACTATAATTAGGGATTATCAAACTAACATGTTTGATAATCCCTTTAAAGTGTTTTCATTAATTTATTTTATTATTAATGAATTATATCCAATTTTTTTATTTAATCTATAAAAAACTGTCTCTCTAAAATTAAATTTCATACATTAAAGTTGTATAAACAAGAAGAAATGCGGACTTAATTATGTTAATTTGATTATAAAACTAAACTGTTAGTTAATGCGTGATTATGAAACTAAACTGTTAGTTTCATAATCAAACTAACATAATTAAGTCCTCATTTCACCTTGTTCGTACAAATTTAATGTATGAAATTTAATTTTAGAGAGACTGTTTTTATAGAATAAATAAAAAGAAATTGATTATGAAACTAACAGTTTAGTTTCACAATCACACATTAATTACGTCGAATCTATAGTCACTAAATAAATTTCTGTTATATAGTGGTTTTTTGTTGTGCTAAACACGTTGGTAATAATGGTTTAGCTCCAACGTATCGGTAACATGGTGAAATGCTAAAAAATAAGGGTGTTCGTAAAATTTTGCTTCGCAGTGTACAAACACATTTAAAAAGTATTTTGATTAATCGAATAATGATGTATAACAAAGTAGAAACTTTAACAATTAATAAAAAAAATAATTTTCTACTGCAACTTTTGACGTACAAAACGTAAGTACTTAAAAAGAAGATTCATTTGTTTATATATATATATATATTATTTGTTCATCAATGGTGCCTTTTTACTAATTTTGGAAGTGTTTTTTTATTAATAATTTAAGCCTACAATACAATCGACGTTTCTATTCATTCCCCAAAAAATTGTACGTTAAATTAATTTGTGTTCCAAAACCCACAAATAAATTTCACCATTTTTGTAAAAATTTGAATTTAATTCCAACATATTACACCAATACATGGTTAAAAAAAACTCAGAAATACATTTAATAATACTAACTCTTTATGTGGTATTTATTCTTCAGAGTGCTACAATTGCGATAAAATTTACATTGTACAAACACATCGCAATTTGCATACAAGGTACAAAGAACATACCCTACATTTAAGAAATGTATGGTGATAAATCAGCTGTAGCCCACCATGCTATGAAAACAGGATACATATTTTCCCTTGATAAAATTAAATTATTAAAATTCTTCAATAATTATAGACTTCATACACTTGAGGCAATGGAAATGAAAACAGTAGAAACCGGCTTTTAACTTCGATTTGAGCCCATTAGTTAATCATATTTTAGAATTTATCTTACCGCTAACATGGAGTAATGTTAGTCGAAACAATATTATTAATATTTATATTTGTTTTTAATTTAAAATTGACATTAATAATGGTCATATTGAGACCATAATTAACATTTGCTTCTAATAAAATTTATGAAGAAAGGAGAGGCAATTTTTCATTAAAGGAATATTTAATCATTTTAATAGTGTTTGAATTGATTTAAATAATGAACATGTTTTACGAACTGATGAAATTCAGCAAATTATGATATATATATATATAACATTTTTAGTTTTCTGCAGACAAAACGGCTATCGATCATCGATCTTTCTGTCTTAATTTCAAATATTAAGTTGTACAAGGAAAAATGTGAAGTTTGCAAAGATTTAACTTCGTGATTAACATTTTATTACGTAGTGAAATATTTTAATAATCAATACAATAAATAATATTCCATTGTTAATTTTTGAGAATTCTTCTATTTTTTTATACATCTTGATTCACAATAAAACACTTGTTTTATCTAATGTTTAAATAATTAAACTTTTTATTTTTTAAAATAGTTTCGAAGCCATTATCCTAACAAAGTCAAAGATTTATTATAGTTAAATATATTTGATTAAATCAAACTTAAAAAAATGTGTAATAAAAAAATAAACAAATTAAAGTTAATTTAAATATGACAAACCTTTGAGTTTGAACCATTGAGGTATTTTCGACGAAGTTGAAGATTTCTTACCTAAAACAAAGAAAAAGAAAATTAATATAACTTATTTTTCATATATAAATTACATTTCTCTAAATAATATTTAATTAATATTACATTTTGAAACACACATAAATCTTCAAGATTTTTTCCAACACAAATTTTGTAATAAACACCATTAACTTTAAGAAATATTATTTTCCTATAAAAACATGATAGAGAGCGTATTCATTTAAATGCGATTTTATTAAGTGTGTGCAGTTCTGTAGAAACAGTATCAACAAATAATAAAGCTAAACACAATATTGACAAATAAAAAACGAATCGAGTATAACCGTTCGAATAGAAATTAAATGAAAATTCGCTTCTGAGATTATGATTGTGATAAGGAACAAGGAGCTGGGATTTGTGATGGTTAATTATATTCTCCATTTTGCAAACCATAGCTGAAAGGTTTGAGGTTAAAAAAGTTTTAGGAAAAATAATGACGTGGGATTTTAAGGTGATGTTGTATTTTGAAGCATTAAAATATTTAGATCAAGATGGGAAATGTCCGAGCAAAATATATTTTAAAGGAGTGTACCCTCTCTAAAATTTATATTTCGCTTTAGTACTGTGAAACTCATTGTTTTTTGGCAAAGGAGAGCTGGTGCTTGATATTTACTTTGAGAGATCAAACCGTTGCAATGCACACTATTACTGTTATGCAATAAACAAATATCTATTGTGCAATCCAATGTTTGTCGGGGTATATGCTCGGGAAGTAGTTGTTTCAATAGATGATGTCAAAAACTTAATGTAATTAATTTTTGCAGTTTGAAAAAGGGAATGATCGGATTTTTATTGATTTTTGTATTTAATTTTTCCATGATTAATTTTATTATAATTTATATAACTGCAAAAGTAAAAATCTCTGTTTTATTTTATTTCAATTGGAGATTATTAATTGTAGAATACAGATAAGATGGGTAAGAGTAATAAAGAAGTTACATTCATGCAGGAGGCCTTTATTCCAAACAGAATCGAAGTCTTATGGGATAGCAAGAAATAAAGTTGCAGAGGATTTACCTTCAAGGTGCGATGTCTGTAAGATATATGTGAGGATTGTAAGTGGAACGCTTGACGAAAAATCCAATTTGGTAATTAGACATGTGGTCAGAAATTAGTGAGAGCATTCTATTTTTGAGAAGGGTTGCATATATTTTTTCTAGAACTGGAAGAAGTATAATTGGATGGTAGGTAGTATTATTACTACCTACCATCCAATTATACTTCGTCTTAAGTCCATTTATTAAATGGACTTAAGACGAATATTTACAAAAGTACAATTTTTTTTCATCGTTTCTTTTTTCTATTTTCACATTTCTATCTCAATCTCAAACTAAATTTCCTCCAGAAGTAGAAAATTGAATTATTTGCGAAACGTTACAATCTAAAAAAAACTGTTTGCACATATGGAATCCTCAAAAATCATTAGTTGTACTCTACTACATGATTTAACCGATCGAAGATCATTCAGTCCGGGACCTACTCATCGATTCGAATCTTCTTTCGTGAGTTAGTCATGATTTACACACCAGGTGTAGAAGTATGAAACCGGATTATTTTTGTAAAAAGTACACGTGTGTTGTTTCTAACTGATAAAAAATATTTTATTCAAAATAAATTCCAATGCTGCTATTTAAACATTTTTTCCAGCTTTCCGGTAGTTTATGAATGTCACATAAAAAAAAAACAGTTTTTTTAAAGCGATACAGTTATCGAGCTATATTTGTACATTTACATAAGAATTGAACCGTTGTTCAGCAAGAGCGTGTCTCAGTGATGCGAATAGATGATAATCGGACGGAGCCAAGTCTGAAGAATAAGCTGCACGTTCTAGTATTCCCAACTGAACGTCTCGATCATTTCGCCGACCCGTTTTGCTGTGTTTGATGGGAAATTATCATGGAGCAAAATTACTTTGTGTTGCCTTCTTCCATTCCGTATTCCGGTCATTTGCTGTTGGTAGCGATCAATGTTAACGGTTGGACCAAGTTTTAGTAGCTCATAAGATATACCACCCTTCTGATTCAACCAAAAACAGAGCATTGTCTTCTTTCCAAAGCGATTTGGTCTTGCAGTTGATGTCAATGGTTCTCCTATACTCACCCATGATTTACGATGCTTATGATTCTCAAAATATACCCATTTTTCATCACCCATCACAATTCGATTGAAAAATGACCTTCTTTTTATATATCGAGCAGCTTTTCACATATGGTTCTGCGATTTTCTTGCTACCTTTCATTGAGTACATGCGGAACCCATTGTCCCACTTTCTGAAACGAATGTAGACGGCTTTGAGCGTCACTATTGATCCGCGAGCTTTTGTTGAGTTTGATTATCACCATTATCGAATAAGACTTGCAAGTCGTTGTCTGAGAATTTGTTTTATGGTTTCTCACGGTCTTCGTGTTTCGCGTCAAAATCACCACTTTTAAGGATTAACTCCGTGACTAACAATTTACCCCCATACATAGGCTTGGTATAACTTTCGTTTTCACGATAATCGGAATTGGAAGGAAGATTTCCTGGACCATGTCGGATTTTTTTTGAACCACTTGAAAACCAAGAACATGTTAACTTGAACTGATAACAGAAAACCAATGCCGTCCGCAAATCGTAGCTGTTAGGAACAAGATTCGACATATTTAAGGTAATAGAAAAATATATAGTGGTTTTATGTTGAAAATTATTGTCAGCTGTTAGATGGAGATGATGGCGCTACAGAAGCGGTCATACGGTCCTAAAACTGATACTAGCACCATCTATAGGAAATTTCGGTTTCATATTTCTTCATATATATTCGATTACTGAGGCACTTAATTTAATAAATTCCATGATACAATTATATTAAACACTATTAATGTGCACCTCTGTCCCGCCTATCTTAGTCTTAAAGGTATACGCACCCTCACACCAGAGACTAATTGGTTCTACCACAGGGCCGATTATTCTGGTACTATTATATATATATATATATATATATATATATATATATATATATATATAGTGTGAAAATACAATGTAATACAACGTAACTACAATTACATTGTATTACTACTGGATTTTTTTGGACACACACACAAACACCTGTTTTGAATTCCAACTGTTTATTGTTGAGGATTAAAAGAACACTGCTACATTTTAAATAATTTTGTGATTTCTTAAATCAAAAGTTTTGAATTAGCGAATTTTGTAGATTTTTTTCTTTTCTTTTGAAAAACATAGATAATTAAGGATGTAGTGGGGATACGGTATTAATATATTGATAACTGCAGGATTCTTTCTTGGATAGAGGGAATTTCACTTCTTTTTTTTAATTCATTAAAACGCAATTTACATTTTCTCGTCATGTTATTTGCATAAATTAATCGTAAGTGATAACAATACAGTAAATAACGGTTTCTTTAAAAATACGCCGGGATTCCAGGAAGCATTTGACCTTTACCCGCAATTTATCGAACGATGTTGGAATAATTGAATTCGAATTATCGACATCCATAATTCTCACAGCAGAAAACAATCAGTTGACATAATGAAGCAAACCGCTTCCAATTAAATGAAACTTAATATATAAACACGTTCTATTTATACCGGA
Organism: Philonthus spinipes; assembly: GCA_963082785.1. Classification (NCBI taxonomy): domain Eukaryota; kingdom Metazoa; phylum Arthropoda; class Insecta; order Coleoptera; family Staphylinidae; genus Philonthus; species Philonthus spinipes. The sequence goes on from OY720306.1 coordinate 11,895,669, forward strand.
AATTTTATTAGATTTCAATATTGATTTTTTTTTATTATAGGATATATGAAATATCAACTCCTCGTTTAGTAATTATTGTTATTTATGTGTTTTATTGTATTTTATTTCAATGGAGTTTCACGTTAACACATGCATCATTACAATAAGATTTTTAAAAATTATTATTACAATGAATATTTTTTTTAACATTGAATAAATTAATAAAAAAATAATAATAAATTATTAAATAAATTACTATATATTGAAAATCTTTATTTCTGAGTATTACATTATATAATTTTATAATACATATAAATACAATCATTTACACATTGTTAGACCTCAGAAAATAGCTATCGACCGTCGGTCTTTCTGCCATAAATTACTAAAAATGCATAAATAAAATAAATAAAAACACAAATTAAAAAGAATAACCTCAACCGGAAAACTAGTTATTAATTTTATTGTGTAATTATATATAATTATTATTATTTTATGTATCAATTTAAGAAAAAAAAAGTAGATCAACATTGAAATTATTCTAAAAAATATTTAATTATCATGTATACTAGATCATTCTTAATAAAGAATCATAATAATTATAAGAGCATAGTTTACAAAAGTTAGACAGGTAAATATACATAATATACGAATATTAATATAAATGAAATAAAAAGAATTTTCATTTTAAAATAATTAATAAATTATTCCCTCTTTAGCTATTGTGACATTTTGACTTACTTTACGTAAGTACATTAAAACAAATGTACAATAAGGGAAACTTGCTGTTGCATAACAATAACATATTAATTATGGTATATTTTAATTGTTCACTGTTTTAAAATAGTGAAACAAACAAAGTGTTTTAATTAAAATATACCATAATTAGTTCAAAAATGTTTCGCAATAGATTAAGTGAGAAGTTAATTAATAAAATAATATATTGTATAATGCAACAATTTTTGATTCAAAAATATTTAATGCAATTAACAAAAACAACAAACAGAAAATTACGTAATATAAAGCTATCTACAGACAAGTGTTTCGGAATTTAATCCCTCATTATATAATTACAAATTTATTAAATTAAATTAATCATCGTACCGTCTTGTCTGCGATCTCCGGTGTAGATAACCAAGTTCAACGACGGACGTAAATGCTACGCGTATTTTTGTTAATAATAATTAAAATTATTTCACCATTAAATAGAATTTAAATCAATCAACTTGAGTCCATTTTCTGTGTATATAAAAATAATTTGTTATATAAAAACAGGAGCTGAGTAAAAAAGAAACGGTTTTCTGATGAGAATAAATTATAATTTCATAAACGCTAAACGCCTCTCAGCGGCAAACACAACTCACCACTCCAGTTTGGGAAGTGTTATATATCGTTAGATGCGAAGCCTCTGGGGTATTTTTGAGGAAAATAAGTTTAGTCACTAGTGGGTTAAACCCTACGTCCCACATACACAATAAAGCGGCAACTGTTATATCATCTTATAAATAATTCATCGCGGCTCCGCTTTTTGTTATTGCCTCCCTCGTCGAGTGCTCAAAGAAAATTGTTACAATTTTTTATTAAAATTAAAGGTGGTTCATTTTCGGCCTCAAACATCAATTTAAACAACTTTATAGCGTAAAGTTATCAAATAATATTAAGTTTTACAGGTAAAAACAAATTCTTGCCTTCCAGTTCATTTTAGAGTAAAACTGAAAGCATTGAAATGTGTTCTGAATTACGAAATATGTTTAAAATGATGCCTTATTTGATTTTATAATCAATGTATAATTAATAAATAATAAATTAAATGTAATTAAATTTGCAAAGTATGGCATAATCAAATTACATTAGCCATGACTCATATTAAAAATTAATGTCACTTCTAACATATATCTATGATTGCAATTTAACAGTTTTTTTTTTTTTTTCATAAGTCATGGCTAATACAATTTAAACACGTGATATTTTGCAAATATAATCAATATTTATTAATTATTTATAAATTATACACCAATTTTAAAAGCTAGTAACGTTTTTTCATAGGTGTTTTAATTCTGAACACATTTCGTGTCTCGTAGTTTTTCTTCAAAATGAACAGGGAAGCAGGAATTTGAATAAAATCGTTAAATCTCTATATATACCTGATCACGTTCAACACCCGGTATTTATAATAAATGGTGGTGGTTGAGGAACATTTAATTAAATAAAACCTGACCTTATCTTCTTTTTTTAACGAGACAAGGTCACTTTTCTTTTATTGTACTTTGCGTTTGTCTACGTTGAAGAAACACATTTCTGACGATATAATTTCTAAATTGGACAAAAGATGGCGCTTTATGCTAGTTATAGAATATGCTTATAATACAATTTTATTAAAAAATAATAACAATAAACAGGATATGCTAATCGTATCGGAATTTAAAAAATCCAGCTCCAGTTTAAATGTCCTCAAGTTATGCGTGCAGCAAGTGCGCTCGTTACTTTTATATTCACAGACGGCCCACGCCGTAATTTGAATTGAAGGTCCTTGGCGAGAAATATCATTTTCTGCACTTTGCGCGAAGAATGATCATCTGTAATATTTTCCAATTAAGCGGAACCCGCAGGCGGATTCGTTTCATGCGATGACATTTCATAAATAATCGACGCGTATTTGTAATAACTACAGATATATGAACACCGGCAGTGTACAATGCAAATACAGCTTAATGGAGGAAAATTAAAACGGCATGAATGAAATATGTATTGGGGAGATTATTATTTGATAATGTTAATTGATTTTTTATTAGGTTTGTGTTAAATTGAAAAGAATACAATTTAGTATACAAATTATTAGTTATTTTATTTAATTTGGTTACTTTTTTATTTGGAAAATATATTTATTTTAATGACAAAATGAATTAAAACATTATTGGCTCATACATTTTTACATCTTTCTGGAATTTATGGATTCCATCGTGGAGGAAGAAGCCATCTTTTGAAGATAAAGTGACGGTTACGGTTTTGTGGGAGGTTCGCATGTTGTGCAGGCACATATAGGCCTCGTTAGGCCCCTAATGCCTCCCTTCAGGGTATCTTAGACCATGTATCAGCATAGTCAGCCTACTTCATGAAGGCAGGCTCTAGCAGTGCTGAGACAGGTAGATCCCTGATTGTCGCCATTTCTGGCGATAGATAAAGTGAATCAAGGCATTTTTGATATCATGTACGGAAGTGAAGCGTATTCCTGTTAAAGCATTTTCATCGATCTAACCAAATGGTAGAAAAAGAGTTAGATCTCAATCAGCTTAACCAAAGTATTTCAGGTAAAGACGATTGCGGTGCACCGAAAAAATATCAAATAAACAGAACAATGGTCGGATAATAGATATATACTCAGGCAGCCAAGTGCTTCTGAAGAAACTAGGCAGTTCACAGATTCACTACAAACTGGTGTGGAATGAATTAATGCCTTCAACGAAATAGGAGCTCCCAAAGACAAAGCCGATGAATTAGCCAAAAAAGGACTCGTGAAAGTCAACCAATCAGTAAACTTAGTCTAGAAACAGAATCTTCCTGGAAGAAGAAGTAATTGCACATGTGCCACTGTGAAGCTCTCGCAAATATTAAACTTTTTAAGCTATACTACACCAACCTAAAACAGAAAGCTATACCCAAGACTCATTCTTAGATATGAATTCTACCATCTCATCATACTAGAATAAAGGAGGCGAAGCTAGAACTAATCGGAACTAATAGTCGGGATCTAGAATATAACTTTTGAGCTACCAAAGGCCATGCTCGAAGCTATAACTAATCATTTGAGATAGTCGGGATCTAGAATATATCTTTTGAGGTTGAGCTACTAAAGGTCATGCTCGAAGCTAGAACTAATCATTTGAGATAGTCGGGATCTAGAATATATCTTTTGAGGTTGAGCTAGTAAAGGCCATGCTCGAAGCTAGAACTAATCATTTGAGATAGTCGGGATCTAGAATATATCTTTTGAGGTTGGGCTAGTAAAGGCCATGCTCAACCTCAAAAGATATATTCAAGATCCCGACTATTTAAAATTAATTCTAGTTTCGGGCTACACAAGTATCTGAAAGGAGCAAAATCAAGACTATAAAGCGGGTGATCCAGAATTTCCCATCGGCTATTTTTCAAATAGTTTTTACGCCGAACAACAATATTTGAGTCCATCATTATCGTGGTGAAAGATTATAGACTCGTCTCTAGTCGGATTTTCTCGACATTTTTTTTTTCGGCTATAGCTTGCTTTAGACTGATCAGCTGTCACCAACAAAAGTCCCTCATGATGGTTTTGTAAGATTTCAGCAATGGATCACACAATTCTGATAGCACCAAATTCAAAGCATTGTTTTCAAACCATGAATCTTTGATTTCGGCATTTCGGTTGCACGGATATTTTCTTTTGCATATATTGCTGTCATAGTGAATCGCCGGTAATAATTCGATGTAGAAAAGTTCTTTTTGTTTCAATCAAGTAAAATATGGCATTTTGCCATACCATTCAATGTTACTAGGTTTAAATTAGTCCCAAATTTCTTGCTTTTCGTAGTATTTCTAATATTTATGTCGTTATGAAATAGCTGTTCGAGTAACTTCCAGAGTTTTCACCTGCTGTTCATTAGTTTGGCGTAAATATTAAATAATTGGACGAATATTGTTTCCAAATCATTATCCTTAAACTTTTTCAGTTAACCGAAACGGACGTCTTCAACACTAAAAGTGATGAATTTAAAATCTCCAAACCATTCTTCACAAGAATTATCTTATGATGCAGAATCACGATAAACTTCCACAAATATTCGATCCGATTCAGCTCCACTTTTATTACAGTAAAAAAAACATAAAATCAAAACTTCTAGAAAATTTTGCGTCGGCAACGTGCCTACTCTTCTTCTACGAGAAAATAGCCTTTGCATTACAGCCGTCGACCAGTCACTTTTACTGCTATTATTTGCGATTAATTTCCAATTATTTTTATATTTCATTTTCATTTCTTTCTATGTTATAATTTGTATTACTTATTATGTTTCATTTTCAATTTCTTCTCAATACAAAAAAAAAATGTAACAGATTTTTGATTTTATCTTACGTTTATTTGAATTTTTATTTGTGATTCATTCTGCTAATCATTTGTAAAAGAAAATTCAAAAAGGACTCTGGGGAGGAGTACATCTTATTATCTTTTACTAGCACAGCTGACCAAATCCCAGTCGCAGTTATAGTTAATTTTAACTGTAAAGGCTATTTATTGTTAATAAGCAAGTAATTGTTAATGTGTTTTCTAAATAAATTGAGAGAATCGGATGATTTTTAAAAAGAATTTATCACGAATAAGATAAAAAAAAACGCCATAAAGTGATTACATTGATTAAATCAGAAAAGACCGTACTCTGTAAAACAAGGAATTGCATTTGCAAATCCACTTACTACCAACCACCGTATGCTAATTCAATTCGACCGCGGAACACTTTCATCCATTTAAAACCCCTGCGAAAAAACTCCCCGTTTAAATTACCAATTCAAACTTAAAAAAATCAGCAATTAGAGGCAATTAGAGAAATATAATAATTGTTTTACATAAATTACGACAATAATTAACCTAGCTCGCACCCACTCGATTTAGCACATAATGGAACAAAGCATTTAAATAAAAAGCTCGTTTCTATGCGCGCGACTTTTTTCCACTCTTTCTTTCTTCCTGAAAAGCTCCGGTGGTTGGCGTGACAGTGCAGATAACATAAATCCGCGCTAGATTATTAGCTGCGGCGCTTATGGATTTATTATTGCAATTAAATCGGTTAACACGGCTAATTACGAATCAAATAGGAGAGAATACACGCGCGTTATTTCGGATGGGGGATATAAAGTGCGTTATAATTTCGGTTAATTTGTTTTTATTGTAATTTATTCTGTGGAATGGACGTGGAAATGGCGGGGCGATTACGCTCTTATCGTACCGGGGTAATAAATTAAGTCGCGAAAATGTTAATTTCGTTGATATGGAGGAATTATGGCGGGTTCAGTGCGGCGAAAATAAAAGCGCCCGAAAATTATTTAATATTAATTCATATTTTTTTCAGATATAAAAAAAATAAATTTGGAGTTACGTACGTTACTTTCTGGTAATAAAATAGTAACACACTAAGATAACAAAATCGAAACTGAAGTGAACAAAAGTAGGTCATTTTCAAATTTGTGTGAAGCTAGCAATGGATCCAATAATGAACCCGGCGCTTCCACATTGAGATTTTTTTTCTTCAAAAATAAGTTAACAATACTTATTTAAACATTTATTCATAATTATAAGAAATACTACGAATAATTTAACACAATTTAATAATTTTAACACAACAGAATAAAATTAACTACTATAAATTCAAAAATGTTCGTACTTAAAAACAATCGGAAAATATCGATTTCTTTATAATCAATATTTCCCAAACGGCGCACTTTTTATTTTCTTTTAAGAATGATTTAAACAATGTTTCTGAAAGCAATAAAAACAATCAAAAATGCGTGCCAGTTTATCGTTTGTCTATAAATAAATTCATTGATGAGCCATATTTTGATCACCAGACAACGATTTTCAAAGTGTTGAATTTCCCAATCAGCGCCCTTTTTCAAATTTTCTTTTACGAATGATTCAAACAATGCTTTTTAGTGCTTCTAAAAGCATTGTTTGAAATATTCGTAAAAGAAAATTTGAAAAAGGGCGCTGATTGGGAAATTTAACACTTTGAAACGGTGACAAACGATAAAGGGGTTCGCGTTTTTGATTGTTTATATTGCTTATATAAACAATCAAAAACGCGTTTGTCTATAATCAAAGTGTACCGTTTTAAAATGGTTGTCTGGTGTTCGAGATAGGACTCAGCAATGAAATTGTTTATAGACAAACTATAAACGGGCACGCATTTTTGTTTATTTATATTGCTTCTAAACGCATTGTTTAAACCATTTGTTAAGCGGTGTTGGGCTTAGGTTACTAGCGTCAGGACCAAGATATTCCAACGATGTTACAACGAATAACACTTTATTTACAAAGTTATATTCATGCTTTCGGTACCGTGGTACCCGTCGATCTTCTTTTGTATGAGGATGCAACTCACCCTCAGGCGTCCGTCTGGGGGGGACGGTAGGGCGCGCACAAGCGTTAACATCATTCGTAAAAGAAAAATTGAAAAAAAAAGTTCGACATTTGGGAAATATTGTTTATTAAAAAATCGATATTTTTTCCGTATGATATAAACCTAAAATTCAAAAATCTGAATTTATACTAGTAAATTTTATTCTGTTATATTTAATTATGCCTAGTATTACTTATTGTTATGAATAAACGGTTAAATAAGTCTTCTTTTCCTATAATTAAATATGTTTGAAAAAATATCTGGATGTGAAAACGCCGGGTTCATTGCTGGATTTATTGCTAGCTTTACACATAAAATTCTTAACTTTAAAATGTCTTCTATTTTTAGTTCATTTTTTTATAAAAAAAATGCAAGAATAAAAAATAAATGTTATTTATTGTCTAGAATGTCACGTAATAACACACTAAGGCCGCATTAATAGTGGAGCAGCGCAATGCTAGATGTTCGCTGCACAATACTTCGAATGAGGTTATATTTGGTGCACCCACACACGAAATTCAAAATATATAAAGACGCGTGTGCGCGCGTATCTTAAATTAGTCTCTAGCATCGACTGTTCCACTATAAAAGTGACCTAAGATAAAGAAATCCAAACGAAAATTAATCAATTTTGAAGTTTGCTCTATTTTAGTTGAAATTCGCGAGAGATAAAAAAATATGAAAATATACTCAGTGACATTAAAAAAATACACAGGGGTAGGAATTTTTCGAAATTTAACAGAAATGAAATTAAAAAATAAATGTTTTATTAGCGACTCTTAGTAATACACAGAGACAAAAAATTTTCTTTTGTCGAAACTAAAGTGCATCAAATTCAGTCATTTTTGAGTTGAAAGAGTTCTCTATTTTTATTTGAAATTTGCGAGTGATGAAATTAAAATTTTAAAAATGGGTACAATTAATCAATAAAGTTGTTTAATGGCTAGGAGAGTTCTTAATAACACAAGAAATCAAAAATAAATGTGCTTTGGTATTATTGGCATTCACACTAAGAAGATGCGCATTTAAATACTTTTTTTTTTCTTTTTCTAGAAGAAAATTGTTTTCATCCATCATCCAAATCAGGCTTTAGAGGAATTAATTAGTGATGGGCAAAGTCGATCTTTTATTATTTCTAAATTCAGTATATTATAATTTTACGAATGTTACTTATTATAAATATATCAGAAATAACTTCCCATTTATTAATAAACATAAATTTGAAGTTACTTTTTCGTTTTAAATACTTAAAATGACACATTTAGTAATACTCGATTACTAATATTATTCGATTTTGCCCAACACTAGAATTAATATTTAACATCACGATGGTTTCGACCGTTACTACGTTGTAATCCATATCAAATTCAATGAAAAAAAAATACTTTACTGTTTTTTACTACTCTTTATTAATTACACAATTATATATACATAAGTATTATAATAATTGGTGTATGCTTCGCAAATAGCTCAAATTTACAATTAAACAAAGAGAGCAAGTTCGCCTTCCATTAGTAAAAGAAATGATGATTCTCGGTCGTCTACCTTGTAGACCCAAATTGCTGACAATGCCATTTGTAATTATTATTTATTAGAATAAGACATAGTTAGGAAAATCATAAATAAGTAGTAAAACAAAAACGTAAGAGTCCTAAATTAAGCGCTATCTATCCCATTTATTAGAATTAGACATAGTTAAGAAAATCATGAATAAGTAGTAAAACAAAAACGTGAGAGTCCTAAAATTGTTCCTTGCAGAACACTTAATTTGATTCCTAATTCAGATATTTGGCTATTGTAAACGACAGATTTTATTTTTAGATAGAAAAAATATAAATATAAAAATATTTACGAAAAAATATAAAAAGTTTACAAATTGGCTGAAGTCACATTACATATATAATATCCTCAGTAATAAAGTACGAGAAACACAGTGAAACACATATTAATGAATATTGCATAATTTATTGTATCAATTAATTAAGGCATTTTTTTTAATTTTTACACGAACAATTCAAAATTCAAAAAAATTCTCCTCTCTCTTTGAATCATCCACCGTTAATGGCGTTAACATGCACCGTTTGCCCTGTGATATTAATATTAGGAGAGAGCGCATTTAAACCATGCCCTCTCCCGAATGGAATTAGGATAACGAACATGGATGTAAATTATCGGAGGCGATACGATTTAACGAACGCGTACATGATATCTATATCCACTGTCATCTAGTCTGGTTATACGAAGATTACCTCTCGGCACTGCGTCAACTCCCATCTGCATTCCAGATAGTGGTGGGATTATTATTGACGTCAAGATCGCCGTCAGCTTATAATCTCATCAACGAGAATAGTGTAAGCTTTATATGACAAATATTAATAAAAATATGAATTGATATTGAAAACGTTTTGCTACAGTTTCATTAGTGATTACGAGCATTTGATAAATAAAACTCTATACTCTACATATTAAAAATGAAAGGCGAAATATTGTATTTCATTATTTACTTGCACACGTTTTAAATTAACTTTGTTTTCCAGTTAAAGCTATTCCTAAAACACAGCGATGTAATATCTAAAAATAATCGGGGCTATTCCATAGGATGTAATGAGTACGGCTGGGATTTAATTCACATTTAATTTATATATGTCTAGTAAAAAAAAACTGCTTAGACTATGATGATAAAAAAAAACTTACACGTTGAAATTCCCTTACAGAATAGCCCTGAATACTTAGTATATATTGATTTATTTATGATAACAACATTGTAAACAATATCCTTCAATGCTTATTTCCTTCTAATAATTAATTAATTCAACAAATAAATCCAACATAATTTAATAAACAAGCATTCTTAATCAAAACCACACATTATAAATTTCCATCTAAATATGGAATTATTTCCGTCGCAGTCAATCGAGTTGAGTAACGCGTCTGGTAAATGGAGGAAACGGATAGCCATCTGCATTGTTTTGCGCTGAACGCGTTTTACTTATGCAAATTGCGCGTTATTACTCGGAGTGCTCGCGGTCGCGATCCCAAATAAAAATGGTCTTAACCTCGGGCCTCTCCGATTTATTGCCGTTTCTCCATCAGTTAGGTATTACTACTGTAACGAACTGTAAAGAGCTCGCGTTTATCTAAATTACTTAAACGAGCGACCGGCCGCAATTAGGTCGCACGAGCTTTCCTCTGTGCGATTTTTTATTTGACTGTTTTAGGTGCGATTTTGTTTGTTGAGTTTCATGCTAAGGTTGCTATCAGAAAAATCTTTTTTTTTTTGACATATCCATACAAAAAATATCAAAAATTATTAAACACTTCTTTTCATACAATAAATCTGTATAAAAAACTCAACCTAAACAAAATTAAAAAGTTATCAAATAAATAAAATTAAGTCTTATTACTTATTTAACTCCACAAAACTAAAATAAGGAATAAAACGGATTTTTATTTGTTTCTTGATTTAAACACTTCTCAAACACTCACACATTTATTTTGAAATGCTCATTCTTTCGTACCTTTAAAAAAGCGTCCGCCCGGCGCATCCACCATTAATGCATTTGATTTAATAATACCTATATACAAATATCGTTATTCAGACAATTACATGTTTACAAACATTTAGTACATACATTAAAATAAACGTTTGTCTGTCCTGGGCTATCGACTGGAAGTCTTTCTGCCCAATAATAATTACATTACTTAATTTATGAAACGCAAGTTTCTATATTTAAAATTAAGAAAGTAAAATAATAAACATAAGATCTCTAAAAAATTAAATAAATTTAAAAAAATAAAAGATTAATTGCCGATGGCCAATTAGAAATTTTGTAAAAAAAACAATTTTTTAAGTTTCACAAAATGTATTGTGGAGACACTGCTACAATTGTTTCACCAACACAGTGGTATCATCAATCTAAGTTGGCGAAACAATGTCTCTATAATTAATTTTGTGAAACTGAAAAAAAACTGTTGTTTTTTTGCACCACTCACACATGGGTATCGGTTTAACCCTATAACTCAGTAACCTTTGTATATATTTGTAATTTCCAATTTGGGGGGCAATCACACCATTCATACAACGACCAGCCCAATCCTGGAATAGAACTAGCGGACAAAAATTGTTGTTTTTTTATAAACAGTGTACGCCCAGTTTCTCCAACGTAACCCCAGATTTGTAAATGTAAATTCATGAATAGTTGAAGTTAAACCTACAATAAATTAATTAAATACAATTTGAAAATAATTCATAAATTATTTTCTCTTTAGCGACTGTGATATTTTGATTTCTGTTTCATAAATACATTAAACAAATCTTCAATAATGAACATTTTCTATTATTATTAAAGCTACAACCTTTTTTTATGTGAATTATTTAAGTTTGTTGTTGTTTACACTTCGGTAAATCAGGAGAAAAAACTAGAAACTTATTACACAAATTTAATCTGAAAAGGCGGCCTTCCGTGAAACTGCGCGTAATGCAATTTGGGCATATAACTTTGTTCCGTTTAGCCTCCTATATTAGATTTTCTGAAAGTGGCAATTATCGAGAAGGATCGAAGCGTGAAGTGACCCTCGTCCCGAAAAGGTAATGGATCTGGCAACATTGTCCGAGCGGAGACGAGCCGAGCGCAGACGAACAAGCAGGTAGAACTTTCTTGCTCGTGTAAAACCCGCCGATCAACCGGCTGCCAGTAGCGTTTAATTAGCCACAACACCTGATGTTTTTTTTTCTTTTAATTTTTTTATTGCCGGTGAGGAACATTTAAAGATTACATTTTTATAGGAGAAAATGGCTCAATTCTATTAGTTTTTAAATTAAATAAAAATAATTTGAAAATAATTAATAAATTACGTATTTTTTTCTTTTTGTTCTGTGCATTAAATATTTTTAGATAAAAAAATGTTGCATTATACAATATGTTATTGCTATGCAACAGCAAGTGTGTTTAAAGTACTTACGTATAGCCAGTCAAAATGTCACAGTAGCTAAAGAGGGAATAATTTATTTATTATTTGATAAATATTTTCTTTAATCCTTTTTATTTAATTTATTTTAATTAACTGTAACCATGTGAGTGAATCTTTTTATTATTATAATTAATTTGAGTAGTTTTTATAATGCCTTGACTTTTATCAATCAATAAAAGAGTGTGAGATCACAGAGGAAAAAATGTATTATTTCCTCTATGGTGAGATATTGAAATTTAAATATCACTTTATATAGAATCGCTCCAAACTAAAATGCAAAAAATGCCATAAATCATCGTTTCCTAAACTGTGCTCAATTCCAGAAAAGAAAAATTGATCATCATCGACTCAACCAAATATAAAAAATTGTGCGTTTCAATGCAATGTCACCTCTATTTAAAAATCACCCCATCTAGAAAGTAAAGGTAAATACTCTACTGACAAATTTCCATAATTTATTTTCAGGTTGAAATAATATGCTATTATTAACTTTAAGTTTTGGTTATTCAATCTGAAGTTGTAGTTGATTTTTATTTATTTACAAAATCTCCATTTTACAAATACATTTAACTTTATTTTACGGAATTCTCCATTATAATTGATTACATTATACAATAATTTACATATTTGTATATAATCAGGTAAGTATTAAACTATTAATATTTACAAAAAACTAATAAAAAATCTAATTTGTGTATTGAGTCCCCAAATGATTCAATAAAACCTTATTAATATTAAGATAATAATGTTCAGCTTCACTGTTCAATACAAGAAAGAATATAAATAGAAACATATTATTATTTATTTATTTAGAGATTTTCACATATTATTTTACAAAAGAGTATTTTCACTTTATGTTAGATTTTTGGCTGATTTTATTAGGTATTTATTTAATGCTTAAAATAATCATAACCGGAAAATCCCATGATGGATTTTCAATTAATTTTGGTTTTTGTCTTCAGAAAATCTTTTTTAGAGTATGAAAGACTCTAAAAATATGTCATCGTTGTTTTTCTAGGATATTATATTATATATTATACATATTATATTATAATATGAGTATGAAAGACTCTAAAAATATGTCATCGTAGTTTTTCTAGGGTTTTCACTCAAAGTTGGGTTTATTTTATTTTCGGAAGATATTATTGAGTCATTAATGTTTTAAATAAACATAACTTGGGAATTCCACGATGGAATTTCTATTGTATCCGGTAATTGTATTCTGAAAATTCTCCTCTTTTAGAAAATGTAAGATTCTAAAAATACGTTATTCCTAGATTTTCACTTGAAGTTAGTATCGTTGATTAATAAGGCACTTAATTTTTGAAAATCCATGGCTACTTTAATTAATAAAATATTTTTGATTTTAACTTTCTTCACCTGAAGAAGCTACGGCGTAGCGAAACAATTGTAGTGAAATTAAATAAAAAAGTGTTGAAAGTCATAAATATTTTATTAATTAAAGTAACATAAAGTTAGATTCATGCAAATTTAGCTGTTTTTATTTATTTATTTAACGGAATAGACCATTTTTACAACTATAAGACATACTTGTAAAATACAATAAATTTATATATATTTATAAAAGAATATTTAATTATTTTTTGTTTGTGTATTGAAGATATGCTTCTAATTAATTTTATATACAATAGTAAACACTTTGAACGCAAATGTAAACGTAAAAATAAAACCTTAACAGTCACGAACAACTAGATTACAATATTTTTATTGAGAATTTAATGTTTGAAAGAATTATGATATTAAAATCTCATAACAAATTTTCAATTAGTTTTGAATTTTTATTCATTTTATCTTCCTCTTTGAATCTTATATTCTTAGATTTCGAAAATTCGTCATTCACAGTTTTTCCAATACTTTCTCCCAAAGTTGGATTTATTTTTTTTATTTGAATATTTTCATATATTATTAGAAATCATTATACAAGAGTATTTTCACTTAAAGTTAGATTTTTGGCTGATTTTATTGGAGTTTTATCCTTTAAAAGAATCATAAGTCGAAAATCTCACGATAGATTTTTAATTATTTTTTTTGTTTGTTTTCAAAGCCCTCCTCTCTTACAAAATGTAAAATTCTAAAAATACGTCATTCCTAGTTTTTTTAAGTATTTTAACTCAAATATGGGTTTATGTCAATTATAACTGATTTTACTAGGGATTTAATATTTAAACGAAAAATAAAATTTAAACTCCCACAATGAATATTTAATTATTTTTTTTGTATATTGAAGATATTCTTCTCTTTTAGAAAATATGAGTTTCGTAGTTTTTCACAATTTTCACTAAAATTTGGGTTTACGTAATTTTTGGCTGTTACTATTGGGGATGTAATATTTGAAAGAATAATAACCTAAAAATCCATTGAGGGATTTTAATTAATTTAGAATCATAGCTCGAAAATCCCACTATAGATTGTTTTTTTATATTTTGAAAAAATAAATTCTCCTCTTTTAGAAAATTCTAAAAATAAATCTTTGATTTGGTTCTCATTAATTACTTGATGAAACATGATCACAATATTAATAGTTTGAAAAACACTCTTGATTTGTTTCACTAATTGTTTAAACTAGTCGGAGGAAATAAAACAATTAGTGGAACAAATCAAGTATATTTTTCAAAGTATTAATATTCTAAAAATATGTCATTCGTAGTTTTTCTTGCATTTTAACTGACAGTTAGGTTTTTCTTATTTTCAGATTTTATTGAGCCATTAATGTTTTAAATAATCATAACTCGAAAATCTCACAATGGATTACAATTAATTTTGTTTTTTGTATCAATAAAATCTACCTATTTCAGAATATATGAGATTCTAAAAATAAGTAATTCGTAGTTTTTTTTATATTTTCACTCAAATTTAGGTTTATTTCATTTTTGGTTGATTTTTAATGAGGATTTAATATTCAACTCAAAAATTCCACAAAGGTTTTTCAATTAATTTTAGATTCTGTATGAAGAAAAAGCACCTCTTTTAGAATATGTAAAAATCTAAATATTCGTCATTTGTAGTTTTTCCAATATTTCCGCCGAAATTATATTTACGTGATTTTTGATTAATTTTATTCTGCAATTAATGTTAAAAAGAATCATAGCCCGAAAATCCCACGATAGATTTTCAATTAATCTTGATTTTAATATTATGAAAAAAAAATGCTCCTCTTTCAGAAAATGTAATATTCTAATAGATCTTTAGTAGTTTTTTTTAGTATATTCACTTAAATTTGTGTTTATATCAATTTTGACTGATTCATTGGGGATTTAACTCATAACCTGAAAATGCCTCAATAGATTTTCAATTCGTTTTTGTTTTTGTATCTAGAAAATGCTCCTATTTTAGAATATGTATAATTTATTACAATAAATAACACACGTTTTTGAGTTCCACATACATTATTATATACAATTGTTTCGCTACACAGTAGCTTCATCAAACAGCTGATGTGAATTCATTCATTCATTCATCATCAGGTAACTGATCATTCACATCAATTTCATCAAGTAGCCACAACCATAGAATATGTAAAAATTTGTACTTTTCCCTACATTTTCATTCGAAGTAGGCTGAAAGATACCCAATTAACTGATATAAATTAAACATTTGATTTTGTAATGTTTATTATTTATTTTGTATATTTTTCTGTAAATATCTGTTAATAAAGATTATTATTATTATTCACTCCAAGTTAGTCTATGTGATTTTTGACTGATTTTATTGAGTCATTAACATTTTAAAGAATCATAACTCAAAAATTCCTCAAAATTGATTACAGTTTTTGTATTCATAAAGTCTTCCTCTTCTAGAAAATGTAAAATTCTAGAAATAATTTATTCTTTTTTTTTTTCATTATTTTCTCTCAAAATTAGGTTTATATGATTTTGGTCGATTTTATTGAAGATTTAAAGTTTAATAGAAAATCCCATAATTTTCAAATAATTTTGATTTTTTATTCAGAAAATCCTCCACTTTAAAGAAAATATAAGATAATAGAAAATAGCAGACTGAAAGACCTCGGGTCGACAGTCGTTTCCCTGAAGTACATTGTATGTATATATAAATTGTTGATTTTAAATATTCTGAATAAAAATATAAATTTGTTGGTTACTTTTGGGAATAAAGATGTTTATATATACAAAAAAGACTTTGCCACAGTTATTTGAAAAACAAAAATAAAACGAATTAGAAAATAATTGTAAAAGAGTATTTTCACTTGGTCACAGTTATTTAAATAAATTAACTAAAAAGCATTTGAGAATAATTAATAAGTATTTCCTCTTTAGGTAATATAAGGTTCTAAAAATACGTTATTTGTATTTTTCCGTATTTTCACTCAAAGTTAGATATATCTTATTTTTGAGAATTCAATGTTTTAAAAAATCATGACTTTAAATTCCCACACTTTTGATTTGAAGTGGAAAATAAAAAATCGGAGCGGTGAAAATAATTGTTTTTTTTTTCTTACTCCCCTTTCCCACAAAAAGAACTCGATATGCCATTGTATTTACAACAGTATTTGTTTTTATAAATAAATCTATTTTTCTATTGATAAGAAGTAAAAAAAATGAAAAATACCAAACCAATCGAAATAATTATTAGTACTACAAATTAATCAAAAGTATTCCCTGATTATTCTGTGTTATATCTTAAATTTAAAGATTTAGTTAACCAAGTAATTAAGAATTTTCTATTGAAAATAAAGTTTTGTTTCTGTTCATATTTAACAGCGCTTTTTTATGGAACATAGGTTAGTACAGGATTTTAAAAATTTGTGAAGAAACAGTTTTTACCAAACTAATTTTAATTAATGTGCATTTGTTTAAAGTACTTACGTAAAGTAAGTCAAAATGTCACCAAGCTAAATGTGGAAATAATTTATTAATTATTTTCAAATCATTTTTATTTAATTTATCTAATCATAATTGATTATAAAGGATATTTGTTTGGCAGACATATTGAAATTTCGATTTAGTGGTTGGAAATTAATTTTCAAATATTGAGGTTTGGTAGTCACATATGAATTACCCTTTTCCCCTTAATGATTTGGTGAAACAACAAACAAATTAAATAATATTTAATTAGAAAGGATAACAGTTGTTAAAGACTTAGGAGTGTTACTTCATAAAGATTTATCGTTTATACCACATTATAATGCACATGTCTCAAGAATTTTTAGGTTTTATTCAGCGTATCAGTAAACCATTTCGGGATATCTATACAATAAAAAAATGTAACAAACGTATGTGCGCTCAATATTGAAATATTGACGCCTGGGCGCCGTATTACAATGCGTATATGCGAAAATTGGAGCGAGTGCATAAAGTGTTTGTAAAATGTTTGTACTTTAAAAATGTTCGGTCTATCTAGACACTTCTATTTCCTACATCTATTGTTCAATATTGTCAATATTTCATCTAACATAATTGGGCACGAGACGTAAAATCCTACTTCTAAAATTTTTACATCAAATCAATCATAATGAAATAAATCAAATAAAAAGAATTTGAAAATAAATAAAAAATATTCACTTTTGCATTTTTTCCATTATTAATGAAATAGATTATCCAAATCTATTGGCATTAATAATACAACATTTTTAATACCCAATTAACAGATATAAATTTTACACTTGATTTTGTAATGTTTATTATTTATTTTGTATATTTTTCTGTATATATCTGTTAATAACGATTATTATTATTATTATTCACTCCAAGTTAATTTTATGTGATTTTTGGCTGATTTTATTGAGTCATTAACATTTTAAAGAATAATGCCCAACTAAATTTATGAAACTAGTGCATGTTCATGTTGCAGATATATTTCTGTGCAGTTTATAAAAAGTGTTACAAATATTTTATAATAATAATGTTTTAATTTCCCTAAATTGAAGTAGTAATTCGCCATTAATTTGTTACAATCATTTTTGTATTTTTTTTTTGTATTATCTTATGCCTTTTTAAATTCGTATTATTTTCTTACACGCAGATTAAGTAGTTTTTTTTTATATATTTTTCCTTATAAATGGATGTATTTCTGTTGGGAAATAAATTATTATTAAAAACATGTCCATAGTTATTTTGAAAAAAATAATTTCACGTTGTTTTATTTTATTTACGAATAAAATATAGAAGGGCACAAATTTCATGCCCACAAAAACGTAAAACAAACTTAAATTTAATATATACAAAATAATTTAGTACTAACACACATTAATAATTGAATAAGTCGCTTGTTGTACTTCACTATCATTGTTTGTTCTCTTTTTTTATTCATTTATTTATTAGAGATAACAAGAAAATAGTAGTGATACAAAAGCAACAGCCTTTATTCAACTAGCAATATTATAAAAATGCTTCATTTTTATTTTATTTTACTCCTATCCCGAAAATAATTCCCATTTTGTTTGTTGTCCCAATCAGGTTAATTGTTTCCACTTTTATATCTTTTTACCTGAATCACTTCGGACTTCCCAAGCGATTAATGAGAGATAATTTTCTCATTTATCACTTATTAAAACATTATGAAAATATCTAGGGATATTTTGATAAATAGAACAGTTGGTTTGTTTCACTTAATTGGTTTGTATTTTTAAATTTTATTTATCAGAAATAATAAAAAAATGGCTGAAAGGCTTCCGGCCGGTAGCCAATTTCTACAAGATCGTTTGTTTAAAGTTTAAATAAACTGTTCAAATTTTAAAAAAATATATGTTAAACCACACTTGTTTAACTTATATATATATATATATTTTATGTATATAAAAATATATAGTAAATATATAAAGTTTAAATAAATTGTTGAAATTTTAAAAAAATATATGTTAAACCACACTTGTTTAACTTATATATATATATATATATATATTATGTATATAAAAATATATAGTGAAACAAATCAAATATCTATTATTCAATTATCATTGTTTATAATATTGGTACGTTTCATCAAGCGATTAATGAAAGATCACATTCTGAATTATCATTTGGTAAAGCATTATACAAATATCGGCGGATATTTATATATAATGAAAAAATCAAATGTCTATTATTCAATTACCATTGTTTACAATATTGGTATGTTACATCAAGCGATTAATGAAAGATCACTTTCTCACTTATCACTTGGTAAAACATAAAATTATCTACGGATATTTTGGTAAATAAGAACACTTGGTTTGTTTTACGTATTCGACTTGTATTTTTAATCTTTTTTATTTATTGAAGACAATGAAAAAATATAAATTTGTTTCCCTGCTATTTTAATGTCTTCCAAACGTGTTTCTTCGAGCGATTAATGAGAAGCAAATTTAATATATAATCAGGGAATACTTTTGATTAATTTGTGATACTAATAATTATAACGATTGATTTGGTATGTATATATATTTTTTTCTTTTACTTCAATACAAATCTGATTATACCGTACTAGCTTATTGCGCCAAAAAAATACGCTATAATCAATTAAAAAAAAAAACAGTCATTGTAACTACAGGTATTCCTTTAAAAATGCATTTATCTTCTTTATTTCTCAACAAATTAGCATACAATACCATCTATTTATTAATTGATAAGGCGTGTATTTTTTAAGCTGATTATAGTAGAATTTCTGATGAAATTATATTCCATCCATCTCCTACTGTTCAAATTTTATATTCAGGCTGAAATAAGGTATTCCCGTAGAAACATCCAGCACTTATCACTTTTATATATTCCACTCCACTGGGCTCGAGCTTCAGAATCGAATTGGTGGTCCTTGCAGGAAAAATAACTCCCGTTTTCTTTAGTGGAATACCTCCAGTTGAATGCACTCACTCACTTGCACTGAGCCACTTTGTAAACACCGGGTATTCCGATGCATCACCAGCTGATTACACCCGCACACTTATCGATTCGTATCCGTAGCTAGTAAGTAGTGGCTGAAACTAACTCACCTAATACATCCACGCTGTTGGTGATAGTGAATACGAAGAGCACGAGCGTGAATACGCGTATTTCCCGCGCAACCGACATAACCTCGCGCCGCTACGACCATCCGTTGAATGCGGAGCGTGTAGGATGTGGAAGGGCACGATTTCATGCCTGTTATTGCGCCAAAAAAATACGCTATAATCAATTAAAAAAAAAAACAGTCATTGTAACTACAGGTATTCCTTTAAAAATGCATTTATCTTCTTTATTTCTCAACAAATTAGCATACAATACCATCTATTTATTAATTGATAAGGCGTGTATTTTTTAAGCTGATTATAGTAGAATTTCTGATGAAATTATATTCCATCCATCTCCTACTGTTCAAATTTTATATTCAGGCTGAAATAAGGTATTCCCGTAGAAACATCCAGCACTTATCACTTTTATATATTCCACTCCACTGGGCTCGAGCTTCAGAATCGAATTGGTGGTCCTTGCAGGAAAAATAACTCCCGTTTTCTTTAGTGGAATACCTCCAGTTGAATGCACTCACTCACTTGCACTGAGCCACTTTGTAAACACCGGGTATTCCGATGCATCACCAGCTGATTACACCCGCACACTTATCGATTCGTATCCGTAGCTAGTAAGTAGTGGCTGAAACTAACTCACCTAATACATCCACGCTGTTGGTGATAGTGAATACGAAGAGCACGAGCGTGAATACGCGTATTTCCCGCGCAACCGACATAACCTCGCGCCGCTACGACCATCCGTTGAATGCGGAGCGTGTAGGATGTGGAAGGGCACGATTTCATGCCTGTTCGAGGATTCTTCGGCGCGCAGCCTATTGGCCACCTCTCCGTCAGCTGTGGCTGTTCACCCCCGTCCGTGCGAGCACAGGGCTTCTCCGCCGGAGCGCCGGAGCACATTTAGATCCGGATGCGGATCCGAAACCGGTTTGAGCTTTTTCGGACTGTCCGCATGTGGTTAATTTTAAACGCGCCTTTGTTGGGAGAAGTGTTGCTTTAGTTACAGGTATTTACCAGATTATACTCTTCTCTCTAATCGCCTATTATTATTTTCGGTCGGATATTTTCATAGTTACTATTATTTTAATGGGCAATGGTTAGGGGAACGGATAATTTAATATCACCGCTTGAAATCACCCAACTTTTAGAATTTATTACAGTAATAAATTAATTACACTCTTCATTGATACAACCAGAATATGCATCCATTTCTTTTTGAGGGGAAGTAGGGAACATAACACAGAATCATCGAAACGCATCTATGAAAAATACAAAGACCAACACTCTCTTCAGCAAAAACCCGCTAAGATTATACAAACTATTAATATTTTTAATACTATCCAAAACTGATCAAATCAAATTCTTATATTATTTTAATGAGTTGCGTTGAATAAAAAAATCTTTGTATGAGACAGCATTTCGAAACAAACAACTTTAATGAAAACAATTTTCTTTATAGAATGAAATACAGATTTTTTTCTCACATGTTTTCAGGTTCTGTCTTTGACAGTTACAAATAAAACGTCCGCCCTCAGGATATGTATGATTCGCAAAAATACACCAATCGTAGTTATTCCAGTATTCTCACGGAAAGTGGAATTTATGTAATTTTTTATAGATTTTATTAGGAATTTAATCATAATAAATGGAAGATGACAAGCGCCATCTTTTGCCTAATTTCATGTGGCATCGTTGACGTAGGCTAAAATTGCGTCTTTTATTTATTATGATTAATATCAGGTATTTAACCGCAACATAAGATCCATTTAACCACCTTTATCAAGGTATTGCACATGGAACACACTATTCTGATGAGGTTCGAAAAACCGAAATAGCCATCACCAGTTATCCATCATCTAATGGTGGTTGAACATTTTATTAAAGGGATTTAATGTTTATACGAATCATAGCTCGAAAATTAATTTTAGTTTTTTGTTCTTTAAGAGCAAGCGCTATCTATCAGGCAATATACACATCTCCTATTAGGCAATAGATGGCGCTTGAGTTATTTTTCCAATTATGACGTGTATGAATGTCTTTACAACAATATGCAAAAGCAGCAATTTATACACAGATACATATGCACGAAAGAATTTCGTACAATGTCAAAAACCGCGCGGTTTTTGCAGTAGAATAATCGAACGTTTCTCAAACCCTCTGAAGAAACGAAAAATTATCAAAACTTTACACCCTATTTCTAATTTTTTACAATGTGAGGAACATTCGAAAATACAGCTACAATTGTTAGCTTTATTTTTCAATGTCACTCACATTGTAAGTATTTTAAAGTAAAAAATAAAGCTAAAAATTTTAGTCAGATTGTAAATTTTTAAAATTATTTATAACATCGATTTCGCAAAATTCATTAGTGGTTACGATTACATGTACATAGCCTACATGTAATCGTAACCACTAATGATTTTTTTTTTTCTAAATCATTTACTGTTTCTACTAAACCAGTAATAAATGGTGCATGCAATAGTCCTAACGCTACTAATGATTTTATTAACATCTCTAAAGGTACTGATGATTCAGTAATTATAGCCCTTAGTAAGCTAAATAATAAAGTGACCTCTGAACCTGATGGTATACCTGCGGTAATGCTTAAGGATTGCCGTAATGTACTAGCAGTGCCTCTTACTCATATATTTAATTGATTTTTCCGCCACAACACAATTCCACACTCTTGGAAATATTCACGAATCGTACCCAAGTTGATATTTCGAAGACTTGGGAGTGATATTTGACAAGAAATTATCATTCAACAGTCATATTGTCAAAGAAGTAATGGCCGCTAATCATTCCCTATACTTTATTGTACGAAATACAAAACATTTCAGGAATACTGATGCCATTAAGGTACTGTACTATTCAAAACTTGAATGTGCCTGTTGCGTCTGGGATCCATATTATATTAAATCTTCCTCGATGATCGAGACTATCCAGAAGAGATTTGTCAAATATCTTTACTACAATTATATTGAACTACTGCGTCAATTCGACTTACACTCCTTAGAAATTCGACGAAAGCACATGCTGTAACTACCCTATATAAAGTACTCAACAATCTTACAGATTGCCCTGATTTACTTGCACAAATTAATATTAATATCCCCGTCAATATAAGAAATAAACGACTTTTTTAGTTGTCACTTCCAAATACAAATATTTTGTTTAAGTCTCCATTATATTCAATATAATGGAGACTTAAACTTATTTTGTTTAAGTCTTCATTATATTCAACATGTTTACTATACAACAATTTAGTTTTCCTTCATCCTGATATTGATGTATTTAATTGCATATCTTTAACTCAATTGTTGAATATTTGGATTTTTTTATTGCGCTGGTCTCTCGTGTTGTGTTTATCGTTTAGTTTAATTTTAGTTTAATTATGTTTGAATTCATATTTTGATATTTTGTAAATCAATCTGTAACTGGATTTATCTGTTGATTAAGTGGATAAATAAATAAATGTAATCGTAACCACAAATTAATTTACATTACAATTTTTATTCATTTAATAGATGACAATTTTGTAAAGAAAGCAGATTAATTGTAATAGGGAATAAAATACGGAATAAAATTAACTTCCTCAAAAATCACATCGAAGTGTTGACATCCGAAATTTCAAATATATTTTGGTTCGTAGCAAGGATGGCTCAAAATGTTGCAAACATACAAGAACGAAAAAATCATTCGCCCAATAAATACATCGGAAAGCTTTCACAGCAAGTAGTCTTTTCACATAGGAGAGGCCAATCAATTCTTAAGAAAATTTTCCGTACAAGCGTCGTTGTGTGCAAGAACTTCGGCTTCTCGATAATAAAACCTATAAATTGTACTTGCTATTATAATTAAATTCATTATTGTTCTTAAATTTGTTAGAATAACATAACCTAGAGCGTGTGGTTACTTTAATTGCCAACACCATTTTTTTTTTAATAAAAAATTCAAAGCACTCCACAGGAGAAAAGTTCTCGATCATATTGTATTACGAATAACAACTTTCAAGTGAACCTTCATCACACTCCACTCGTCTGAAAACTTTTCAGGATCATTGGAACTTTCGAAATTATTCATAGTTATATAAATATTTCCATTACAAAAAACGAATCTCGCACGAATAAATAAACACATAACTTATTCACCCCTCTCCTCGCAAAAAACAATCCACACCCTCCTCCAAAAAACCCAATATATTATTCCCATTAAAATTTGAAATTCCTCCGCGAAACATGACACACATCGCAATATCCTTCGCGGATTGGCGAGCTTTATGAAACGCGCTTTCCGCACAGCTTTTCCTCCTCCGTCTCATTTCACATGCGAATTTTATGACAGCGTTATTCGCGAGATTAAAACCAAATATTCCACACACTCACACACAAACAAACAAACACGCGACGCAAAAGAAGCAAGAAAAAAAAAATAGCGAAGAAAAAAAATGTAGAAACTCGACCCGGCTTCATGTGAAATATATAAAATGAAAAACATCGCGGTTATTTACATACATTCTTATGCGGATAAACACGGTGAATGGAAATATTTAAATTGCATTTTTCATAACAGTGAAAGAAACTGAAATGTACGTTCTCGTAACTAAATGTTTTTTTTTTTTTTCATTTAATACATTTATGGAAATATGTATGGTCTGAATCACGAAACTTGAATATTATTCGAGATATGCTTGACTTATGTCAAAATCATAGATTTTGATTAAAATTAAGAGTAGATTAAAAATGTATTAATAAATCAGCTGAAAGATGACGAGACTCTGTATCGAAACAATTGGAGCAGTACAGACTATGTTATTTTTGGTGCAAAAATATACAGAGAGGTTTTTTTATCAGTATACATTGCAGGTATACACTACCCCTTAGTGTACCATATACCTGCAAAAACGCGAGTCAAACGCATTAAACCGATTAATATGTGTATGTTTAGTTGACTATTTGGCATATGTGTGTTGTTATAGGCAACTAAACACACATACGTTAATGCATTTGACTTGCGTATTTTGCAGGTAAACATAGGGGAAATGTATACTGATAAAAAAAAGCTCTCTGTATATAGAAAATCTTTATTTCTGAGAGTTACATTAAATTGCATCACAATGTTTACAACATTACAATCATAGTTAAGCCTCAGACCATCGATCTTTCAGTTCAGTTCTTGCTGCTTTATTCAATCGTCGTGATTTATTATGTTACTTTAATTAATAAAATATTTATGATTTTCAACACTATTTTATTTAATTTTACTACAATTGTTTCGCTACGCTGTAGCTTCTTCAGATGAAGAACTTTCTTGGTGAAGAAGCTACAACGTAGCGAAACAATTGTAGTGAAATTAAATAAAATAGTGTTGAAAATCATAAATATTTTATTAATTAAAGTAACCATGGATTTTCAAAAATTAAGTGCCTCATTAATCAACGATATTTATTATGTTATTATAAGTTCTCCAAATTATTGGATATGAATTGATGAATTGATTAAATGAAGGATGGGCATATTTAGAATTGATGTTAGGATTACGAGGGATACATAGGCATAAATACAGTAGCGCTGCGGAAAGAACAAGAAGAATTAAACAGTTTTCGCAATCAGAACTAATATACATATATATATTCTCTATTGTGACTATAGTTATCCTATAAAAAATAATGATACTAAACAAAGTAAAGAACTGTATTTTTTGCACCACTCATACATGGGTATCGGTTGGTTAACCATATAACCCAAACACTTTTGTATATTTGTAATTTGAAATTTTGGGGACAATCACACCGTCCATACAACGACCGGCCCAATCCTGGAATCGAACCTGGGACTCCTGGCTTAAACAGTATTTTATTCCTGTTTAATAATGTACAACGAAGTAGAAAACTATAATAATTGAAATAATAATTATAGAGTTTTCTACTTCATTGTTTATTATTATCAGAAATTAAATGCTTTGTTTAGTATGACTATTTTTATACAATAACTATAGTCATAATAGAGAAGAATATTAGTTGCGGTTGAAATAATTACAGTTCGAATAATAATTATCCATGTATAAAATATATATTAGCAGCAATTAATTATCAGAGCATGTTTATCCCTTTACAATTCCCAGAGCAGTAAATATCTCACTTATAGCACAATAATTCAGCTCTCGTAATCGCTTTATCAACAAACCAACAATAACGTAACAATTATTTAATTACAATTGCGATGTTAAGCCGCGTTTATCTGGAACTCGCGATGCATGTAAATATATCCGGCCTACACGAATTACATTACAAAAGAGGGGCTATATATTTTCGTTAGTGTGAAAGCCCGTAATACTGCCCATTGTTGGCCGGAGTCGCATTACATTATATTAATAACACCGCCAAGAAGGAAACTCAATTTAACTTTCGAGAGCGAACGCGAAAGTGGGCCATGCGCATTAAATTAGGTGCTAAATATTAAAATATTAATTACCTTTCCAGATTTTTTTACGTTGAAAATAATAGCAAAAAAAAAACTAATGTAATAACTGAAATGTAGTTTTATAAAGTACATTTGCACTGTGATAATAAAGCATATTAAAATAAATAATCTAAATAAAGTACATTAAATTAAATAACTTTATTTATACTTATATCAAAGTATTTAAAAATATTTCCATAAGAGGTTAGTGAGACTACACTAAAAAAATTATACTTAAAATAAGACAGTCTTTTTTATTATTAGAATTATTTATTTGCATAAAACAATATAGATAATTACATTTTTTTGTAATTTCATATTTAAGTTTATATATTTTGAAAATATATAAAAAGATCTAAAATTAATAAACATATACCGAATGTTGACGCGATCAGATATACTTAGGGATTTTACATGTATAAACAATTTTATTCCTGCTTCCGAGTTCATTTTAGAGAAAAACGACAAGAATTTATATGTATTTAGAATTTAAAAATCTGTGAAAACGATATTTCATTAATTTTTAAAATCGGTGTATAATTTTTAAATAATTAATAAATATTTGTAACGTGTAGCTCGGGATGATGAAGGATAGGAGATTCTTCCAGAATGAAGTTTTTAGTGAATCATGTTTTGACGTTATAAAATATTATTAATAAACTGTCAGTCTACGTTGAAACTATAGTCACTAAATAAATTTTAATTATACACATTAGGTGTAGTATGGTTAAACTGCGGTTGGTGTGGTTTGATAGTGTTAGGTTAGGTGTAGTATGATTAAACTGCGATTGGTGTGGTTTGATAAGGTTGGGTTAGGTGCAGTATGGTTAAACTGCGATAGGTGTAATGTTTTGAATTTTTTTTATATAAGTTACCGTTTTTTTTGTACAGGAATGATTGGAGAGAATCCAATGCCAAGAAACATTAACAAAAACTTAAGGGTTTGCTTTAATTACCATATTTTATAGATACAAATAACATACTTAGAGTAACGAAGTAGAAACGTTAACAATTAATTAATATTTTTGTTGGTTTATCTATTATCTAAATATAACTTTCCTTCATTATTTTACTTCGTAAAATAAATATTCCTTAATGATATGTACTAATTAGTGATGTCTATATATTTACAAGTATTCCGCTCAACGATTGTCTTTTCTGTATTATTTTACGTTAAATTATATTCTGAATGCAATGGTTTAGTTGAAAAACAGTTTTACAGTGTTGCAAGTACTGAACTACGCTATGTGATTTCAAAACACAATATATTTTGTTGTTTGTATCTTGTTCTTGTTTGAAACAAAGACAGTATTATTATTATTATGAAGTATTTGAATTCGTTGATTTACTTGAAAATGATGTTAAGTGTAAATAAAACTCACTTGATACCTTTCTCCAAATTTATTTTATATACCAGATGCACGCTCAGTCACAATGTGACCATTATCAATGGTTATTACAAATTTAAACAAAAATGTGGGGAGCATATTTTATATTTAATGTCATTTTTTCCTTATTAAACACTTTTTTGTAATTTAAATTAATTATGCATACTATTTATATTTTAAATACAAAATTAACCGTGTGAAATTAATTATCTAAGAACCCACTCAACATTCTTGATGCACTCGATTTGAAGTATACTATAGTTAAAAGTAATTATATTTGTGTACCCGTTTATGTCGACGCGGTCTATTAACAAGAAAACGAAGACAAAAAAAAACTACACAAGGACCGTTTCGAAATCACTTAACTGATATCACAAGTAGCTAATTATCCGATGTCCCGAGCCCATACCTCAACATACATATTCAATATTTAATTAAACGGCATAATTATAACCGTCAACCGTTAGGATAAAACGCAGCCCGATAATTTTGAGAAATCGCCGTTGGCATCGGCACAGACACGTCAGGTGGTTTCGTTTTCTTCCTTTTTTCAGCCTCTTTCTTTCTTCAATAAACTTATATTAATTAATGTACGCGGACTGACGGAGTGTCCCGTGCATCCGCTAAATGCTAATTTAATTCGGCTGATTATTCAAATTGGACTCACTTTTAAATGTTCAATTGTCCTTTCCTGTTTTCATTATTGGTTCAGGAGATTTCGCGTAGGAGGAATGGCTACGCCTTGTTCATTGTGTACGATTAATAACGGTTTGTGGCTTTTCATATCTGTCTTTCATAACTTAATTAGTTCGTATATATTTATGTATACAATCAATATTACAAAATATATACAGTTACCACATTAATTAATAAAAAATATGTTTTAATTATAATTTCTGTGATAGCTTCATGAAACTGTATGAGGATATTAAGCAAAGCTTCCTTTGAGAATACATAAAACGTAAAAATCACTCCACCCTTAGTTTTGGAGATAATTTCATTTTAAAGCCAAAATAAACGAAATTCATTTTAATTTTCTAAGGTTTTCGTTTAAAAAAAACATAATAAATATAAGTTTTTTGTTATCTTTATAAAGAGTTAGAATATTAAGAAAAGCTGGATCTTTTAGAATATCCAAAAAGTTCAAAAATCTGTATTCATAGTTTATTATATATTTTCAAAAGTACAAATTTAAATGCAATTCACTATAATTTGTAAATTTAAAAATTATTATAATAATTATAATATGTGTGATATATTTATGAAATAATGCCACAATAATAAGCAAATGAGCGTGTTCTTTCATAATACATAAAGAACAAAAAATACTCCATCCGTAGATTGCGAGGGATTTTCATTTAAAAGCTAAAATCAACGAATTTTATTGCAAATTGTTGTAATTTGAACATTTTACAAAAATTCAATAATCATAATAATAATCATCTCTACGAAATGTTGCCAGAATATTAAGCAAAGTTTGTTCTTTCAGAATATAAAAACAAAAAAATCCCCATCCGTAGATTTCGAGGTATTTTTTTTTTTTTTAAGTAAAATCAACGAATTTATTGCAATATTTATAATATCATGTAACTTCTTTATGAAACGTTGCCAGAATATTAAGCAGAGCGTGCTCTTTCAGAATATATAAAAAACAAAAAATACTCCATCCGCAGATTTTAAAATGTTTTCATTTAAAAGGGAAAATCAAAGAATTTTATTTCAATTTTCTATAATTTATAAATTAAACAAAAATACAATACTTATTATTAATTCTTTATTTACGGAACATCACCTTTTTACAATTAATGACAATCTGTAATTACAAAATACAACAATATATTGAATTGATTTGATAAAAAATAGACTAATTTTTTTAACTACTTGATCAAGTATAACCATTGAGTTTTCCAATCAGAATCCATAAAGACAATAACAATAATAATGCGCACAGTGGATAAATACAAAAGTAAATCAAATACGCAAAATATTTTACAAAAAATTACAAAATACTAAAAATTGAAATATAATCCCTACAAAAGCAATACATATAAGTTAAAACAAGTAAACAGAAGTAACCCTGACAAAAATAATGAAAATAATATAATTATATACACGAATATTCGGTAACAAAGCAATTGGTAAAAAATAATGTACACATCATTTAAAAGTAAAAAAATTTAATACGGAATGAGCTAATTAATCATGAAAAATACAAATCAAATGATTGTCACTAATTGTTTTTATTAACTTAAAAATTTAAGTTAATAAAAACAATTAGTGACAGAGTCTTGAAGATAGGACTCAGTCCTATCTATAATTATTTTTTATTTTTATTTTTTGTTTTTATTTGTGAAAGTTTAATTTTTACATTTTTTTTAAATCTTGATAAGTTCATTTGCGTTTATGAAAATGATGTTTATGAAACTTTTCGAGAATATTAAGCAAAGCTTGCTCTTTCAGAATATACAAAAAACAAACATACCACATATAAAAAAATCCGCATTATGTAGATATTTCAGGAAACTTTTGGCTCCATATGTTTACCTTGAGCAGATTCACCAGTTGAGGTAATATGCTTTAGAGAAAATGCTATATCTGCTGTTTTTTTCTTTGTTTACTTCTAGCTAATTACTTAGAAACCAAGATGAGGTTTGGACAAAATATGACTCTATTTTGACTTTAGAGTATTCCATTAACGAGATTTTGTTGTGCATACTTTAACAAATGTCTAATAATAGTTGACTCCTGAACACAATCATATCATTGATGAATATCAAAAAAATATATATATATTGGTCCAAGAATAGAACCTTGAGGGATCTTGGTGTGTAGATATGTTTTTCCGAAATACAGTTGATTATTTGTGCATATGTATTTTTAAAAATGCTGTTTCAAAATATTTATAAAAATACACCATCCGTAGAATTAGAGATATTTTCATTTAAAAGCGTAAATAAACGAATTTTATTGCATTTTTTTGTACTTTATAAATTGAAAAAATGCAATAATTATAATATGTGTGATAACTTTATGAAATTTTGACAGAATATTGGGCAACGCTTGACCTTTAAAAGTATATAAAAAAACATCGGTAGATTTCGAAGCATTTTCATTTAAAAGCCAAAATCAACGAATTTTATTGCAATTTTATGTAATTTTTAAATTTAAAAAAATACAATCATTTTAATTTGTGTAATATCTTTATGAAACTTTGCTAGAATATTAAGGAAAGCTTGCTCCTTCAGAATATATAAAAAAAATGTAACTCATTCGTAAATTTTGAGATATTTTTATTTAAATATAGAGAAGAACGAATTTTATTGAAATTTTCAGCGATTTTCAAATTTAAAAAATCACAATAATCATAGTTTTTGCTGTATTTTTATAAAAATTTGTCAAAATATTAAGCGAAGCTTGTTCTTTTTAAAACAGAAATATACCCCATCTGTATTTTTTAAATTATTTTCATTCAAAAGCCATAATTATAAACAATTACAATTTGTGTGCTATTTTCATAGAACTGTGCAAGAATACTCAGTAATGCTTGCTCTTTCAAAATATGCAAAGAACAAAAAATACCTCTTTCGTAGTTTTTAAGATATTTTCATTTTAAAGGCAAAAAAGACAATTTTTCTTGCAATTTTTATTATTGAAAATGTTAATAATCATAATTTGCGTGATATCTCAATGAAATTTTGCCACAATAATAAATAAAAATTATCTTTCAGAATACGCAAAAATCAAAGGAAACTTCCGTTGTTTTTGAGATATTTTCATTTGAAACCCAAACGGGTACTAAAATAAAATATTGCATTAAATTATTAAATTCATTACGGCAATATTATTGTGATGCTACTAATTTAGTATAAACGTTTCTTTCTATAATGTTGATGTATACATATTAGATTAATGTTACAAACAATATATAGATTGTATTATTTATATTGCATAAATATTAAAAATGATAACATTGCTTGCTTAACATTATATAATTGTTGAGAAATTTAATTAAAAAAATTAATATTGTATTTTTTTACATTTCACGAACATTTTACTTAAAAATAGATGGCGCTTGCGTTGTCTTTTTAATTATTATGATTCATATCAGGTTATTTAATCACAACACAAGATCTGTTCAACTACCAAAGCTAATTTTATTATAAACAGAATACGCTCCTTCACTGGCTCGACTTTATTTAGTGGACGAGACAACGATTTTGGTTTGTCAACTTTGCAGACCCAAATTGTTAACGATACCACCTGAAGTTGGATAATTAATGAAGCTTATACTGTTTTTGTAATTAATAAACTTTGTAATTATAATAATTATAAACATTATATTAAAATTGCTTCAGAAATATTTTCTCAATATTTACTTAATTTATGTATATCAGGTTGCTTTATATATAACATAATATGTAACTTTTCAATAGTACAGCAATATTTTTCAGGCAATATTACCATGCAATATTGCTGCAGGCGGCAATTCAAGGATTCTGCAACATTAATACAACTTAAAAGCGCAACATTCTACGTTGCGCCGTAATATTGTGTTATGCAATGTTTTTTGCTCAGTGGAAAGTTGTGAGATATTTTTATAAAACTTTGCCACAATAATAAGGAAAGCTTGCTCTTTCAGAATATGCAAAATACAAAAAAATACGCCATTCATAGTTTTTGAGTTATTTTAATTTAAAGTCAAAAAGGGTGGAATATATTATATATATAAAGAAAATTTTTATATCTGAGAGTTACTTTAAATTACATTATTTACATCATTACAATCATTTACAACTAGCTAAGTCTCAGAAAATGGCTATCGACTTTCTGCTGAATTTATTTTAATTTTCTGTGATTTCCGTTCTCAAACAAATCATAATAATAATAATAATAATAATTTGAAATATTCAAACGACTTCTATACAAATATAACAGATACGTTGACCTTTGCGTGTTTCAATCAAAATCTCCGCATGTGTTGACTCGAGTTTCTGCACGCTGCATTTAGCCAGCAGTCGAGTATTTTCCCCCCGAGACTACGAGTACATGTGTTCACAATTTTATGGAATCTGCGTTCCTGTTTCCTCGACAAACTTTTGTACACTATTTCACTTCCCTCTCATTTATGCACGACGACGGCTCACTCCATACATCTAATTTTAGTTGCACAGTTTATTCCTCGAGCGGGCTTTTGAATAGATTGAAGGAAAGGCTTTTGTGGGGGAATTAAATTGTGTTTTATTAAAAACGAGTGCGGACGGTTTATTCAATTAAAAGATTTATTGTGTTAAAAATGCATAATAATTAATTTATTTTAGTAATAGAAATTCTATTTGTTAATAAATAATAGTTTTTCTAAGTTTGACAAAATGTTTTGTAGAGACACTGCTACAATTCGTCAACACAGTGGCATTATCAGGCATATGATTATTCATCAGTGTATAATAAATTCTGTGAAACTTAAAAAAAAACTATTATTTTATTTACAAAGATTGTGTATTATGGAGTTTCATCAAGTGAAGGCCCCAACCATCGATTATTTAATAGACACTATGTTTTAATTTTGTACTTTTGTAATACACAATTTATTGTAACTATAGCACTGTTACCTAATAAATAAATAAATAAATAAATAAATTTTATTGCCCAACAGGAAACAAAAGACCCAATTACAGGACAATATAAATATAAAACATAAATAAACAATAGTAATTAGAAAAAAAAATATACAAATTAAATTATAAATGAAATTAACATAGAGCGACAATTAACGAAAATTTATCATTCAATAAATCGCAGGAGACTAATTTCTAAGTGTCAACGAATTTGGATTTTACGTTGCGGTGGAATAGAATTTATTATTCACAAATTGGAGATCAAGAAATGGTCTTTCAATTGGTCTTATTCTGTTCTTAAAGTTGATGATCACTAGCGCAAGAATAGGAGAAATGAATTGATGAATTGTTTCTTGTATAAATTTATATTGCGTTTCACGGCAATAGTTTTAAGATATTAAAGTAAAATTTGTGGTGGTTAATTAGATAATTACAATATGAGTGCGGGAACAGAAGTTTCCACGTCAGCGTATTTTTTGTACACTTACGGCGTCGAAACAATATTCAAGCACAAGAATTTTATATTTTTTGAAACGAATGGATTATTTTTTTACATTTTATAGTCCATAGAGGATATACCGAAAGCCAAGATTGACATAAGTTGTCACTGCCACTGTAATTCTAAAAAATGTGTTGATTCAAATTATTGAACACTCCGTTAGTGAGCCTTGGGGTCGTTAATAAGGTGTTTCAAAAGTCATTCCAGAAGAATCAAATGATAATCAAGAAGTAATAGGGATGACATCACGGCTCGCGTTTGTCTAGTTTTCGAAGCAGTTTAAAAATTAAATATAAGTAAAACGCGTTTCAATGAATTTGTATAGGTCTGAAATGACCAAACATTTATTTATTTATTTATTTACGGTATACACCTTTTAACAAATGTTTACATACAGTTTACAGCTTAAATCTAATAAATACTAATGTAAAAATAACAGTTATATAGAGCTTACTACGCTTACAATAATTACAGACAGAAACAATCAACGGACTTTTCTATAACATTAGATTAAAAAAAATAATTAATTGATAATTTGGACAGAGATATACGTTTCAAATTAAATATTTTTCGTGACTTTCTCTACATTTTAATTGTAAGACGATTATTCTCAATGTTGCACAAATATCAAAGCTGAAATCTGAATGAATTAAATAAAAAAAAATAAGTGAATTCAAATACAACGAATATTCCATCAGTGTTGTCAATAAGGCGTTTCAAAATTGACTACAGATAATTACGAGAGGACATTTCTTTCGTAAGATAAATAGATTCCCTGTTATTTTAATAAAATAAATACTTTAAAAATAATTAATTAATAAATTATTTTCCCTATAGCTACTGTGACATTATGACTTACGTTACATAAGTACTTTAACAAATGTTTAATAATAGACATTTGCTGTTGCATAATAATAACATACTGTTTTTATTTAAATTAATTAATTAATTTCTCTTTACTTAATGTGACATTTTTGACTTACATTCCGCCAACAAACTTTAAAACAAATGTAGATCAAAACAATTACTTCTTCTGCATATCACCCCTCTATGCATTGAATTACATTGCGGACTGAAATTATTTTTTTAATAATGTGGATGAGCAAAATTTGTTAATAAATAACAAAAAATTGTTTAATTTTGTGACCAAAAGTTAATTAAAGAAGAATCAATATAAAAAAATTAGAAAATATTTTTATGAGGAATACATTGAAAAAAATATAGTGGAGTAGATTAGAATATATTAAGCCAGTGTGTCTACAAATAACACGTATTTTGGAAAGAAAGTATAAGTAATATAATAACATAAATTTAACGAAATCAAAAGCAAAAGTCATTTACTCAAGAAACTCTTTCTGGATACGCCATTGCGCTAACTTATTCCACACTAATCTTTTGATACTTTTTACTTTATTTACCTTCTCCTCTTAATTCTTAAATATCAGATAAATTACTTACTCTTGAAATTTATAGCCTCCATTGAAAATCCCCGTTGATTTAAAGCGGAGGAATTTATTCAATAGAGATTAGCCATCATCCTCCGCAGCAGGATTAATTGGAGTGTTATTGCTCAAGTCGAATAAAACGCTACGAGTGAGTGCCATTTCGTTATTTAAATATTGGCATTAGAGTCGGCAATAGACAAGGCTGCGATGTTTTTTTAATGCTATTTTCATGAGCGACAATAGAGAGAGCTTGGAGCAATTAAATGAATTGCTCTATTAAAACGGATTAGCGGAATTGTTTCTCCTTTTTGATGGGGTTCGTTTAATTTTAATTATTCTGTAATTATATTGATTGCTAAATTTATAAAAGACGAGATTTATTTATGTTTAATAAATTATACAAGTTTACAATTAATTAATTAAAGAGAATTTGAAAATAATTAAAATTTAATTCGCTCGGATTTTTGCGTTTTCTGCTAGTGCACTTTTTCAGTGCGCGCTGTCAACGTCGTTTTCTACTTGCATAAAAATGTGCACTCGTCCTGACCGAGTGCAAGAAAATGACACTGACTCGGGGAGTGACTGCACGAGTTCAGTGCAATATAGCCGACAAAACAGCTAGTCATGTGATAGTTTGTGATGAATTGTTGGAGTATTTATTACATATATGTATTTATTACGAAGAAATATGAATTTTCGTTCATTTTTCAGTAATCTTTTTGTCGTATCTATAATGAAATATATTCATCTCGTGTCATCCGGCATAATTGTAGACGGGTAATCATTATCTATTAATTTTACTATGCGCGTTATGTTTCAAAATCGGCTGCCAATTCATATTTCCTGCATTTTACTTCTCGCTGTCAGTGCTGAATTGCACCCAGTATACGTCACAAGTCTCATTCAGGGCGCACTAGTGCGCCTCGGTTCTATGTAAGCAAAAAACACTATAGGTGTTGAGCAAAATCGAATAATATTAGTAATCGAATGTTACATTTTAATTATTTAAAACGAATTAGTGATTTAAAATTTATATTTATTAATAAATGGGAAGTTATTCTTGATATTTTTATAATAGGTCCCATTCATAAAATTATAATATACTTAATTTAGCAGTAATAAAAGATCGACTTTGCC
The DNA here is from genome assembly GCA_963082785.1 of Philonthus spinipes. Lineage (NCBI taxonomy): Eukaryota > Metazoa > Arthropoda > Insecta > Coleoptera > Staphylinidae > Philonthus > Philonthus spinipes. The sequence continues at coordinate 11,932,263 of OY720306.1, forward strand.
CATCACTAAAAAAAAACGTTACAGTAGACGAAATAGAATTTATTATTCATAAATAGGATATCGACCAATGGTCTTTCAATCTGTCTTTGTCAAAGTTGATGCTCGCTAACGTAGTTGTCCATAAGAATAGATGAATTGATGAATTATTTCTGTAAAAATTTCAATTTAAATTCTATATAGGCGTTACGATAAATATCTTACGATGTTACGAGTGATTGGTTGCAATTTCATTAATAGAATTACAAGGCGTTGACTAATATCATATAGAAGTTCAATGCATTCTGTAAAAGATTATTATAAATAATTGTAAATGTTACAATAAATATGATTATGTATGCATTTGTTCGACTGTAATTAGTCTGAGTTGTATACGAGATATTAAGCCTGAATTTCGTAATAATAACAAATTTCGGCAATTATTAATTAATTATTTAAAATTTAATTTATGAAAATTGAATATTTAGAAATATAATGTATTTATTGTCTAGAAATATATGTGTGTTAGTTTAGAAAAAAAATCCTCTTTACACAATTTAAAATTAATTCCGTGTTGAAATTAATAAACAATTAAAAAAAAACACGCACATACAAAATGTACTCACATTTTATGATTGCTCTGTGACGTTTCATATTTACCTACAAACATTTCAAGCGATTTTTTTGCTTGCTTCAAATTTAATTTAAAACAACGGCGCGGAAAAAATAGCGCAAATAAATGACGTTTTGCGTTTGCCGCATATTGATCGAGATTTGAATTTTTGTTATGTCCATTTAATTGAGTTTCGGTGCAACCATTAAATGGGAAATCTCGTCGACAATGCGGAGGACATCATTCCGTGCACAAAACACAATCATTCCGAAAACAAATGATATATCTGGATGTAGATTATATGTATTGAATATTTAAACACTTCTATAGTGATGTTAAATAAATATATGTAGATTAAAAAAGTCTGTTTAAATTAATAACAGAAAATACTTTTATTTATTTATTATTTAAAACATTTTCAACCATATGTATAGTTACAATGAATTAAACGAGGAACATTTCTGACAATGATCAATGGCCATCACTAGTTATCCCATACGCTAGATGAATGGTCGTTGAGCATTTTATTAAATAAAATTCGATCAATCCCTTTTTTCAACTGCAAAAATTACTTACACTGTAAGTTTTTGACAAATATCTATTGAAAAATTACTTCCCGAGCCAGGTATTGGATTACACAATAGATATTTAAATAGAAAACAGTATTCATTCACTTGGTCACAGTTATTAAAATATATTAAATAAAAATAATTTGAAAATAATTAATATTTATTATATTATTTATTTATTTATTGCATTCCATAAATAATAATTACAAGGTTATCTGTGACACGTGTTTCGATATTCACCCCTCATCAGTACAGCTCTGCCCTGTAAGCCTTTATTTGTTAAACAATTTTTACGTACCGTCTTCACCGGGATCTCAGATGTAAATGATCGCGATCGGCGAAGGACGAATATCGACTCGGCGTGCCAAAACAAAAAAAAGCAGTATCGTTTCAATTAAATTAAATAAAATTAAACAAAGATGATTTACGCATTTGTAGTTATTCAAATTACAATGAAATTAAACAAGGATAATTTCTGGCAATGATCATGATGAAGGACGAAAAATATCGACTCTTCGTGCGAAAACAAAAAAAAAACAGTAATGTTTTTAATTAAATTAAAAAAATTAAACAAAGATGATTTACACATTTGTAGTTATTGAAATTACAATGAAATTAAAGAAGGAAAATCATGATCATGATTGAATTCGATCAATCCCTTTTTTCAAGTTTTTTTTTTATTGAAATGTTCCTTGTTTAATTTCGTTGTAATTTAATTAACTACAAATATGTGAATCATCGTTGTTTCATTATATTTCTACGAATCGCGACTTATGTGATATTAACTGGATTTTTTAACATAGAAAGATATAAGAAAATTATTAAGTAGTGGTTAGTTAATCCCACTTAGTGCATTATTATATATTATTTATTATTAATGTCCAAATTGAAGTAGCAAAATATTCATATAATTTTCTAGAATGATAAGTCTGTACAATTTAAATATTTGTTACTATATGATAATAACAGAAATACCTATCGAAACCTGAATCATAATAAAATTAATTAAGAGTGGTGAAATATATTAAAATCATTTAGTTATTCAATGTTAAAAATTTTATTTAATAAAAATATCTGAAAATATCACTATAAGAATTTTTCATTCTATCAATTTAATAACGTAAACTCGTAACTTATTAAATTTAATTAGCAGAAAATTGTTTGTTTATTATCAACACAGAATGTATCGTCGAGAGAATTATTAATCGGAAACTTCGTTAGTTCCCGAGCGTTCACTAAAAAGATAGCATCTGCTCGTTGTTCGCAATTTCCGCGAAGAATGGCTGAAAAATTGCAGTCAATTATTCGGCGGGTCATTATTTCTATTCAGTGAATAATTTATAAAGGGCACGATTTATGTGCCGAAAGTTTTCTATGGGTCCGTTTTGTTGGTTATTTACTTCCTGGAGTGTCAATAATTTCCGGCCAATAAATCCCCCACTGCTCTCAACGACACACACGACAGCGTTAAATTTTTCATTGGCTGAGAAAATATATAGTTCTAAAAAATAAATAAATGTATGTAAACATGCATTTTACATAATAGTATTTACCCTAATAATAGAGGAATAAATTGAAATACAATTGTAAATAAAACACTTTTATTTTTTTGTAGTTGTGGACAGGCATTACGAGACAATTCGATATATATAACGACAAGAACAACTTTTTTTTATGTACAGGGTGGCGCAAGATTCCGATGAAGTCCAATATCTCAGTTATTTAGAAATTTACAAAAATATATTACTGACATAATATGTAGCTACTGTAAAACTTCACATTTTAAAATTGGTTTCATATATACAGGGTGTCCAATAATCACGTGACGTATCAAACATATGATTTTTTAAATGGAATGCTATATTTTTTATGTCGATTTTAGATTCTACGCTTAAAATTAATCATTTTTGACATAATGTTTATTAGGTCAGTTTTTAATATTTTAAAAGTTATGAACAATTTAAGGTTGAAATCAATGGAAGATTGGGGACTTATTTTTCAAAAATGAAAAACGATGTAAACTTTCTGTTAACGCAATTTAATTAAAAAAATGCTTAATAATATAAGGAATAATCGTTTGTTAACATAAAGCAAATGTTGTGTACAGGGTGAAACAATACGCAAAATGATTTTTTTCTTTTTTCACTTAAATGGAACACCCTATATTTTTTACACTATTTTGATAGAAAATTGATTGTTCTTTAATTTTTGTATAATAAACTATATCCCTATCTGTTACCATTTTTTAACAATTTCAATTCAAAGTACAAAATTATAAGTTTCGCTTATAATCTATAATTTAAGTAGGCTATAATTAAAACAAATGTAATTCATAATTCGTTTTCTGGTATTTAATAACATACTTACTCCATAACCTAAAAGGATATTCAAATGACAATCGAAATTTAAAGACGCATGCAAAATATAAAGAAAATAGTTGATCAACGATTATTTAGCGAGTTATAATGGTTATTGGGACATATTTTTTAAGAAAAAAATTGTAAAATGTTTGAATGCATTTGAATTTAAAAAAAAATGTGAATGTGTGAAATAAATACATAAAAATGTTAACAAAATATAATGATATAAATATTTTATTATTTCACTTAGTATCTATTTTCGGTTTTTCAGTCAACATGAATTGTTTAAATAAATCAATTTAAGAAGCATATAGGAATATTTTAAATATTTTTCGAATAATAACCAAAAAATAAAGTTGTTGTTAATTTTTAACAATTAAATAAATCATTTATTGAAGAAGTATGTTTAACTGCACCAGTGTTACAAAATATAACGTAAAATGTACTTTACTTACTAATTATAATATTAAGCGTTGAAAGTTACTAAATAAATTAGTTGTTCTGGCGCGGCCTACTTTGGTTAAAAATTCTATACCAAATTATTTAATCAAATGCAATTTTGGAGAATAAATTGATGATAATATTAGGAATCGAAAAATCTGTTTAAAAATAAATTATTAATATTAACATACCTTAATAGAAAAAATAACTTCCAACCCATTCCTGGTGAATCGATAACCAACTCACCTCCACCACTCACTAATTACCACTTGTTCATAAACAAAAATCATTAATAATTTCTAACGTTAAAAATTAAACCGGAATAGTGAACACTGCGCGTTTTCGGACGACTGAATCGAAATACAAGAGCGCAATTATCGCAAATCAAGAAAAAAAAAAAACGATCGACGACTCACTCCGAGAACGCATTCCTGAGATAAGAAGATTCGTTGTACCTGGATCCTGGCGCACAGCCAAGAACATACCTATTTAAATTGTTGTATTTTCAATATTATCGCGTATTAAAATAATTACAGCTTAATATTTATTTACTTTTTTTTATTAAATTCTCATTTATCCCGTGGTAAAAAAATATGTATGAATTATGATGTATTTTAATTAATACACTTGATTATTCGTTTCACTAAATTATTGTATATTTGTGTTCGCGTAACTTTCACAACTAAATAAATTAGTTGTTCTGGCACGGCCTACTTTGATTAAAAATTCTATACCAAATTTGTATTTGAGATTAAATATCTCAAAAACGGTAAACGGTAGCTATTTAATATGTTATATAAATATTAAAATAGCATTAAAAATATAGGGTGTCCCATTTAAGTAAAAAGAGAAAAAAATAATTTTGCGTATTGCTTCACATTGTATATAAAAATTTGTTTTAAGAGAAAAAAAGAGTATTTCTTTTATTATTAAGTATTTTTGCATTTGTATGGCGTTGACAGAATGTTTATTTCATTTTTCATTATTGAAATATTAGGCTCTAAACATCTATCGATTTCAACATTCATTTGTTTATAACTTTTAAACTATGAAAAATTGACTTATTAAATCTTATATAAAAAAATGATTATTTTTAAACGTAGAATCGAAAATCTTCATAAAAAATATATCATTCCATTTAAAAAAACATATGTTTGATACGTTACGTGATTATTGGACACCTTGTATATATGAAACTTATTTTAAAATGTGAATTTTGACAGTAGCTTCTAATAATGTAAGTAACATTTTTTTGTATATTTCTTTATAACTGAGATATTGGACTTCATCGTAATCTTGCGCCACCCTGTATATATATATATATATATTCGCAATTTATATATATATATATATATATATATATATAACATCTTTATTCGTGTTAATTTACAATACATATATCATAATTTTACGAAATGGCTATCGACCAGTAAAGACCACTGGTCAATAGCCATTTCTTTGTGTCTGTCTTTATCTTTTTCTTGTCGTTGTCTACCTTCTCGTCATTATCGAAGTTCACATTATTTGATGAAATGAAGTGAAAAATCGTAACTGCAGCGAATTTATTTATGTGTTTTATATCAGGATTTATGGCAATCTTTATGGAAAGGTGTTGGAAACTGTCAGTGATGGGTTCGATTTATACAATTCGATAATTTTATGCAACTTTTAAACAAAAGGATTCAATTTAGTCTTAATTTTCTTGATATTACCATAACAAAAACAAACTCTAACTCTTTATCACATAAAAATGTACACAAAATATATCAGGATGTTCAAATACACATTGTCAAATTGAATCTTGTTCCTTTTAAATTAAAAGCAAAAAACGTTTATTAACAACTAAATAAAATCAAACACGTTTCCTTCAATTCCGCTAGCCTGCGATCGGAATCCATCCAAGTATCATGAGACCAGGACAGAGGGATGGAAACAAGGACGATAGCTACAGATATAAATTGTACATTTGATATATTTTTTAATATTTCATTTGTTGTAATATCTGCTAATAAAGATTATTATTCTTAAAAAAAATATAACAAATTTCATTTTTGTATATAAATGTATTAATATTTTCCCCTTCTCAATTTATAAATTTGGTTTTTGTACTGTTTTATTTTATTGTTAATATTTTTTTTATTCATTTATTCTTGTTTTATAATGAGAGATATTCGTTCGGTTTAATTTTGTTTTTGCTATTGCAATAACCTAAGTATGTGTGTGTTTGTGTGTATGTATGTGTGAAATGTGTATATGTATATGCACATATATATGTATATTTATTTGTATATATAATTACCTTTCACAACTTCACAAAATACCGACCCTCCACCCGTTTAAGACTACCTCCCCAGTCATTAGTATTTAAGCGTTAATTTAAGGTTGAAATGTATCATTTATCTGCCTGATGAAGCCACTGTGTGGCGTAACAATTGCGGCAGTGATCGACTAATGAAAAGTTAAATCTTAAAAAACTAAGAGTTTTTTCTTTCTTATACTTATCCTCTTTTACCCGTATTGGATCACGAATTTAAGTATTTTTTGTTAATATTCCATTGCACAAAAAATAATCGAAGCATAATTAAACACCAAAAGAACAATTGCAGTTAATAGCGGATATGCAGAATTTTTAATTGACAATAAATTTAAGAAACAATACAAAAAATGATAAAATATATATATACAGAAATCTTTATTAACAGACACATAATACAATACTTATATCAATTTTTTTTATATATATAAACCTATGATTCTTCGCCTGTTAATCGGCTATCGACCGACGGTCTTTCAGCCCGACTTCGTAAATATCTGTCTATGTCTTATGTATATGCGTATTTATGTATTTGATTTAACTGTCTATGTCTCTGTCTTTGTCATGAAGTGATGAAATGAACTGAAATAATGATGTTGATGGGTTTTTAGGTGTGGATCTGGTGTTTGGGTTGAGAGGGATGCATAAGGTTTTGAGGAGATTGTAATTGAAAGGATTGAGGGCAATTTTTTCGGCAAGGATGGTCAGACGGTGTTGAATTGGTTGGATCTGGGATAGTTCATACAGGAGGGTGTTGGAAGGGTTGTGAAGTGGGTTGAGGGGGTGTGTGATTTCAGTCGTTGCTCTTAAAGCGGATCTTTCTGCTACTTCTAAATTGTGGAGGGAATTTTTATTTGGATTGTGGAACAGGATTGCGGCGTAATCTATGATAAAATATTTTTATGCAGAATGAAATTTTGAAAAAAATGTTGGTTAATAGATTAGAATACATTAAGCCAGTGTTTCTGCGAATTAAAATGTATTTGGAGAGAGAATTTAAATATTTTCGTTCTCTTCAAACTTCTCAGAACTAGCCATATGGACACGTATCCGAAAAAAAAAAGAAAAAAAAAAGACGAAAATTGGAAAATTGCTAATAAATAATAAACTTAAAATAGACAACCATATAATAAACATTCACAATTGCACATGAAATTAAACAATAGATGGCGCTTGCGTTATCTCCAAATTATTATGATTCAAACAACCATAAATAAAAACAAAGCGTTATATATGAAATCAAATGTAATAAATGTGACGCATTATATTTTAGTGTTTATCCTAAATATAATGCTTCGCGATTGTTACATTTGATTTCATATACAGAGAGCTTTTTTTATCAGTATACATTTCTCCCACGTATACCTGTTAATTATTATTAGAATCGTCATAACCGAGGTAGGCTCTAGTCATTGAAAACATGTCTTTTCCTCCTCTAGTACTGTTGGAATTGTAATAAACGCTTGGAACTCGACTTTTTCTTCATTTTTATACACTTTCGATCAAATATTTAATGAAAACGAAAATCTTTGGAACTCCCCGATGTTAAGTACTCTTATTACATGAATAAAAATAAAAATTTATTTAAATTTAAGAAAATCTGATGTACATCATTCTTGATAAGGGCATCTAGCCGAACTAGTTGAAAAAATACACAAATGAGTAAAACAAAACGAAGTGATATTTTTTTACCAGCTTTGATTACCTTTAACTTTGTTAAACCACTGTATTTTCAGTTGAAAGATTGTGACAAGGTATTTCACTTGGAACACATACACACGATAGATAATAGTGCTGGTATGAAATTAAATCAAATACATCAAAAATGGATTATTTGTTAATAAATTCACTTGGTAAGATTTCTTCTCGGAGTTTTTTTTTTTTTTTTCAAAGCGGCTTTTGCCAGACTTTTGTGATTAGCCAACATATAAAAGGTATCAAATTATAAGTGACACATTTACAGTCACTACAAATATGCACCTTTTTTTAAATTAAAGATGGAAATTAAAGGTGGACACTCCAATTTGTATTCTTAATTATTTTGAACTTCAATACTTGAAAATTACATCGACCAGGTGACTTTAATTTCTAGTAATGCATATCTGCGCGCACATTGATCCCATTACACGCTGACACATTTCAACCGGAATCTCAGCAATAGCTTTTTATGTAATGTTATTTTTTAAGTCTTCCCGAGTTTGAGATCAGTTCTGGTTGATTTTACATTGCCTCATAAAAAGGAATCCAGATGCTATACATCAGGATAGCGCGCAAGCTATGGCTGATCTGCACACTAAGATAGCAGACGATCCGGAAGCATCTCTCGCAGTACTTCCATAGATAAATTTCACACATGAGGCCTTGTACCGTCTTGTTGAAACCACGTAACATCTAACAGTAATCTCGTCGCCGTGTTTGAATAAGTGAATAAATTCTTAAAATGCTCTCTACATATAATATTCTTTGAGCAATCGGCCGGGGCTCCATATCTAATAAAACTTTAGATATGACAATATATTTAACATTTATAATCAATACAACAAATGTTTAAAATTGTTGTACTTAATTATTCAAATAGGGTCAATTTGACACTCTTTATTTTATATAGTCGTCATTAATTTCCATTTCATAACGTTTTGATTCTGAGTTTTTTTTATTTGGTGAAAAAAAAAAACGAAACTAGTTAAGAATAAAAAATATAAACTATTGATTAAAACACTTGGTATTTGTTTCAATGATCTTTATTTTATTTTCCAACTAGTATCTACTATAAGTCAATCTTGGCTATTATGCAAGGGGAATGTTAACTTTAACGTGAACGTTATTTTTATCGTCACAGTTATGCGAATAAAAATGTCATATATATATATATATATATATATGGGCTTGGTCTCTTCGACTAAGATGAGGTGTTTTTTATATATATATATAACCAAGCCCATATCGTTATCAGACTCTTCTGGCTCCTTCTTCTTTTCTTCCTTAGCAGCCGGGGCGGCAGCAGCTGGAGCAGCAGCGGGGTCTGCACCTCCGGCTGGGGCAGCACCTACTAAACTAAATCGATTTAAATTAAATTAAACCAAATTAATTTAACTTGAATCAAAACCGAATAAAATTAAACGAAACGAATTAAATTAAATTAATTAAAAAGAGCGAACCTTACCTTCGTTTAATTTTATTCAGTTTTGATTTAAGTTGAATTAATTTGGTTTAATTTAATTTAGATCGATTAAGTTTAATTTGATTTAATTTTTTTTTAATTTGAGTATAGTTGAATTAATTTAATTGATTTATTTTAACATCTTTAAATTATGTAAGGCAGAGCTGTACTGACGAGGGGTAGATCCCGAAACACGTGTCTGCAGATGGCCTTATATTAAGTAACGTTCTTTTTGTTGTTTTTTGCATTAAATTTTTCTCGGATCAAAATTTGTTGTATTATGCAATATTTTATTGATATGCAACATCAGGTGTACATTATGAAATTCAATGTTTTCGGCGTTTTAATGTGCATTTGTTTAATGTTAAGTACATTAAACGTAAGTCAAAGGTCACAGAGCTAAATGTGAGAATAATTAATTATTTTCAAATCATTTTTCTTTAATTTATTTAAATAACTGTGACCAAGTGAATGAATACTCTTTTTTATTTATAAATTTATTTATTCGCGGTGCGCATCATTATTGTTATTGTGTTTATGGATTCTGATTGGAAAACTCAATGGTTATACTTGATCAAGGAATTATTAGTCTAAATTTTATCAAATCAATTGTGTATATTGTTGTATTAAGTAATTACAGATTGTCATTAATTGTAAAAAGGTGATTTTCCGTAAATAAAGAATTAATTAATTTGTATATATAATGACTAAAGACAAAGCTATAATCCCATCCCTAGTAAAATATGATTTTTAACTTGTGATTTTAACATTGGTAAAATATGGTTATTCCACAGACTAATATCCCGACGAACATGGAAATTACACGAGCGGTTCTCAAAGTGGGTACTGCAATTATTCCAAAAGTGTGTCCTGAAATTTTTAACACTTATTATTTTACTGCAGTTTTCTTTACATATCATTTCCGTGAAATGGGAATCTCATCAATCGTAAATATTTAAACAAGAAAAGAGAAAGACTAAAGATTATTGAAAATGTATGTATTTCGAATACACTAACGATAGACACAAACAATTTTAAATTGACTCAGGCCCGGGTTGATTTGAAAAACTCCGTGAACTTTGAACCTTTAAGTTTCATGAGCTTTCGAGGAGGCGATTACGAAAATTTCAACATAGATCCAGGCAATAGCGAGTACGAGAAGTTACTGAAGGGAGGATATTGATCTTTGTACTTTTCATTGGCGACTTTCAAAGTTTCAGCATCATGTAAATTAATAACGAGGTAGAAACTCTCGATATTAATCTCACGTGTATGAAACACGAGCATTTGTAATCTCAATTGATACTCTCCAAACTCTCTAATCATTTTCTGGAAAACAATCATATTAGAAAAAATATCCAGACAGTATGATTTATGCCCCTACAGAATAGTCTTGATAGTCATATTTTTTATTCATCCCAGAGGTTTTTTCTTATTCCTCCAACAAAAACCCGGAGCGCTGTTTAAAAAATTCATCAGGTAAACGGAGGTAGAAAATACGCTTTTATTATAGCATCCCATTATGAATCCCAATGATTAATTTCCCAGCGACCAGACGGGTCTTGTGTTTACATTTGGGTTTTGGCAGGGCTCCAAGACCGTTTATTCGGGCGTGCGGGATTGTCCGATTCATGCGATACATCGCCGGCCGTCTGGATTTCGGGATCAATTTGTGAATCGGCGATTGTGTTTATTTTGTTTAAATAGAAGTTTTCTAGTAGGTGTTTGCGTCAGTTCGGACAAAGCGTTCAGACAGCGTTCAGACAACGACGCCGTCATTTTTATGCCAAGTTTAATTTTAAACGAATTATTTCACGGTTGTATTTCTGGTTTACTGTATTATTGCGTTTTGTAAACACGCTGGCGGATTTCATAATGCTAATTTTGAAGATGGAGCTTCACCGACGGTGCGTCTGGCGTGTTATATTGTCTGGTTAATGCGATAAGTTCGCGTAGAAATGTTACTCGGATTTAAATGATAAATTGTATTTCTTTTTTATATCTAAATTTAACCAGCGTTGATTTAATTTTGTTGAACCACCATCATCTAGCGCAGTCTTTGGAAAACTTTTTGTGTTCAAGGTACACCTACTAGATCAAGAAATTTTTGAGCTACACAAAAAAAACTATTTTGATTTAATATTTATTACTAAAATCAATATAAAACGAAAACAATGTTTAATGAGAAATATGAGCCTGTTTAACTGAGCACAGTCGATTAAAATTTTGTAGGCATAAGTCTCAATTATATGTAGGTGCATTATCTTCACAAAACTTAACATTTTACCGCTGCATACTAACTAATGACCACAGTACACTAGTGTGCCGCAGTATACCCTTTGCGGAACTATGATTTAGCGATTGAATAATTGAGGATGACTATTTCATGAACACACTTTCCTTAAAATTTTCACCCTTGCATTCCCCATTTTCATTGGGCGCGTTCAGGGAACACCAAACGTTTTGCGTTGCAGCGCCCATTGATTCAACCACATATTTATCATTATTATATCTCTATGAAATAGGATTCTCTGCATTCGTAAATATTAAAACGAAAAAAGGGAAAGATTGAAGATGAGAGTATACCAAATACAATAACAACAGATTAAAAAATCTCCAATAGACACAGGCACGTATGTCCGGGTTAAAAGTAAAAACTTGGTAAACTTTGAACTTTTGAATTTCACGACTTTTCACCTTCATTTTTCACGGTTGGCCGCGCATTTCAAAACAATTGCCATGATTGATTATTCCGCTTATTTTGGATTCCGTTTATTTTAATTGGCAAGACGATGTTTGTAGATATAGTCTGTTAGACTCGAGCAAGTCAGGAACGAACAATTGACAGCTTAATTCGCTAATGCATTACATCATAAACGTTTATATAGATGACAAATCGAGCGTCTTATATTTCTAAACACTACTAGATTTAAATGAATTATTACAAAACACCATCTGAATCATCTGGTGAGTATTTATCATAAGCCTCCAACGCCGGCCTTGATCTTCATGTTGTTGTTGTTTTTTTTCGTCCAATTCAGTCGAGCACGCTTCAGAATCTTCCGTTACACATTTCAAATCCCGTCAACGTCTACTTACATTAATCACCGCGTGTTCGTTAACACGTAAACATCAATGGAGCGCGCCGTTTAATTTATCGCTCGGGCGAAAATTGAACGATTGACCTCCAGTTTGCTCTATTTTAATTGGCGATGTCTGTGGACGTCGTCTAGGAATATCGGGACGGGTGAGTCCGCCGTATTAATTCGATTATTTTATTAATGGGTCTTCCGGTTGTTCAGACTGCCGGGACGTCGCAACATCGAAATGCATTTCCGTCGAGCCGCCGAGGAGTTCGCCGGCTTTGAAGTGACAACGTCTCGCTGCGTAATTACGTAATGAGTTTAAAGGAATTTCTTTAAGGAGGGTTACGATTTTTTTTAATTTTTAAATTAAGTCGAAAAATTAAAGAGTATGTTATTTTTAGCTATATGAAATTAAATCTTTCATTATGATCTAATTAAACACTTGGTAAAATATGATTATTAAAAGTATCAAAAAGTTCACGTCTTTTCACATAAATATGGTCCAATTTTTTTGATGTCGCGTTGAAACTCATCCTTAATGCAAGGGACTGGTTTACAACCCACTGAATAAAATGTTCACAAATAACGTTGCATCAACATTATAACAACACTAAACTTACACAAGGTGGCCAGAAAAGGTGTGATAATCTTCAGGTAAAGTTGTTCATTGATTAACTTCAAGTAAAAAAAATTAGTAAAAAAATATTATACCGTTCTTCATTAACGCCCACGAGGTTATCAATTATTAATAATAATAATAAGTACTTAATTGCCCAACATACATACAGCCCAATAACAGAGCAATCTCATGTAAAATTGTTACAAATGAATTATTGCTTAATATAAATTATAAATTATTATCCACTGTTTTAAATTATAATCACAATAAAATGAATAAAAAAATTGATAACATATTAAAATAGTCGAATATACGGACACATAACAAAAGAGTAACACATTAAAATGACAAAATTACATTCATAAATATATATAAATATAAAAGAATAAATAGGTGGATACATAAATACACAAAAGTGGTACAAATTATTGCGAAATTTTGGGATACACATTTTTCAAAATTTTGCAGGGAAAGACCGAAAATGTCACAGTTATGCTCGATTTCATGATAGTTTTTTAACATTTTTATAAGTGGTGAGTTAGAATGATGTTGTGTACTTGGTATCTCATATCTAAAGGTACAACAATTTCTCATTGATGACTTAGGAAAATTGATTCTAAGCTCACTTACTGTATTTATATCATCATTATAATTGTTGATTAATTTAAAGAGGTAATATGCCTCTTTAAATTAATTTTATGACATTATTATTAATTTTTAGGACAACATTTTATGATTCGTCTGAACCGTTTGGTGGTTAAAATAATTAAGTAGAAATCCGAGACTACCCCTTGCGGGGTACACCCCATGCACTGAAAAAAATAAATATTTTAAAAATTTCTGCTGTACAGATTCCAAGTATCTCACATATATGTCATAGTATGGGGTCCAGATGGGAGCGCAATAGTTTAATTTGCTCATCACAAAAGAAACGTATAGTTTTATTGTGGAAGCAATGTCGTTAAAATACTTATTATTTCATATTATAAATCCTAACATACGATAACATTTGTTAACTAAATGACAAATGTGTGAGTTGAATGTAAGCTGACAGTCAAATATTACTCCTAGATCTTTTACTTCTGTTACAGCTTTCAGTACATGGTTTTTCAAACTATACCTGTAATCAACATTGATTTTTTTTTTCGAGAATAAGTCATAACCGAACATTTATTGTTATTTAAATATAAGTTATTTTCCTCACACCACTCACATCTTTAATTATTTTAAATATTTTTAAATCATCCGCGTATAATAGGCAATCAGAATTGAAATTTTTTGATAGATCATTTATAAATATTAAAAAAAAGAAGTGGTCCTAAGCTAGAACCTTGAGTAATGACACTGGAAGGACAATAGCTCTTGGATATTGTTCCCTGATAATAAAAAAGTGCTTTCCATTAATTAAATATGATTAAATTACACTGACTAAATTGGCATTTATATTAAACTGGTTTAAATTTTTTATTTTGACTAGAAATCAGTAATATTTTTGAAATATTTTGATTAAAATTAGTTCTATTAACATCCAGTTAAACATTTCAAATGTTTATTTAATGATAAGTCGATTATTAATAGCATTAATTATACATAAAATGTTAAAAATAAATTTTAGTTACAAATTTAGGATATTAATGACTTCATAAAGCTTATTGAATAATTACTCAATATTTTTTTTGTGTTTTATTTAATTTTATTTTTTTATTTTGTATTTAAAAACTTTTTTAGTTTTTTTTTTTCTATTTAAAATTTATTAACGAACCAGATTAACTGAAGATTATCATACCTTTTCAGGCCACCCTGTATGTAACATGCTACAACATGTTTTATGTTAATTTATTCATAAAATTAAAGAAAACGAATAAAAATTAAATGGATTTAAATCACGTGATTTATAACTACACTAAAAAATGTAAATCAGTATATTAGAAAACTAAATAACCTATATTCTTTCTATTATAATCAATGATTTTTGAGAATTTTTCAGATTTTTTTGAGAGAAAGAAAAATTATCGAAATTTGAAAATAATCATAATCATTGAAAAAGGTGAAATTTCGGCAAAAATCCGAAAATCGTGAAATGACTTCATTTTATACCAAATAGCTACATTTTGGTATAAAATGAATAGGGGAATAAATTATTATAATACTTACTAGATTGAGCAATAAGTTTTCCGTCAGTTCTCTTGCAAAGTTGGAAAATCGGCCAATTTTGGAGAACATTTTTTTATAAAAAATTGAAAAAAAAAAAACGTAAAACTATATGGAAAAAATCTATTTATTATGAAATTTGTTTATATTGTAATTATTAAAAATACCGTACATGTTAAACTTAACATTTCCCGTACGGAATAGCCCAGAAAAGATGTTTAAAAAATTATTCTTGTTTTAAATTTGAAAAAATCCCAAAGCTATACTATGGGAAAAGTGAAATGTTGGCAAAAATCCGAAAATCTGAAAATGACTTAATTTTATACCAAAATGTAGCCAAAAAAATATTGGAATAAATGATAATTCTAACTAGATTGCGAAATTAGTTTTCTGTTAATTCGCTTGCAAATATTGAAAAATCGTCGGGAAACGATGGCTACAAAAAATTCCACTATTTTCCATGGCCTTATGATTTTTTTCAAATTTTGATAAAGAAATGTTCTCTTCAAAAAATCTTAAAAAGATCCTTAATTATCACATAAAGAATATATGCTATAAAACTAAATAGCATAGAATATATGCTATAAAACTAAATAGCATATATTCTTTATTTGATAATTAAGGTTTTTTGAAGAGAACATTTCTTTATCAAAATTTAAAAAAATCGTAAGGCTATGGAAAAAAGTGGAATTTTGATTCTTAATTATAAATAGGAGAATAAATTGTTATAATTCTAAAGCCAAATGGTGTAAATATAAATAAAAATCACTTGTTTGTTTAAAAAAAAATATTTTATTAACTCAGATATTAATAGCAAGATAATAAAATTTCCAATTTGTGAAATAAACGAAGTGTTATTTAATTAACTAACAAATTATTTAATTTGTGGAACAAACCAAATGTGTTTTATTTATACTTATATTCAAGTAAATTCAAATTTTGCGAATATTTTGAGACTCCCTTTATATATAATATATATATATATATATTAATCTTCTTTATGTTGGTTGCGTAGATTTAAATTATTTAAATAAAAATGGTTATCCTACTTATTTTTTTTTATTAAATAAAATATATTTCGGAATTAATTAAATAATATACAGGGTGGCGCAAGATTCTGATCAAATCTAATATCTCAGTTATTTAGAAATTTACAAGAAGATATTACTGACATAATTTGTAGCTACTGTAAAACTTCACATTTTAAAATTGGTTTCATATATACAGGGTGTCCAATAATCACGTGACGTATCAAACTTATGATTTTTTAAATGGAATGCTATATTTTTATGTCGATTTTAGATTCTACGCTTAAAATTAATCATTTTTGACATAAGGTTTATTAGGTCAGTTTTTAATATTTTAAAAGTTATAAACAATTTAAGGTTGAAATCAATGGAAGATTGGGGCCTTATTTTTCAAAAATGAAAAACGATGTAAACTTTCTGTTAACGCAATTTAATTGAAAAAATGCTTAATAATATAAGGAATAATCGTTTGTTACCATAAAGCAAATGTTGTGTACAGGGTGAAACAATACGCAAAATGATTTTTTTTTCTTTTTTCACTTAAATGGAACACCCTATATTTTTTACACTATTTCGATAGAAAATTGATTGTTCTTTAATTTTTGTATAATAAACTATACCCCTATCTGTTACCATTTTTTAACAATTTCAATTCAAAGTATAAAATTATAAGTTTCGCTTATAATCTATAATTTAAGTAGGCTTTAATTAAAACAAATGCAATTCATAATCGTTTTCTGGTATTTAATAACATACTTACTCCCTAACCTAAAAGGATATTCAAATGACAATCGATATTTAAAGGCGCATGCAAAATATAAAGAAAATAGTTGCTCAACGATTATTTAGCGAGTTTTAATGGTTATTGGGACATATTTTTTAAGAAAAAAATTGTAAAATGTTTGAATGCTATTGAATAAAAAAAATGTGAATGTGTGAAATAAATACATAAAAATGTTAACAAAATATAATGATATAAATATTTTATTATTTCACTTAGTATCTATTTTCGGTTTTTCAGTCAACATGAATTGTTTAAATACATCAATTTAAGAAGCATAAAGGAATATTTTAAATATTTTTCGAATAATAACCAAAAAATATAGTTGTTGTTAGTTTTTAACAATTAAATTAATCATTTATTGAAGAAGTATGTTTAACTGCACCAGTGTTACAAAATATAACGTAAAATGTACTTTACTAACTAATTATAATATTAAGCGTAACTTTCACAACTAAATAAATTAGTTGTTCTGGCACGGCCTACTTTGATTAAAAATTCTATACCAAATTTGTATTTGAGATTAAATATCTCAAAAACGGTAAACGGTGGCTATTTAATATGTTATATAAAAAATGAAGAGTGATTAATTTTCTATTAAAATAGCATAAAAAGTATAGGGTGTCCCATTTAAGTAAAAAAAGAAAAAAAAATCATTTTGCGTATTGCTTCACCTTGTATATAAAAATTTGTTTTGAGAGAAAAAAAGAGTATTTCTTTTATTATTAAGTATTTTTGCATTTGTATGGCGTTGACAGAATGTTTATTTCATTTTTCATTATTGAAATATTAGGCTCTAAACATCTATCGATTTCAACATTCATTTGTTTATAACTTTTAAACTATGAAAAATTGACCTATTAAATCTTATATAAAAAATGATTATTTTTAAACGTAGAATCGAAAATCTTCATAAAAAATATATCATTCCATTTAAAAAAACATATGTTTCATACGTTACGTGATTATTGGACACCTTGTATATATGAAACTAATTTTAAAATGTGAATTTTGACAGTAGCTACTAATAATATAAGTAACATTTTTTGTATATTTCTTTATAACTGAGATATTGTACTTCATCGTAATCTTGCGCCACCCTGTATATATACTGATTGAATTCTTGAATGAAATACTGATTTGTTCGAGTAAATATATAACAATCCCTCTATTAAAAAAAATCGAGTGGACATTCCAAAGATCACACAATAAACATCTCACAAAAGAATTTGAAAAGACCCCCATTATTCGCAGTTCCTTTCTGCAAAGATGATATACAACTGGAATTCAATTAAATATCATGAAACATGTACAGAAAACGACCACAAAAAAAACGCGGGGAGGAGGGGAAATAAAACTGATTTATGTAATACTTTTCCCATCCGCGAAACGGCATTAAATATAAACACTTTTTATGGTTTCAATTCGGGACCGTTGCGGCGGAGCGGAACGTAATTTATTTTTAAAACCTGACCCGACGGCGGCGGCGATTTAATTAAAAATAAAGCGTTTTTTGAAACACTTTCATCATTCCCCGCCGCGCGCAGTTTCATCATATTAGGAAACTTTTGTTCCGGGGGGCAAACGCCACCAGACTGTTCTGAATTTCGGATGCGCGAAAGTCACGAAGAGGTGGATGAAACGGGAAAAAGTAAAAACAGAGTAGCAGGGGGAGTTTTTTTCACTTTCTTCGGAGTCTTGTTGCTCGGAGAATAATTACGGAGCTTTTTTTTGGAAAAAAGGACTGTTTTATAAAGGAGCAGAGTCTGCTTTGAAAAATCGTTTTATAATAAGTGTACCGAGTTAAGTGAATGTCTGTGGAGCTCCAGATATATTGAAAAAGTTTTTAAATTATGAGAGTTAATCTAAAGCTAGAATGGTTTCACCATCGATGAAGTATTCATAATTTATGGTTTCACTTTATAAGTGACAATGTATTGACGAAAAATCTATATAATTGATAAATATATCAAATATTTAATAAAGACTGAAAAACCTCTGGTCGATAGCCATATATGTATTATAAATAAATAATAATTATGTAACATTACACGAATAAAGATGTATTTATATATTAAATAAAAATGATTTGAAAATAATTAATAAATTATTTCCACATTTAGCTCTGTGACTTTTGACTTACGCTACGCAAGTACGTTAAACAAATGCACATTAAAACAACTACTTCCCGGGCAAATACCCACGCCGGACATTGAAATAATGTACATCTGCTGTTGCACATCAATAAAATATTGCATAATGCAACAAATTTTGATCTGAGAAAAATGTAATGTAAAAACAACAAAAGGAACGTTACTTAATATAAGGCCATCTGCAGACACGTGTTTCGGGATCTATCCCTCGTCAGTACAGCTATGCCTTACATAATTTAAAGATGTTAAAATAAATTAATTAAATTAATTCAAATACAATCAGCAAAATTAAATCAATTATTTGAATCAAATTAAACTAAATCAATTTAAATTAAATTAAACCAAATTAATTCAATTTAAATCAAAACCGAATAAAATTAAACGAAAAGAATTGAATCAAATTAATTAAAAAGAGCAACCCTCATCTGCCGCGCGCTGTGTTAGTAATGGGCAGAGGAAGGACTTGCGTTCTTGTTTTGTTGTTATCGTAAATTCACAAAAAAAACTCCTCTCGGTTCAGATTTGAATAAATGCCTCGCTGGCTATTAATACAAATCCACTTGGTCACAGTTATTTAAATATATTAAATAAAAATGATTTGATTTTGTAATGTAAGTCAAAAGTCACAGAGCTAAATGTGGAAACAATTATTATTTTCAAATAATTTTTATTTGATTTAAATAAAAAGAATTTGAAAATAATTAATAAATTATTTCAAATGTTCAATAATGGACATTTGCTGTTGCATTTCCTATTCTAGTTTTAATCACAAGTTCGCCTTTCCATTTAACGAACAAGCAATAGTTTCTTATGTCTACCTCGTAAACCCAAATTGTGACATCACTTCCAAGTTAAACAAAAAATGGCGCTTTAAGCGTTTATTACCTCCAGTAATACATTTTTTAAATCTCCATCAATTTCTTTTCGTTAATCTCCGAAGATTTAATCCGCGCAGTGACATCATTCAATATAACATACTAAACGAGTCTCCGGACACTCTCACTCACGATTGTGGCCATTAAAAGCGCAGATAATGTAAGCCACGACCTGGTTTTTAAAGTGTATGGAATACAAAACGTTTACAACAGATAAGCCTTATTAATTATAAATCCGTGATTAATGTCTTGATTAATTATTTATTTAATAATGTATGTAATGTTTCTAATTTAAATTAAGATTTAGTATTATTTGATTTTAGAACATATTAATTGAAACTGTAGTACTACAAGTACAAATATAAAAAAGTGTTATTATTGCAGTTGATTTTTTTTCTTATTTAATTACAAGTTAATCTTAGTTTAAATTAATTAATCGTTCAAATTGTTGTAATTTTAGTCACAAAAATAAAATTAGAGATATATAAACAAAGTATTTATATTAAAACAAGAGAATCACTTCTGAAATGTGTGTATGAATCCTCTTACAAACTAAGCTCTTGTATACTACGTTGAGAATATCACGAAGCTATGGAACTTAAGAAGAATTGATTCTATGTTTAAATTTCCAACCAATTTTTGAATAATATTTTACATATTAAAAGAAAAAAAATATCATTACTATATTTATAATTATTACAAGGACTGGCCATTTACTCATAATTATACATTTAATAATTTCATACAAGTCTCATTTTGGGCTATTATGTAATGGAAATAATACGTTTAACGTGTACGTTATTTTTGATCATCACAGTCTAAGCAACTTTTTTAATAGATATACAGAGAGTTTTTTTTTAACAGTACACATTTCCTCTATGTATACCTGCAAAAAAAAAAAACGCGAGTCAAACGCGTTGAACCGATTAATGTGTGTATGTTTAGTTGACTATTTGGCATATGTGTGTTCAGTTGCGTGTTATAGGCAACTAAACGAACACGCAACTGAACACACATATGCCAAATAGTCAACTAAACATACACACATTAATCGGTTCAACGCGTTTGACTCGCGATTTTTGCAGGTATACACTACCCCTAATGTATACTGATAAAAAACCTCTCTGTATATCTATACATAGAATGTGAAGTTATTTAATAACGCACTCGTTAAATTTAACAAATCTCGTACAGAATAGCCCCGATTATTAAGTATTTTGGTTTTCGTAACGCTTTGGAAGAGAGACGAAACTATTCCAAAATCTATTGACAATAAGATATGGCGAAACATTTTTGGAGCGTTGCTAATTGAGATGTAAATGCAGTTGGAATAAGGCACCAGTTGAGTGATAAGGTACAGCACGTTAAATTTTGATTTTTGTTATTATTATTTGGATAATAATTGAAATTATATCACATACGAGCACGAACACGCGTCCGGATCATCGGTGCGTGTAAATCCGTCGGACAGCGCGAAATTACCGTAATAATTCCGCCGCTTTGATTAAATTAATGACGTTATGGTTTGTGTCTAAAACAAAACCCGTTCGAGCCTTCGTTGTCGCCTTTACAATTAGCGAGTTTACTGAACCGGCCGTTACTTACGATCGTCGATGGCGCCCATTAATTAATTAATATTTATTTCGGTCCTTGGTTGCCAGTGGTCAGTGTTTTATTGCACCGATTATGGCTGGAATTATCAATGTCAACTGGCGCCTGTGGGATATTCGTGTTTTATTTAGTTCCATTCAAATACATTTTATTAGCATGTTCGGTTTATTACGAAGAGTGATAAGATAATGATTATTGCAAATATCGTGAAGATTTTTCCTCATTAATAATTAAAACTAAGAGATTAAAATTTTTTTTAATTTGATAATGTTTTAAATTTAAATTTAATTTGAATAATAAAAAAAGAATATTTAAATAATAATAAACAACCCCAACAACAAACTCCACAATCCTTTCAACTTGTCACAGTTATTTAATGAATTTTAATGAATTAAATAAAAATGATTTTATAATAATTAATAAATTATTTCCACATTTAGCTCTGCGACATTCTGATTTACATTACGTAAGTACTTTAAATAAATGCACATTAAAATAACTACTTCTCGGACAAATACCCCGCTAGACATTGAATTACATAATGTACACCTGATGTTGCATATCAATAAAAAAACATCTATTATGTATGAATGTTTGTCAAAAACTTACAGTGTAAGTAGTTTCTGCAGTTGATCAAACTTTATTAATCATTGCCAGTATTTTTCCTTCTTTATTTATTTTGTAAATAATAAACTTCGCTTCATACGATGTTATACGCCTGATTTTGACAACATGCGTGCGATTCATTTACTTTAGATATCTCTTATGAAATCGATATTTAAATCATAATTAATTCATTACACTTTTTGTAACTCATGTAACGTACGATGGTGTTGTTCGTCGTTACGCTTCATTTATTTTATTTGGATTTCCTGAGTTCGTTGTCGAAGACTCGATTTTGTCAACTTGGATTTGATCAATGATAGTCAAAGTTAAAAATCTTACTTGATATTTAATTAATACTTAATAAATGACTTTACAATTTGAAATAAATAAGAATTAGAAATTAGTGATTCAGAGTTTTGATTTTGAAATCTGTCTTACTCAACTGCCGAAATAGAAGTGTCTTCTTCAACACCAGAACAACTTCATTTCTTTTATCATAAGATAATACACTAATTGTTTGTATGCATAACATGGAATATCAAAACGAGAATATAATTGATATATATATATAATCTTATATCCTTCTACCATATATTGGTGTAGGATATTGATAATAATTGATTTGGAATTTGAAAACTATTTGATTTATGAATTATTTGCTATTTCCAATGTTATCTATAGAAAGCGATAATTACACAATAATGACTATTATATACATAGTGGTTCTTAAAAACATTAAACATTAAATATAATCACAAGTTAGAAGTATATTACACTCATATTGTGCAGTTGCTTGTGTTATTGAATAAATAAACAATTTATCTTTTTGTTTGCTTAACTTTTACATTAATGGAATAAAATCGCAATAACAATAACAACATAAAAAAACACTGTAAACGTTTCCTCCCCTCCTGCGAGTAATAAATTTGATCATTTAATTCTAATTCCCGGCAGTATTAACACAAAAGAAATTTGGGGATTCTCCCCTTCGGTCCGTTCGTTCTCTGTAGTCCAAATAAAAATTCCCGGCCATTTTATTTGTCATGTACGGACGTGATATCCGTAGGGGGCATTTCATTAACGGGAATATACACGTGAAATCGGGGAGCATTCTTTTATTTTATATTTCAGTGCGGATTTCCGTTTCTCTCTACTAATCTCCCTTTTATGTCCAGAAAGAATGGACGTCAAAACACGTCAACGCGATATTTGCTAGTGTATTTTTTTTTGCAATATTTTGTTAATAAACAAAAATCGAAATCTATTATGTATTGAATGAATGCAAAGAGATGATATTACAGTCGTAAGCGTAATCGGGGCAGATTTTTTTTTAGGAATTGGTTGGACAATTGAACGGGTAATCCGAAAAAATAAAATATATGTTTCATTTAAAATAACAAAGTTGGTAGCCATTTCCGGTGCAACCGGAAGTGAAAGAAAGTCAAAATATTTCCCATGAGGTGGTTGCATTCAACCGTGCAATATAGATTTTTTAATTTTTTTCCGCGATCAGCAACCCCGAAAACTAGTAATTAGTGTATATGAAAAACAAGTGATAAAAATCGAAATCTATTGTGTATTGAATGAATGCAAAGAGATGATATTACAGTCGTAAGTGTAAACGAAGGAGAATTAATGGTTTTAATATTTAGACATTGGTAGTTCATATTGTATGAAATAAAGTTATTCAATCTAATCTGTGTTTTATTGGTTGATTTTTTAATAATTTATTCATATTTATTTCATACGAAGGAGAATTGTTATTCAATGAATAGTTTGTTTCAAAATAGCAAAGAGCAATGCAGAAACACTATATATATAAATATAATTATATAAATTTTATTTATATAAATATAAATTTAATAACATTGTCGTATTGTATATTATATATTGTAAATATTTTTTTAATATACGTAAAATTAAGTCCTAATCGACGCATAACATCGACTTTATGTTACGGTGTATCAATCTTATCTACCAATTTCGTCTTTAAATTCACTCCGCTTCATTTCAAACCTATTTTCTAGTAAATATTTCATATATCGAAAAAAAATCTTGTCAATACTGTATTCGGAATTATTATAGTAAGAACATAAAAGGTTTATTTTTTTGTATATATATGCAACCATATTTATTGAGGTATTTATTATATGGTATAAAATATCTACTTCCGGCGCGTAGACGTAGTTAAAGAGCATAGCGGTAGCTATGATGATCAGCCCTTCGAAACGCTTACCAAATTCCGCAACCCAAACAATCCTTCACATAACCCACCCAGCACATTCCTATATCACAAAACTAGCATAATGCCAATATCTCAAAGATTATCCCAACTATCCCAAAAAAAAATGCCATAAATACTCTAAACCAAGACATTCTAAACCAAGTCTGCTTAAAATGAAACCCAAATATCCCTAAAAAATGTCGCCATCCTGAATCCACTTTTCATACATTCATGTCATCTTTCATCGAGTACTAAAAGACGGACATGAAACATAAGACAGTGACTTTTGTTGAAATACAGATGGTCGATAGCTATTTTGAAAATAATAAAATAAATTGTATTGTATTTTACTTTTGTATAAATACCTCAATATAGATAATGTTATGTATATAGTAAAAAACGCAATACTTTTTTAATAACAAAATTGCTACCGACCATCTCTTGGCTATCATCTTTTATCATTGATGATAAATCTAATATCTAACTATTTGTTTATGAATAGTGAATTCAATACAGTGGAATTTTTAAGGGATATTCAGATTTTTTAGGCAAAGTAGATTTAATACGTCTTGGTTTGCGGAATTATAATGTTTTTATTTTTTAAATATTAAAGAAATAAACATGAAAATGAAAACTAAGCCTTTAAAGCCAATTAAATTATTTTTCAATAATATTTTAAGCCTAATTTTGAGATTGAAATCACTTTGTGCAATTGCTCATTTAAATTCAAGTGAACGCCTCCAAGATTCAGGAATTAATTTCAATTAAATAAACGTTTAATTTTGATCAACACATCCTTTAACAAATATCATTATTCTTTATAGCCCCAATTTCAAAATATAGCCTACGCTTATGAGAAATGGATGGGAGGTTTATCTACAGGGCCATGTCGTCGGAGAGATTGCAATGAAGTTATGAAAAATATTTTGAGCCACAGCTTATACAATCGACACATATAGTGCTTGATTTTTATGTAGCAATAAAACCAATTTCAATATACCAAAATTTATATGTTTGTATCTGGTTCATCATTACGCTTACTGTTTTAAAGCGGCATACAATTCGCATTCCTTAAATTTTACATATCTCTGCTATTCTCAAACGAAGCATAGTAAATGTCCTGTCGTATGTATCTAATATTTAAATAAAAATGGTTGTCCTTTTTCCTACTTATTTTTTATTGAAATAAATATATTTCGGAAATAGTAGACCATGAAAATAGGTAAAAGAAATTTGTAATTAAATAATTAAAGCCTCCACAACCAATATAAAGAAGATTATGTATCTAATAGCTAAACAAAAAATACAATTCTGCAAATGCAACTAATTAGATAGCTTCAATGGAATCTTCAATCGAATGGAAAAACATTCTTTGGATAAATTCTAACATATTTCACTTTTATATCAATCATTAGGCGGAATGCATTTTTCGTTATCAACGAAAATTATTCAACACCGATTGCAATATTATTCAAAGAAATAGTTGCCCGTCGAGAAACTGCACAATAAAAAAATAAATACCATTTCCACGACTGCATACTAACTAACAGATATCCATATCGCTATTTATATAGATCGAACGTATAAATAGAATATAAAAGTCCCCACATATTTACCTCATTTACATAGTTTCTCCAACGATTTGAAAAGGAAACGCCAATCGAGCGGTTCCAATTTCATACCTCATAAATGCCACCCACGCTACAGGCACTAATTATTCCAAGCTATCTACACCGAAATAAAAAAAAACACACAAACAACAACAAAGTCGTCGAAAGCCATTAGTGACAATTCACGCATTTCACTTGCTTCCGTTCAATGATAAAGACATTTTTTGCGCGTATTGTATTTTTTTGAGAAAAATAAATTTTATATTACCTGAATAAGATCTAATTTCACAAGATTTATTTTTAGATTTTCGATATCAAGCTGAGAATTTTTCATCTTAACCGACTTAATACTGAATTTATAAATATTTATACGATAACATATTAATCATAATAAAAGACGACGCAAGCGCCACCTTTTGCCTAATTTCAATAATTTTAATAATAACATATTATATTTCAAATTATTGGATTTTGAAATTAAATAAAACAGCAATCGGCTAATGGCCAGAAACCTTTCTGTCAGGGTTTAATGTGAGATGAAATGTGCAATGATAATTTGCGATTTATGTACGATGATAACTTTCTATGAATTGAAAGTGTTTATGGGGGATTTCGGATTTTTATTAGGATTTCTAGGAATGCTAAGTTCTGATAGGATATCATAATTAGATTTTTTAAGAGAAAATATCTTGAAGGGTTGTGGATTCTGTCGGTGATTATGGAATGGTTTAAGTGGATGATCGTTCGCTTACTTAGATGTTGTAGAAAACAGCGGTGGAGGTGTATATTTTCATTTATTATACGTTGCATTCACTGTTTATGACTTATCTTAATATTGCTATGTACAAATGTTTTGGAACAAGTAAAACTTAAACACAATAGGAAAACATATTAAAAAGTTCATATAAAAATTAAAAGACAAATTTCGTAAACATTTTATAGTTTGCACGTTCAACTTAAAGTAATCTTCAATATTATAGAGTTCCGCAATTTTTACATTTTCTTAATGTAAAGGAGAACCCGCTTGTATAACTTAATACTAGATATATTTTTATTTCATTTTTATTTTATTTTGTATTATCTTTGGTATTATCAGTTTTTTTTATTTAAATTGAATTTAATTTATTGCTGGAACATGTAACAGGAATTTGTATTCTGTTGGGCAAATAAAAATAATAATTATTATTATATTATTTCTGTACTTACATTTTTTATATATTTCTTAGTTATGAAGATATTGCATTTTTTGTATAAAAGTGTTTACCGTAAATAAAGGATTGTTAAGTATTCGGACTGCTTTCTTCTACAGTCTAAACACTCTTATTGTCTCTCAGTAATAAAATATTATTTAAATTAAACAAATAAATTACTGGAAATGATCACGAAAATTCGATCATAATAAATATTAAATGTCGTGATTAAATATATATATATGAAAAATAAGTGACATGTATAGTCTACAATATATTGCATTTGAATATATTTATATTACATAGTAAGGTGAGAATTTCGCAGCTTCATTTTAAAAGTTTACGATTTTCAGTTATAAAATAATTTTATTTTTCTACTTCAGCACACTTGTTCCAGCATACCTTCGACATCAGCATTCCTTCCCGGAAGTGAGAGGCCGTGAAAATATTCATCCACGACCCTCTCAACTTGGACGGACGTGCGACCACGTCTAAATTCAGCCGCAGAGAACCCATAAACTTTAGTCGGCTTCAGATAAATTTCTTTAGGGATTAACCATCGGTAATGGTTTAACACATCATAGACGACAAATTTTATGAAATAGTAAAAAAGTATGACTTTTGAGAAGAAATATTGCAAAAAAATGAACACATTAAAATTAAGGCAACAAAATTTACTAAAATTTCAACGATGTAATTTATTTTTAAGTTACTAGACTTCAATAATTGAAGTTACATAAAGTTACTAAAAAATCAAAATTAATTATGAAGTGTGGCTTTTCAGACGAAATTAGATAATAATATATACTGATACTGTAGACGAAATTAAACAACATAATTTACTAAAATTTCAAAGTATTTAAATTTGAATGAAGAATGTTTACTCATTCTGTGTCCGTATGTAAATAAATAAATATATAAATAAATAAATATAGGTTTATAAAATAAATACATTTGGTTTATTTCTCAAAAAAAAAATGTGATATGTTTCACAATTTTTTTTTTCAATCAAGTGTTTTTATTTTACAAACCTATATTTATTGTAAAAAATGTTTCACCAAGTGCCCGATGAGAAAATAATTAAAAATATTTAAATTTGAAAATCATGCATTAAAATTTGAATACGTTGAAATTTTAGTCAAATTTGTTGCCTAATAATTACGGAAAGTTGCAGCGTTTAGCTATATTTTTGTATAAAATGAAAACATTTGCTGATTTTCGCATTTTTGCCCTTGACACTTTAGTCGAAGTTTGGCACAAAATTTACTCAAATTTCAACGTATTCAAATAAGAATGAACGATATTCAAATTAAAATACATTGGAATTTCAGCCACACTTTTTTTTAAGTCCCTCATGATGCCTAACTTCGATTTCAATATCACTCAATACCGACTTTAAACCCTGCTTAGTTTTGTTTTAGAAGTCGCTTTGTGTAAATCTTAATTACCCAACTTCAATCTTTCTTTTTAATTTTGACTTAGCAATCAATATATCTGGAATCAAAAAATTCTTCGTTTGAAATGGGTTCACCATTTCAAACAAAGCATTTTGAGAACGTATTGACTGAAATATAATTCTCTGATTTAACTGAAATTTCCACAATTTACGCTTCCCATTCCTTGGCTACATTTCGATATAAAATGAAACCATTTTACAATTTTCCGAATTTCAAGGAAGTTCAATTTTTTCCGTGGGAATTTTATAAATTACGATAAAAAAAATATTTCCCAAAAAAGAAAATAAAAATATGTCAAAGATGATAATAGAAACAACACAAGCAATTTATTTTCCCAAAAAAATATTCATAAAATTTGTGTAAACAAACTACTCGGGAGAACAATTTGAGACTTCTCATACGAAATAATAGTAAGACATGCCTCGAGGTGAAAAACATAAATTTATGCTGAATGGAAGGTTATCTATGTGTTAGATGGAGGAATTTTTACCTAACAGAGTCTAACAGAAATAAGTCGGATTACATCCGACGATTCACACGAAAATAAGCTAAATTGACGGTGCACGTATAGGATTGGAGGGTGTGTTAAGTACAAAATATTGACATCACCTTATAGCTTGTAGTCTTAAACGACTCATATAGTTGAATTAACCTTTCGGCATTTTTTTAATTTTTTTTTATAATTTATAACTAAAGTTAAATATGATGATTCATGCGTAAATAAAGTAAATTGACGGTAATATGAATGGAATAGAGGGTGCGTTTAGTACAAAATATTGACACTATCTTGTAGCCCGGAATTTATTTAAGCGATTCATTTAATTAGATTAATCCTGCAGCATTTTTTTATAATATTATTAACTATGATAAAAATACCTTAAAATGATGATATATGCGATTTACTAACCCAAATTAACTGTGCTATATGGGTTGGTGGGTGCATCCCGTACAAAATATTTACACCATCTTGCAGCCTGAAGTGCAATTAAGCAACTCATGTGGCTAAATTAACCCTGTAACAGTTTTTGATTTTTATATAATTTTATAATTGAAGTTAAATCTGACAATTCACGCGAAAATGACCCACAGTTAAATCAAATTAAGTGTAGTCATTTTTAACCTTAACTATAAAATTATAAACAAATTAAAAAAACTCCTGCAGAGTTAATTTAACTACATTAATGTTTGTTTCGCGTATAAATTAATCCAAATTAACTATGAAAGGGTTGATATCCTATGAAAGGGTTGATAGGTGCGTTTGATACAAAATAACGACGCCATCTTGCAGCCCGGAGTCTAACTATGCGACTCATGTAGTTGAAGCAACACTTCAGCAGTTCTTTTTTATTTATTTATTTATTTTAATTTTCTAATTGAAGTTAAATCTTACGATTCATGCGAGTATAAACCAAATTAAAAATGCTGTAACGGGATTGGAGAGTACGTCTGGTACAAAATATTGACACCTTCTTGAGTCTAATTAAACGATTCATGCAGTTAAATAAATGCTGTAGTTTTTTTTAATAATAATTCTATGCTATATTTCTAATCAAACGATTCACTCGAAATTAAGTCTGCTATGGAGGGGTTGGTGGGTGCGTCTATTTTTTTAAATAACATACTGAAAATTCTTTAACCCACGCCTGTTATAATGCGCAATAAACATAATAGTTTTATTTGTCACAGGATTAAGTGCCTTCGTGTAATCTTGTTATGACTTGTGTGTAACTGTTAGCATTAATTTAGTTCCAATTTTACTTCTAATCGTGGACGCGTTCTTTCTCTTCCTGTAAACATCTGTAACTTGTTAATGCGGTCTTGGTACGGCGTAATGCTCGGCTATTAGCTAAATTTAGATAAGAAACGCATATTTTTGTTGGGCACCAAAAAAGAAAAAAAAAAGTAATGGTACGGATGGGCAAAATCGATTATTTAAAGAACTTATCTGAAGAGTATAAATAGTAATGAAAATTTATTTTAAAAATATTTCAATTTGTTGTAGAAATTGTAATTATGAAAACAATGTTTCAGTTAACTTTATCGTTTGTTTCACAGCTATGAATAAAAGCCTATTTTTATTTTTTAACGATAAAGTCAACATTAGATTATCGCGAATAATCGATTATGCCCTTGCGATGGGCAATGGATTGTTATTTTTATATATTTGATCATGTGCACGATTCTTTAGTGATCAATAATTTGATATGAATTGTTTAAATTCCTATAATATTTTTATTTTAGATGCCAATTTAAGGGAAAAAAGATACATTTGTTTTCCTTTTCTTTATTTCTTAAAGTTGTATCTAAAATAAAATTATTTTAGCAATTTAAATATAAAATCAACATTAGATTATCGCGAACAATCGATTATGCCCTAGCGATGTGTAATGGATAGTTATTTATTTTGTATTTAATCATGTGTACAATTCCTCAGTGATCAACAATTTGGTATGGCTTGTGTAAATTGCTAAAATAGTTTTATTTTAGATATGAATTTCAGAAAAACAGAAGATTAACTTGATCACAGTTATTAAAATAAACTTAATTTGTATTCTTTGAAAAACAGGTAGATATATGAGATTTAGGACGATTCAACATCTTTAGTTGTCTGCGTTAAACAGGAGCGAATTCAGAAGAAGTTTTTTGAGTTTTTTTTTGCCAGGAAACAAATTTTCTGTCTTTATCATTGACCATTTTTTTAAAAAAATGCTTATGAATGTGTCTTGGTCCTTACTTCAAATATCTAGAAGAAGTCGTAATTGAGAGCCATTACGACTTCTATCAACGAATTTTATAATTTCTCACATAAAAATAACAGTATATGACAGTATTAAATTTTAAGCACAGTGTTAAACGATAAGATAGTTGAATCCTCATATAAAAACCATTTTAATCATCTCAACTATCCCATTTCCCGACACGGAGATGAATTCATCAGCGCGTTATTACCCGAAATGAGAGCATTAGCGTGAAACATTTCATACCCTTGTCTTGGGAAATCCGCACGAGACTTTAGGTATTATTTGCGCGGCCGGTCCGAGAGCCCAAAGATGTCGTAACCCACTTTCCATTCAGATCTATGCATTAAGGCACGCCGCCGAGTTTGCCCTATTTTCCTAATTAACAGCGTTTCTTATCGCTCGAGCCATATTCAAATCTGTGCATGGAATGCAAGAACGCCGACAAAACAGACAGCTTGGTTGGTTCCAGAAAGGGAAAATACAGAGCTTTTTTTCCAATGCGGAATTAGTGGATTAATAGAATGGAGATTATGTTCGTGATTTAGCAGTAAGCGTGGATATTGTTCGGAATAAATGGCATTGGATTTTAGATCGTTAAATAGATTAATGTGTGTGTACATATGTACAGGTACAAATAATAGAAAGCTGTTGGTTTTTATTTCATTTGCACGAATTCAATTAATTATTTTTGCTTGCATTGCTTCGATATGAAATCCAATTAGAAATTAAAACAATACGACCAAGTTTTTTTATTATTATCAGAAATTAATGTGAAACATTAATGACTTGTTATTGCCATATTTAAGACGACTTTACAAAATTAACACAGAAGTAATTAAGCTTATGTACTGATAAAATAATAATAATAATAATAATTTATAATATGTTACGTCTGCACTCTATAAATTATTATTTTGTAAAAGTTGTGTAAGAATGTATTTAATATTCAATATTTTAGAGTGAGTCAATAATTGTTGACTGAGTTTATCCGAGTGATCCGCAAAGTGTTGTTAATTTTCTTAAAAGAAGAGAATACAATATTATATTTAGATATTGGCATTATTACCTGAAATACCAACATCTAATATATATAACAAATTTCTATTTTATTATTATTGAAAAAAAATTTCATTATTATTGAAAATGGCATTAAACGAAACTAGTCAAAAATAAATAATTTTACATTTTACAATCATTTGAATCGAAAAAATGATTAAGTGAGTTGCAATGTTTTTAAAAAATCCGTTGTCTTTATTTAAAATATCATTACTGTTTTTTCTTCAAGTCTTTAAAAGACCTACCTGAGTGCCCTATAATTTTCACTCTTTAGCTCATAAACTGAACTTTTTTTTATTTTTATTATATACTGTTTTTATTCTATTATACACTAACATTTTCTCTAAATTAAAAAAATATATATATTCTGGGCTATTCCGTACGGTAAATGTAAACTTTAACGCATACGTTATTTTAAATAGAAAAGAGTATTCATTCTCTTGGTCACAGTTATTTAAATAAATTAAATAAAAATGATTTGAAAATAATTAATAAATTATTTCCACATTTAGTTATTAATTAAACATTCACATTCTAATATATATACAGAGAGCTTTTTTATCAGTATACATTTCCCCTATGTATACCTGCAAAATAAACGAGTCAAACGCATTGTTGTATGTATGTTTGGTTGCCTATAACACACAACTGAACATACATATGTCAAATAATCAACTAAACATACACACATTAATCGGTTCAATGCGTTTGACTCGCATTTTTTGCAGGTATACACTTCCCCTAATGTATACTGATAAAAAAACCTCCCTGTATATATATATATATATATCCATTACAAAACCTGCTTAGACTGTGATGATTAATAAATAACGTACAATTTAAACTTAACACAACATAATCGGGAATAACCCCGATTGTATCATACACTAAATTTACAATATACAAGAACTTCGTCATATAAATTAAAAATGTTTAGTTTTCTGAAAAAAGAAACAAGGTTATGAAAATCATTAATTTAATAATAATAAAAAAGATTTTTGTTCCTTTTTAATTTTTATTTTCATCACTTTGCTTGTGGAATAATAGTAAAAATGTCCTGATTTTATAATAGCAATATTAATCATACAAAAAAAGTCATAAAAAACACTATTGCCACAGCATTAAAATAAATTCCCCCGAAGTTTTCAGCAATTTTAACAGCAAAAGCCCTCGGAACCGCGGACGGCATTCATTACCCACCCTATTGAAAAATCCCTATCGGAAACGCCAATATTCCCCGGGAAAGATAAAAAGTTTCACAATGTCTCTCCGCCGACCGAACGTACTTTCCGAAAAGTTACCGTAAAAATATTCCAAACCCAATTTAAATTTCTAATCCCACGGATAGTTTTATTGTAACGATTTTCACCCGGCATTTTATAGGTCGGAATCGTAAAAAAACGCATTTCGACAGAAGACGCATAACATGTGGGAAAATTCGAGTTGCGTGCCGAAAGTTGACTGCCGCGTGGGTTTGAAGACCGTTCCGAGTTTAAATATCTTTTCGAGGATGGCAATAAAGCGAGCTTTATTAGAGGGCTATAATTTTGGTAAACGTTTTCATTATGTAAAAATAAGTGGTGTGGATCTTTTGATTACGGCGCTGATAAAGATGGTTAATTGCGAATTCGTTTTTTATATTGGTGATTATTATTTTCAGTTTTTAAAACTTAAATATTAATAATAATAATAATTATTATCTTTATTTTCAGTATCACACAAAATTGTAGAAAATGAAAATTGCGTCAATTTGGGTTAATACAGTAAAATATAATAAACTTATCTAAATATATATATAAAATGTATTTACAATTTGATACACTAATTTAAAAGAAATTATTGTAACGAATAGGGTTATTTTTCTATTAAATATTTCATTAGGTTAATTTTTAGTGATTTTGTGTCGTGTTTTAGTTTGTTTTTTTTTTATTTGGTCTGGTAAGGAATTAAACAACTTAATTGCTGAGTACCGAATCCCGTCTTCTGCGGATTTTTTCTTGTGATGAGGGAAGATTTAATTTCTTGTTCTCGTATTATAGTTGTTAGTCTTATTATCACCACCTTTGACGTGTTTGTGGTAAAATTCCATGTAAGGATATTTTAAAGAAAAGCATTTGGCCCTTTTTCACAATATAACACTTTATTCCTGACTAGTTCCGGTTCCTTAAACCATTTACTCAATAAGGATATTTTTATATATAAATAATTTACAGAATTGAAATAATTATTTTTTCTGTAACTACAGCACAATTCGGTCCATAACGGAAACACATAAAAAATTACAAAAATTCGTTAAAACGACTACTGTTGCTAACCTTCTTTAGTTGTGAAGACTTTAATTATTGAAATAAACATAGTTCCTTTCTCCTACTTATTTTTTTATTAAACTAGATATATTTCGGAAACTATGTTTCCATCTTCAATAGTTTAAGATGGAAACATAGAAATATATCTAGTTTAATAAAAAACAATAAGAGAAAAAAAAAAACTTTTGCTCTAAGGCAAATACCCCGCCAGACATTGATCTATATGATGCTATTGCATGACAATTGACTTTTTTATATAATCCAAGTACGAAGACACACACACTGTACTTGTTTTATTATTATTATTATTATTTATATTTAGGCAATTGTATGTTTTATTTCATAAAAAATTCTGAGGCAATAAATATTATGATGAAAAAAAAAATTTTGGTTCGAGAACAAATTGGTGTTTAACTTTTTTTGTTACTTCTGCTTGTCAACTGCAAAACGATTATTTTTTGTATTTTTTTATAATCAAATAACTTTTTCCACGAGAAACCATTTTTCGATGCTCGAACTCAAACTTTAGCATTTTTATGTCCTTTATTTTGTGTTAACACCGTCAGAGGCATAACGGGTGCGTTTTAGTGCATCGATTTCAACTCCGGCCCGCCTTTATATAGTCCCAATAAAACAAACAAAAAAACAACGGAGAGCAGCACTAACGACATCTATCCTAGCGCGCCGTCATAAAAACCCACGGACGCCGGCGTTCCGTCGAAATCCACCCGAGTTTCTGCGTCTGGCCATATTTATTAATAATGGAGCGCATTAATGTGAATTATTCAGAAAGCAAACGAGGTTGGGGTTCTCGGCCGACGGATGTAACACACGTAACGCGGCGGTAAAAGCACATACGTTTTGTGCCTGCCGTCTCCACCGAAACTACATCCTTTACTTATCCCGGCCAGTGCCGTAAATAATAAGGAAAGTCACTTTAATTGAAACACGGATGAAATGTTATTTATAAAACATAACTTCTCTGGTGAGATATATTTGTTTGGATATTTTAGTGATTTATTTAGATGTTGGTTTTTGTAAACTCATACACGTTTATAATTTTAATACATAAAACATTAATTTATTAAAATAAATAATAAAGGAAACATGATGAAATCACAGAAATCCTGTTTAAACCGTCTTTTTGGTTATTATACAATAATACACGGTCCACTAATTATTTAGTAAAAAAGACCTTAATTTCCCGCCTTATTTATTTAGTGGCATGTTCTCGAATGCAGGTGGCGCTCATGTGATAAATGACGCGCAAAAAATTCTCGCTATTTCCAATTATTGGCGAGTTCTCGCCTATAGATGGCGCCTACGAGAAAATTTGACTCGCAAAAAATCCTCGCCATTTCCATTTATTGGATTGTTCTTGACTACAGATGGCGCTCACGTGACAAATGACGCGTAAAAAGTTCCCGCCATTTCCATTAATTCGTATGTTCTCGACTACAGATTGCGCCCACTTGAAAAATGACGCACAAAAAGTTCCCTACATTTTCATTATATTTGGTGTGTTCTCTAAAGATGACGCTCACAAGAAAAATATGACGCGAAACAAGTTCCCGCTATTTCCATTTATTGGAGTGTTCTCGAGTACAAATGGCACTCACGAGTAAAAATGGCATTTAAAATGTTCCCACCATTTAATAATAATATTAATATCTTTATTTATAAATCAAGAGAACAATAATAGGTGAAGTTCAGTCAGCATTATCTCTTACTGCTCTTCCACTTAACCTAAAATATTACTACATTACAGAAAATGTCTGGAATAAGTGTTTCGTATTTTATATAATTATTATACGAAGTCATTGATTTCCATCCTCATTAATCTACAAGGACATTAAAAAGAATAAAATGACACATTTGAGTTTCGAAAGGATCATATTGTAAGTTCTATATATATTATAGCTAAAATGCCTATAATAAATATCAGATTTATGACTTGGAGGTGATATTAGCCCTTGAAACTTCATATAAAGATTATGAATATCGGTATTAAAGGTTTTGTGGTACAGGTAGAAAGATTTCTGTCTAGATATTGTTTTGCGATTCAACGTACAACTGTCGTGGTTTGCTACGATCAGTCATATTCAACCAATTAAGTTCAGAACATCTTCCACCGAAGTGCTCATATTTCCGTATGCTAAAAATTAAACGGATACAGAAAATTCCATTTAGTGGCGTGTTCTCAACTACAGATGGCGCTTATAAGGAAAAATAATACGCACCCATTTCTATTAAGTGGCTTGTTATCGACTACAGATGTCGCTTTTGACGATCACGAAGCAAGATGACGCACGGTTTCCATGGATTCATACAATTATTCTTATTTTGCGACGTTTTCTCGACTGCAGATGGCGCTATTAACGATCACGTGGCAAAATGGCGCACGGTTTCCATGGTTTCGCACAATTCAAACATGCAATACCTGTGATGTAATACATGTAATACTTGTTAAAATTGAGTGACGTGTTCTCGACTACAAATGGCACTATTGACAATCACGAGGAAAGATGATGCATGGTTTTCATGGTTTTTCATGATTATCCCTATTTAGTGACCTGTTATCGACTACAGATGGCGCTATTAACGAGCACGAGGAAAGATGGTGCACGGTTTCAATGGATTCACATAATTATTCCTATTTAATGACGTCTTCTCGACTCAGATTATATATTGACGATCGCGAGGAATGATGGCGCACTGTTTCCATAATTTCATACAATTATTTCTATTCAGCGACGTATTCTAGATTGCCGAGTGCGCTATTGAGGATCACGAGAAATGATGACGCACAGTTTCCATTGCTTCACACAATTATTCATATTTAGTGACAAGTTCTCCACTACAGATGGCGCTTTTTTTTGACGAGCACGAGGAAAAGTGGCGCATGGTTTTCATGGAATTACAAAATTATTCCTATTTAGTGACGTGCTCTCAATTACAGATAGCGCTATTGACGATCATGAGGAAAAAATGACGCACGGTTTCTATGGTTTCGCACAATTATTCATATTTAGTGACAAGTTCTCGACTACAGATGGCGCTTTTGACGAGCACGAGGAAAAGTGGCGTATGTTTTTCATGGATTTACACAATTATTACTATTTAGTGACGTGCTCTCAATTACAGATAGCGCTATTGATGGTCATAAGGAAAAAATGACGCACAGTTTCTATGGTTTCGCACAATTATTCCTATTTAGTGACGAGTTATCGACCACAGATGGAGCTATTGACGTTCACGAGGAAAGATGGCGCACAGTTTCCACGGATTCGAACAATCGTTCCTATTTAGTGACGTGTTCTTGACCACAGATGGCGTGCGTTTTTCATAGTTTTGCATAATTAATTTGTTTACATTCACTAAATTAATGATTATCAAATCCATATACAAGGTTAGACAGAATGAAGTATTCATTTCAAATTTAGTCGTTTTTATTAATGGCTAAATTTTTATTCAAGAATTAAACAAAATGTCCTTGAGGTAATACGGAAATTTTATTTCTTTTAAATATTACATCAGTTAAATGACTTCCTTCTCGCTGCTGACATTCTTGAATCCTAGCACGGAAGTTTTGCATCATCCGTTCCAACATTTCAATTGGGATTGCGTTAATTTCAGACTGAATATTATGTTTCAGTTATTTCACAGTTTGCGATCGATTAGAAAACATTTTTTTAAAAAAATCACAACCTGAGAGATGCGGTGGTCGAGCCGGTCAGTTGAAGTCACCAAATTTCGAAATAACGTGACCAGAAAAAAAATTTATAGACTCCCTAGCAGTATATGGGGTGTCTCCTTCTTGTTGAAACCACATTCTTCGAATATATGCTGTTGCATATCAATAAAATATTCTATAATGCAACAAATTTTGATTCGAGAAAATTTTAATGTAAAAACAACAAAAGGAACGTTACTTAATATAAGGCCATCTGCAGACATGAAACACGTGTCTGCAGATGGCAGATAATTTATTAATTATTTTCAAATCATTTTTGTTTAATATATTTAAATAACTGTGATCAAGTGAACGAATACTCTTTCTATTAATATATTTTTTAAATAGCGCCATTTTCTGATTAATTTGGAAGTGTTGTCAAAATTAATCAACTTGATGTAACATTTTAATTCTGCAATAAGTAAAATTATATGGGAGACTCATTGACTTAATGAAGCGTCAATAAGTAAACGCTGTTACTTCGTGAAACTGTAATTAAAACAAAATAATAAAAACTTGAAGTTTTACACTTTGTTTACTTGCTACAGTATATAATGGCAAATAAATAAATTATATTTAATATTTTATTTAATTCTTCGTGAAATTCGTAATGGGCAAATAATTCATATTTATTAAGAAATAAATTATACGCTCTTCAAAGAAATCAAACATTTAAGAGAATAAAGAAAACAAAAACCCATTCAATTTATTCCTCATTTCACACTCCATGGCGCATTTTCTAATAAGAACGACTTTATACTGGCTTTATGTAGACATTTTTTTTTCATCATTATATCCCACAGGAAATTTGTAACTCGAACTTTTTAACATAAAAGGGTGTCTTACACAGACTCTGCTGTGGTTTGTTTGGGCAAATCCTTTGATGGAGTTCAATATACGCCGGGGCTTGGTAGAGGTCGGTTCTAGTATTACACTGCACCTGTGAGGTAATAGAGGTGCATGCAGGAGACCGCTCGTTATAGAGATATTGTTTGCTCGGGGGGTTTGTGTATCGACACTGCACACAAATTATTACTCTCTAGATCCTTTCGAATACCTATAGGTGGTTTTCTGTGCTGATAACGCCGAGTTCTTTTGAATTATTCCGTTTTGCTGGGTGTTATTAAGTTGTCCGAGCGTTTAAGTTATTAAATTTTCCTGTTGGTGTGTTTCGTTTCGTTGTTACGAGTGGATGGTTTGTAATTTTAATATCACGATTTATTGGTTATTTGTTTTGTAATACTGTAATTTCTATAACAGAAAAACTTTTAAAAGTCAAATTTTATGGAATACTACTAGATACAATAATTAATTGCTTGTTAAAATAAAGTGCAAAATTTTACAATTACTGAAAAATGTATCCACTTGGTCGCGCTTATTTAAACAAATTAAATAAAAAGTATTTGAAAATAATTATTAAATTATTTCTTTAATAATTGAGAGATAACGCAAGCGCCATCTATTATTTGCATTTTCTGTTGCTAATTTATATATATTGTTTTATTAAATGGTAAATTTCCGTTAATAAAATCTATTATTATTATTATTATTATTGCTAAATTTAGATCTACAAGAGAGTCGTTGTTTCATATATTAAAGGAAGGCGAAATTGTTATTAAACAAAAATTCTTTTCGTGTAGAATTTTTTTTAATAATAACAAACCTCTTTACAAGTCAACTTTTATTAAAAATGATAAAATATATTTTACAATAAAAATAAGTTTTTCTTTTTTCGACTTTTATTCTTTTCAAAAAATAATCATATATATTGCGATTACCTCCAACACTCCCATTTACTCTCCCACTTTTCGGGAAATACATACACAATAAATATTTTATGATGCGGGAATAAAAAGCGCGTGTACATTTCGCACATCTCCCAACGGATCGGTATCTGTGCATATCCTCCCTTCGCGCAGCCCTTCCCATTCCCGCTGATGCTCTCTTTTGGGAGAGTACTTTCGGTCACCGTTCGAGCCATTCCCTTTATGCATTACACTGTCGCCATTAGGCGTCTCGGATGCGGCGCCGTAATTTGCGAACAGGTGACGCTAAGCGAGCGGAATGGCCCTTCCATAAATTTCGACTTACTAGCCGTGTAATGGCTATCGATTCCACTCTTTTGCGTAAGTGGCGTTGGATTGTTGCTTCGGGGCAAATTTTCCTCTTTAAATTTTGAAAGGATTCCCCAATTTCTTGTATCTAAAGTTAAAATGAATGCTCTTTTTTTATAAATCTTAGAAAATAAAGTGAAATGAACAGAAAAAATGAGACAAACACCTATATGTATTGTAAATATTTATATTATGAACGTTTCCTTCTTCTTACATA
Source organism: Philonthus spinipes (assembly GCA_963082785.1). Classification (NCBI taxonomy): domain Eukaryota; kingdom Metazoa; phylum Arthropoda; class Insecta; order Coleoptera; family Staphylinidae; genus Philonthus; species Philonthus spinipes. The sequence continues at coordinate 11,973,254 of OY720306.1, forward strand.
TTTTTATATTCCTCATTCTAAATGTAACATGAGTTGTTGTACGAAACGTGTCGTTATTTTTTCCGTTTTGTAATTCTTTTGTTGGTGTATCGAGCGAGATAAATCAAACACGACCTCCCACGTGTGAAACCGTGATGAAACGTTTCGTATGCTAATGCACCTATATACGCAACGGGCATAATGAACACAAAAGCCGATTCTATTGAATCCCTTGTACAGATCACACCTACCCTTTCAATTCAAATTGTCTAAATTCACATAAATTAACCGGGCTCAATTAGAATGGCCGTCGAACGCCCCCCTCACTCGAAACACACATCCACCGCTGAAATTCGCGATGTACTCGAAAACAGTTTACTATTTTCTATTAACGATTTGCTAAGCTGCGCAACCAGCAAATTGCTCGATCGACCAAAATAATGAGATTTCCTATAATTATAGAGGCGTTCGTGTTTGTGTGTTAGTGTAGTGAAATCAATGGCCCAGAAGATACGAAACCAATGACCTGTTTCCGCGTGTAATTCAATCGACTTACACATGGAACGCTGAAATTAGTTTTAATTAAAATAATTGTTGCTGTGTTTGTGTGTATTGTTGGGATTCGTAATATATTCGATGCGTAATTAATAATAAATTGGAATACTGGGAAAATAATTACTAACAACAAGAAGTATCACAATTTTAGAAATAATAATAGAAAATAGTTCATTCGGTTGATTTATTAAATTATTAAATCCTGAAAGACCACTGATCAAAACCTATTTTCTAAATAATTAATTTAGTTTATGTTATGTCTTTTCGTAATTAATAAAAGGGTGTTTTAATTATGCACACATTTATTTCCAAATTCACTTATTAATAAAATTACAAATATTCCATCGGACTGACAAATTAATATTGCGCACTACATCAAGAAAAAAACATTTATAAAAAAAAGCGATAACAAAGAAACACTTTTAATCACTAATAATAATAATAAAAGATGCCGCTGTATGCACTATTAATAAAAATATTAATTATTTAAGTAATACATTACAGTTTATACAGTATTATTATTAATTAAACATATTTATTACTGTTTTGATACAATATTTATATATAACGTTTAATGTTGCTAAAACATATTTATTTTAATCAGTCATTAAAATTTCGGAGCGGAGGGGGGTTGTTATAATCCCATAAACCCTCCCTTATACGCCACTAATGATAGTATATGATAGTTTTATCAACAAAGGATTTCTAACGTGTCTCCTGTTCATCGGATACAGTAAGGCATTTAATAATATCAATTAAATTATGAATTAGTTTTCAGCAAACTTTCACCACAACGGTTTTACCCGAGTGCTATCAATCTTATCGGTATTTTTTAAGTAAGTAACTTCAACGGGTAGTGATTAATGGAAAATGTCCAAATTTTTCCGATATTAATGCTGTGGTTCCACAAGGATCAATCTTAGGACCAAACTTACTCTCCATTTACACGACTGCAATTATGAACATTTTAAAATACTGCATTTCTAATTAAATGCAGACGACACTCAACCGGAAATGTGGATTGCGCGTGGCAGCCGCTCGCACCATTTCCGCCGACAGATGGCGCAACAAGAAACGTGAAGCACTCAAGATCCGAACTGCAGGGCGAAATAAATTCAGGATCGACTCACCATAGTCCACCCGACTTTGATCCATCGTCGTTAGCTCAGCTTAACTAATAATAGAAGCAGCAAGCTCTCTACACACAGTCCTGTCATAATCTAAGGTCTCACCACAGCTCTACGGATCAGATTATAAATGCTCGTTAGGGACAGTAAGGACTCGCCACAGTCACGCTGACAGAAACAAACCCCCGATGACTACAGGACCGGATGAAAAAGATGTAGACTTCAACCGTACCGTACAAACAATTTAAAAACATCATATCATTATGACGTAAATCTTTTTTGGGACATGTATAATCAAAAATATTTTCCTGAAGTACATCCAAGTAAAATCTCCAAAATTTCAAAGTTCTAACTTAATTAGTAACTGAGCAATCGAGGACGAGAGCTGGAGTGCAGGACCCCGTATATAAAAAAAAGTAACATTTAACCTCAGTAATTCTCAAACTACGTATTTTATTTTTTATTAGTATCAAACAAAACCCGTGGAATCCGCTTTGAAAACAACTGGTTTATACCCTCAGCGAGTTTTCCAATTAATAGGTGCATAATGATAAGTGCAGTTTAAAAGTTCAAATTCAAAACATACAAAACATACAGAAACCGCCTTAATCAGCCAAAACAGTTGAATTCTGGGGTTCTTAATTAGTTAATGATACAAGCAGTGTCTAAGATAATCCTTTCTTCTTAATTAGCTAATGATTAAGATAAACCCCAGAAATTAACTGATTTGAAAAAAACGTCTGATGAAGAATAAATAAAGACAGATGCTGTCAAAATTAGATGATTACAGGATAGTAGTCAATACTTCTTAGAAAGCCGATAACTAACTAACCAACTAAACTTCTTTATTCATGTAACATTTATACATAGTTTGGATAATTATTTACAATGTATTTGTATAGTTATGTTCACATATAATACATGAAATGTATTTTTTTCCAAAAAGCCGATATTTGTATGAAAAAGGGAAAAAATAATCTAAATTAGACCGATCATTTGTAAATCAGAATTAATTATTAATCTTTGCACTCTGTAACGTCTTTTACGAAGAAAACTAGATTGAACAATCTTTATCGATCGAAATAATGCAAACAGGTAATGTTATAACATTAAGCTTAATGTAATTGAAAGGAATCGTTATACGTATTCTTTAACAATCAATGCAGAAAAGTCTTTATTGATGCTTGTTAGGTATGTTGATTTTCCTTTTATGAAAGACGTTACTTTGTAAAGATAACTGGTTAGTGTTATTACTAATGATAGTATAGATAGCTTTATCAACAAAGTGAGACATTTAATAATATCAATTTATTCAATTTTAGCCAACTTTTACGATTTTACCAGAGTGCTATTAATCTTATCGTAATTTTTTAACTAAGCAACTTCAAAACGTAGTGGTTAATAGAAAATTTTCAAGTTTTCTTGATATCTCAAAGATGATAGTTTCGAAATAGAAAATACCATCAAAACCGAATAATGCTATTTCGCCCTGTAAAATCAAAATTTTGAAACTACAAAGGCAAATCGCATAGCAAAATTTAATGACTCACAAAGAACAATTAAAGACATTGCTGCAAAAAGGTGATAACTCCATTTTTATGAAACTGACTTTTATACGCAAAATTATGGTTTCGATTATTCTTTATCGTTTTTATACAAAAGCGATATAAATCCATCGAATACTAAACCAGTTATATCTTTTAAAGTACTTATTTCCGAGCATCGGTTACCTGTTAAAATAAAACATTTAAACGATTATATTAAATGATTCTTAATTGTTGATTTTAGGCTTAACTAACGACAACAAGTTGACCTTTAGAACTAAAAATGATCTCCTGCGAATTAATGGCGATTTCGACCAGTCACAGCACTTAGATTAACTTTCTATTAAAAATGATTTTCTGCAACTTTCCTTTGAAATCTTCAACTACTTCAATTTTCTATCTACAACTAATTTACAAGATCGAACTTTTAAAAATAAACTATAATTATTACATTGATTCATTAATAGGTATTTTTTTAAGTAATTAATAAATTCTCGTCTAAAAAAATCCTCGCTGTAAATTTTTTTCGAACGATTTCTCCGCATCCTCAATAAATCCCCAATAACACGTTACAAACACTGAATAACGATTCGATAATTGCAATGAAACCGCCGAGGAGTCATCAAATCTACATGAATTCTCGAGCACATCTGGACGCAAAACGTAATAATAATACACCTGATGTAATTACGCGTAAATAACATGTTGTGCTCGCTCGGTTTTGCATAAACCCAACAAACCACGGGAAATGACTGTAATTACATGCAGGAGGAGACCTTACCAGCTACGTGGAGACAACCGGTGGCTAAGATAATTCTTTCACGTGTCGTTAATTTTAATTGCGCAACGCTGGAAATCGATTCTGCGTTGCCGAACCGATAATGACTTCATTGATGACAATTTCGGATGATTGGATGGGAATTAGTGCGGATGTGTGGGATTAGACATGTAAATTGTTCGGTTTTCCGTTTCAGGTCGTTGAGAAAAGAAACGTAATGATTAGTTATTTATTTTGTAAGTATTAATCATATTAATAATGAAATGCAAATTGGAGAAAAAAAGGTATCTTCGTTTTTTTCTGCAATTTTTTCCTTATTTGAATTTAAGTGAAGACTTTATCCAAAAGAATTAAAATTACTTTATTTTATTTATCTCTAAATGGTGATTAGAAATGATTTCAGATTAAGATTTTTTACAAATGCAAATTGCAGAAAAAAACCAAGATACCTTTTTTTCTGCAATTAAGATTTTTTACAAATGCAAATTGCAGAAAAAAACGAAGATACCTTTTTTCTGCAATTTGCATTTGTAAAAAATCTTAATCTGAAATCATTTCTAATCACCATTTAGAGATAAATAAAATAAAGTAATATTAATTCTTTTGGATAAAGTCTTCACTTAAATTCAAATAAGGAAAAAATACTGGAAATAATCGCTAAAATTCGAACATTCCCTTTTTTAACTCTATATAAAATTAATTTGACGAATAAAGCACCAATTTTTCTTCATTTTTTCATTCTTTTATTTGAATTAGCAAATATACATTTTGGACACAAAGTGACCATTATCAATGGATTAACACTAAATAATAAATCTGTATAAAATTATTTATACTATAACTTTTTGACAAATATCTATTGAAACAACTACTTCTCATGTAAATACCTCGCCAGGCATTGGATTATATAATAGATAATTGTAGTCGTACTATCAGTACAACTCTGCATTGCTACGGTTTAAGTAGAAAATATTTAATGAAAGGTATCTAAAAATCACAATTACAAGGCTATCTGTAGATATTTGTTTTAGTATTCATCGCTAAATTAGCTGAGAAGATAATGTTAACAAAATAGAATGCCAATAAATAAAAATATATTAAATAATATGACACACTTAATAAAATGTTTAACCCCCATTCATCAAGCGTTGACGATGCCACATGAAATTAGGCAAAAGATGGCTCTTGCGTCGTCTTCCATTTATTATGATTAATATCACACACACTCAGAGAACTCAGAGAAGAGAAATAAAGAAAATCAAGAATGAAACAATAAATACATACCTCTAGGCACTTATATGCGAGAAAGATACCAGCTGTTCCTTATCACTAAAGGTATAAAAAGATCAAAAGCTCAAAATCCGCCATTGAGAAAAGAAAATGGAGCATGGGGTAGAAGCAACCAAGAAAAATCACTATTCTTTGCCAAGTATTTAGATATAATATATTCCAACCAAATGAAACAGACATAGCAGAAATTCTACGAGAAATAAACCACTAAAGAATTAGAAATTGTAACGCCAATGGAACTGACAGAAGTACTAAAAACGAATGTCAATATAAAAAAGAAAAACATCTGGTTATGAATTATTAACAGTGAAAATTCTTAAACATCTGTCAAGAAAAGCAATCAAATTAGTATTCTTATTCAATGCAACCTTTAGAGTAAAACACGTGTTTTTTTGTTTGAAAATACCAGAGGTCATTATGATCCCTGAACCTGGAAAATCCGTCAATGATACCTCATGACAAAGACCAATATCATAACCTTTTCAAAAAATAATCTAAAAAAGACTCAGTGGTCATTTCGATTACAAAAAGAATACCCATTTAATACATACCAATAAATTTAAGTCTCAAATGTATTTTATTTAATATAATGTTTAACATTATCAATAAATTCCATAATTTAAATTTAAATTCCATTTTATCCATCTGCAAAGCTTAGCATTGAAATCTCCGATTTTATGAGCCCGCCCGAAACGCGCGAGGATCACAATAAATAATCAAACCGCGCCAATATAAATTACAAAAGGATTTGTACCCCGAATCCCACCTCTTTCCGCGAACATTTCCCCTCCGACCCAGAATGGAAACTTTCAGTCCCCGAGCCGATGCGAGTCCTTAATTAATTATTAATATACCGTGCGTACTTTTCTAATCAAATAACTTTCGGCTTTTCGCGCCGCGGCTGTCGCGGTTCCTTAAGATTAATTACCCCGACCCGAGCTTTTGTGAACTCCATTCGACGTCGGCGTTCTGTTTAAAGTGAGTGTAAGTAAATTAATGCGCGAACGAAGGGAGCACAAAAGGATTATATCACTGACCCAATTCGTTATGAAATTAACCTTTAATATAATGTCAATTTATGCAGGAAATTGGGACGTTTATATCACGTGGAAATTATATAATGTTCCCTTTGTATAGCATAATTTAATCCACCGTACTCTATTTATAGTTAATTGTATTTTTTTATATAATTTAAGTAATTTATTAAAAACAAATAAAAGTATATATTTTTAAAATATTTAAAAGTGCTTAAATTGTCGCAAGGTTTTAAGAAAGCACTTGGTACAGTTTGACAATTTTGTACTCTTTATTCTCACTAGTATCGATTACTTAGACCATTATTAAAGTCATTTTAAATGTAAGTAGCCTACTAAATTCATGACTAAAAAGTGCCTGTATAATGTAAAAGTTGCAAATAGTGTTTGAATAAAAAATAACGATATTTTAAAAAATAGGTTTTCTTGGCAAAATCTCGAAAATATTATATTTCAAATTTGTTTTCCAATTATTGTTGGGCTCCAAATTTCGCATTTAATCAACTCTCTAACTCTTCAAATAATCGAGATCCTCATGCATTTCCACGAAATACGGACACTTTGAATAAATAATAATAAATATTGTATAACTCATTAATTTGGTCAGATTAATCAAATAATGTATAATACATTAATTTGGTCGCATGAATCAATATTGATGTTTGGTATTGCCACAATAACTACTGGTTTAGTGCAAATACCCCCGCTGGATATTGAATTACACAATGGATATTTTCTTTATTATTATATTTTTTTAAGGAAATGGTCACCCTCTATATACACAAGTCTCTGATCTCATGTGAAGAGGGTAAAAAAAAATATTATTATTATTTTATTTGTATTATTATTACTACTATTAAAAATTTTCTATTGTTTATAAGTTAGAATAATTAAATAAATTTAATTATTTTAAATATTTTCTATGAAATAAATATGAATAAATTATTAAAAATCAACCAATAAAACACAGATTAGATTGAATAACTTTAAATTCTCGACTAGTTTCGGGTTATTAGCCCATTTTCAAGAGAATTTAAAATTTGAAAATAACCCGAAACTAGTCGAGAATTTACAGTTATTCAATCTAATCTGTGTTTTATTGGTTGATTTTTAATAATTTATTCATATTTATTTCATACAATATGAACTACCAATGTGTAAATATTAAAACCGTTAATTATGTTAAATAATTTCGACCATATTTTGAACTAAATTCTTACTTATCCCGCGGTGAAACATTGTTATGATAATTATTAATTTCGACGAATTGAATATGAAAAAAATATATTCAATTCGTCGAAATTAATAATTTGTTTGGATTTATTTATTTTCCAGCTCAATAATGAATAATAAAAGACTAACATCAGTTAATTTACCTATTGTGCCCCTATACAGAAGGGAGTCGAATTCTTTTTTTTTCAATTCTTAAAGGGGAGCAATATTGTCATACGACCAATTTTGTTCAGACCAGAGCCCATTATAATCGCTCCTGTTCCGCTCACAATAGTGTTCAAACACGATTATTGCTCCCCAGATATCGATTTTATTTAGGTGCTCCTATTTGACGTTGTCAGCTGGCGATGTGTGTGTGTCTGTGCAGGGGATATGCCGTCTGATATTTGCACGGCCATCAATCTTTATAAGTTCTCGGCTCCGTACAAAGCTCTCTTGTAAAATACAATAGATAAACTCTCTCGATATATAAAATAGGCTTTTGTCTGCGCCCTTTGAGCGGAAGCAGTCTGCCATGGAGCATAAATCATCTTACTGGCTTGAATAAATTATCGAGTGGGTGTTCGGCTTTTATTCTTGCCTTTTTTTCTGCATAATATGTCGCGCTGGGATGGCTTCGGTGTTTCAGCGTCATTTGTACTTTTTTATTATGTTTTGACAACTTTATAAAGTTTAAGGTCAATAAGTTCAATCCTTTATAAAATACAAATCTCTATATACTCACATACAAATGAAACATACCATTGCTCTAAATTAATATTACAAAAAAAATAATTCAATTCAATAACTTTGACCATTTATTAAAATATGACCAGGTGAATAAATAGTGTTTTACATCATCGTTTATTATCTAATACATATCCAAACAACACATCACATCTTTATTTGTAATTAACACATCCATCCACATCACATTTTTCCATCACATTTTTATTTGTAATTAAGGAATTAATTCAATATCCATTTTGCCGAATTTATCGAGCATGTTCGCATAGATTTTCTTCTCTGCAGTTGTTCTTTGTGTGTCTTATTGCAGGCAGCCTGTTGGGTTTGGGCTATTTTGTTGTTTAGTTGGATTTTGAGAACTGCGGCGAAATCGTTGGCTGCTAGCTGGGCTTCTTTTAAGATTAAGTAAGCTTGGTCACGACGGAAATACGCTTTTTTTCGTTCTTTAGGTCTTTTAGGATAACTTCTGTTGCCTCGTTTTTCGCTTCGAATGCGTTGTTATCTTTCAAGTAGCAGAGTGATAAATTGAGGTTCGCACTCATGGTCAAGGATTTTCTTTCTCCCATTAATCATTGCTCATTGATTTCAATAAATAGGGGATTGACATTAAAATCCAAACAAGATAACAATACAGAGTATTGTATATTTCTCGCAATTAATTTATGTATAAAACATAATTCGAGTTCAATTCTACTCAACTCTAAAGGCAATCGAATTTATTCCTTTCGGGAAATGTTAAGTTTAATATGTAATATGTTTTTTTATATCATAAGTAGTGATGGGAAAAGTCGATTTTTTATTACTGCTAAATTAAGTATGTTATAATTTTATGAATATTTACTTATTATAAAAATATCAAGAATAACTTCCCATTTATTACTAAAAATAAATTTGAAATCACTTTTTCGTTTTAAATACTTAAAATGACACATTTAGTAATACTCGATTACTAATATTATTCGATTTTGCCGAACATTAATAATAAGATTTTTTTAACTATGATGAGGACAAACACAACACCCATGGATCAAGGACAAGTATATTCGTTAGAAATATCTCTTGCCTCGGTGGTATTTGAAAACCCGAGTTCAGCGACATATGAACTTCCAAGACCAAATCCGATTCATTTGTTTAAAATTTTTGAGCAAATTGTAAGAATCAATCTTCTAATTACATCGACTAATTCAGTTGCAAATACAATAAGTGATGATTTCAAATTGGACATGATGTTTGAGTTTGAATAAAACATACATACTTCTGCTGAAGCAGCCTTACATTCGAAGATAATTGATGGATTCGTGGATTTTTTTAACATTAATAGAAACTAATATGTATCCTTATAAAATGATGCAAACTCAAAAGGTTAAGTTTGAAGATGAATTCCGGCTTAATGGTTAACTTTTGTATATAGATGGGTTCGGTTGAAACATCATATTATGGAGATTTATAAAAAGTATTTTACACAAAACTTTAACAAGACGAATAAAGCGTGCGTTTAGATTAGTCATACCTGAGACTTTTTTAAAATGTATTCCAATTTGCTTGTACTCACTGTAGGATATCAATGTTGATCAAATAACTCAGGTATTTTATTACAAAAATAAAATATTGATTTATTCTAATAGGAGAGATTCGAATAACATGTGTTTATTTTTAAAATTATTAAGTCACTAAATAAGTATATTTAAAGAAATCAAAATTGATCATTTGATTAGCGAACAATTCTGTTCATTACGGTATTCAACATGTTTATGTTTGTTTGTTTCCTTCCGCCATTTGGTTTAGAGTTAATTAGCGCCCTGAAACTATTCCTTCTATAAACCAAATTAAACTTAAATCAGCTAGTTTCGATCGATTTAAATTGTAATTAATACAGCTTTGATATATTAGCTCCTATCAGTTGTGTTCGACGTCTTCATTAAAAGCTTTAACATATGGATAATGGAGATGTATATACGAAACTCTATCGTTGCAGCGCCTTAATCAATGTGTTTATCTATACACGGGCGGAAGTAATAAAGGGGAGTGCCAATTTGTCAAAAAGTGAGATACGTAATTATTTTAAATAACTGATAATATTTTCAATGGATGTGCTGCGTGTAGTGTCATCGACACCGATGAAACTATTCATCAGTAAAACGATTTACCGTAATTACGTCATTTTAGTAAAGTATTTACGGTGCACATTTGTTTTACCGCTCTTATCGTTTTACAAAAACGCTTGTAATGATATGGTTATTATATCGCTGGTGAAACAATTCTCTCGGTGCGTTTTAACTAACTTTTGAGTAAATTAATTTGACAGAACAATTGAGAAGCCCTGCAGCATATTGTAAATGTGTGAAATATGGAACTGTTTAGAAGTAAATAAAAAAGGACCAAATTATTATTGCAAATTTTATTTTTACTCCTATCCCGAAAGATATTCTCATTTTGTTTGTTGTCCCAATCAGGTTGATTGTTTCCACTTTTGTCTCTTTTTACCTGAACCACTACGGACTTCCCTTAATTTAATTATATTATTATTATTGTAAATATTATAATTATATTATTTTTATTGCAAATATTATAATTATATTATTTTTATTGCAAATATTATAATTATATTATTATTAATGCAAATATTATAATTATATTATTATTATTACTAATTCCCCCACATCTCTTTGTTTGCAATCCCAATCTAACCACGATCTATCTTCCATTCCTCCCGTCCATTCCCCACACACTTCCTTGCACTCTTGCCCTAAGTGGCTCCATGTGTCCCTACCAATCCCGCACAACATACATATACCATATCTTTCCCCATCCATTCCTTTCATGCTTTCTACACCTGACCCTTGATATAATCATTTTTTTCTCAAATGGCCAATCCTTCCTCAATGGGTATTCTGGTAACCTCCAAATTATTTACCTTCTTCCATACTTTGGATTGTACCCACTCCTTTCAATCCTTTCTTGATGTTCTTGTCCTCCCGGTTTCATCCATTTCACTTTCACCCACGCCGCCACATTCACCTCTCGTCCCAACCATTTATCGACCACCTTCTCCGCTACTCCCGCCTTTTTATACATCCTTCTCCTTTCCATTTTTCACTCCACCTTTCCTACATTCACACAGGTTTTCCACACTTCCTTTGCCAATCTTTTATTACTCCACTCAACTTCATTTCGCACTTTGCTACTCTCTCTCTCTCCCGCCCACTACAATCATACCCGACCTGTTTGCCTCCTGAAGCAGAATATAACTAGTGGTTGATCTGTCCACCCCCAGCAACTGAAACAAATCCCCGATATTTAAATTCTTTCATCATATCAATCAACTCTGCCATTTTAACTCTTACTTCCCACCCTTTCCGCTGTTTTTAAATTGAATCCACTTTTTTTCTAACATTCACACTTAATCTCCTTTTATACATAAACCTCTCCATCCTTCATTATATCTAGAAAAAATTAAATATAAATTAAAATAGCTAAAGTTATAGTTTTAGCAAGGGATGACATAACAAATATTCATATAAGTGGCTTGAAGAGACAGATATACTTAAATTCCTGGGAATTACCATACAAATGAAAGGAACAATCAGCGATTGAATTAATAGTGTAATTTTAGCAACAAACAAGAATCATAAATAAAAAATATTACATGGCAGTGAAACAACAACACAATAACAAAAATACATGCTATAGAAATGAGATTTTCGAGAAAAGTTGAAGGATCACTAAGAAGATATTTAGAAAGATACAGCACAACAAAACACTTCTAGGATGGTATGGGTACCTAATAAGAATAGTAGAAGGCTGAAAGGAGAAAAGGAAAAAATAAAGTGGGTTAAGAGGGACACCATTCTGAATATAGAATGACCTATGTACTAAGAAGAAATAACACATCCACACACCAAGCAAAAGAGACTGCAAAGGATCGAAGAAGCCGGAAAGACTTCATTCAAAATATAATATAAAATACATCTAAGTAGTGAATGAAGCAAAAATAACAATACCTGAGATGGGATTATATGAATTTAAATGATTATATAAGTCATTTTAAAAGAAAGCTCGCGCGATTACACAATTTTAATGATTTTGAAACACACGACATTTCTAAATGGTGAAATATTGCACCGAAATTGTGAATAGGTAAAAAGGTTGAATAGATAAGATTCCATAAGACGCTTCATTAAAGGCGTAAGTGCTCGGTCGTTTCTATATGAAACACCTCAAATATCCGATTTTCTTATTTTTTTTTTCTTTTCGTTTTGTTCCTCTCTAGTTTTAATATATTTTACCAATCACTGAAAGGAGAATAGATTCAAGCAATTAACATCATATAATATTTGCCGTTTGCGATAATCGTGTTTATGTACTTAAATTAATCAAACACTGGATATCCCATATAATTAACGTATCATATAATCCGTAATCAATTTAACGCCGGCCAGTGGTGGCGTTGTTTGACTTGCGTGAGGAGTTTGTCTGCAGTTGCCGAAATCCATATTTAGGGTAAGCCGCAAACTGCCGGATGAAGGGTCAATCCCTCGGGATCTCAAAGTTTAACTCCGACGTTCGGGACCGCCGCACATCCACCAACAACGGTCCGCCCTTCAAACACTTTTCGATATTGAATACCCTCTGTTTGGTCTACGCCACATAATTCATGTATTGTTATCAGTGTTTTAATCAATTTAAATATGTCTTTTAATCAGTTGTAAATCTTAAAGTTCCTTTTTTTTAAATAAACTAATATAATTAAGAAAAATGTATTAAGTTGAAATTTCACATTTAATGAAATATTCAGCCACCATTCACGGTCATCTACCTTGTAGACCCAAATCGTTGATGATGCTACTTGAAATTAGGCAAAAGGTGGAGCTTGCATCGTCTTTAATTTATTAAGTTGAAATTTGTTTTAAAAAAATGAGCGTTAAGCCTGAATCTCTACGAACTGTAATGGAATGAAGTTATATCGATAATTAGTAGAACCGTTGATGAATAATTTTATAATATCTAAGAATTATAACAGATAACCCATGAAGTTTCACGCAGGGGTTATTTATTATAATTCGTAAAATCAATAACACCTGAATGAAAATTATAATTAAGAAATAAATATTAAATTTCAAGTTAAGTTGATTTTTATTAAAAAAATAATAATTTCTACGAATTATAATTGATCATCGTTCATTAGTAACACAGTAGATGAATATGTCATAATTTTTACAAATTGTAACAGATAACCCCTGAAGTTTCAGTCAATGGATTATCTGTTTCAATTCGTAAGAGCAATAACTCATGAATGAAACTTCAGGAGTTATCTGTTATAATTCGTAGAGATTATGAAATATTCATCAACGGTGTAATTAATCAATGAGGTAGCTAACATTGGAAGTGTGGATAGAATTTAACACTACCATAGCAATTATTAATAACATCTTAGATAAGATATTGTTGAAACCCATTTATTGATGATTCTTAGTCGAGAAAAATTGGGAATCATTAAGTTTGAATGATATCCAAGGTACAACAAAATAACTCCTATATTTTCCTTTGTCACAGTGAAATCCTCGAAGCAAGTAAAGGGAATCGATACGTCTTGTTAGGTAGTGTACATAATGTAATTTCCAGTCGCTACTATGTCGTGATCGGGGGAGTATCACCCATGCCAAATTTTGCAGATGTTCCTGGGTTGAGTGCCCTGCTTACGCGAGACAATTTCGCAACCACCGCACTCTTCTGATTTAAATTCGTGTGACATTTTTTCTGTGGGGATACCTCAAACCGAGCTTTTTAATCACCGTCCTCAGGCTTTGGACTTTGGAATTTTGCCCGATGTATTAGCGAAAGTAAGGGATAATTTCCAAGAAAGGCCACAAATGTGGATTGCTCCTCCAGATCACCATTTAGATGGTATAATTTTTATAATCTATGCCATAAATACTCTTTTTTATGCACATTTAAGAAATAAAACGGTTTTTTAGTGACGTCTGGTATCAATTTTAATCTCCTTTTAAAATGTAGAAGTATTTCTGCCACACTTAATATTTAGCAAACATAGTACAGAAAAAAAACACCTGTTATGTTCCATGATACTATTTTATTTAGCACTCGGCAAAACGCTTCAGCATCTTACCAAAGCAATGCCGTTTAAAAACACTTTTTTTATAAGAGCAGTTCATGGAATTTTGATCCACAGTTTAAATTAATGTTTAATTTAATTTTTTTAAGTCAGCATAATGGAAAATTGTTAAAGACCATTTAGGACCTCATCAAACCAGTGTGTTCCAAGTGCAATGCTTGATGTAAGCTGTTGAAGGGGTGTTGCTTTATTTTTTGTTTGATGGTGGATGAAAAAATTAAATTGTTTCGTTTCTTGTTTTCATAAACAGGATAAATTCGCTTTCCTTTCAGTAGACGAACAGCAATTACCGATGTGAAGTCGCCCACGTATTTCTAGCCATGGATTTGTCCGGTTCCTCCACCACGAAATATATACACCTGATTTTATAGTTTTAAATGATTATTTGAATATTTAACAGCAATTTGGTAGCAAAAACAAGTTCCTGAATTGTGACAAATACCTTCGTTTTGGATCTTGAATTCTGATATGTTTAAGATTCGAGGCTAATAATTGAAAGTAAAAATTATTTTAAATTAAGGTGGATATATGTTGTCACAGTTCTTGTACGATCGGGTTATTTTCATTCATTTATAAACTATGAATCACTTTTAAATTAAATAATTCAACCGGCGCCTCCGTCATGGTGGAGGAGCCGGACAAATCCGTGGCTGGAAATTAATGGGTAAATCCACATCTATACAGCTTAGCATGTGTACCTCTAAGAATAATTTAAAAATTCGGCAATAGGCAGTGAAACATTTCAACCATCATTATAATAGATTTATAAAATATTGTAATGATAAAAAGTAAATTAACGCAATTGCAAATTATCGCATGAATAAAAGACAAAATACAATAATGATTACAATTGTTTAATTATATATTTCAATAGACGTAACAATAAAATTCAAAAATGTATAATTTAAAAGATTTTTCTAAACAAATATTTTTTGTAAATTAATAAATTTTAAGTAAATATATTGAAATGAGTCAATTTATAATTATTTTTTATTAATAGTAATAATATTCATTTTTTTTCCTTGTTACAATCATGACTGCACTCTTTTTTAATATATGTAATATAAACAAACAGCCATTAGCTTTACGACAGACGACGCAAGAAGGCCACAAAAAATAATTTCCATAGAGAACAGATTAATTAATTGTTCAAATCTATGCTAGAGTGAGTTTTTAGCTTTATGTTTTCTTACATATACAAAATTAATAGATCCATTTTTGCAGAAAGGCTACTGACCGATAGCCATTTATCAAAATAAAAATGTTCTACTTATTGTATTATTTTAAACTATTGTACATAATGTATGATAATAAAGATTTTTACAAAATATTGAATTTCTCGCAACCCTAATATTCCCCCAAAACATAACAACCCTTCGGTCACTATCCACCAATTCAATAACTCATGCATACATGACAGTTCAGCATAGTTTTAATTCGCAAATCACCATAAATTCATACAGGGCAGAAAGACCTATGGTCAATAGACCATGACAGACTACTAACACAATTGTATATATTGTTATAATAAATTTTGTAAAATTTTGTTGTCATATTGTCTGAATAAAGATGTTTGTATTTATAAAGATATTTACTACTAGATCCTTCAAGAAAAATAATTCCTCTAAAATAAAATCCAACGCGCGCGCGTTACAGTGAACAGGCCCGTTTTGTTACGACGGCCGTAAATTCCCCTCATAATGAATATTTAAGTTTGCGAGGAACGAGGAATGCACAGGTGTCAGAGCATGGGAAGGATATTAAGATGAAAGGATAATTACGTAAAAAAAAAAACGAAGCGAGGTAGGATGTTGGCTTGGTCACACGAGACTTGTAACTCACAGCCGGGAATTCCTGAATTTCTGAAACTGGTTGGGCTCTTGATGTATTTACGAGAGCGCCTAGATTCTGGACAATAAACTAGACGAGGGTTCTCAGGTGACACCGTCTCCGTTCGCCCCATAAAGAAGCAAGAGTGCGCGCGTAAATCTACGCTGGTTGCGGGAAATAATTGCGAAATTGCTGCGGGATTAAAATTAAAATTTTATTAGGTTGTGAAAATGTTTAGAAATTCTGAGAATTTGTATTTTAAAATGACAATTATTTTTATTAGTGAAAAGCCAATTAGACAAAATCATATCTAGATGTATTCCACCATCTTAAATAACTTTCTAACTTAATACTTGGTGAAACATGTTGAAATACTTCGATATAAGTATAAATAAAAACACTTGGTTTGTTTCACAAATAAAATATTTTATAAATAGAAAAGAGAATTACTTAATTTAATTTAAATTAAATTGATTTAGTTTAATTTGATGCGTGTATTTGAATTCATTTAATTGATTTATTTTAACATCTTTAAATTATGTAAGGCATAGCTGTACTGACGAGGGATAGATCCCGAAACACGTGTCTGCAGATGGCCTTATATTAAGTAACGTTCCTTTTGTTGTTTTTACATTAAATTTTTCTCGGATCAAAATTTGTTACATTATGCAATATTTTATTTATATACAACAGCAGGTGTACATTATGTAATTCAATGTACGGCGTGGGTATTTGCCAGGGAAGTAGTTGTTTAATGTGCAGTTTTTAACGTACTTACGTAACGTAAGTCAAAAGTCACAGAGCTAAATGTGGAAACAATTTACTAATTATTTTCAAATCATTTTTATTTACTCAAATATTTTCGATTTTTACAGGATCAACAAGAGTTATTATTATTTATAATAATAAAAAGAGAAAAATGTGAAAAAAAGTGTATTACTGTTTATTTTATTCAACACTTCAAGTAATGGTTGTAAACATAAGGGGAGGTGATCTTTATGTCTAA
Source organism: Philonthus spinipes (assembly GCA_963082785.1). Classification (NCBI taxonomy): domain Eukaryota; kingdom Metazoa; phylum Arthropoda; class Insecta; order Coleoptera; family Staphylinidae; genus Philonthus; species Philonthus spinipes. The sequence goes on from OY720306.1 coordinate 11,990,489, forward strand.
TCCTTCATGAATTCATCACTTCATTTCACAACATTCAAGACAGTATAGTCTGGCAATGTTTTCACATAAACTGTTAACTATCATCACTTTATTTTATGTGAATACCAGGTTATTGTACATGATGGACCCATTTTTAAAAATTCGTATTTATTAAAGTACACATTCAAAATTAATCATCTTTGAGAAAAAAGTATCTGCTGTTATTGAGTGCACGGCAGTAGTAATAAGGTTCCGCAGATCATTCAGAGTCGTTGGTAAAGGAGGAAAACAGCGTCCTTAAATTAACCCCATAAGAAACATGGTGCAATGTGGTAAGATCAAGATATCTCGGTGGCCTGAAATGTAGAACCAGGTCTTTATTTCCCCCTGCAACCTATCCGCTAAAGAACGATTTCATTTAAAAACCTCCTACAGTGAGGTTCCAATGGGGCGGGGCTCCGTTCTGTTGGCATATGAAGTCTTGTGAATCTTCCATAACTTGATGGAACAGCCATTGTTCCAACATGTAAAATAAATAAAAGGTAGAAAGACCCATGGTCGATCGCTGTTTACTAAAGACAACGTATGATATATTGCAAAGAAATTATTGTTAATTTAGTTTGCATAAAATTGTCTGCAGAAATAAGGATAAACTTATAATTAGTAAATTATTTTATTAATCTTATATTTTATTCTTATTAATTACATGATAAAGCAAAAATTCAGTTGCTTTTTTTCACCAAAATTCGTTTATTGCCTAGAACTGGTTTCGATTTTTGTCATTACACTTCTAAAGAATAACAAAAATAGAAACTGTTTATTTCGTCTGACAAGATTCGACTTTTGTAGTTCTCAAGAAGTGTAATAACGATTTTATCGAAATTAGTCAGAGGAAATAAACGTATTTTAGTGAAAGAAACTAAATATAATTTTTAACTGTTGAAATTATTTTCGAGAAATGTAAAGACTAAAAAACGCTACATAATATAAGACCATTTGCATGCTTATACTCATAGACAAATATATTCGTGCCCAACCTAGAACTTGCAGTCAATTCACTTTTGGGGAGAATAAGAAATCGGAAGACTTGTTGTCTTCATTTAATCACGAAAAGTGATTCGAATATATTTCTTACATTTTTTTTATATCATAGCATTATTTTCTCATTTATTATAAATAATATATTGTTTTTATTTACAAAAATCAAATACACGTTCCACGAAATCACCGTGATAAACCACCAATATCCAGCCGGAATAAATCCGACCCGTCGAGAAAACAGAAACCATCGCAATGCATCAAGCCCATACGACCAAATTATTTACCTTCCTCCACACATGTTTAGATATGTGAAAGGCGCGCGGGCCCTTTCACTATATCACTTTTATACGTCCCGGGGAATAAAAAAAATATTAACCCCGAGAAAAGGGTCGCATAAACGCGATTATTAATGTACGCAATTTCCTCTCCCCGCGCGCCGAAAATATTCTTATCCGGGCGCGTCTTTCCTCTTCTCTTCCCCATTCCGCGTCTGCCAGATATGAAGTCATAAAAAATTTCAAGATTGCTTTCATGCGGCGGAATGCTCTCGCGAGATTAAGGCTAATTTATTGTTTTAAAACGTTTTTCCTATGGACTTTGCCGAATTTTCACCACTGAATAAATTTCCTTTCGCAGAGATTTTATTGAATGGATAAAAGGGGGTTTATTGCGACAAAAGGAATCAGTAAAGGATAATTTGTTCTTGTTGGTTAATTTATTCATATATCGATTCGAGACTTTTAATCAATAAATCAACAATTATGTCCTTAATTAAATGTAAATGTTAGTAAAAAATGTTTTCATTGAATTTTTAAACCGGGTGTTGACTTACGGACGCAACTAGGAAAAAAAACGATTCCTTTAAAATCCCACCAAACAGACAGCATCGCCTTTTTTTGGCGAATATCGGCTTTGGAAATGTTTTGAGCAGGTTCATATTTTTTTGTTCCATGACCTCTTGCCTTTGACGTTGTTGTATACAACTCATTTTTCGTCCCCCAGTGATGATGCGCTTCAAAAACGGATCAATTTCGTGACGTTTGAGAAGCGAATCGCAGACGTCAATGCGGCGACACAGATTTCTCTCTGTGAGAATGTGGGGAACCCATACATCGAGCTTCGAGGATAATCCCAGACCTTTCAACTGGTCATAAACTGTTGAATTTTATAAATTTAACCTCAATCCGATCTCACGTGTTGTTATTTGCCAGTTCGCATTAACTAATGCCTTTATTGCGTCTTTATCAGCTTCAACCGGCCTTCCCGAACGTGGTGCAGCTTCGACATCAAAATTGCCGCATCGAAATTTAGCGAACCAGTTCTGGCACTGGCGTACTGTCAACACACCTTCTCCATACACATCGGTCAATTTCTTTCTGGTTTGAACAGTATTTTTACCATTTCTGTAGTAAGGCAGTAAGATATGTCGAAAATGCTGCTTATCGCTCTCCATATTTTAAAGGGCATTAACCAAAAACTACTGCGTAGAATTAATTGAAATTTTTCACACAAAAGCCTTGCTATATGAGCTCTCAAAGTATATAAAAAGTATATGGCTTAAGTATGAAGTTGGGTGCAAAAAAAATACAATTAAATCCTCTGTTGGGAAAAACCGAAATTACTTTCCGAACAACCCAATAGAATAATTTGCAACTGGGATCTGAATAAATCTAACAACATTGCCATTATTTGCAATGGTGTTTTCTATTTTAAATCTCATTATAAAAAGTAGAATCGATATCCAGACGCGGTCACAAACTGGCCGACACGTCCTTACTTAACACCAATGAACTTTTTCCTGTGAGGATACCTTAAATCGTAAGTCAAAAGTGTATACTAATACTCCTCTCACTCTGACTTTCAAATCTCATACCATTATAAAAAGTACACCTTGTTTGGGCGTTGAATAGATCAGGCAACAGATAAATTAAAAACCATCAGATCAATCCATGCCAGCTCAACTCAACAAAATATTTTCAGCAATTAAGAACAAAGAACAAACACGAGTTGCATGCCATTCGCTAAAAGCAAAATACAGAAAAAAATTACAAACCGTCAACATTTATCAATTCCCCGTGGCCTAAATAAACCGACGTTGAAACGTTGCTCGCGTGCCATTCTTTCGCCCCATAATCCGTCAATTTCAGAATTCGGAAAAGACTCGTAAATAAAGGCGAGATCGCAAACACAATTTAATCCTTGATTGATAATTAAAGTTGCAAAGATCGCGCAGGCTTTATGACGAACACTGAAGCCGGGACGGAACTTCCAGACACCGCATTTATCAAGCCGCGGAATTTCTTTTTTATTTCGTCGCGAAGATCGTAAATAATATTCGCGGCGTCGAAATGAGGTTGGGATTTAAAAAATATAAATGGATTTAATGGGTTTGTATGCTAAAACCAGTTTTTTTGTTGTTAAGAAGAATAGATTTATATACGTGGTTTCTAAGAAAGTCGGTTGTAAACATTAAACTGAAATATTTTTACTAACGATATTTTATAGGTTTTTTTATTGTATAATAATAAATGATGCTCAGTATTAATATTCATCAAATTTTAAGTAAATAATACATTCGTGGAAATTCCATATATTTATTATTTGGAATTACTTTCCACGAATTATTTATATCAATTTTGATAAATATTAATAATTCCATTACATTAATCAAATTAAACAGGACAGTTAAATGAAAAGTTACACTGAAAGAAATATTTCCAAACAAGTTGGATTTTAACTTGCTTTGCAGTTTATTGAATGGAATAATCACAAAAACGTTTAAACACGTAAACATAATTATCGGGATGAAGTTAAAATGGTTAAAATTATCTTGGTACGTGGTATTAAGTTAATTGGCAATTTTCACCAAATATTCCCTCTTGACCAATTAACTATAGTAACATTATGAATCGTGTTTACTATAAACATGATCTTGTTTGGATCAAGCAATTTCATTTTATTAAATCTTAACAAAGTTAGAATATTTGCTGGAAATACGTTACTTGGTATGCTCCCAGGCCGACAAGTTAAATGGTAAGTGTAAAAATTATCATTTTTAAAATGATCACTTATTTATTTCAGTGTAATTCGAAAGTTGTTAATTGTTGAGGCTTCTACTTTGTTATACATTGTAATTCAATTTTAATAAATGAAACACTTTTTTACTTTGTTTGTATAACTCGGGTTGTTTTATTGTTGACTATAGTTTCGACAACCTTAACGTGTCATTATCAAAACAAATATAAATAATTAATAATAGCTTTTCTTTCGTAGGAACCGACAGACAACTAACCCAATTCCTAAACTTTATTAATACCTTACATCCTAACATTAAATTCACCTTAAAAACAGAAACTAATAACAATATTAAATTCCTAGACTTTTCCATTACTAAAAATAAATACAACCTACCCTTCGCTATTTACCGAAAACCCATCTATACAGATTGTGTAATCCCTAATTCATCCAATCATCCTACTAAACACAAAATGGCTGCGTTCAATTCTATAATACACCTAGTATTTAATATACCCCTTTCAGATATTGAACATAATAAAGAAATTAAAATAATAAAGAATATAGCTTGCTCAAATGGTTATTCAACTTTAACAGTAGACAAATTAATAAACAAATTTCATATTAAACAATTTCAAAAGTACATTATACAGGTAAAGTTAAAAAAAGTACAATATATAAACCTTTAACATTTTACTGAAATATTTCATTTCAAATAAAATCAATTTTAGAAAAACACAATGTAACAATAGCCCTTAAATCTTTCACTAAAATTAAAACACACATATTTAACCCAAAAACTAAATTAGATATACTCAACAAATCGGGGATATACAAATTAACATGCAATGATTGTAAGGGAGTATATATTGGACAATCTGGTCGTAATTTTATTACCAGACACCAGGAACATATACGCTCTTTCCGACATAATTTACCTGATAAGTCATCCTTCACTAAACATGTAATTGAAAACAATCACACTTTTGACGAGGATGTACTGTCGGTATTATATTTTGCCGAAAAGGGTCGTAAGATGGACTTCCTGGAGTCCCAGGAAATTTACAAAGCGCGCGCTAATCCGCACATTCCCGTAAATAACGATCAGCTTGATCAAATATATTCTCCAATCTTTAAAGCAATTATGTAATGTATTTAAATACCTGTATTTTTTAAAATAATTTTGTGAACAGTCCCAAGGCTGTTGCCATTGAAAACTAGCCTAACTTGTATATTTTCGGCTAACACAAAGGTGTGAGAATCTTTGGATTTTTGGGTAATATCTAATATACAATTACGTGGAAACGCAGATGTTGGTCCCAACGAGTTCAAAATATTGTCACCAGATGGAGTATCGCTTATGCTGTATTTCTAAAACTTCAATCGAACTACGGTAGTAAGTATATTCAAAAATTATTTACCCTTCCTCATCTTGTGCATAATCAATACTTATTTATTTATGTATTATAAATAATGAATATCCCTTGCAAATTATTTACCCGATTTTCTTTTCGTAATTGTAAATGCATCTTACTTTTAAATCTCATTTAAATATAATTGGCACCCGAGCGTCGTTAAAGAAATCCTCCGACTGGATTTCTTTTTCTTCTTTTTGTCCCGTCATCAATAAATCACCTTTAATAATCCGCGAGTTCTTATTTTTTTCGACAAATTTGTTTGCTTATGCAAAATCCAGCGCCGTTTATGGAAGTGAGTAATTATCACGAAATAAATTACGCCTCGTTACCGCCGCGAATTTATTCATTCATTTAAACACCCCGCGGGGAAAAATTGCGAAATTTCTCCATCAATTTCATTAATTCTAATCATCGTTATTAGCTACGACTCGATCCGAGCGCCGCCGGCCATTTTTTCTCCTCTCCTCCTCTGATCGTGACGTTTCCAGTCCATTTAAAATATGATTAAGACTTTAATATCGAATGTTGTGGGCGTTTAATATCGCGAATAATGCGTTCTGATGAAATTAGATGGGGCGATAAAGAGATGAGATATTGTGAGAACCGGAGAAATTTTGACAATAAAAACGATTATGTGAACATTAATTTAATGATTTGTTAAAAAAACAACGTTAATCATATTTATGATACATAATTTTTCATTGTTTAAGATAATAGATCATTTCGAATACAAATCGCTTTAAGTAATTAAGGTAAATAAAAACGATTAATCCTAAATGGTGCGTCGAAATTAATATCAGCGAATACAACCTGTTTAATTATATTATGATAACAATATCAGTTTCCTACTTTTGATATCAATCGATGACCATATTTCTTATTTTCAGCCAGGAATAATATGTATATACTTAATGACATAAAAAACGCATGTCATAATATTTCCATCATAACAGTAATGTATAAATTGTTAAGCCATAGAAAATAAAGGTTTCGTTCTTCTGACAGAAATAAAAAATATATGCAACATCTTCATTTATGCAGACAATTCTATATAAAGTAAATTAACTATAGAATTCTTATACATACATACATAAACATCTTTATTTCTGAGAATGGAATATACAATTACAATGCAATATCTAACAATACTCTAACGTTCACAATATATTTCCAACTCTGAAACTGGCTATCGACCAGTGGTCTTTCAGCCTGAATTATTATATTTTTCGTTGTCTTTAGAAAACGGCCATCGATCTTTCTGCCCTGAATAAAATATTTTGCTGCATATGCAATTAAAAACTATAATTGTTTTAAATATATATTTTTTTAGAAAAACCCTATTAAATACACTTGGCTTGTTCCACAATTTTGTATTTTTTTTTTCTCCGGTTTAAAAACTGCACCTCCATTATTGCGTGCATCAGAGGGACGAGTCGTTGCCAAAAATTGCCTCACAATTACGAATAAATTATCGTCCGGCGTTCGGCCATAAATATTTAACGCGACGTCCGTAAATCAGAATTATCCGAAAACCGTAAAGTGATTTATATATCAGGTATAAACGAATCCTAATTGCGCATTTACGTAAGTTACAACGTGTTACATGCAAATAACTCATCCTGTATACATTTTTTTTGAACGCACACGTTTTTACAGCCGCATATTGAAATGAATTGTGGAAGTGTAGAAAGTGCGAGAGGCTTTTCGTGTTCTGAGTAAATAGGAGCTAGAAGTACGTGGATAAATTGCATATATTAAAATTTGATTTAGAAAATACAGACTGTATTACAATTAATTAAGGTATATTTTAATTAAAATTAAAACTAGTTTCGACTTTTAGCCATCTTCAGGTCGAAACTAATTGGAACAAATATATAAAAAAAACAGTGAAACAATTAATTAAAATATATCTTAATTACTTCAAAAATGTTTCACCACGGGTTAAGTGAGAAGTTAATTATTAGTATTAGAATTATTTTAAGAAAAAAATATAATGACTACTAGATAATAAATTAAAGACGACGCAAGCGCCACCTTTTGCCTAATTTCAAATGGCATCGTCAACGATTTGGGTCTATAAGGTAGACGACCGAGATACCACTTGAAATTAGGCAAAAGGTGGCGCTTGCGTCGTCTTTAATTTATTATGAATAATATCGCGTATTTAACCCCAACACAATTTCAGTTCAGTCGCCTTCATCAAGGCATTGCACATGGAACACACTAGTCTGATGAGGTTCGAAAAACCGAAATGGCCATCACTAGTTATCCATACGCTAGATGAATGGTGACTGAACGTTTCATTAACTGTGACTACTAGATAGTTGATATCGCAAAGTATACATACATCCAAAACAATTTTTTGTTTCTGCGGCCGCACGTTATATGAATAAGTCGAAGGATTTTGTTACAAAGTGAGTGAACTGATATGAAGAAGAGGAAAGCATCGATGATCTACAGGGAGAAGATATGCGTTACTACTAAAAAGCGTATAATCTACCTGGTGTACCATTTAACCTGAAAAATCAAAAATAACTCGAAAAATGCGCATCGTAAAGAAAACACGTTACAAGACCAAAAATTAATGTTTCCTATGGGGCATCATCCCGTTCTAAATTCAGCCCCCTGTTGCACCCTCAGTGGGTAGAGCGTGATCAAACTTTAAAATTTGAAATTGGCACCCCCAATTTTTTATTTAAAAATCGGATTCTAGGGATAAAAATACGTCAGGTTTTATTAAAACATTATTTGTAAACATAATTAATTTAATTATTTCCTTAAATTTTAATTTTTAATTTAACATATTTGTGGATAGCTAGCAAACTAGCTTAATACAATATTCTATGTCACATATTGTCACTGTCATTCTTTTCAAACTTTTCATTATGGATTGCACGGATACTTAGTGCAAGAGAAAATTGAAATTATTTTAATTTATGCCGAATGTAGGAGAAATTCCGATGATACTGTCAATTTCAATGCTGAGCGTTTTCCTTAAAAAGTAAGATTACGTTATTCTTTCGTTAGAGTTTTTAAAAGATTGCGAAAAAAACACTAACTTTTTATTTATGTCAAATCAATGCAATTACGGCGCCATCTGTTACGAATAAAATAATGTTTCAATAAAATCTTATATAAATAGAAGAGAGTATTTATTCACTTCGTTACATTGGCTACAAAAAAATATTGTTGCATGATGCAACATGTTATTGATATGCAGTAGCAGGTGTACATTATGCAATTCAATATCTGGCAGGGTAGTTGACCTCCCTACCGCCCTACCCTGTGGGGCTAGGAGAACCATTTTGTCAAAATCCGATTTCCCTATCAAAACCATGACGATCATATTCGGCATACTTTTCAGTAAAATGCTTTAATTTCAAGATATTCAAGAAAATAATGTAAAACGGGACACCCTGTATATATAAAATTACTCATTAGTGTGATAAAAAAGAAATAAATAAAAATTCTGTATGTGATGCAATTTTTTTCCATCATTTGTTTCATTCTACCTTTTAGAAATAGTTGTTTTAATGTGCATTTGTTTGAAGTACATACGTAACATAAGTAAGGATGTGACAGAGCTAAATGTGAAAATAATTTATTAATTATTTTCAAATCATTTTAATTTAATTTAAAATCTTATATATTTTAATCCCTAGATTCCGCTACTTGAATAAAAATTTGGGGTTCCAACATGAAATTTCAAAGTTTCTCCCCGCTGCACCCACTGAGGGTGCAGCAGAAGGCTGAATTTAGAACAGGACTATGTCCGCTTAGGAAACATTAATTATTGGTCTCGTAATGTGTTTTCGTACGATACGTATTTTTCAAGTTATTTTGATCTGTCGGGTAAACCCGGTATAAATAGCAATAATTAGAGTTTTTATATATATATATAATCTAAAATCCCCATCTACCATAATGGTGATGTAGGTGTAATTAGAGTTTATAATAGCATTAATAAATCAAAAGAACCCAGAACGGAACCTTGAGGAACCCCAAACTTTATACAAATTGTATCAGATCTGAATCCATCATACACTGTGGTTGAGAAACTTAGATAGTTTAACAGTAAAGCTTTATGTTAACTTCGTAGGGCTAGTTAAGTGTCAAAGAATGATTGAAAATAATTATTTTCCAGGACATTAAATAGTGCATACTCTTTTTCTACTATCATTAAGGGTCTTCCTATTTTTTTTTTTATTTCAGATCTTTGGAACGGAAAATTGTTATAGCGAAAATTGAAAACATCATAAGTGTGTATAACGTGACCATTTATTTATTAATATTTTTTAATCAAAGCGAGACTCTAATGAATTTTGTAAAAAGTCTTATTAGTATTGTAGCTTTCATAGCTTCTATTCGAATGCTGTAGATATAGAAAAATGAATAAATTTTCAGAATGAAACATTCGAAGTTATCAGGAAGAAAAATGCGGGACAATTTGTTCACATTGGGGATCGATAGACCGACTACCTGAAAACGGAACGGGTAGTTACTTTAGGTATGTATGGAAAAAAGTAGAGATGGGCAAAGTCGATCTTCTTTGTCACTGCAAAATGGAGTATATGACAATTTCACATTTAATGAAACGTTCAACCACCATTCATCTAGCGTATGGATAACTGGTGATGGCCATTTCGGTTTTTCAAACCTCATCAGACTAGTGTGTTCCATGTGCAATGTCTTGATGAAGGCGACTGAACGGAAATTGTGTTAATCATAATAAATTAAAGACGACGCAAGCGCCACCTTTTGCGTCGTCTTTAATGATAATTTTTTTAATGTTATTTATACTATTAATATTTGGAAGTGTCACCTATTTATTAATAAACTCCAATTTATTAGCTTTAGCTATTTAAAAATGGTTATTCAGAAATACTGGATTACTAAATTCACTCGATTTAGCCGAACACTAGGAAAAAGTAAAAGCCAACGACTTCATTTTATTCTGGATAATTTGAAACGGGTTCAGTAATTTGCTCGCAAAGTGGGCCTTTGGAAAGCGGAAGAAATTTTATCTTGTTTCAGCGACGTTTTTTCTAGCGACGACAGGCGATCAATAAAGACGAATTTGGCGAAAATATCACTGAATTCTATAAGAGTCGAATTATAAAAAAAAACATTCTTCCAACATGTCTGTGGAAGAAGAATAGTAATTTTTGTCCAACTGTGGTTACGTTCAAAATAATCAATTGGCGATTCCCCAAAAATCATTTTCATAGGGCTCCATGTTAATCTCGCAGAGCCATTAAAGTGGCCAGAAACAGTTGAAAATGATTGTTTTTCAGGAAACTAAATAGCCCATGTCCTTAAAATGTAATTATAGAGTTTACTAATTTTTGTTTGATGGTCACAATGATTTATTTATAAATACTTGCTTCCTTACAAAATAATTCAAAATCTGGTTGATTGATAGGTATAATAATAGAAAAAACTGTTTTAAAGTACTTACGTAAGTCAAAAATATTACAGTAGCTAAAGAGGGAATATATATATATATATATATATATATATATATATATATATATATAATCATCTTTATTCAGACAATATGATATCAAAAATTTAAAATTTATAATAACAATATGTACAGTATTAGTAGTCTGACATGGGCTATCGACCATAAGTCTTTCTGCACTTCGATTTTATGGAGATTTGCAAATTAAAACTATGCTAGTTAGCTGAACTGTCATGTATGCATGAGTTAATGAATTAGTGGATAGTGATCGATAGGTTGAAAGAGGGAATAATTAATTATTTTTCGAATTCTTTTTATTTAGTTTACTTTTTATTTAATTCATTGGTATACATTTTAAATTTTCAATTTCTCATGTTATTGTTTGTATGTCACGTTAAAAATCGATTACCACGGTCTAAAAAAAATCGGTAACAAAAATCTACTGCTACTGAAACAGGCCTACAACTATTCACAGAAAAATATCTTAAATTTAGTCATATTAAAAGAAAAAATAGTAAATGGTGATTTTATTTCATTGAGCATAGCTCTATATACTGTTTATGACAAATCATGACATTAATGAAATTTCACTGAATACTTGAATATTCTTGTAATGCATTAATATGTAACAATAGATTGGTTTGTCACATTTAATTGTCATTAAATGTGAATTTCGTTTTCCTTGTATGAAATAAATATGAATAAATTATTAAAAAGTTTCGGGTTATTAGCACATTTTCAAGAGAATTTATAAACAAATTTTAAATAACCGAATTTTAATAACCCGAAACTAGTCGAGAATTTAAAGTTATTTAATCTAATCTGAGTTTTATTGGTTGATTTTTAATAATTTATTCATATTTATTTCATACAATATGAACTACCAATGTCTAAATATTAAAACCATTAATTCGTTTTCCTTGTTTTCATAAACAGGAAAAGTTCGCCTTCCTGTAGTGGACGAAACAATGATTCGTTGACGATGCCACTTAAAATTAGGCAAAAGGTGGCACTTGCGTCGTCTTTAATTTATCAAGATTGGTTTGTGTTTATGACATACGGGGCTATTCCGAATCGAAAAATGTTTAGTTTAACGTGTACATTATTAAATAACTTCACATTCTACGTATATGAATCTATTATAAAAGCTGTTTAGACTATGACGATAAAAAATAACGTACATATTAAAAAATAGTCTTGATAAAATCCTCACAGTTTGTACAATAATATTTTATATATTACACAAAAAACAATTAAGTAATTTATAAATACTTTCGCGAAATCAATACTAATTTTCCGGCATATCAAAACTCCCGTAAAATTTAACGACTCGCGTAATTAATTTGATTCGCGGTATAAATTACGATTCCGAGTGATTAGCGCTTACCGAGAAGATCGCCGTTTTCACCGCGGCGCAATTAAAATAATGATTTATTTATATTTCGGACCCAATTAATGATAAGTTCATTAGCGTGTTGAAATGTCTCGGGTGATATCTAGGAATGGAAAATGCGTGCGTTGATTAATTTGCATGATTTGAATATAATTGGCATGATATAAAGCCGTCCTTCCCACGCGGGGATTAAACCTGTGTAGAGCTATTAATCAAGCACAGATTTTAAAATTGTTATTTATTGGTTTTTGAGAGGTTGGAGTTATCGGAGAATTTCCTTAAATGAAATTATTTTTGATTATGTCAATTATAAAACTATGAAGACAAAAAAATATATAGTGTATTTCGTCAACATACTAGTTTTTGATAAAAAAGATAATTACGCGATATAAAGAAACTAGCTAAGAAGAAGCATTATTATTAAATATTTATTACTGTTTTGGTGCAATTTTTATACAATAATATATATCAATTGGCGGAAAAACCATAGGTCGATAGCCATGCTCTTTTGTTTTTCTGACTACACCGTTGTATTCCACGGATAATTTACAACTAATTTTAATAAATGAAACACTTTTTTTAATTTATAAAAAATTACAAATGACATCTAGTTAATTAACGAGGAAAAATAACTGGTTAATTAAACTAAGTTGCATAAACTATCACAGAGAATTGCATTGCGGTGGGAGTAAACATTTAAACACGCGCTTTTTGAAAATGGGTTTTCATAGTACTATTTGTTTTACGAGAAATATAGATTAAAAATTCACATAAAGATAACCCTTTTTCATTATTTCTCGGAATTGTTTTTTTTTTTAAGAAAAACTGTTAAACAAAATGATTCTCCACTATTAACACTCAAAAGATTTCTTATTCTAAAGAATAAACTCATCTATTTGTTTTTACATATTTTTATCCAGTTTAAACAAATTGACGTAAAATTACTTTCCACCACACCCGTATAAAACAAACTGCGGAAAATACTGCGCGAGCGGCACATGCGGAAAATGTATATTATTTTGCGTCATTTGGAAAATATTAATATCCTGTGCAGCGTCGTGTGTGATTAATGAATGGTGTGTATCATTATTTACAGTCCACGTGGTTAGTTCAACACTCATGTGAAAATAAATCAGTAAAAGGCTGCATCCCTGGCAATGATTCAGAACGGAAACGGATGGCACATGCAACGCCATTTTTTTCTTTTCTTTTTTTTATCCATTCATTCGAACACTTTATTCAATACGTATAAATAGGTTTGTCGAGAATTGTATTGGTTTTTCATTAGGAATCTAAAAATATAGCTTGCGTAAATTTAATGGCCCTATTTCCGCAGTGGAAGCTCGATGTTTTCTGCTCTTATAAAAAAAAGTTAAATGCATTTTATATTTAAAATACTTAGATTAAAATTTAGTAGAAATACGTTGTGTTTTTTATTATAAATTGTTTTATTTATTTGTATAAAAATGTTTGTACTTTTTTTCAGTTTTTACACTATGACTCGTTAATTTTGACAGCTGGGAAAAAACATTTACTTATTTAACGAATTTACCTTTTTACAAATCTATAATATACAATTCTCGATAAACCTATTTATACGTATTGAATAAAGTGTTCGAATGAATGGATGAAAAAAAGAAAAAAATGGCAGTCGACGCCGGTAAAGTGGGAGGGGCTTTTAGTCGGTAGTCTCCCGGACAAAATCTGAGAAGAGTCCGGCACAACGAATTTTCCCCTTCCACAGACACAAAAAAAATATTTATGTATAGTGGATTGTAGAATAAAAATAAAGAAATAATAACAACAACAAGAAAATAAATAATTGGCGCCGCTAGATGATAATACTTTGCCTTGAAACGGTTTTTCCTAACTGTCAAAATAAACGAATTATTTAGGAAAAAGATTTTCTCGCTCGTTTTTGACAGCTGTCAAGAAACGTTTCAAACAAAACCTGTCAAAAATATAATTTCGAGCGTCTTTTGTTAAAAAAAGTTTTTCCTAACTGTCAAAATTAAAGTCAGTCTTACGCTACCTAACAATTCCACGCAAAATCGTAGAAATTGAATTATGCGTAGATTTTATTTGAAAAAATTTGTCCTAGCTGTCAAAATAAGTATGATTTAGTAAATTAATTGAATTATGCGTAGATTTTATTTGAAAAAAATTGTCCTAGCTGTCAAAATAAATGTGATTTTCCTCTAAATTTCGAGGGTGCGTCGTTGTAACTCGCTTATAATGACAATGGAAACGATTTTATGAATGAAAATCACGCGTAATACATTTCCAGCCACTTTTGTTTGATGCATTTCTTCGTATCTGCGAAAGTTAACAAGTTAATTGTACATAATGCCACTTTTTTCAAACTAGCTTGTTTCGATAGTCACTAAAAAAACTTTCAAACGAAAAACGCTCAGATTGATTAAGTAAACGACTTCAGTTATATAGGTTTTTTCGTAACTTTCGAAATGAGCGAGTCGTTTGAACATAACTTTAAAATAAATGTTTATAACGTCGATATCTCTTTCGTTTCGGTAATTAAAAAAAAACAGAATTAATAGATAATTGAATTTTCAATAAGTTTATTTTCAAATTCTTTTTATTTAATTTAAAACAACGGCTTTTTAAGTTTCACATTTTTTTTTTAAGTTGAAATGATTTTTCAAAATAAACGAGTTATTTAGGAAACAGATTTTCTCGCAGTTTTTAACGGCTGTCAAGAAACGTTTCAAACAAAACCTGTCGAGAATTTAATTTCGAGCGTCTTTTTTTTAAAAAAAGTTTTTCCTTACTGTCAAAATAAGCGAGTTATCGTTTTTTTTTTTTTCTCGTAAATTTCGAGGTTATGTCGTCGTTTCTCGCTTATTTCGACAACCTTTTTTCTTCCAAAAAATTTCAACTCTGAACAACTTTTGTTTGAAACAATTTTTCGCAATTGAAAAAAGTTAATTTTACATAACCTTACTTTTTGCAAGCTCGCCTATTGACAGTTACCGAAAAACGTTTCAAATAAAAGTCGTTCAGAATTCAATTATATACCATTTTTATTTGAAACATTTTTCCTTACTATTAATTTGAGCGAGTCGTTATAACATAACCTTGAATTTAGTGTTTAAAAAGTCGATATCTCGTTCGTTTCGATAGTAGTTGTTCGTTTCAAACAAAAGTGGTACACAATTGAATTTTCTAGAAGTTTTATGACAAACGTTTTTTTTTTCTGACTGTTAATATTTATTTATTTACATAATACAACGGATTGCAGAAATATTCTGGTGTCATCCGCGTTACAATAGCACGTGCTGCCACTATATATAAAACTACAGTGGGGCCAGTGCAAACTGCCATTACGTATGGAATAAACGAGTTATTAAAAAAAAATTTTCTCGCTTGTTTTAACAGCTGTGAAAAAAAACTTTTCAAACAAAAACTGCCAAGAATTTCATTCCGAGAGTCTTTTGTTTAATTGTTTTAATTATAAAAATTAGTAAGTTATCGATGATTTTCCCGTAAATTTCAAGATGTTTAGATATTTTAAATACCTGCTTGGATTTAATTTTGAAAGACAACAATCTTTTTTTTTCAATTTAATAATTTTTAGAAAGCTATAAAATGTTGATGCAAAAACTTACTTGATCGTATTCACCAGGGAAAGAACTATAATGGACGCTTCGCCATATTTTTAATTTACATTGTGCTTGAAATGTACAATATAGTTTTAAAATAATGAAGTGAAGAAATATAAATTATTACTAATAATAAGTGGAAGCTGATGTTATTAACTCACAACCATTTATACTAAAACTATAGTAGATATAGTTTTAGTATAAATGGTTGTGAGTTGAGCGAAGATTTAAATGATTAATATAAGAAAAACACTTGTAAAAAACGTTTCCTCGCAAATATTTAGTGTACATATTTTGACTACATTGTAGTCGAAATATGTATTTAATATAATGTAATATTTATTACTAAAATATTTGTGAAGAAAAGTTTTTACAAGTATTTTTCTTATATTAACATTATAGTTTCACAAAATATTTATTGTAAATTTTGAATAATTCCCATGTTTGAACATAATCTAAAAACTTTTTCGCTATAAATCATTCATAACCCAACGCCCCCCTTTAAACCACGAGTTTATCGATTAAATAAACCCTCGTTGCATATCAACTCCAATAAAACTATCAAATTCTCCCAACGCCTTGTTACGGCTTGACCGGGGCTTTCCGCTCTGGCATCCCCGCACATTCGCACGACCACCCTTCGATATCCGCAAAAATTGAAAAGCAACATTATTCGAGGATTTCCACCCCATATGCACAGATCGGAGGGATAACTTTTTGGGTCATCGCCATCACGGTCATCCCGAGCGCTTACTCACATGTTTATGACAATGTCTACTTTTGGGGGAGATGATTTAGGAGGGTGTCGACGGCGTAAGCCGAAATCAATGGGATATTGGAATGTTTATAGAGATATTTAATCTGTACGAAAGTCACTGTATTCATAATTGTAATTATATATACAGACAGCTTTTTTATCAGTATACATTTCCCGTAAGGATTTGAGTACTTCCATATTACTAAAATATTTGCTTGATCAAATAGATAAAACTACAACGTTTATTTTTTTAATTTAAATGTTATTCTTAAAATTTACTCGAACACCCAGCGGAATATTTCATCGGGATAAGATTCTAGAGAAAAATATTATGAGTATGTAGATATCTAGTCTTAGATCGTTTATTTTATGGAATATTCTTTTTTTCAACACTTTCTATCCTTTTAAAATAAAGGTGATATATGTTGGATGAACCAACATATATCGCCCTATTTGTGGATTTTTTTATTAACTTTCTGTAATGTGACGAAATTATAAATTGTTGTAATCGATAGTT
Organism: Philonthus spinipes; assembly: GCA_963082785.1. Classification (NCBI taxonomy): domain Eukaryota; kingdom Metazoa; phylum Arthropoda; class Insecta; order Coleoptera; family Staphylinidae; genus Philonthus; species Philonthus spinipes. Next base: position 12,007,693 of record OY720306.1, read on the forward strand.
GACCCCATTCTCTAATCCAAATTTAAATTCTATACTACAAAAAATTATTTTAGAGACATTGCTACAATAAAAATAAATGTGAAACTTAAAAGCCGTTGTTTTAAATTAAATAAAAAGAATTTGAAAATAAATAATAAATTAATTAAGGTATCTAAGATATTTGTTGGTGAGTACGTGAAGTTTCTTGATATAATGTAGTAATATTTTATTCCTTTCTTCACTTTTCTGTTTTTATAACTATATGTACATTTCAAGCACAACGTGCTCTTTTTCAATAGTTTTATGTAGAATTGACAAATAATAAATAAACATGTAAACAAAATTTAATATACAAATGTGATGTGTTATTAAAAAATCAGATAAAGGTAATTTATTAAATTAAATCAATTAATTTTAATAAATTGTTATTTAACGGAGTTAAGTCAAAATTTAAAAGTTTACTAGAATTTTTATACATTTCAATTGCTTTTAACATATTTAGTTTTGGAGAATTTGACAAAAAATGTCAAGTTAAGGTATATTTTAATTAAAAGACTCAGTTTGTTTTACTGTTGTAATAAATTATTTCTGCTACTGTGACATTCCGACTTATGTTACATAACAAAATGTTCAATAATGGACATTTGCTGTTCCTTATAGTGTATTATTTATTTACAAATAGCATTTGATCAAGTATTGAGTATACAAAGGTGATTAAGAATTTTAATCTTTTAAGAATTAGTGATAAGTTTCAAGACTTTTATATTTACTGCCCTGTTGACGTTTTCATACAAGCTAAGCAATACTGTCACCACCGGAATCGTTTCCTTTATTAAATACCTTGTGGACAAACCAGGCAGATCATTTGTTTAGCTCTTGCTATATATGACACAAAAAGAAATTATATTTTTTTTATTCCTACGAAAAGCCAAAAATTACTGAATACATAAACAAAAACGAACACACAGCATATTATAAATCGAATTCCCTTATCTGTATCTGATACACACACATACACAGAAACACGTGAGCCGATTCCTCGCAGAATTCGGATTTACACGAAAATACAAAATAACGTGGGAGGGTCACGCCCCCGGAATGTCGCAAACATGCAAATACCTTGTTTACAAAACATCTCCCTCCAGTCAATAAAGTCGACGTATTTTTTTATTTTTTATTTTTATTGTTAGACTAAACTGGTACGGGATTTTATCGGCGCGTTTAATATGGTAATGCTCGTTAAATTTTGTCAATTCCACGCATGTGTTGTGTTTCATGCATAAACGGGTCCGCATAAAATGAAGCAAACAAAACGAAAAATAATAGGGATGGAGTGTAATTACGCGTGAGTCTATGTTTGCTCGCTCGTGTCGATAATATTTATTATGCATTATTCTAAATAAAGGAGTTTGGCATTCCAGGAAAGTATCTCGATAATATTACGGTTGATGGAAACATTGAGATGACGATAAAGATATAAGTACTTACGAAAAAAAAAAAATGTATGCATGAATTCAGGGAAGAGCGAAAAAATGGATATCTATTTCAGCTAAAGTAATAATAAAAAATGATGATAATAAAAATAATAAATTTAATTTTCGAATAGGACAATATAAAAGAAAGTAAAATACAATAATACAACTATTATACTTAATAAATTAAATTGATATTCCTTTTAAATTATATTTATATCAATGAATTAAAGAAATTTCAAAGTACACCATTAAGGTTGCGGTTTAGTGGAAAGAGATAGCTATATAGTAAAATGGAAATAATCGTTTGAAAATAGAGCTATTCTTTTGGATTTCATAATATGAATGTGTATTTACATTTTTTATCTACCAAGTATAAAGTATCAGTCTAAATAAAAAATAAATCGTTAATTTTCGTGTATTACGTCAATTTACTAGTTTAAGTTAGGAAAGAAAATTGTAAGATATAATGAAATTAATAGGTCATGTCTGCTAAGTTTTTTGAATGCAGAATTTAGTGAAATCCTTTAAATTCTCATTGCACAAGTTTTTATTAGCAAAATTTTAATTTTAAATTTGCTATAAATTTGATCAATTTTCATTGTTTTTCATAATTATTTTTCATAGAAACTAAACATTAAAATAATTTTTAATTTATCTGATGAAATTCCTGCTTATTTTAAGATTATTTTAATGTATAATACAATATTTTTCATTGATCACAACAACAATCTAACTCAAATTAGTGATTGCCCATATTTGTATAGCTATCTCTTTCTTCTAAACCGCACCCTTAAGGTATAATTTAAATTAATTAAATATAAAGTGGAAAATAATTGAGATGGGATTTGAACCCATGTCCCTCGATTTCTAGTCGAGTGCGTTAACAACTACACCACAATGACTAGTGATATCAAATCTCCATTCAGTGCTTCAAATCCACCTATATTCATTTTATACAGACATTCCGGATGAGCTCGAGGACGATACACAGCGCTAACCTGTTCCCATCTGAAGTTGAATAATGGAATGGAAATGTCGCATTTTTAATTAATCAAATTAAATTGATATTCCTTTTAAATTATATTTATTACATCTATAATTTCTATTATTTGACTTCAGATGGGAACAGCTTAGCGCTGTGTATCGTCCTCTTTGGTTTTATTTGAATATGTAATGACACATCATGAAGATCGGCAACCGCTGTAGTATACAAAAAGTCTATATTTTGAAGAATCTAACGTCAATGTATTGCCGTGGCCTCCAAAATCTTCCGAACATGTGTGGTACATTTCAGAAGACTCGCACAATTAGCCCATCTTCCACAGACACTAGATGCTCTCCGGCATAAACTACAGATTGCTCGGGATTAAATACCTCAGGAAGAAATCGACCACCTTCCTCCAGATTGTCGATTCGTGCAGTTGGTATTTTAAAGGTCGAAGAAAAATCTGGTTGACTGAATTGATCAATTGAATGGAACTTTACTAAGCAAGTGAATGCAGTCGATTATTCCATGAATTAATTTCCAAAAAAATATAGAGCCGTTACTGCTCTATACTTTTTTCACGTCTATCCAATAATGATACCATGTTGTGTCTATTTAGAAGGACTTGTTGATTTGTTCCAATAAGGATAGAAGTTTGCAGGAAGGGTACTTTAAAAATCGTCTGTGCACGCGATCAAGTAAGATGGAGTGACTAATAGATGTAGGATACCAAACTAAGCTGCAGTAGTCCAGTTTACTTATGACAAGAGCTGAGAATAGTGACTCGATGGCGTCGGTCTGTGGGAAATTAAAATGGATTGTATTTTTATATTCGCAAAAAATACTTTATTTTTAGCATATTGAAATTGTTGTTCTATCATCTTAACCTTCTTTCTCAGCCGTGTCTTAAAAAAAATCAATATCTGTATTAAATTATAGGATGAATTGTTTTATGGTGATGTTAAGAAATTTGAATTCTACTGCACTAAATTGTTTGAAGATTTCTTGGATGTATTACAAAATAAAAGTACATTTCTTCTTCTAACATAAGTCAGTGGCGTATCTAGCTTTTCATTCTGAGGGGGTTGTTTGGGGCCGGATCTCCCTATGCCGTTTCCGCTGACATACATATTTAATTTATTTGCGAGAGAAGAATGCTCGCCTCGGAGTACACCTAGACTCCGTTCTATGAATTTGTTGTGACGTCCAAATTATTTGTTAATAGGTAAATAATCATCGTTAGTGAATGGAAGGTCAAAAACCTATACCAAAAAATAAGGTAGATGCTTCTTTAGACAGAGTTCGCTTGGCAAATAGAGCAGAGCAGAAGCTGTAACAAAGTTTTTCCCCGTGATTAGTCCATTACAAATTTGATGAGTGCAAAAATGTTGTAGTTTCGATAAGGAAACTGAAAGACAGTGAAAAAGTGAGCGTTTCGGTTTTATAAATATTTAATTTAAGTTTATTGCTGTGAAACAATTTCCTAATTTTTAATCCCTTCTCATTATGGCACATTTATTAGAGGTAACATATGTTGTGTCATCTGTATACAAAACAGTAATAGAATCTGTAGCTACAAGCGGTAAATCGTTTAAATATATAAAAAAGGAATGGCTCGAGAATCGACCCTTGTGGTACACCATGTAGGATTGACAACTCGTTAGATGTAGTGCCATGTATTACGTCCTCTTTATTAAGTATGAAAAAATTAATCTGCAACTGTCTGGATGGACATTATAAATTCATTAAGGGCTACATTACCCCCCTTTGAAATACGCGCCTGACATAAGTACATTAAAAACATAAGCTTCGGGATGCAAAGGATAGAATGGCTTCTGTATATGATATGTTTCATATCAAAAATAATTCCTAGATCTTTGAGGGAGTCTACCGCCTAGAATTGTATACGTCCTTGGAAGAGTACAGTTTCTCACGTAGCACGGTAATGAAATGTATTTACTATTGTAGTTATTTAAATGTACTTATAAGAAGAAATATGCTTTTAAGATTATTCTGAACCGCATTCTAGAACTTTTTTTCAATACATCCAAGAAATCATCAAATCTAGTGTAGTAGAATTCGAAATTCTCAACATCACCATACAACGATTATTCTTATAATTTTATACAGATATTGATTTTTTTAAGAAACGGCTGAAAAAAACAGGTTACGAAAATAGAAGATCAATTTCAATCATGAACTTCAATCGAGGCCATTCCGTAGGAAAATGTTAAGTTTAACATGTACGTTATTTTTATCAGCTCTTGTAATAGAAATGTATTCAAAGAATGTGAAATTAATTAATAACATACACATTAATCTTAACACTTCCCGTACGGAATAGACCCAAATATCTAAAAATAGTATATTGTTCAACGAGTGAGAAAGTTGGCCATTTCCACGAGGATGATGTTTGCGTAACGAGCCGAAGGCGAGTGGAGAAATTCATCCAAGTGGAAATGGCCATTTCTCACGTGTTTAACACTATACTTTTATCAAATATTAACAACATAAGTATATTTTATTTATTATTAACATACAGATTAAGCGTACCATAGTTATTAATAGTAAACGGAGGCGACGTTATATCTACAGGAGTATCAATGTTTACGTTTGTCTTGCTGGTTATGTTATTATTCACTGTAGGAATTTGCGCACTGGTGCTGGCTGTTTGAATTGCATTGATGATTTTGCTGGTTGATTTCATATTATTATTCATGGAATTGTCGATATAACCTTCCACTACTGACGTAGACTTCCAGCCCCCGTGTCTTTTTAAAGTTGTTATATCGGCTCCTGAATCTATTAATATTGTAGCCGATATTCGTCGGAAGCTGTGTCTAGTATACTTCTCAAGGATAAATGCCATATTCAGGGTTGTCCAAAATTTTCAGGGCTGTCCAAACTTTCCAGGGTTGTCCAGATTAAATGCAATCCGTGGAGAAAAGTAAAATCTCGTCATATTATTGGCTATTATCCGTGGAGAAAGCATTCAATTTTCTCCATAGTTGAAGAATGAGTAACTGTCTCAATTAAAAATGCATTAGAAATATACAAATTCTTTAATATAATTAGAAAATAAGTATGTTTTACGAATTTAAAAATACAATCCATTTTAATTTCCCACATTAATAAAGTCCTCACATAATTTCAATCGGCCTGTATGGATGTAACTCAAACACGAGACCATCATCCGTATAATTTCCTCCGTACCAATAAACAAGCCCGCATAGCGTGTAGGATTTACCAATAAACACTGTTTCGTATGTATAGATATTTGCCAGCACATATGTATCGTGAACAAACAACAATATGTTACCGCTTATTTATGGCCCGTGCATTATAGAAAATATTCACAATTTCTCGCCGGTGATGAACATTTCCACGCCGATAACGGCCACAAATTATACATCCAGGGGAAGGTTTTTTTCCCTTTCGCTTACACATCTTGAAAATCATCAATACCGGATAATGCGATATCGAAAGGCGCCGCGAAAGCAGATAATTATCGGTAATAAAATGGAAACGTTTGTGTGTTTGTTTCTTCATGCAATTAATTCAACTGCTATAATTGAAATTTAGAGATGGGCAAAATCGATGTTTTCGATCTTTTTTATTACTTCAAAATTAAATATATGACAATTTTATTAATACATGTTCTATTACAATTAGTAACTGTTCCTTATTTATTGGAAATCATCAATTTATTGTTACTTATTGATTTTACTACTACAATATCTTTATTCAAAGTTATTTGTTGTACAAATATTTACAATATATTATGGTATATTTGTTTCTTTCTTGCTTGCTTGAACAGGCTATCGACCTATGGTCTTTCCGCCATTATTGATTTTATTTATTTAAAATTGCTCATACTCGATTACTAATATTACTCGATTTTGCCCAACACTATTGAAATTAGTTAAATTACTTTCAATTTAAATAACTATTTAAAAAAATATTTGAATCTATTAATAAAATATTTAAAATATTATTTTAATGTATTAATAAAGTAAAAAAAATATTTCAATGTATTAATAAAATCAAACAGTAACATTGGATGAATATAAATGAAACTATTCTACGTCTACTTGCCTGTCATTAGTGAATTCTCCGCTGTAAAATCAATTCAGTCTTTTATTATAGTAAAATATTCTATCGTGTGATCAACAATAGCTGATAATCATAATTAAGTGTCTTTGTGAATTGGATATAAAAATGTACATTTTTAAATTGATTCAAATTGATTGTGTTTCATTTATGCAAAGTTATGGCATTCGATATAAAAATCCCTTCCAAATTCCCTTATGCTAAATCACACGATATGTTTCAATGTGTTTTTTTTTTCTTCTATTCCGAATGAGATTCTCATAGAGTCATTTCGTTGAGACGTACCTGAAACAAAGAAAATTAACTAAATTAAAATCATTTCTTTGAAAAATATATCATAAAAAAGACAAGACAGAAATAAAAATAATCGATAGCCAATCTCCAGAAATGTCATAAAATGACAATGTTAAATGAAATATTTATTATATTGTAGATTTTATAATAAAATGACACATTAACATTTTTTTTATTTAATTACTCCTATTCAACTACTAAAGATAGAAACATAGTTTCTGAAATATATTTAATTGAATAAAAAATAAATAGGAGAAAGGATAAACATTTTTAATTAAATAATTAAAGTCTCCAGGACCTACATAAAGAAGATTAATTACACTTAGTTTGTTTCAAAATTTGATTAATTTTCAATGAAGTAAACGAGGAAACATTCTGGCAATGATTAATAAAAATTGATCAATCGCTTTTTCAAACTGCAAAATTACGTACACTGTAAGTTTTAGACAAATATTCATTGAAACATCTGCTTTCCGAGCATATACCCCGTGCAGTCTAATGTCCGGCGGAGTATATGCTCGGTAAGTAGTTGTTTCCCTTTTTCCAATTGCAAAAATTACTTACACTATAAGTTTTTCACAAATATCTATTGAAACAACTGCTTTCCGAGCATATACCCCATGCAGTCTAATGTCCGGCGGAGTATATGCTCGGTAAGTAGTTGTTTCCCTTTTTCCAATAGCAAAAATTACTTACACTATAAGTTTTTCACAAATATCTATTGAAACAACTGCTTTCCGAGCATATATCCCGTGCAGTCTAATGTCCTGCGGAGTATGTACTCGGTAAATAGTTGTTTCCCTTTTTCCAATTGCAAAAATTACTTACACTGTAAGTTTTTCACAAATATCTATTGAAACTACTATTTCCCGAGCATATACCCCGTGTAGTTCAATGTTCGGAGAAGTATATGCTTAGTAAGTAGTTGTTTCCCTTTTTTCAATTGCAAAAATTACTTACACTGTAAGTTTTTTACAAATATCTATTGAAACAAGTACTTCCCGAGCATATACCCCATGTAGTCCAATGTCCGGAGGAGAATATGTTCGGAAAGTAGTTGTTTCAATAGATATTTGTCAAAAACTCACAGTGTAAGTATTTTTTGCGGTTGGAAAGAAGGTATTAATTGAAAATTTCCTGGTTTAACTTCATTCCAATTTAAATAACTGCACATGTATGAATCATCTTTGTTTCATTTTATTTATTAATTTTCGTTTTTATGTGTAATCGATTTGCAAACTAATATATTCTCAAAAGCCGCATTTATCCGCTTCTACATAGTGAAATCCCTCAGGGTTAACCCAGTGGCACAGGCGACTAATAAACTTTAACCTCGCCCCGACACCTCAGGGGGGATATTTAGAAATGCGGTGTTACAGATTTACTAGTGTCAGCCGGACATTAAAGGGGGGTTTATTAAGAAACAACCCCCGCGGCCGCCCTAGACAATACCACCGCCACTTAAATTAACTCTGATGGGACGCGCATTTACAGCCCTAATAACGCGCAAACTGAACAATCCTACAACTGCGTCATAAAGGCAATTATCGCCGGAATTTGCGGGCGGTTTGTTTTTCGCGTATAAAGCGCGGTTGTAAAGAAAATTTACAATTTTCCACTGTAATGATAGTTTATTTTTCACAACTTTGTTTCTATTTTTGAAACCGACGCATGAAAGGGTATAAGGATTCGAGAAGAAGTTTTCATTTTTAGTGATACTTCCTTTATTTTTTTTAATACGAAATGAATTATTGCGACATTTAAAAGTTGTCGTCGTCAATGAATGTATTATGTGATAAGTCTTGAGTTGTTTTGTTATATTACATTTTTGTATATTATCGGAATTGTTCGCCAATTATATATTCACTTTTTCTTAAATTAAAATTAAATCATTGTTTTTTTACTAATTTTTTTTGTTTGAATTTATATTATATTAAACTTTTGTAATTACATTTGTCAAAATGGATTTCCGTTAATGAATAAATGTTAATGTTAATAAATATTGGAATTAATGATTGTTTAAATAACAAAGGTTATAATAAAAATTCCTTACTTCACTTTAAATTTTATACCATTGATAATGAGTACTTACTTAATATTTGAAATGTACATCTGGTGTATTAATAAAATTTAAAGTGAAGTAAGAAATTTTTATTTTCACCTTTATTATTATAAAACACTTCACATTACTCAACCTAAGTTATTCAATGTTTAAATACTTTAACAATTTGAATTTATAAATTACAAATATTTATTCTGCAGTTGGAATCATTCTCTTCAAAGAGGTTGCCGCTTTCGCGATTAACGCCTTTTAAAAGCAATTTATATTGTGTGATTGTAAAAATAAAAAAATCCTAGAAAATTTCTTTTTAATTCTCATATTCCTTGATTTTTTTTTTTTTCATTTTATAATTAGTGCAAAGTTTCATCTCATTGATTTTACCAACACCTTTTTAATCGCAATTTATATTCTGTGATTGTATAAAAAAATAAATTCTATATATATATTTTTTTAATTCTCATATTCATTGATTTTTTTAATATCATAATTAGTGCAAAGTTTCGTTTCCTTGATTTTACTGAAATAACAAGATTCATCCCCTAAACCCTTAGAGAAGCCTCTTTACCGTTCGAACAAAAAAACGTAAATATTTGAAAACGACGATCTACAAACAAAAAGTTGCTAAGCTTGTTATTGAAAGATTTGCCGCAATATTTACACAAACTTTCGCGCGTATGTATAAAAAACGTTATTTTCGCTCGACAGCAGGAAACAATGGACAAATTTCTTTGTGGAAAGCATTGTTAAGCACTGCACTCGATTAATTGTGTCATCTGGCGTGCATACGCTTCGGCGATTCGCAGCTGTTGCGTTTCTTGATCGGAGGTGATTCAGTTAATGAGATTGCTGAGATCCACAAGAATTAAAATATTAATATATAAAGCTTGTTTTACGACCCTTCAAATTTGACAGTATTCATTCACTTGGTCACAGTTATTTAAATATATTAAATAAAAATGATTTGAAAATAATTAATAAATTATTTCCACCATTAACTCTGTGACTTTTGACTTACGTCAAACAAATGCACATTAAAACAACTACTTTCCGGGCAAATGCCAACGGCGGACATTGAATTACATATGTAGTTGTTTTAATGTGCATTTGTTTACCGTGCTTACGTAACGTAAGTCAAAAATCACACAGTTAAATGTGGAAATAATTTATTAATTATTTTCAAATCATTTTTATTTAATGATTTAAATATTTCTGTTCCATTCTTAAAATGTTGCGGTAGTGAATTATATATTTTTCGGAAGTTGTATAATGGAAATCTTTGAAAGAATGGATCAAAATGTTTATTAACAACAAAATTATCACAGCCTCTGGTTATGCAAAATGAAATTGTGTCAATGTTGTTATAAAAATTATACTTTCTAACAATTTAATTCTCTACCTTAAGCTATATTTATTAGATTACTAAAATGTTCCTAATTATGAAAACATATTACACATGCTAAATGCTTATTATTTATACAAAATTAAAATAAATTCAAATTAAATAGAAAAAAAAAAATACTGGAAAGCGATCGTATACATTTTTCACCGTTTAAAATAGGTTTGTTATCCACAACATAAATTATCTTTTTGTTTTTATTTGGTTTGTGATTATTAATTAGTACGATATTTCAATTTATTTTATTATGCCCAGTACTAATTATTCAAGAACGAAATTTGTAGAAAAAAGGCAAAGTTGGTTGATAACTTACAAATATAAGAAATTATTTTATTCATCAAAGTATTTACCCATATTGTCTATACATTTTTGCCATTTAAGTGGCAAGTTATTCAGGTCGGTTATATAAAACACTAGACAAGTGTTAATGAATTCCTGGAAGGCCAATTTTACAGCATTGTCGAAATTAAATTGTTTTCCTATTAAGAAGTTGTATAAATTGCGAAAGAAATAGTAGTCAGTCTGGTGATTATGCAGGATAACGAAGAAATGCCAACTCCATTTCTTGTCACAGTCATTTGTGCAGTGTGTGATCTAGTGTCATCGTGCAATAAGATAGGAGTCGATCTATTGACCAATTTAGCTGTTTTTCCTTATTCTTTGCATCATTTTTGAATCAAATTAGTTGCATTATAATTCTGCTCTGATCGATGAACCAGATTTCATTAAATCATAATGGATCACACTTGCGCTAGATCTTCAAACAGTTTGTTTTGATGAATATTACATTCTAGGGAAAGGTCGAAAAAGTAGCTCAAAGAGTTCAAGTACTTATCTCAAACAAATATTCTTTCCTTGATAATGGCGATAAGTCGAAATTAGTTGGAAAATAAAAAAGTGAAATAAACCAAGTGCCTTTAATTTCAAATTTAATATTAGTTAAAATATTTCATCAAATCATCAATGAGAACCAAATTAAAGTAATTCTTTAGATGGTTACTTTGAAGAGACAAGATGTGCAACTTTCTAACAAAAAAAACGGCAAAATATTAATTCAATGTCAAGCAATAAGCTGTTAAATTTGACAATATTGTTAACTACAAATTTGACCCTTGCCAACCTTATACTTTATTGAATAAAATAAAATGAATTAATAATAATAGTTTATTTAACGGATAATTCCTCTTATTTAATAAATTAATAACTAATATTAATTAATATTAATAAAAGTATAAAATAAATAAAGCTTGTTGCTTATGATATTTAAATATCAAATCCTTTAGATATTTAAATATCATACGCAACAAGCGTTATTCATTTTTTACTGTTATTAACATCAATAATTATGAAATCAGCCGTTTATAACAAGCGCATCTTCTATATGGGCAAAAAATACGAATTTATAGACATTATATTAAAACCACGCAATATTAAATATTTCTAACAAACATTTCACGCACAGGCAGTAAACACTTTTACGAGATTCAAATAGGCACCGTGTTTACGATTCCCCGCATAATTTCGCATTTTTTCCCTCCGAGTTATAAAATTCCGCGCAATAGAATATCGCCAGAAGTTTGGAAATCGTAAAGTGCAAATCGCCTCGTGGGGGCCGGATTTTTCTTCTGATGAATAAAATATTAGGTATGGAAATGATCGGGATTTTATTAAAATTAATGTTGTGGCGTTGTAGATATATTTCTTGTGGATCAAATTCTATCCCGCGGCGACATTTTTGAATTACTAAATCAAATTTTATTCTATGGCGAGGGAGGTAAATAGAATTTTCCGCCGGGTAAAATCAGTGCAAATGAAATCACGTACAATGCGGTTTGCTGGAGTGGATTTTCTATGTATGGCGCATTTCGTGTACCTGGATTATATTTGAATTTCATGAAAGGGGTAAGATTTCTTAAAATAGGAACACTCTTTTTCTTTATTCCTCAAGTAGGAACAAAGACACATTTTTGATCCTCAATGATTCTATTTCATTGTACATTGTGTATTATTAAAAAAGCCGTTTTAGTTTCATTTACTATAGAACTATACTAACTATAGAAATTGAGGTACAATTTCAATTAATTAAATATAAAGTGGAAAAGAAACATCTTTGATTTTTAACTTAAAAACAGTAAGAGTTATGTAGACATATAACCCATATGAAAGGATAGGCAATTGGACAGGGAACCAAAAATAATAATATTTGTTTAATTAATTTCTTACTTAATCCGTGGTGAAACATTTTTGAATTAATTCAGGATGATTTAATTGAAATTAGAACACTTGGTTTATTTCACTTAAGTTAAATAAGTGAAACAAATCAAGTGCTTTAATTTCAATTAAATCATCCTGAATTAATAATTATTTTGTTACGAAATCGGCTTTAATGAGACTCGGCTGAAAGACCACTGGTCGATAGCCAGTTTCAGAGTTGGAATTATACTGTGAACGTTAGTGTATTGTTAAATATTGTATTGTAACTGTATATTCCAATCTCAGAAATAAAGATGTTTATGTATGAGACTCGGAAATAAGTAACACAATGTTTATTTATTTACGTTCTAGAGTGATATTTCCAGTTTCTTGTTTCACTTTCGTTACAATATGTAGATTATTCCATCTAGAATAACAAAGTTGGTAGCCATTTCAGGTACAACCGTAACTGAAATAAAGTCGAAATATTTTCCATGAGGAGATCGCATTCAACCATGCAATGTATATATATATTTTTTTTTTTTTTCAAAATGTTCTGTCAGGAACCCCGTAAACTTTTAATAGACATTTTCGTGGCCTACCCTGCATATTTGTATTATTTACCTATAATTAATTATGCCGCTGGAAAATGTGAAATGCCAAAATATACTTGGTTTGTTTAAAAACTAGTTAGAGAAAATACACGCATTTTGGGGAATAATTAGGCTGTATTATAATTCAATAACACAAGAAATATTTATTCATACGAATGGATCAGCAAAGCTTACCCATTAAAGATTTTTTAGTACTAATAGAAGCGGAAAAAAAAAACGAAAAAAAAGGAGGAATACCTAAAGGCCACTTCCTTTAGATATTCCTCCTTTTTGTGAAGAAAGAGGCGTATACATTTATTTGTTATACATTTAAAGAAGTGTTGTTACTTTTAGAGTTAATAATTGCAATCGTAATGGCTAAACCCTGCAATATTTAAAATAAAATTTCACAAATTAAATAATTTAATTTATTTAAATAACTGTGACCAAGAAAATGAATACTCTTTTCTATTTATATATTATATCTCAGAATAAGTTGTTATTGGCTTTCGACTAGATTAGAACATTGTTTTGATCTAATCTATCCCAAAAATGGTGGAGCCGTCAAGAAAAGTGTAGAATACAACAGATGAATGGCAATAGTTGAAGTTTTCCAGACTAGATGTTCATCAAGTTGATTATCTAGGTGGCCAAAATCAACAGTCTATAATGTTGCTGATGGTCTTCAGAGGAATGTGAGAAAGGTTCTGCAATGCAGTTAAAAGATAGTAATTCTGGGGAAATGTCTTTACAGAAACGTGAGGAAGGATCTGCAATTCTGTTAGGAGGAAGCCATTCTAGGGAAAAGTCGACAAGGTAGCTCAAATAGTTCAATTACTTATCTCAAAAAGAGTCAGATCGCTCGTTAACAAATTCTTTTTAATTGCCTTTGTAAATCAAGAAAATTCATGTCATGAGAAGACTGTGACTACAGGGAGATTAAATTGATTGAGTGAGTTATGCGAAGATCAAATGTAATTGATAAAAAGCACTAATATTCTTTCTCCGCACTTTTAAAAAACTAATATCCTTTCTTCAAACTTTTAAAAAAGTGTGAAGAAAGGATATTAGTGTTTTTTTTTATCAATTACAGGGAGATTATTAGATAACGCATCTGCTCACACAAGCTATTTGTCTCAAAATTGGCTGTAGGATACCATGAAGATTTTTTTGAAGTAGTGAATTCTGGTTTGCTATAATTAAGATTTAAATCTAACGTACGTGGAGCGTTATTGAAAAAGTAAAGATTCAATGCCTAGAGTGGTATTAGCCCAAGAAGTAATTGTTTTAATGAAATTATTTATGGTGATTTCAATATAATTCACTCAGATATTACAAATTTCAACAATTGGTGTACAAGAATCGGCTTATCCTCATTATTAACAAATGTTACACAATGTCTATCACCAGGCGTAGAGAGAAGATTAACTTTACATATAATATTAAATGACATAATCATCAAGGATCAGCTGACCTCACAGGGGTTCAGTCATAACTCGTTCCCCGACCCCTTGCGACAATCGTGGATGAACACCGTCGCTGAGCTGGCAACTGATCGCCAACGACGAAAAGAGATTGTGCGTGGAATACTCATGGCTAGGGCGCTCGAGACACGCGCTAGACATTCGATTAAATAAATAAATAATAACAATCAATTAAAAGTCGATACTATAAAAGATTTAGGAGTAACTTTTGACAACAAACTCTCGTGCAATGACCATATCCTTAATATTAGATGAAAGGCTTTACAAATATGGGGTTATGTTTGAAGGATATGTAAAGACCTCGATTCAGTTTGTTTAAAGACAATATATTGCGCACTCGTATGATGACATCTGAAATACGCTTCTACTAGTAGAAATCCATATACGATAATAATCTTCTTGAACATGTTCAAATTTCTTAGATGTATGGAGTTTAAAAGTGGAATGCAACAGGCTTCAAGGAACTATTATCGTACATAATCAGCATAAAATCTCTGGAATACTGAAGACTTGTAGCAGGTTTATATTTTTTATATCT
Organism: Philonthus spinipes; assembly: GCA_963082785.1. Classification (NCBI taxonomy): domain Eukaryota; kingdom Metazoa; phylum Arthropoda; class Insecta; order Coleoptera; family Staphylinidae; genus Philonthus; species Philonthus spinipes. Next base: position 12,022,802 of record OY720306.1, read on the forward strand.
TGAAAATGGACTACTAGACTCACCTACACTCACCTCTTGCACCAGTGTAGGTGAGTCTAGTAGTCTAGTTTGATTTTATGCTCCAAGTCGACAAACTTCCAACTCTTCAAAATGGGAAAGTACATCAAGATTTTACAAGTCATTGTCATGGATAATGTATCATGCCAATACGTATTGCGAATGTACCTGGTTCGACATTTCTAAGGCTCGTACTCAGCATTCTAATCCAGTTTACGAAATATTCCTGCGTAGTTCGATTGCATTTGTAATTATTTTCTTGTATATTATTATTATTATATTAATAAACCCTTGATTAAACCTTCCTCGCACATCTGCGCTAAAACGTTAAACATTAACAATCCCCAAAACTCCATAACAAAGGCATCCAAATAAGTGTGCCGAAACATCGGAATCGTAATTATTCCCATCCCGAGAAGCGAAGCAATTTCCAGTTGTGTCTGGAGGCTTTTGTATATAAAGATCTCGGCCCTGATGAGACATGGCTGGCTGATATTTCATGTTTAAACAGATAGAGAAATGCAGAGCTCCGCCGGATTCGTTTCTGTTCTGCGCGGATGATGAACATCGCACGATTGCACTTTGATACACACCTGCGGGGTGTCGCGTCTCGCTTTTCGGATCACGTTTCGCGACCCGAGAAGAACTATTTACGACGGGAAATCGGTGAATTGCACTAACAACAGTTACATAGTTAACGAATGTTGTAATTATGAGAATTAATTTATCCTAATTTTTCTCATTGCTTTAACAAATAATTTTACCTGAAAACTCAAATATATTTATTAAGTAAACTAAATCTATGCACATACGTGTTTCATATGAGCAACATAAACTAAAACCACTATAACTGACAGCTAGTTAAATGGAAAGCAAACAATAGGCTCGGCTATTGATTATACGAGTCATTAAAATACAGCGGCCATTATGAATTTATGAGAGTGATTCGTAATGTGTGTTTTGTTAAACAGTTCTACCCCCACACTATCCACACCTTAAAAAATGGACTATTTAGATACAAACAAATGAAAATAATAAATAGACACATTCGAAAGACACTATGATTTATCACAAGAAAAGAGTAGCTAAATAATTAAAATAATTAATTAATTATTTACAACCTCGACAGCCAATACGGGTAAAACAGGATAAGATTAAGAAAGAAAAAAAAAATTCAAATCATTTTTATTTAATTCACTATGATTTATTTTTCCCCAACCATAAATAACTTTATAATGAAATTAAACAAGGAACATTTTCAGTAAGGGTTCAATCCCTTTTCCTCAACTGCAAAAATTACTTACACTGTTAGTTTTTGACAAACATCTATTCAAATAACTACTTCCCGAGCATATACCATGATGTACATTGGATTCAACAATAAATATTTGTTTGTTGCATACCAATGCATTGCAACTTACAGTGTAAATATTTTTTGCAGTTTGAAAAATGGACTCATCGAATTTTACTAATCATTGCCAGAAAACTTTCCTGGTTTTATACATTGTAATTTAAATAACTGCAAATGTGTGAAACATCTCTGTTTTATTTTATGAATATTTTTTTATCACACATTAATATTCTAAAAATAATCTCTGAAAAACTTTCTTGGTTTTATACATTGTAATTCAGTAACTGAACCTCGACACCCAATTCGGATAAAAGAGGATAAGATTAAGAAAGAAAGAATTAAGTAACTGCAAATGTGTGAAATATCTCTGTTTTATTTTATAAATAATTATTTATCACACATTTATATTCTAAATATAATCTTTGAATAAATACGTTTTTTACCACAATTATTTAATAATATTTAATTATTTAATAATAATTGTAGTAAAAAACACAGTAAGTGTTTAATTCAGTGATTACATTTATTTCACTTTCCATGAATAATTAAAAAAAAACCTTTATTAGCATTATCACATATACATAACCAATATCATCTCAATTCATCACATTTTCTACCTTCACTCTTCTCTTCTTCTCTTTTTCTCTCACCCCAGCTTCACTTGCCATACAGCTACTCCTCTAGCACCCCTTCATATGCATTCTCTAAATGGTCCTAAGTATCTCTTTTATTCTCACACAGAACATATCTCCTGTACTTTTCATTCATCCAGACCTTTCTTCTCCTCTCACCCACAATTAGCTCTTGCCAGGATCACCTTCTGATTACTGAAATTTTTAGCCGTAAGGTACCCTTGCCAAACCTCGAACACCTGCCATCTCACATACAAAGGATTATACGAACTTCCTTCAATCGCTCTTTGTCTCTCTTGTATTTCTACTTCCTCCTACTTCACTCTTATCTACACTGCTACAGCCATGCTATAACCTCCTCTCATCTTCCTAGCAATTTATAATTTCCTTCCTTCTAATTGAAGGTGTTTGGTTTGGAATGAAAGAATTTTTCGAAAGCCTCACTATCTTGCTCTTCAGAATTGAAGGTTTTTTCATTCAAAAAGTTTTGAAAGGAAAAAGAAAGAGGTGGTAGTCTGTGGAGATAAGAAAATCAAATTGGTTATGGCAAGACAATCCATCTAAGGTCAAGAATTTTTCTGGAGTCACTCCTGTTGAATCCGATCGTGCATTGCGAGATTGCAGTCCGCTTTCCATTAAATTTCTCTTGCAAAATTTGCAGCAGCTGGACGTATCCATCCGCAGTAATCATTCAATTTGATTTCAAAAGCTCGTGATCAATCAGTCATGCTTCAACAAATCTACTTTACACACTGTAACATCTTTTTGACATGGATGATTAATTTCAGATCTTGTACATTTTTGTCCTTATGAAAGAAAGTCACTGCCTTTTGCCGACAATATTTTCATATTTAACCCATTTTTCAACACCTGTTATAATACTATAATCTTCTTTATGTTGGTTTATTTAAATAAAAATGGTTATCCTTCCTCCTGTTTAAAAAAGGCTTGATATATTAAATAAAAATGATTTGAAAATAATTAATAAATTATTTCCACATTTATTTTCAAATCATATTTATTTAATTTATTTAAATAACTGTGACCAAGTGAATAAATACTATTTTCTATTTAAGGCTTGATATATCAGACTTGTGGCAAATGACATGCAATCTTTATTTTGTTTCCTGAGATTGTCAAGTATCCATACTCCTAACTCGCTCACTCTCCTTAATTTCTCCAGATAGCGTTTAACTGTTGATTTAGAAATCAAGAGTTAAACGCCATCTGGCAGAATTAATTTAAAAATTATTTTATACTTCTTGTTAATTAGTGTGGATTTTGCTTCAATGTTCCAAAAGCAGAACATGTCAAGTATGCATTTTTTTTACTTTACATTTTGAAGGTTAAGAAAATAGTTGAATGCAATATTAAACAATTAACAGAAGACTAATTGAATCTTCATTAATATGGTAAAACAATCGAGTTTTGTTTGTTTCGGGAACTCAAAGTACCTAACTGCATAGGAAGTTACTCATGAATCAACATCATTTGATTTGTGTTCTTCTAGTAAGGAAACAACACCAAATAACTTTGAAGGAGTATTACGGAAGTAAGACGTTCTTTATTTAAGGAAGAGTTAAAAAAATTTTAATTATATATATATATATATATATAAATATTTAAATTTTTATTGGCCACCACCACTTTTCTGACATTTTCTTATCAAATTTTTTTAAAAAATAATAGGAAGTCAAATTTAATATTCATTAATTTTAGGTAGTAATAAAAAACCGTTTGGCTTATGGGAAAGATTTCGCCAAATAGCAATAGCGCCAAACTATTAAAATCTGAAATTATTTATATAGAAAAAGTGAATTTTCGTAAAAACTCCGAAACCAGCCAAATTAAGCTAAATAAGCTGTGAGAATTTTTGGCCACATCAAAGAAATAGATTATGGCCAATTCACTTGCAGAGTGGGGCTTCAAGAGTTGGGAGAACATTTTGCTCAAACTTAGGATCATTTTCTGACAGGTACAGTCGAAATAGAGAAATGTATTGGGGAAAATGTGGCTGCATTCTTTAAGTAACAAATTCCAAAAATTTCATCTTCATAATTGCGCGTAGGTTTAGTAATTTCGGTCAAAATGCAGATGAGTTAAAAACGTCCCATAAGCGGGTCAAACGATCCCATCACGAGCAATTGACTGGCCCGATATAACTGAACATGATTATTTTTCTGTAAACTAACAATCTTTCTTTCTAAAAAAATGACCATAATTTTAAATTATCATTGTGTACGGAAAATAGTGCAGTTCGGTGAAAATCCAAAAATTTCCAAATTACTACATAAATGAAGCTGAAGACTTGAAGCATTGTTTTTAATTACATTTTTTAAGAAAAAAAATTAACGAAATTTGAAATTATGATTATGTATTGAATAAAGTGCAATTTTGGCGAAAATCTGTAGATTTACAAATTACTTCATATTATACCAAAACGAAACTAAAGAATGAAGAAGAAGAACAATTTATTATCAGTTTTTTTTTTAATAAAAATAGCAGTTTTCCTCTGCCTCTTTTAATTGTTTATGAACTAATAATATATAGAAAATATAATAAATTAAAAAAATATACAAAAAATTGTTTGTTATTTTTTCTATGTTTATAGTAGTAATTTTTCTTTAAATAATGGGGTCTCCCGTAAATAAATATTATTATTAAAATCTTTATTTCTGAGAGTTTATTTAAATTAAATCACAATATTTATATCATTACGATCATTTAAAACTCGTTAAACCACAGAAAATAGCTATCGATCGTCGGTCTTTTTGCCTGTGAACTAAGATATATTCGTCCAACAGCACTTTGATTTTTTCTAGAGATGGGCAAAGTCGATCTTTGTGATCATTTTTGCCAGTGCAAAATGAAGTATATGATATTTTTAATGTTATTTATAATATTAAAATTGGGACGTGTCACCTGTTTATTAGAAAACTCCAATTTATTATTATTTATTAACTTTAGCGATTTAAAATTGGTTATTCAGAATAACTCGAGTATTCACTCGATTTTGCCCAAAAATCATTTTTCCGACGTACATTAAGGTAAGTGGTACAAAAAAAGCTAATAGCGTTTTCATTATCTAAACATTTAAAGAATTATAATGTAAATTTAAAACGCGACGATATTTTTTTATCTAAATTGAGTAATTTTATAAATTACACAACAATATAAATGTAAAATAAATAATGCAAACAAGCCATCGTTTTGTTCACCTGCTGTTCCGGGCAGATATTAAAATCGTGTTAACGCAGCGTGCAGTCTTCGCGTGCTCTACGAATATCAGAGATTAATAACTGCACTTAAACTAAAAGCATTAATAAATTAGCATCGAAAAAGTTAAAGGCCAATAAATGCGATGACATTTTTACTGTCTGTCGGCATTTACATAGAATTAATAAATAAATTACCCGCGTTTCGCTAGTAATCGATAGCTATTAAATATTAAAGCGCGGAAAATGTTAGCTCCGGGTGGGAGGGATTATTGGCTTTTAGAGGATGATAATGGCCAGGGAAATTATCGAGATTTTGAAATTAGAATTTTTGTTGATGGTTTTTATTGTAATTTGTGTGTATAAACATCTTTATTATGGACGTATTTACATTAATGAAATAAATTAAAATCGATAAAATTATACTAATAATTACACGTGGATTTTTTAATGAATACTGCAACAGAGGCCGGATTCCAAATGAGTCTACAACTAAAAACAAAGTTGAAACGATAACGACCCACTATTGATAAAGAAAAAACTCCGATTTGCAGTCGCAATAGAATCTCATTCGGAATCCCCTAGCAGATTTTATTAAAGGAATATTGGAATATTCTATATATTGAATATTTGGAATATTTATTTGTAGTTACACCAAAGTATTCCAAAATATTCGGCTTGTATTTTTAGTCAACTAGTTTCCCTTTTTACGGCATTATCAGGCTAACTCAAAAAAAAAATGCAAGTCGAATAAGTGAAATAAATCAATTGTTCTTATTTACCTAAATAAACCTAAATACAGATTCACACTAAAATGTCATTAAATGTAAATTAAGTTGCATACAGCACTTTTTATTATATGGTACCATAGAGATAAAGAATAAGAGGGCCAGATCCATATATTTGGCGGGAAACGTGCGCAACGCCATGTAGTGCTTAAGTGGATAAATATTTCCTAAATTTCAAACCTTTATAAGCTTTTTGAGGTCGATTAACAAATAGCGGGATTTTAAAATAGTTTTGTATTATTATATTTAATTCGCTATTATTACAAAAACAGAAGTAATCACAAAAAATATATTTATATGAGAGTTGTATAAACTTTAATTATTATGATTTTTGTACAGCATTGCTCATAAAAGAAGGTTTTTTGAATCAAAAATATTTCACACAAACAAAACTAATTCAATATTAATTATTATTAATAATTAATTCAAGTGCTTCAATATTTCTTTGATAAGTTTCTCGGTTTTTACTTGAATAATCTAAGAATCATAAAGTATTTCCCAATTATATGGTACAAAATTTAACACTTGGTACAATTATTTAAACAAGTAAAACAAATCTACGTGTTTTAATATTTTTAAGACAATTTCATGTTAAATATTTTACCAAGAGATAAATGAGAATAAAGCATCCAATTATTGATAATTTATTAAATTAAATTATTGTTCCTTTTTAAATTATATTTATATCTATATTGTATATCTATAATGTAGAAAATTTTAATGTATAACATTGAGTTATAATTTAAATTTAATTAAATATAAAGATGATAACAGGTTAGCGCTTTGTATCGTCCTCTGGCCCATCACGAATGTCTGCATAAATTGAATATAGGTGAATTTGAAGCTTGGGTTTAAATCCTATCAGAGATGTTTCTTTTCCTCTTTATATTTAATTCAATTTAATTTTTACCTCAATATTGAACATTTCTACAATTCATAGATATTGATAATTTGTTTGTTTGTTCAACACAATATCGAGCGTATAACAAAAATCGACGACGAAGTCTCGAGTCATGTCTGTACTAAGATCACATGCGTGAAATGCTGATTGTGATTAAACAGTGACAACTGACTTGTGCATCATGACAACCAGTACTTTACGCATGCGCGTGTAATTTTAGTTCTGTAATGTCATCATATATCATTATCAATAATTACACGAAGTATAGGAATGTTGTACCATTGAGTGAGCAATATTTTTATTTTCTTCTCTGTCGTTGTACGATACAATAAGAAAATACTTTATAATCATAAGTTTCATCAAGTGAGAAGTAAGAAAATAATAATAATAATAAATGTCTTTTTATTCAATAATAAATGACAAAATATACACAACACTTAATTTACAATTTTATCATTATTTAATCCAATTAAATGATCCAAGAAATATATATATAAAGATGTATTTCGAAACTACAGATTCACATATTTCTTGTATATTTTTTCACCTATGACTTGGTGATTTGTAAATTATCAGAGAATTTTTGTATAACGAAGTTGAAACTATTTAAAGAAATCGATTTCTAAAATATTGTAATGCGAGGAATATTTCACAAACAAACCCCGACGAAATCACTCCTCACTAATTCCCCTCCCCCAAGTAAATAAAATAAACATTGATATCCACTCGCGACGAATCAATTTGTATGCAAATGCGTGTATTATTCCGAAGCGCTCGTTTCCTCTCTCGAGCCTAGCAATACGTAAAGGACGAAGAAATGAATAGACGCTCGGCGAAATGAAATAATATTTTTCTTAGCCATTTTAGGTCCTTGCGCGCGTAATGAGGACAATAACGGCACCGACTCCATCGAAGAAAAAAAAAAACCTTCCATGACAATGGCGATGAAATGCAGCTACTCCTCATTAAGAAAATATTTATATGGAAAAAGGAGATGTGCAGTCATGGAGTAGGTACACTTTTGCTGAGTAATGAGGAAAGGAAATGCTCGCCACAATCGAATACAACACACACTCGAAAAAAAAAAAGGAGGATAAAATTTATTATAGGATAATGTGCCTGTTTAAATTCCTTACGGAATTTAGTAATACACTTTTTGTACCTTTAGGAATTAATAATCCGAGCTATTCGATACTTGAAATGTTAAGATGTTAAATTTAACATTTCAAGAATGTAATAGTTCGGATTATTAATTCCTAAATACGTTATTTTTTATCATCACAGAATAAGCATATTTTGTAATAGATATACAAGGTGTACATAAAATGAGTGAAAACCTTCAGGTAACTTAATTCATTAATTAATTTTTAAAAGAAAATCCAAATAAAAAAATGTTGTATGGTTCTTGATTGAGGCTCACGAGGTCTTCGGAATTTTAAATATGTGACTATAAATTAGTATTGTTTTTTAAATATTTTGTAAAAAATCAATAGCATTAACAATCAATTAGACACGTGTATAATTCCATTGATGTAAATGATTAATAAATCGGATATTTTTACAATTTTATAACTTCATCAGAAGCATTCTTTTAATGAAAATAGATCTGGCAACGCGCACGCTCGTTTGTAAAAGAAAAGGTGTATGCAACACCTCCAGCGGATGATGTAGCAGTTATAAACAGGATAAATGCACACTTGTTTGATCCAGCGTTGCCAAATGTATAGTTTTTTAAGTGGCCCGTGAGGCTTAAGGAAGGACCGTGTGACTTATTTTCGTTAATATTTTTTTTTCTAAAAATTAGTCAAAGAGTCACGCTACCTAAAGCTTTTCACTCATTTTGTGTACACCTTGTATACTTATAGAATTTGAAGTGATTTAATAACGAGCGGATATGTTATTAATACACGTTAAACTTAACACATTTCATGTATGAAATAGCCCCGAATAACTTCTTTTTAGAATCAGTGAAGGGATGTTTTATCCCAAGACACACTTTATACACTATTTTGTCGCCATAGACCTGCAAACACTTCAAAACAAACGGTATATTCGAGCTTACGCGTGTCCTCGGATATCATTAAAAATTTTTATCAAAGGTCAGCTTCTTTCAAGGTTTGTAGCCTAGCATCAGCCCCAGATAGGCCGCATTTATGCTTCACTATAAACGCGGCCTATCTCGGGGAACCTAGTGGTTTCATTTAAACTGGATCAATTTTTTTATAGCATTTACCATTGCAATTAACATTAAATATAAATCTATTCTAACGTATATATAACATCTTGACATTACATATGTTATAATTTTACAAATTGGCTATCGACCAGAGGTCTTTCCGCCTGTCTTTGTCTAATTCTTGTCGTTGTCTTGACGAGTAAGTCATCATGGTCTCTAACGTTATTTTCGAAGTCTGCATTGTTTCATGAAATTAAGTGAAATATCGTAACGGTATGGAATTTATATTTTGGGGCGATATGGTGGTTACGAGGTATGCAAAGGTGTTTAATTATGTGTGTTATTTCATCTATTCTAGTTGTCGTTGTAGTTGTATGTGTTTATGTGAATCGCACTCCAGGTGTGGAAAGTTTGTTGGGTTCCTACCAAAACAATAAGACATTTACTTCGTGAAGAACAATAATGAAATATCCTCCCAAAATTCGTAAAAAATCACGTTTAAAGTAACTCATGAGGAAGTTCTTAACATTCTACAGTGGGTTTAATAAATACGTGGTGTGAAAAACATCTCTGACGCTGTTTTGGCTATTTATTTTAGGAACTAATTCACTACTCATTATGTCCTTAACTTTTTGATCATTATTTATTTATAACAATTTCTATTTAAACTACGAAGGTGACTATTTATGTATAATAAAAATAAACAAATGAATTTGATGAAAAATTTTCTTTTTCAAAATAATCGCCTTTAATATCTATACACTTTTGGATGCGATTGAACCACCCTTAAAAGCATTTCGTCCGGTCAGAAGATGGTAGCTCTAAAACAAGCATTTTGAACGACTCAATCGCTTCTGCGATGGAAATCGTTGTTCATGCAGTTTATCTTTAATTACTGGGAACAAGAAGAAGTCATTGGATGCCAAGTCGAAGCTGAAAGGCGGATGACCCATCGATATTTTGTGTGTCCAAATACTCGTTTGTTGCATGTGATGTGTGTGAGCTTGCATTGTCAAAATGATTCATCGTTTCGGATTTATTTCTCCCAATTTACCGAAAACTTCAGGCAAAGAAATGGTCGTATACCACGCTGAATTAATCTTTTGATTTTCGAGAGCCACAGTTGCTACAGGACCGGTTTTCGTGAAGAAAAACGACAACATTTGCTTCATAACGCTTTTAGAACAAACAACTGTTATAGGCTTTGGTTCACATTGAAACACCCAAACTGCCGACAGGCCTTTTCTTTCTGGCTCATACGAATAAATCCACGACTGGTCACCTGTGGCCATGTTGTATACCGCTTTGGATGCATCACTGTTGTATTTTGAAATCATTTTACGGCACCAATCGTCACGAGCATTTTTTAGCGTCTGTCAACAAACGTGGAATCCAACGCGCACAGAGCTTTCCGAAACAGCCAAACTGCCGACAGGCCTTTTCTTTCAGGCTCATACGAATAAATCCACGACTTGTCACCTGTGACTATGTTGTATACCGCACAAATGTTTGTCAAACTAATGCCTTAACATCTCTCGATTTCCTGATATGTCACATGACGATCTTCTTCAGTTAGTTTTCGCACAGCATTGATATTTTTCATCACAACAACCGATTTTGGATGACCTTCTTTAGCTTCGACAGTGAGCGAACTACGTCCATGTTTGAAATCTGAAAACCAGCGATATACAGTGGCTGTTGATGGTGCTTCATCGCAAAAAGTTGAATTTAATTGATTGATGCATTGTTCTTGAGTTGGACCACGTCAAAAGTCATAATACATCATAGCTTGAAATTTTTCACGGGTTAATTCCATATTTGGCCGAGATGAAATTTTCAACTTACTGTAAACAACATAAGTTGTATTCACACGTCAAAATGTTCTGAGTACGTATAACCTCAAAAATGTCAAGCTTTACGATGGCAATGTCAGACTTCACCTGACAATATCAGTTTTGAAAATTCTCAATACATAAATATTAGTTCTCATATTTCACGCCTCGCTTTCTGGTCATAGGAGTTTCCCTTCGTGGCTAAATTTTTATTATCCAAAACTATAGTAGGATTTTATTTCATTGAATATAGCCTTATGCTTGTTTTCTTTGTAATAAGACTTTAACCCATTAATGGCCATGGCATTTTTTTTTTTTTTCAAATAAAGGAAAAACTGTTTAAATACCATCTGAAGCTGTAAAAATATTTAATAAAAACCTAACTATTCAGGTTTAAAATATACACAGTGATATAAATAAATATAAATTATTGTAAATAACAACGTGTTTTTATTATATACTATAATTTATATCGCGCGTTAATGGGTTAAATAAAAAATCAATTTTATAAAATCCATTTCAAGACATTGCAAACATATTTTCAACTGAGATGCAAATAATCTGTGAAATATCATAAATGTCATAATCTAATTATATGGCTATATCAATGAAATAAAAACACATGTCTAAGAATTGCACACATATGTTCAAGCAATTTATTTCTTTAATAATCAACTGCCATAAACGGTACAAATGAGAGAGGCACTGGAATTATTTGAAATTACTTCAATACATCGACATGGGTTCTGATATAACCATATACGCCCCTTGTATATTATGGTTTTATGGTTTCTTACGTTTCTGGCTGTCGCTATCTCTTATAAACATCATGCAGTATTCTACACGTCTGAATATTCTAGAAACGACCAGACGATTAAATTCTCTTGATTTTAATTTTGGCTATGTTACATAGCTATGTCCCATCATATTCTAAATTTTTCTTTATGAAATATGTGAAATATCGCAAAAACATTTTGTTTAGTATTTTAAAGAATCAAATTCAATTCACCATTGAAATTATAAAAATAACAGTTTATACTTCTTAATTCACAAAAACGCTTAACAACAAGGTAATATATAAAATATATAGAAAAGAGACTTTTACGGATGCCATGTCAATTCTCACATATATACACTTAGATGAAAAAAAAAGCGGGGTGTTTTCTTAGTACTTCAAATAAATCTTATGGTGTTTTACAATGAAAGAGACTATCAAAAAGTAAAAAAAAAACAATGGTACTTATCAGTTTATTTAATGAACAATGAACATAATGAAGTTGAGATACAACCAAACCCGACACCTTATGGTAAAAGGGAATTGATTGATTGATAGTTAATGAGAGAATAAAAACTTTAAAGGTGTGCGTTCTTCACTGCCTATTGCTCATTCGACATTATGAAAAGAGGATCTAGATGGCTACTGACTTGATTGTTTTTTTTTTTTTAGATTAACTGTCATTCTCAAGGCAGATGGCTGTATAAATTGAATATAAGTGGAATTGAAGCACTGAATGGAGATTAGATATCACAGGTCTCTGTGGGTTAGTTGGTAATGCACTCGACTGGAAATCGGGGGACATGGGTTCAAATCCCATCAAAGATGTTTCTTTTCCACTTATATTTAATTAATTTAAATTATACCTGAATGTTGTACATTGAAATTTCTACAATTCATAGATATAAATATAATTTAAAAGGAATATCAATTTAACTTAATTTAAGCAGATTGATGGGTTAATTATAGTTCTAAGTGCTGAAGATATAAGCAGAAGCTGTTGCTCTTGTAGCAGATGGTAAGTGTCCAAATTCCTTCATCCCAGTTTTGTTACCGTTTAACTTAATGGAGCCTAGAAACCAACTCCGTGAACTTTGTGCTACAGCTGTGACTGTGTGGACATTTCGTCGAATGTTGCAAGAAGCTGGTGTCTGGACCAAAATTAATCCCGTCACCGATTAATCAGACTTCAATTCGCAAACAGTTGAATTGGACATTAGCACAGTGGAGGACTATACTGTTTACTGAAGAGTCTGGATTCTACCTACATTTGCCAGATGGAAGAGAGTAAGTATGGAGACGAACGGGACGACAATTTGCGTAGTGCCCCTTTAAGTCCCAGCTTAGCCATGATGGATGGACGTTCCCTGATGGTATGAGCAGGAATATCAATGGATTCCTGAATTGGTTGTCAATGATTAAGAATACCTGACTGCACAGAGATATATTGAGGAGGTTTTGGAAATGTACGTAGTCCCATTTGCTTCATCTATCGGCGATGGCTTTATTCTGATGCAGAATAACGCAAGACCGCATTCTGCTAAGTGCGTCACATAATACTTAAATGCAGTTGAAATAAGAAAATTCAACTAGCCTACATGTATCCCAGATGTAAATCCTATAAAACATGTTTGAGGCATGCTAGGCAGGTATGTTAGACGTCGTGCAGTTGCACCAAACGCAATAAACGAGCTTCGTGTGGCACTTCAGGAAGAATGGCAGTATTCTTCCAGAAAATGATATTCGTGAGCTCATTAGCGGGATGTACCGTCGTATACAGACAATTTTTAGGACTCGATGAAGCAATACGAAGTATTTAAATTTTATTCAACTAAAATTTTCATTATTAATCTCTATTGAGTTTATTTTACAGAAATACATTTTCTTTCATGTATACATACACATAGTTTTATTAATGTTCATTAAATAAGCTAATAAGTACGATATGTTGTCTTTTGTCTTATGATAGCCTATTTTATTGTAAAACACTAAACGTTTTACTCGTAATACTGAAAAAAATATTATACTTCCTGTTTTATTTTTTGCAATAAATTACCCAATGACCCATTTTTGCATCCGAGTGTAGAATTTTAAACATTTCACTTAGCATAGAAAATGACAATATTGAACGCCACAAAGGCAATGGCATTTAATAATATTTGATTAAATCGTTATTGATAAAGTCTTTCATAACGAACATTTAAAATATGTTCCGTTATATTATAAATTTTCGTTAGCTACGTAACACCGCCAATATTAAAGTCTTGCTTATAGAAACGTCTCATCGTTTCAAAAATATTTATTAGTGAATGTAAACAGGATAGTTTGATTTTTAATCAAGCACATCGATCCGTTAATTCAATTTCAATCCACGTAGATATCCCAACATTAATGAAATTCCCAATTCTTCCTCGAACAACCGCAAAAATGATTTACCGCATTTCCCGAACGACATAATTTCGCGCCACGAACGCCGACGTGACTTGGATTATTTAATCCCCCAGCACAACAAACATCTCCCATCCACGACGCACGCCAATCCATAATAAATACTCCAAAGAAACAACCCACCTTGCATCTCGGTCCCTCCCGAATTCCACCTCATTAAAACTGCTGTGAAATATTCAAACGCCAAAGCCGGGTTTTATCGCTCTAATCATTCGTATTGGCGTAAGCTGAATTTTTCAGGCGGAATTTAGTGTTGGAATAAACGTAAGGTATTCGGAATGCAGGTGGATTTGATTACGGTTCGCGATTGTGGATATTTTTACGCGAGTACCTTTTAATTAATTTCGCTGAATCACTCCATTATTCATTCTTGCTCTCTTCATAAATACGGCATGAATTTATTATTAAGACATTTTCAGCTTGTAAAAAAATTTAATGCAGAAATTAACACACTTGTGTTTAATTTATTTTCATCTTACACTTACAAACAAGAAAACAAAACGTATTAATTTCATGTCTCAATTACACGTTTATGTATTACAAGAGGATTAAAAAATAAAATAATTAAATCTCGCGTCATTTCTTTATTTACTAAAATTTGTTTGTTTAATTAACAAGTATTCATAAGAATATTCTATGTAAAAAAATGCTACACATTCTTTGGTGGAAACAGCTGTTCTTTTACATTTTTTCAACCACTGTATTCATTAATTCTTTAATTTTATCGGCGTTAACTTGGTGGTACATTTTCAATATAGTATATAAAGAAAACAAAATTACTTTTTATACCACTTGGATTTTTTATTAATCGTAACTAGTTTCGATTACACGGTAATCATTTTCAAACAAAAGTAATTTTGTTTTCTTTATATACTGTATTCATTAATTTAATACACATAACACTTTTTGATTAGCTAAAGGGAATCCAACTTTAGATAAATTAATTTCAATTGGATATAAAATTAACTCGAGTTGCTTAATTCCTCTCTTAATATAATCAAGAAATAATGCTATTTATTCTAGTGGAGAAATTTCATAAAAATGTCCTGGAAACCAAAATAAATCATCTAAATTACAAAAAAACTATATTTGATATCATTGGATATTGTTGCATTACAGATAATACACACTTATGAATTTGAGAATACAGTTTACGAAATATATATTTAGTAAAATAAAATTATTTCGTGACACCCTTCCTTTCCATTTAATTATATTTTTATTTGTAGCGAAATAAATGCAAACACTGCACAAAAAATGTTTAACCAGTAGGAGAAAGGACAAGAATTACATCTAAACAATCTCTACAACCAATTTACAGAATATTGTGTTTTATTTACTCATATTTTTGTTACTTTCCCTATAACACACCCTTTTTTATTCTTCACGCAGCAAGTTAGTTCTGCTTAAAAAACGACCATCGATTAACTCGCTTTATTCTTTAAAAATTAAACATCTGTCTAATACAGCCAGGAAATAAGCCATAATTTACTTCAAAACCATTGTCCATCCGAGATAATTCATTCACTCGATATTTTTTTGGGCCGTTTTTATTTCCGCCTTAAAACCACTCCGACTGTGGGGAGATTTATTAACAACACCACCCTCGACTCAAAGAAATTAACTATAAATCTCCCGGCTTTATCACTGTCTGGATTAAATGAATTTATTTGTGTTAAACAAAAATTTAATTATATTATCTTCCACTCCAGTATGGAGAAAGGTATTTTAATAATAATAAAAATTAGTTTTGTAAATATTCTGGTTTACAAAAAATTTAATCGGTAATGTGTGTGATCATACAGTCCAGAGTTAGCAGTAAAAAAATAGTAGATTTCATAATTCAGGCATTCATAATTTTCGTCGAATTATCATGAGTTGGCGATAATCGGGGCTATTCCGTACAGAAAATGTTGTTTGGGTTGACTATATTATTTTTAGAAATAGTAGCCAATCACATCGTACTCAATGCTTTGATGCGTTCTTGAACAAATCGAACATAGGGAAATTTACATTGAGTACATTCTAGTATGTTCGGTGTTACATAAAACTCTCTGTATATTAATTAAACAGTTTCTTAGACTGTTATGATAAAAATTAACGTACACGTTAAACTTAACATTTCATTAACAGCTCCAAATATTGTAAAAAATCTCATCCGCAACAATTTTACCGCACAATTTGTTCATTAATAAATCTATTTTGGGATAAATAATCTAATTATAAAGAATATTTTATATTTATTTTTCCAATTACGAATTACATTGATTTTCTGGTCACAAAATGCATCAGCTGTAGACAGTCTTTTGAGTCAAGGAGACGTTCGGAGCCAGCTGAATTGAAAGGAGAAATATGTGATCAAATGTACGAATCGATAAAAATGGATACTGCAAGGGAGGAAAAGTCACTGGAAACACTTTGTAACAGTAAAACCAGAAAAAACTAGAAAAAAGAGGAGTCTATGAATTGAAATATGACGATTGCGACGCAATTTATATTGTATAAATTATATTTATTGTTCTAATCGCGAATTAAATTAATTTTATGGTCACAAAATGCATCATCTGTTGACAATCTTTTGGGTCGATGAAATGTTCGGAGACTGCCGTCTTAAAAAGAGAAATTTGAGATCAAAGTAACCAACAATAATATTCGCGAATCCGGGATTCATAAATCATAAATTGATTCAAGTATTAAGGTGCTACTATTAGTACGGCTATTATTGAGCTACGAAGCATAAAAATGTACTAATTTAATATTTTTTATTGCCAATTCAGGAAATTTAGGATTGATCAATCGGTACTTAATTTAAAAATCATTACCGTAGAATCGAAACCAATTTGAATAAAATAAATTGTTAAGTGGCGTAAAAAAGTTATTTAATATTTTTATATTAATATTACGTATCTCCAAGTCGCAAATATTCAAGAATAATAAAAATGTATTATTTCACTAAATTGAGTTTAAATGTTGCTAATCTACATAATTATTTGATATATAAGGATGTAGTTGATGCCGTTGTGTAAATTTGTGCAAGAACGGATGGATGGAATTGAATTTGCCGGTGTAGTTTGTGTGCATGCAAGGAATGGGAAATTGCGTCGAGATTGGGACTTTGAGTGCAATCGAGAAGTTAATTAGTGAAACCGATTAATGTATGAAGTTCTGTTTCAATTTAAATTACAAATAACGTTTATACAAACCGGTTAATTTAGTTATTGCTTCTAAGTTGTTACTCGTTACACATTGTTTGCTGTTTGAATAAAACTAATTTTGTCAATCTCATTAATTTAAAGAGAGTAATTTCTATATAGTCTGCCCCTCCCCATCCTCTCAACTTAATGATCTTTTAGATTTCACAATTTTGAAAAAAAAATTGATTGTAAAAATTTGAAGGTATAAGCAGGGAATTTCACACATACCCTTAAAAATCACTAACCCCGGGAAAGATTAGGCTAGGTTGCTCTTTGTATTGATGGATTTAGGTGTTATGTCATACCCCTCTCATAGAAGAAATGTCTGAATACTCTACTGATATTTTATTTATTTGCGGAATCTTCATTTTTTAATATATATTACATTTACAAAAAATAATTATAAATAAAATCCAAAATCTAATTGGGGCATTGAATCCCACAATGGTACAATAAAACCATATGAATATTAAGATAATTAGAAGATTTATTTTTGTTTGAAGTAATATTTGCTACTTCATGCAGTTTTAAAATAAATGTGATTCTTATTTTTTTGTGTGCTGTGGAAGGGGAAAATCCATTTACGGACGTTGTGTCGGACTCTTCCCAGATTTTGTCCGGGAAACTACCGACTAAAAAAAAAACCTCCCACTTTACCGACGTCGGCTGCCACGGTCATTTGCCGGTTTCTACATAATTATGATTCTTATTATTTCCAAGCCTATTAACAAACAGTTTGTTGTTTCCACCAATCCCCTCTCGTAGAATGAATATCCGAATACTATACAGAGTTATTAATTAGAAGATTTATTTTCATTTTCAGTAATATTTGCTGCTTCTCAGAGTTTTCAAAGGAATGTGGTTCTCACTATTTCCAATCCTATTAACAAACGTTTAGTATAATCGATACTTATTCTGCTACTTTCTTGATAGAATCAAATTTTTACATTGGGAGAAGTTTTGTCATTTCTATTAATTCCACCAATTTATTAATCAAAGTTTTGCTATCCTCAATAATTCTAATAACATGTCATTCAGAGCATTCTTATTTGTATCAGTTCTAGCTATTCTACAAGCTATTTTATTAATAATAGTTTCTACCTAGTTCCAGTATTTTTAACTCCGGGCAAAAGTATGATGAATTAGAAGCAATAACTAAATTATCTGATTCAGAATAAAATTGCTAGTAATTAAAATTGAAAAAGAATTGTTAAACATTAATCGGTTTTAATAATTAACTGCTCGATTTATAATCCTCTACGCAATCCATGAAACAAAAATCCATTCAGAAATTCAGATCGAAAATTACAGAAATATTATTATGTTTAGATGAGAAAGGCTTATTTCAGTTTGAATATATTGCTTTGGATTAAGGGGGATGAATTACATAAACAACAGATTACAACCTATTATATATATTAGTGTACCGGCTCGAAATTTTTCTACAGGAATGAAATGGAGTATGCATGGAAAAGCAGGGAGGTATGATATGATGGAGTGGGAAAGTGTATCAAATAAAATGTGGTAATCTTGTCTAGGTGTGGATAAATGTAAGTGGAGGATGGAAAATGTACATTGTTAGAAGCTATAGCAAATTAGTGGTTGGAGGATGGAGTGAATGTAACTAGGTGGACGAAAGAAAAGTTTAAGGAGGTAAAGAAACATGAGAAGCAGAGAGCGGATATTTAATTTTGTTAATTTCGAAATGTATATATAGTATTTTTAAAATAAAGAAGTAAAGAGGAGAATATAATATAAATATTACCATCAAGAAAATTTCACGTACTCTACAACAAATATCTTCGTTATTATAAGAGTCGTTGTAATCCGATGTATCAAAAATGGCAAGTATATAGAAGTCACTTAAGCACCCTAAATAAAGCTCCTCATTTAATGGAGGATTCCCAGGAATGATATAGATGTCATCTACACATTTTAAGAAAATGGGTACAAGATCATGATGCCTGCCTCGGGGGCAGTGTGCCCACACAAGTAAGGGGATCTCTGTTATGGAATACAGACAAGTTCCTAAGAAGTTTGGGAGTCAGTGGACCAGGACTAAGATCCACATGGCTCTGGGTTCTGGCTGCTCCCTCTTTCAAGCAGAAATCATGGCAATTTTATTATGTTCCAGATATGTCCTGACGAAGGGGCATAAAGGGACAAATACCAATATAGCTAGTGACAGCAAGACTGCACTTATGGCTCTTCAGAATCTGGCAACAGAGCTTGAGCCTAGTTCTGGAGTGCCATAACTCCCTGATGCAACTGGCAAAAAGCAATAGATTAAGCCTAATATGAGTGCCAGGGCATGAGGGTATAGAGGGCAATTAAATGGTCTAAAAAAAGTGTCTGAGCTGGTTCCAAACCCCTGAACCCTTCTTTCCCCTTGCCAAACAATTCCTAAAAGCAAGAATAAAGGATATTGAGGTTAGAGAGAAAGAACGCTACTGGGGAGAGTATAGAGGAGCTGAGACAGCAAAAATCCTCAAAGGATGGTCATAACCTACTACCAATAGAGATTTCTAGCTACTCAAAAGACATTAAAGTACTAACAAGAATTCTAACAGGACATGTCCCAGTAAAGAGCCACCTGAAAAACATGGAAATAGTCGCTGATGAAACATGTTGATTCTGTATTGTGGAAAGGTAGACCGTTATCCATCTTCTAACAGAATGCGAGTCTGTAGTTCGTGTAAGACAAAAGTTCTTTGGGGAACTACTTCCCCACTCTTGATGAACTAAAATATTTCAATATTAAAAACCTTCTAGGGTACTTCAAAAGAATAGGTATATCCTATGAGGTAACAAATTATTTTGCGTAAGGGGAAGCACAAAAGATCTTTAAGTCGAAGTGCCACTACAGCCCCACAAATCAAATAATAATGATATGGAAGGAAATTAATGTATCTGTGGAGCGGATGAGGTTTGTCCGACGAGAACAGAATAATGACGAGAATAAGGTATGGATCTGGAAAAAGAAGATGGAAGAAATGGATGAGTGAAAATAATGGCTTGCGTGTATTGTGATTTAACTGAAGTGATGCGTGGTGGCATTTGATTGAAGAGTGCAATACACTGAGCGAGGAATGGATATATGGAAGGACAGTAGATGAGTGGACGAAAGAGGATGGTGTTAACGTGAAGATATTGAAGGTAATGAATTCTGAAAGATAACTTAAACGATTATTTGAAAAAGAATATGAAAGTTCTATATACAATATTTTAAGAAATGGATAGATTTTATAAATTGGAATAATAGCGCAAAGCACCATCTTTTTTGTTCATATTAGTGTTTATTGACACAGTAAAACATTCGTTCAATCACCTTTCTCAAGCTACATGGCACACATTGATCTGATAAGGTTCGATAAACCGAAATGCGCATCATCAGCTATCCAAACTGGATGAATGTGGTTAAACAATTCATTTAATGAATAGATTTTAGTTAATTTGTTGTTATGTTTGAATATATTATTTTTTTATTATTATTTATGTACTGTAATATTATATTTAATAACTTTTGAGTATATTAATGTATTTTTTTATTATTTGTGCACTATAATTTAAAATTATTGTTACAACCGATAAAGTTATGTTAAAGCCAATAAAAGTGTTCTTTCATTATTTTTGTACTGTAATTAAAAACATTCGCGCATATGTCATTACAACCTTGCATGCGTAACCGTTTCTAGCGGTTCCACTACAACAACAAAAATTCGCTTTGAGTGAAACTAATGTTCAAAGTTTGCCGATAACGAATAACTGAAATGCATTGATACGCCCGATATTCGCGAGGCTTATCTAACTATAAATATTAAATTTCCGGCGGAACTTTTTAAAAGGCCAAAGTTTCGCAACAGCCGGGCGCTGTCATTAACAATAAATTCATCGCAAACACACGCAGAACCAATAACGATAAAGAGTTTTTTTTAATACGCAATTAAGTAAACAAAAATTTTGAGCGTGCATTCATAATGGAGTCAATATTAATAAGCGTGATTTTAAAACAAATGTTTTTAATGACGGTTAATCGTTACTAAAAGTAATAAACAATTATGTGATTTGTTAATAACTTCGATTAAATAAAAACACTTTAAACTTTGTTTGTATAACACTAAATTAATTTATTAAATAAAAGTCTTTTTAATTATAATTAATAGTTTCAATATTAATTATATGTAGTTCATATTGTATAAAATAAATATGAAGAGATTATTAAAAATCAACCAATAAAACAAATAAAACACAGATTAAATTGAAAAATTATAAATTCTCAACTAGTTTCGGCTTATCAGCCCATTTTCAAGAGAATTTAAAATTATTTTATTTAATCTGTGTTTTATTTGTTTTGTTCGTTGATTTTTAATAATCTACTCATCTTTATTACTTACTTTTTAATTATTTATTTTAAAATTTGTCCTTATTTATAGTATTTAAAATAACTGTGGCCGAACAAATAAAACTATTTTCTATTAACTTTTAGATACGATTACGTATACCAACTTTTTCGGCAGACAAAACATTACATTTAATATTACAAAGCATAAGACCAATTATAAACTGAAATCCCCAATATTTATTATTTCTAATATTTTTAATAATTTACCATCTTCTTGTGATATATTCTATGATACAATTAAATATCTGTTATCGCAATTAAATCAAACCATAAGTTAATATTTTATTTATTTATATTTAGCATTAAGTTCGTTTATTTATTATACTACATTTTAAACACACGGCTATGTATTTTTGTATGTGTTTTGTCTTGTAATTGGGATGTATATTTCCTGTTGGACAATAAAGACTTATTATTATTATTCTCTTTTTGTCTTTCTCTTCTTTACAAAGGATTAACTTTTTGTCACATTGTTTGTATTTAATTTGTTTTTAAAAATACGTTTTCTACAATATTATTAATTTAATATTAAACAATTATAATGAAGCGTTAAATTTCTCAATATAATTTGTAACCATTGCTGGTTAAATTTAAACAGAATTGATTTACGTGAGACTGAGACTCATATCTGTTTCAACATGGCGTGCATCGCCGGATTTAGCCGGGGCTTTGTGAATGGGTAATGTGCAATGGTACAATGAGATTTAATGCAGATAGCTGGGTGTATGTTTGCAACGCAATTTCATCAACGGAAACTTGTGTGCATCCATTACTACAACGGACGGTGATAAAAGTGCACAATGATAACAACCACTGCATTGTTGTGTTTGCGCTGGAAACGTCGGGATTTTCCTCTATCAGTACCTACCTTGCATAGAACTGCATAAAAATAAGTTATTAATAGTAATATTTGTTTAAATATAAAAAATCATATTAAATATAAAAGAAGTGAAGAAAGGAATATACTATAAGCAATATTACTAATCCATAAAACTTCATGTATTCATCACAAATATCTTCGACTTTTATATAAATATTAGCGATAGGCAAAGTCCATCTTTTGTCACTGCATAATGAACAATATGACAATTTTCTGAATATTGTTTTTAATATTAATATTGAACCCCGACACCAATTGGTAAAAGGGGACATCGATTATATATATATATTAATATTGGGAAGTGTCACTTGTTTATTAATAAACTCCATTTTATTTTTATTTATTAACTTTAGCTACTTAGGATTGGATATTCAAAAATACTCGATTGCTAAATTCACTCGATTTTGCCCAACACTAATAAATATAAAACAATTTAAACACATTCAAATATATATATATTAACGCTACAATTGTTTCATGACATTGTGGCTTCTTCAGGCGAAGAAATTATATTTACGGTTCGTCGGATGGGTTTTCAAGAAAATTTAAGTTTAAGAAGGGGGAGTTTTGTTAAATCTGTTTGATCGTCGAGAAGATGACCTGTGTATTAATTTCCATACACTCCGAGATGTTCATTTATGTGCCTTTTCGCTAGGGAATTAGTTTTTTTTTTTTCAGATGGTTTTATGCCCTTTCGTACTCTCTTGGAACGATTTTCCGGTTTGTTCTACATATATCTTGGCGCAGTCTTTGCAATTTAGTAAATTGACACCACTTTTTCGAGTTTTATTATTTTTTGTCTTTATTGTTTTTGATTAATGTACATATAATATTTTTAAAATAAAGAAGTGAAAAAAGAATATCACTGAATAACTTAGGTTGAGAAATATGAAGTATTTTATCATACAGTGTTTCCTAAGGTGAACAAACACGCGTTAATATTATTTTTTTCTAACTTTCTTTCCGATTTATATACTGTTTATCGTTATTGTATTATTCTGTTTATATGTGATTTACAGTCATTCTATTTATCTAAACGTTTTGAATATTGTTATTATTCTGTATAAAGGTGATTTACCGTAAATGAATGAATTGAATTGAAATGAATTGAATTGTTTACTGTGAATGTTATTTTATTGTTGTTTACATTGAATTGTCTTTAATGATAGAGTAAATGGAGTGAATTAATTTATTTCCTTCTTTTCTTATTTTCAATTTTTCTGTATCGACTTTTTGAAAACGTTTTTGTATGCAATTTATATATTATTTTTAATGCTTTATCATAATTACTTTGTGACATTGGAACTGCTAATAACCTATGTACCATCCTATGATAAGCTGCTAATTTGTGTGTCATTGGGTGATTGGAATTATAATTAATTGTCGTGTCTGCGTGTGTCGGTTTGTTAAAAATTATGTTTGTCATTAATTATCTTTATCGTTAGGTCTAAAAAGTAATGGAATAATCTGTTTCTATTTCTTTTATAAATTTATTTTTTTATGTTGTGTTTAATAAATGTAAAAATTAAACTAATTGTTCGGTGCCATTAAATGCTAAAATCACATCGAAATGTGTTTATTAGTACAGGTAACCAATAAACACATTTCTTAAAAAACTGGCAATTGAAATAATCCCTCTTCAAATTTACCCATAAATATATCCGCCATCAGGAAGCTTAGTGGGTGACTAAGCCTTCCTTCTGGCAAAAACATTTATTGTCAAATTGTAAATAATTCTACGACAGGCAGATTTCTAAGATATCTAGATTTTATGATTTTATTATAGTTTGTGTAATTTTTTATTAGCTTAATTTTAATTATTTTGAAAAATTCGATCGGATGCACGTTGGTGAATACATTTTTAACATCAGATAATACTAGTATTGTGGCTTTAGATAAATGTATATCTTTGACCTTATTAAATAATTCTAAGCTGTTTTTGATTGAACATTTTGGTTGTTTTTTTAGCTAGTTGAGCATGATGCATTAACGTGTGTCATACGTTAGTGCCTCATTCACAATACCATGAAATAAAGAATATATTATTAGTCTTATTAGTCTTAGGTATTTCATTTTTTAAATTAAATAAAAGGAATTTATTAATATAAATTTAAATAACTATTTTCGGCTGAAAAACCTTTGGTCGATAGCAAAATTGTTAATTATAATAGAAAAAAGGATTTATTCACTTGGTCACAGTTATTTCAATAAATTAAATAAAAAGAATTAATAAATTATTTCCTCTTTTGGTACTGCGACATTTTGACTTATGTGACATAAAGACTTGGACATTTATTAAAGTACTTATGTAACGAGTAAAAGAGGAAATAATTTATTAATTCTTTTCAAATTCTTTTTATTTAATTTAATTTGTTAATTGTTCATTAATTATGTATTACACAATTAATGTAAATATATTTCTGTGAATTCATGAATTAATATGTTTATATATATAATTATTTTATCTTTAGTTTTGCATAACTTTTTTGTACATTATTTGTCTATTTCATAGAAACATACATAGAATTATTAAGGATGGTTAATTAAATCCTCGCGTAACACGTGTTGAAACATATTTAAATATTTTGTATAGTAAAGAATTATTAATAATTTTAATAATATATTCCTTAGCGATTTATCTTCTGATAAGAAATAAAATGTAAATGTGGAAATAATAATAAAAAAATACATAAAATAATAATTAAAATAAAACTGGACACATTTCCTTATTTATTAGCTACAATATTACTAAATGCAAATTACTTAATTCATGATTAGTTCACATTAGCATCATAATAAAATACAAATTACGAAATTTCACAACACAACACCGACTTCCATTAGCATTATAATAACGTACACAAGTAATAATCAGATATTTTCATCGCGATAATTGCACGGGTAATTTATATAGGATATCCTCAGCGGGTTGCATTGAGCGAAGGCAAGCGAGCTTAAAATTTATACAAATACATAATTCAAATTACCTTTAGGGCATCGCCAACCTTTGAGAACGTATCCACGGATAACGGAACGTTCGGAAATCGCGTTTGTGCATAATATTTCATCAAAATCAGGACGAAGTGTTTTCCATTTGATTTTTGCAGATAAAAGAAATTAATTCGTAAAAAAAAAATTGTTTTAAATAATATGAATATATGTGTATATATATATACTAGGGAATTATTTGAGAGAGAAAAACACTCTTAAATTAGAAAAAATATATAACAAATTCTACTCTATATTAACCAGTGGACATTAGGCTACAAAAACAGTTGAAAAAATCGGGGTTTTCATAACCTAGTTTTTTCCGGAAAATTGAATTTCCTTATTGGTTGTCTAATTCGTGGAATATTCTAAGTGCCGAGTCAAATATCGACAAGAGTTACATATCCCAGGTGAACAAATTTTACTCTATATTAACCAGTGGACATTAGACTGCGAAAAACAGTTGGGAAAACCGGAGATTTCATTACCTAGTTTTCCTGCAAAATCGATTTTTCTTATTGGTTGTCTATTTCGTGAAATATTCTAAGTGTCGAGTGAAAAATCGATAAGAGTTACATATCCCAGGTAAACAAATCCTACTCTATATTAACCAGTGGACATTAGACTACAAAAGACAGTTGAGAAAACCGGGGTTTTGATAACCTAGTTTTTCCGCAAAATCGATTTTTCTTACTGGTTGTCTAACTCGTGGAAAATTCTAAGTGTCGAGTCAAATATCGACAAGAGTTACATATCCCAGGTAGACAAATTCTCCTCTATATTGACCAATAGATAGTTGGCTACAAAAAAGAGTTGAAAAAACCGGGGATTGTATCATCCGGTTTTCCTGCACGATCTTAATTTATCATTCGATGTTCGAATAGTTCAATTTATTTTAAGCATTGAGTAACAAAATCCATTTTTTCCATTTTATATTAATCACTATCAATCTATCTAGTAAAAGAATCGAAAAAGTGTGTATTTCTACTCGTGAATGATCTAATTTTTTAGTGGTCCCATGGTGGAGGCGTCGGGCTATTACTGTAAATATTGCCAATTTCACACAAAAAAAATTCTTATATTTCACGCAACAATGCCACAATCTCCCCTCCGCCATATTTAACTAGTTCAGCCCATCAAGTTTACACAAGATGTGACCAAATTTACGTATGCCAATAATAAGTCTAATGCAGGCATTATATACTACATCCGCAAGTTGAAGTGGCTAAGTATCAGAGTATCACATAGCAATCGCTTAGTTTTTAGGGTTAACACATTACGGAAAAAATAAATCATTTTTAAATTAATATATGCACGATAAATGCATTTATTAATATGTAATTTGAATCGTAACTTATCATCGATTACTAGACCTAGGTTTTGAACAGAGTCAACAAACCTATTTACCTATTTTGATTTTTAATTGTGATTTTGCTATTAGAAATATTATTTTTTGACCGAAAAGCATAGTTGATGATTTAGATGGATTTATTGTGAGTGAATGACTGTGCAATGTATAGACTAGCTTACTGATATCAGAGTTAATATATATCATTAATAATAAAAGCGTATGATAGTTGTGTGTCATCGGCGTATACATTTACGGAGCAGTAATTTAATACAGATGGTAGAGAGGAAGTATAAATACAGAACAAAACTGGCCCCAAGATAGATCCCTGAAGAACACCCACACCACATGTAGTTGAGACTGCGTCGTCAATTTGTACAAAGGTATGAGGAATTATTTGTTTTCTGTTTCTTGATTTTTGCCTGTTGTGGTGTAAGTCGTCGTTGTATTAAAATTTTCTCTATGCTGCCATTCCATGTTATTGCTGGTCTCCCTCTCTTGCCCCATTCTTGCTTCCCACACTTTCTTTGGTCTGCTACTCTTCATTCTGATTAAGTGTCCATGCTACCTCAGCTGTCCCTTCTCCATTATCGAACAAATTAGTTCTGCCATAAGCTGTTCTCTTATATCTATGTTTCTTATTTTGTGCTTAAAAATTTGCTGCTGAATTTATTAATATTTTCAAAATTGTGGAATTTGAGAAGAATATTGAAGATATGTGAAATAATTTTCAATTTTTTTTATTAAATAAAAAGAGACAACTACTTATTAAATAATGATTTCCCCTTTAGCTACTGTGACATTTTGATTTACTTTAAAATAAATGTACATTAAAACAACTACTTCTACGGCCTGTATCCCTCCAGACATTGAATTACATAATTGTGTAGCAATAACATATTGTATAATGCAACATTTTTTATGAATGCAAAGAACAATAAAAGTACATACTATAAGGCAGACTACAGACACGTGATTCGGGATTTATCCCTCATCAATACAACTCCGCAATATATATTTTTAAGGTTGTTAAATTAATTAAACTTTTTTATATATAAAAAGAGATAAATCTTAAGTAATCCTATGCTCAATATTGTTTTTCTTAATGGAAACAACTATTTTAATGCGTTCATAGGATTTATTCAATTTTTGTATATAAAAACAAATATTTTCAAATCATCCTTCGAATTCTACATGCGAAAATCAATCAATTTTAACTTAAACATTTTTCACATTTACATTTTTATTAATATTTCCAATTAAACAGCCTTTACATATATAGACAACTTTAGTTGACATTCGGTTAATATTTTTATTAATTAATTTATTAATTATTTTATTTTTAATAATTTAATAACGTTAATTATTATTTTAATGTTGGCTCAGCGTTATTTGTGTACATATTCTTCAATAGGTAATTTCAATTCAGTGCAAGATAAACTAATAAACCATGTGATACAAAGCAACAACAAAGTATAAAATCTAACAATTTTGATGGCTTTATCTAATTAATTAATTAAAATTATAATTAGATAGGATATTTCAATGTCCAATACAATCGAACCGTTTCAGCAACATTTCGAGAGAAACGTCCACGTTAACCGAAGGTTAACATTTGACGTCATTAGATTTGCCCCTTTTTATGTTCAACATTAACTTTTATTTGAAATAATGTTTTTGTATTTCAGTTTAATAAAAAAAACGACATTCTGTATTCAAAGTGTTTTAAATATATAGAAAATGAAGATAGCGTTAAAATATTTATTTATTTATTATCCAACAAATTCATAAGATCTAATTACAAGATAAATTAGAAAATACAATATATTAATCTAAATTAACTGATATAAATAACTGTACAGGGTTGCCCAAATTAAATGTTGCTATAGGGATCACCGAGATATTAGAAAAGATAAAAAAATCAATGATGCGTCCTCGAGCTCTTTCTTCCAAACAGACTTAATGCCGAAAACAGAAATTAGCTATCGTCTTTTGTATATTAAATAAAATTTAATAATACTAATATTAATTATTGCCTTAAACGTGTTTAACGTACTTACGTAACGTAAGTCAAAAGTCACAGAGCTAAATGTGGAAATAATTTATTAACTATTTTCAAATCATAACTGTGACCAAGTGAATAAATATTTTTTTCTATTTATCGTCTTTTGATTTCGACAAATAGAAGACAATAGCTAGTTTCTGTTTTTGGTATTGTTTACAAAAAAGTAACATCCAATTTGGGTCATTGAAATCAATGCTCCGCCCTGTATATTTTTTAAATATTAAAATTTAAGTTTCGCATTACTAATTCACATTAATTTTACAATAAATAGAATGTAAGTCAAAAGTCACAGAGCTAAATGTGAAAATAATTTATTAATTATTTTCAAATCATTTTTATTTAATTTTACTATTTTCTTTTTTAATCGTTTGAATTGGATTTCCAACATAAAAGCATTTTAAACCCACCTCTGGAATTTATTTATCGGGAAATCCAGTCGCGTTCACAAAATGTAAATTATTTAGCTAATAATTTAACACGAAATCCATTTACGTAAGCGGAGCAGGCCGCTAATTGAGTTTGAGATTGAAATTCACTCAAACATCTGCCCGTTTATTTATAAATATATTTGCTTAAAATAGTAGCACTGAGGTCGTCTAGTGTCAGTATTTATGTGCGCTCTTTAACCTATTACGTTTGTATAATCTGTGGTGTTTACCGTTAAGTCTCGCTTTAATTATTTTCCTCTCGTGGACGTTTCTCTCGAAATGTTGCTGAAACGGTTCGATTGTATTGGACATTGAAATATTCTATCTAATTATAATTTCAATTAATTAATTAGATAAAGCCATCAAAATTGTTAGATTTTATACTTTGTTGTTGCTTTGTATCAGATGGTTTATTAGTTTATCCTGCACCGAGTTGAAATTACCCATTCAAGAAAATGTACACAAATAACACTTAGCCAACATTAAAATAAGAATTAAGGTCAATAAAATATTAAAGCAACGTTTTTATGTCTATTTTGCTCAGTGGGTAAATTTGATTTTAGTACACGGTTCTTAAATTAAATTAATTAAACTTTTCTTATGTATAAAAAGAGATAAATCTTAAGTATCCTATGCTCAATATTGTTTTTCTTAATGGAAACTACTAGTTTAATGCGTTCGTAGGATTTGTTCAATTTTTGTATCTAAAAACAAATATTTTCAAATCATCCTTCGAATTCTACATGCGAAAAGCAATCAATTTAACTAAAACATTTTTCTCATCCACATTGTTTAATAAGTTTGTTCTGCACTAAGTTGAACAGAGTGCAAGTTTAAAAATGTGTTCATTTGTCCTACACTAAGTTGAATTAACAAATTTCAACTTCTAAATGGTGGTTGAACATTTTATTAAATGCATTTCGTTTCCTGTTCTCATAAGCAGGTTAAGTTCGCCTTCCTTCAGTGGGCGAAAAAACGATTCTCCCAAATCGTTGACGATGTCACACGAAATTAGACAATAGATGGCGCCGTCTGTTACCTTTCAATTATTATGACAAACTTCAGTTCAAATTACGTTTAAATTAAAAGAATAAAAATTAATTAAACATTATAATTATATTACTTTTCTTTTTTCTTTTAATTCAATTAAAATGAAATGTAAAAATTTTCCACAATCTTTATCAAATTACGTTTGTTGGTTTTTATTGTACTAAATTGAACTTATATACGAGTGCAAGATTACAGGTTTATTCTGCACTAAAATTGAACTCAGTGCAAGTGTATAACGTTATACATAAGATTTACATTCCTCCCAGTGCAGAAAGTATTTACTAAGTTAAATGATCACTTTTTTCTATTTCCGACATTCTGGGGGGCTGAGGAACGTCCCGTGCAGAATTAATCACGGCGCTTATTTGTCCATTTGAAGACTAGATCCGCCATTTTGGATGTATTTTTTTTTTCTTCTAAAAATTGGAGATTTGTAGTCTATTGTATGACCAATACAACTGACAAAACCGCATTTCAAAATATTCATTCAACTTCGAGAAAAAATCCCAACATTTTTCAGGCGACAGATGCAAAACTCCCCCTTCTTAAGTGGAAAAGTAGTGAATTGCAATACAAACGAAACTTCGCCTACAATTACGCAGTACAATTGTATAATATATGTACAGATAATTCAATAAAGACATTTATTATTATACGTCATTAACTTGCATTCCGTTCAACTTAGCGTAGAACAAAGGAACAGACCTTATATAAATATTTCCTTCCTGAAGATCCGGTTCGAAGGACCATTTATGTCGGCAATGTAGACATTATGGGATACGTCATAAACTTGCATTCAGTTCAACTTAGCGTAGATCATATGAACAGACCATATAAAAATAATTTCTTACTTTACTTTATAACTTTCACTTATAAAATATTTGTTACTTAACTTTACTTTTTGTGTAGTAAATAATTTTTATCGTCACTGAATGAGCCAAGAAATTGCGAAGCTTTGAATTGAATAAATCAATTGGAATTAAAAAGTATATCATTAATAGTAAAACTCTCAATTATATGATTATGGTTTTTTAATAAGTACGATCATTATTTGCCTGTATGAAAAAATGTTATTCCGATCAAAATCAAAATGGTAACTTCAAGGATTACTAGTTATGCAGATTTGTTCTTATAATTTGTTTAAAAAAACGAAATTTTGTTTTAAAATCAATTTAATTTTATTATAAAATAAATAAACAACAACATAAAGTAAAAATACAAATACAGAAAATATAAAATAATGTTTAAACTTGACTTAATAAGTGTTACTTCCTTATGAAATATTTTCATGGAAATGTAGATGTATCATATATTCAATAAAAAGCACATCTAGAGGCTACGGAAAATGTTGTAGGCTAATGACATTATATGCAATAAACACGTTTTAAGTAAACTTTGAAGTGTTCCAAACTTAAATTAAAAAAATGATTAAATCAACGCACTCTAGATATTTTTTTATTGTGAATATATAAAATATATTTAATAATTTAATTAATTAAACAAAATATTATCTTGATTTAGTAAGGAAAGCAGTATTCAGTTCCGGATAAACAAAAGAAAATGAAGAAATGCAAGTATATTTATGAACCATAAATCATATCAAATTATATTCCCACACGTTTTCCTGTTTACAAACACAAATCTCGCTTTCCAAAACATCCTATTCCTCCTGCATTTGAAGTCCCAAAGATTCCGTTCCATTTCCAAAAAACATAAATGGAAATAACTCAAACCAAGCAAAACAAACCAACGCGTTTCCCTTTTCCACGAGCAGCAACTTCGCACTTTCCTCCTTCAAACGCCCGTCAGTACTGTTCATCTCTAAACGCCGCGCAGATGCCGGCGCGTATTAATCGCATCTATTTTCAAGCCATCTTTGAGTAACCGAGTTGAACGCACTTATTTGTAGACGCCGCCGAGAGATTTACAACGGGGCGTTTGTGTATAAAAAAATAACGAGAGATTCTATTTGCTAAATATTAGTAGGAGAAGGATGATGTAAACAAACAGTAGCTTTAGCTTCTTAGAGCAATGATTTATTCCCATTTAAACACATTCGAGATTCTAATTTAAAAATAATAAAAAAAGAGCCGATTGAAAGACCTCTAGTCGATAGTTCGGACAGGTTAATATTTATAATACATGTAGGTGTTAGCTACATGTATTTTTTAGTGTTGCTATGTATGTCAAAAGTTGCAATAGCTAAAGGGAAAATACCATGAAACCAATGGCAATAATTAATACGGTTCGGGCCGGAGTTCTTGCTAATAACGAAGCTTGTGCGGAAACTTAAGATCTTTTTAAGAATGTTCTATACGAAAGGCCTACTTGCTATAAAAGCAAGACATTTTTGGGAGAATGATGTATTTGTTTCTCTATATTTGCTATATTTTCAGCCGTCCGTTTCATTGGTCTGGCACCGCCAGGTCTTCTATTTACACTCACGAAACTTTAGAACACATTCTTGATTAGCATGCCGAAATCGTAGTAAGAAATTGCAATGGCGGGGAATGCAGCGCGGAATTCTTCAATAGTGGATTTGAGGGCATACGCCCATTCTTGATTTTCTTTCTTTGTCCCATTTCGGCAATAGCTTTTGACAAGGAAAACTTTATGTTCAATAGTAGTACTGATTTCATAAACAATGACACATTTAAAGTTTCATTTATTTTCCTTCACTGGTGCCAACAAGATGTAAAATAAATAGAAAAAAATCAAAGCAATCTAGAGGAGAAAATGTCTCGATCATATGGTATTTATTTCATTTTAAAAATTATTTTCATCTGCTATTTTGTGTATTTTTTTAATTTTGGTTAACAATTAAAATAAAATAGCAGGTGAAACACTCAAAAGAGTGGGTTCTCTAAATTGAGTGAATCAATTCGAAATCACTCACTGATTTCGAATGAGTTGATTCCGACTATTACAATTAAAAACGAAGCTGGCACGATATCGAACCGCAGTTGATAGGGTGAGAAAGAGAACATAGATTGTTGTGGCAAATCCGTTTCACTCGGAATCTCCCAGCTGTTTTGCTCATGATGACAATATAAACTTGCTTGGGTAAAAAATATCCCCGACATAAACTAATTTTAGTGTCGTAATAATTTATGTGGTTGAATTAAATGTTTCTAAAATTAAAGGAGCTTAAATAATTATTTATCTGAAGTAGATTATATTATCGTTTAAAGAATTCTTGGGAGTCAGTGGATGATGCAGTGTGATTACTTGTGGATTAATAGCCCTATTTTGTGGACACGTTTTATCAGGGTAATTAATTAACCGCGGAACCGCATTTGTCGTCGGTGGTGTTCTAGAGAGATAATACAAATGATTTGTGTTGCGGTAAACTATTAATAACATTCGCCGGATTCTCCTATAAGTGTTGTAAATGAGATAAATGAGATGGGCAACATATTTTACTTCAAATTATTGCTAATTTGAGTAATATATATAGAAAATATGTTTCTAAGGTTTTCTACGCCCACTTTGTAAAATACATTTTACATATGGAATTTTAAGAAAGAATGTTGGCTTTACACATATTGTGCCGTAATCGATGGAAGTGTACGTAAAACTCTCAAACATTTTATTTCCGGCAAATGGATAATTTTCACAAAAAATGCATTCCGTAGTTCGCCACACTGTGGCTTCTTCATTTCTTCGCCTGAAGAAGCCACAGTGTAGCGAAACAATTGTAGCGAGTTTACAATATATTTGAAAGTTATAAATTGTTTTATTTATATAAAAGTGAAGATGAACTTTCAACATTTATCAGCCTTATCAATCAATTATTAGTTTCAATATAAGTAAAATGACTGACAACATTGTTTTACTTATATTGAAACTTATTTGAAAATAATTTAAATGTGACACTAAGAGTTTTCAAATTTAAGGCTACCCAGATTGTTTAGTTCGATTACGTAACATTCATTCTGTATCTTGTTATAGTATGAAAATACATGCGAAATACATAAGAAGCAAGAATAAATATTCTATCTTAAGAGTGAGAACTTTTACATTCTATTATTAAAAATAATTTCGGAATTATAGTATTTACAATGGTCATGAGGATATAATTAAACCAATTTTCCCAAACAGCCAACATTTGATGTTTAAAAAAAGGTTGACATTACAAAATCCATGATGCGACTTAATTCCTCCGGAAAATGGGTTAATGCCGCGGTCGAAATTAAAACAATTTATCCCACAACGGCGGGGCATAATTAATATTTTCGTGCAATAAAGATAACAAAGAGTTACGAGCGCGCGCGCGTCCGTAAAGCACTTTCATCAACGCCGTGATTTACGAGGGACTTTGAGGAAACGGGCGTCTTTCGCGAGCGAACCACAGAGGAAAGAAACCGGCAATTGCGGCGAGTTTATATCTTAGCTGTTTAGCCAACAAAACAAAACGGGATCTTGCTGTTCACAATGCCGAGAAGAAGAGAATGAAAAAAAGGAAAAGCGGGTACAGCCAGACCTATAATTGCAGTGGAGACTGCCATTTTGCGCTGGACTAAACAAAGTCGTTCGGGAAATGGAGGTCAAGGGTTTAATGTAATTGACTGGGATTGTGTGTAGTAATAACGTTAGTTGTTTTTTCTAAAGCAGAAACATATAGTGAAAACCACTAAACGCAAATACTTGTGAATATTAAATTGTGAACTTAGTGTTTGACGCGAAGTGTGCTAAAATTTGAATGATTTTAAAAATTATTTTATAAATATCGCGACTCAAAAAAAAATTACTTGCAACCCTGTGTTAATGGACAATATTCCTGTACTTTTTTAAAAAAATGTATCCTGTGTAGTGGTTAGAGATGCGATTTATTCCTTAAAAGATAGCAAAAGTAGAGATTCACGTGCCATGACTTGTGAGGTCGTGCGGTCCGGTTAAGTTGTAAGGTCCTTACAACTTAACCGTTCACTAAATTAATAAATAATACTATTACTTCGGGAATTATCCCTGATGTCTTGAAAGTTATTCATATCCACGAAAAGGGCGATACCTATTTCTGTTCATCCAGCTCTTTCAAAAATAGTTTTGTACATTATATTCAGTCAAATAATGTTAATTTTTGAACAAAATAAAATGTCTTGTCTTGAAAGTGGCTAAAGTGCACAAAGAGGGCGATACCTATTTCTATCCTTCTAGCTCTTTCCAAAATAGTTCAGTGCATTCTATTGAATCAAATATTTTTTGAACAAAATAAATTATTTTCATTACACCAATTTGGTTTTAGGGAAGGCAAATGAACGTCCTTGGCTGTTCTGGATTTAATAGAAAATATAATAAAATCTTTTGAAAACCGCGAATTTGCTCTTGCGAGATTTTTATCTATCTAAAGCATTTGACTGTGTTTCGCATAGTCAATTGTCGCGGAAATTATATATGTATAATTTTCATTCTGTCATACTTAATCAGCAGATCGCAATATGTTTTCCATAATAATGAAACATCTAGCCAACTGCCAATTTCATACGGGATCCCACAAGGCTCAATTCTTTGACCGCTATTATTTATAAATGATTTTAAGGCTGCGGTTTAGCAGAAAGAACTAAAGTGAAAATAACCATTAATAAAAAAAAGAGTCGACCTCCAGAATTAATAACGTGAATATGTACTTGCATGTTTTACATGTTTGGTAAAAAAATATCGGCATGATTAAAAATCACCCAAATTCACTAGTTCTTGTTAGAATAAAAAAATGGAAGATATAACGTAATAGGTAATGATTGTAAGGCTATTTTAATGAA
Source organism: Philonthus spinipes (assembly GCA_963082785.1). NCBI lineage: Eukaryota > Metazoa > Arthropoda > Insecta > Coleoptera > Staphylinidae > Philonthus > Philonthus spinipes. The sequence goes on from OY720306.1 coordinate 12,059,052, forward strand.
GAATTTAGTGAAATCATTAAAATTTTCATTAAGTACGTTTTTGTTGCTAAAACTACACATTAAAAATTGACATAAAAACAGACAGATTTTCATTATTTCCTTCATAATTGTTTTCTATAAAATCTAATTATAACAATGGTTGCATTTTGTTTTCATAATGAACTGTTTGGGATTGATAAATAAATATTTTGATGCGTATTATTTTTATTTTGTATTTTGTCGTAATTTGCCTTTTTTTACATGTTTTGTAATCTTTTTAGAGCGTCACACTTTTCTTATAAAATTTTTAATATGTAATTATAATTGTAATTTGGAAATGGAGATTCCGTTAATAAAGTAAATTGAAATGCATATTAATTTATCTGGTGTAAATCCTGCATGTTTTAAGATTATTTTAATGCATAATACAATATTGTTCATTGATCACAACAGCAATGTAACTCGAATTACTAACTGCCAATAATTATATAGCCAACTCTTTCTACTAAACCGCACCCTTAATGCTTAATTAGGACCAGTAAACTCGATCGTGTATGGAGATGACAAAACCATATCGACGTCAGTAAAAATATTAGACGAATGTATAGTATTGAATGAGACAGTCAAAAGCGGAGCAACAACTTAATTTGCTGCAAATAAACTTTCACTAAATGATAGCAAAACCGTCACAATGCTATTTACTTTAAACACTCACAACTTTCAGGTAGTAATAAAATCTACAAAAAATCTGGGTGTCCATATTGATTAGACACTATTGTTGAAAGTTCATGCCGAAGAAACTGCAAAAAACAATAGCTACACCTACTTTATTAGAAATATGCGTGTAGTACCCACCTTCTACACGCATATTTCTAATAAAGTAGGTGTAGCTATTTTTTTTGCAGAAAAAAGAGAAAATAATTAATGAATTTTGTAAATTAAATATTTTCAAATATCTTTTTATTTGATTTATGTCTCGAAATCAATGAGAAAATTTCATTGTATGACGTTCTGTATACTAAACATCATACTAAAGTTATGTCTTTGATAATTTAGAAGATATAAGCTGAATAATAAAAAAATCAACCACCCTGTATAAAAATTAATAATAAATAATTTAGATAAAGTATCAATTTTCTTTGTCAGAACAACACATTTAAAGATCAAAAGTCTATTTTGGGTCGACGCGGATGGACACTGGTGAAAATTAAATCGAAATTTACAACTTCCTCCGTTACGTGGAGATTATCGTAAAATTTCGAATAACTTAATTTTAAACTCTCGAAATCCGTCCCGAGGACACGCCATAAATCCCGAGAGAGGGTATTGAGTCGTAAACATAAAACCGACTTTTGTAGATTTTAATGGGCGGCATTAAAATTCTGGTGCAACCGTTTCCTACGAACTCCCGTTCTTCTCGACATCTCGACGTCTACTCAAAGAGCCGTCATACGAGGAAGTAATTTTATCTGACGTATTAAAATATGGAATAGGTTTGGTATGTGGTTTTGATATGTAGGGGTATTTTTAAACTGGGCTCTTATGTACAGAAAATTAAAGAATAATTTATTTCTTTACCTATTTAAGAAAGAAACAAGTCGTTGACATTCAAAAATTGCTAGTTTAAATCACTACAATTGTTTCGCAAATTTAATGCCACTTCAGGTGAAGAAAGTTACAGTATGTAGAAATTTCTTATAACTATAAAAAAACTTTATTTGGCATTAAAATCGAAACAAAACAAAAACACTACAATACATGATTTAAAAAAAACTAAACCGACAAGAAAATAAAAAAGTACATAATTACACAATAACACAAATACAAAAGAAATGAAACATAAAATTAATTAACACTAAATCCTAAATCTATACTAGCTATGCCTAACTATAATAAATGGAAATCGACGCAAGCGCCATCTTTTGCCTGAGTTCATGTGGCATCGTCAACTATTCGAGTCTACAAGAAAGAAAATCGTTGTTTCGTCCACTAAAGGAAGGCGAACCTGTCTTGATACCTGATCAGGTATTTAACCGCAACACAAGATCGTTTCTACTGACTTCATTAAGGCATTGCACATGGAACACATTAGTCTGACGAGATTTGAAAAACCAAAATGGCCATCATTAGTTATCCATACGCTAGATGAATGGTGAATGAATGGTTTTATTATAAGCCTAACTACTTTCATTCGTACTATTTCTGTGTACACCTCTATGCTTTTCGCACTCTCGCATTGACTTCCTTTCGATCCTTCACTTTTGCCATTCATCCACACCTTGTACTGTTACCCACTACTCCCAAACATCCCATGTTTTCTTCTCAACAAACTATATGCTTATATTTATCAATGCAAGGTGACCACAAAAGGTATGATAACCTTCAGATAGATTTGTTCAGTTTCTAATAAAATATTTAAATAAAAAAATATTACATCAATGATTATAAATTCTCACGATCCAATTTAAAGGAATGTAAATTTGGCAATGGTAATTTAGTTTTAAATAATAATAATAATAAATCTTATTTGAAGTAAATATCAAAAAGTTACACATGTAAAAACACAGTTGTAAAATCAATTTGTATTGAACAATGCTTCTAAATAAGTTACAAAAAAAATTGTCTGTTCTTGATTTAATCGAAAATATAATAAAATCTTTTGAAAACGGCGAATTTGCTTTTGCGAGTTTTTTTATCTATCTAAAGCATTTCACTGTGTTTCGCATAGTCGATTGTCGTGGAAATTATTATATTATATTTATCAATGCAAGGTGACCAGAAAAGTTGTGATAATCTTCAGGTAGATTGGTTCATTGTTCAGATTCTAATAGAAAATTTAAATAGAAAAATATTGCATCAAAATCTCACGATCCAATTTAAATAAATGTAAATTTGGCAATGGTAAAATACACAAATTTTAAATAATAATAATAAATCTTATTTGAAGTAAATATCAAAAAGTTACACACGTAAAAACACAGTTGTAAAATCAATTTGTATTGAACAATGCTTCTAAATAAGTTACAAAAAAAATTGTCTGTTCTTGATTTAATCGAAAATATAATAAAATCTTTTGAAAACGGTGAATTTGCTTTTATGAGTTTTTTATCTAACTAAAGTATTTGACTGAGTTTTGCATAGTCAATTGTCGTGGAAATTATATATGTACAATTTTGTTTACAATTTCTATATTTATCAATGCAAGGTGACCAAAAAAGTTGTGATAATCTTCAGGTAGATTGGTTCATTGTTCAGATTGAATCAAAAATTGTAAAATATTGCATCAAAATCTCACGATTCAATTTAAAGAAATATAAATTTGGCAATGGTAAAATACACAAGTTTTAAATAATAATAATAAATCTTATTTGAAGTAAATATCAAAAAGTTACACATGTAAAAACACAGTTATGAAATCAATTTCTATTGAACAATGCTTCTAAATAAGTTACAAAATTGTTGACATTTCTTATTTATATCTTTTTCATTGCATTTTTACAAATGTGTAATTCATTATTAGACCTATAGATTTTATAAAAATATTAAGAGAATAATTCTAATTTCCAGACACACATTGGGGGCTGTTTTGTAAGGGAACTTTTAAGTTTAACGTGTACTTTATTTTCATTATCACAGTCTAAGCAGCTTCTGTAATAAATATATATACATAGAATGTGAAGTTAATTAATAATGTACACGTTAAACTTAACATTTCCCGTAAGGAATAGCCCCAATTTAATTTTTCAATTGCCTCATGAAATATTGCAAAGACGAATCTAATTTTTTTTATTTAGATTTTTCATCAAATATTAATCAACGAATTACACTGATTGAGGATCAACACAGCTTTTCTGGTCACAGTGTAATTAAACTACTTTGTTGGGATAAACGATCAGCAAGAGTGAGGTAGATAGTTATAATTGTTCGTTGAGGAGCTGCTAGAAAATCTTAAGCATGACAAAATTTTACATACATCAATATATATATAAAATTTTAATACGCAGATTGACAATGAAATGATTTATTTTATTTAGCATGTAACAAAAATAAGTTCTGAGGCAAAATTAATATTTTTATTAATTGATATTAAGTAAGCGGCAAAATTGTCAAGCTATTTGACCACACATATCCAGGCCGGTTGTATAACGCGTTGTCAAGTCCGTGATTAGCTAGAATATTCGGGGCTATTCTGTAAAGGAATTGTTAAATTTAACGTGTACGTTAGTTTTTGTTATCATAGCCTAAGCATTTGTTTAATTAATATATCGATTCATAGAATGTGAAATTAATTAATAACGTATACGTTAAACCTAACATTTTCTATACGGAAAGCCCCGATTCTTAGATTTAATTTCATGTTAAGTCGCTTTCAGATTTATAAAAGTTGATTAACACTTTGTTAGTTAATTAAATGTTATTAGGTTTTTTTTGATCGAATAAGCGTCGGTTTTTTTAGTTAGAGTGGAGTATTTTACAACGGGCTCGAGAAAAGAAAGAAAATGTGAATATAAAAGTTTTGGCTGCTCATTACTCTCTATTCAATGAATAAAATCTTAAATTATGTAAGGTAGAGCTATACTGACGAGGGATAGATCCCGAAACACGAGTCTGCAGATGGCCTTATATTAAGTAACGTTCTTTTTGTTGTTTTTGCATTAAATTTTTTTCCCATCAAAATTTGTTGCATTATGCAATATTTTATTAACATTCAACAGAAGGTGTACATTATGTAATTCAATGTTCGGCGTGGGTATTTGCCCGGGAAGTAGTTGTTTTAATGTGCATTTGTTTAACGTACTTACGTAACGTAAGTCAAAAGTCACAGAGCTAAATGTGGAAATAATTTATTAATTATTTTCAAATCATTTTTATTTAATTTATTTAAATAACTGTGACCAAGTGAGTAAATACTCTTTTCTATTTATAAATATAAATATTTTGGATAAGGAAGAATAGTAAACTTTTTTTATACCACTTACACTTTATTTATTTAGTGACTAGTTTCAATTACACGGTAACTAAGTAAATGTGAGAATAATTTATTAATTATTTTCAAATCATTTTTACTTAATTTACTTAATATTGATTTTTTATAATTAATATTATCTTTATTTATAAATGAAGACTTCTTTTTCAAAAATTATCTTACTTTTCATTTAAACAATTCCTAATTCTTTCTTTTTTTTAATGCATAACCTCACTCATTAATTGATTAATCAATGGCTGAGCATCGATTAACTTACATGTGACTTGACGACACTTTAAAACACAAATGTGGACTTAACGTAACTTTAACGTATCGTCAACTAGCGATGCGTCAATTATGGCTGAAATAGTTTATACAACATTTCATGCACTTAAAGATACGTCAGCATTATGTTAGCGTATCGCCAAAGTTGACGCAACTTTATACAACGAGTCTAATATGTCATAAAATGTAAATTGAGTTGCATATTTTCTAACATATGTTCTTTTTTTGTATGTGTAAATATTAATACGTTAGAAAATATGCAACCCAATTTACATTTTATGAAATATTCTCTTTCTGGATATTTACATCAAAATACTCAAACCACGCAAGTATTCACGTGGCCAATGGAGGACATTGACGCCAACCAATTCCCCCACCCCTCGAACTCTGTGAAACTCAAATTTTACAAGCTTTCTGGGAAATTATTACAATTATTATCTATTATTATTTTTTGGGGACAATTGTCATGTTTAAATGACAATTGATGAAAATTATATTCGTTTTTTTTTATATTATATTTTAAATTTTAATTATATAAATTGTATTAACCTTAGATTGTAACAAAAATTAACGATTGCTTTTATCTGAATGAATTTGGGTTCAGGTAATACATGCAAAACATGCAATTATTGAAGTTAATAAAATTCTTATTGGGTAAAAATTATTACAATAATTATCTATTATTATTTTTGGGAGACAATTGTCAAGTTTAAATGACAATTATCCCCCAAATCTCAGTGAAATCCAATCGATGAGAGGCGGCGTTTTTTGTCCTTATATTTTTCATTACTGAGTTTCAAGGATTCGGTGTCATGTCTGAGCAAATTCCTTCCCCCAAAAAGTAATAATGACAGGATACGCGAATAACTCAACCAAAAATATCTCCGAACATTGATTCAGCATTTTTTTTAATCCGCAATACAATTCATTACTTAACATGATCAGTCCGTTTTTTTTTGCCATCTAAAATCATTACCTTTGCGAAATAATCTTAACTTATTTCCCCCCAGTGGAAAAAAAAAGAAGCAAACTCGAAGAACATAATCGGGCGGATAATGATAGCGTTCCTCGGCGATAAAGTAAGGATCATGAATGGCATTCTGCTTCATCATCGCGGAATCATTAATTATTTTTAAAAGGAAACTGCGCGACGGTAGGAACGATTTATCACACACACGAATATAAATGGATAAACTTTTATCCTCGCTAATTTCCGCTGATTAGAATATATAAATACTGTTAATAGTTTTGTAATTAATTTTTATATTCAGCTTACCGAATCTGAAAAATATATTTATGTCCATTATATAATTAAATGTTTGTCGGGGCATTAACCGGGGAAGTAGTTGTTTTAATGAATATTTGTTTTAGTACTCATTTTTCTATATATAGCAATAAATTGCAACTTTCCTATTTAATTAAATACATTTCCCAGAATTCTTCAGCACGACAATATAATTCATTTAATTTAGTTCTGTATCGTTCTTTGAAATGTGTGCAGTAGTGAGTTAGTAATATCTTAGAACTGTGATAAATAATGTATTTAGTTGTATTTAACCTGTATGCGCAGTTAAATATTTATATCTTATTTTACATATGGTACGTTTGTATTAATATTAATGTGTGTGAAGCTGGCAATGAATCCAACAATGAACCCGGCGCCTCCACACTGAAACTTTTTTTTCAAAAATATTTATTTAAAGGAAAACAACACTTGTTTAATTGTTTATTCATAATTATAACTAATAGCAAGGTCAAGTGAATACAACAGAATCAAATTTATTGCTATAAATTCTAAAATATTCATAATACATATACTTTAAAAATCGGAAAATAGCGATTTTTTTATAAACAATATTTCCCAAACGGCGCACTTTTTTTACAATTCTCTGTCATAAATGGTTTAAACAATGTTTCTAGAAGTAATATAAACAATCAGAAATGCGTGCCCGTTTTCCACATCTTCTTGGGGAAATGTACATTATAAAAAATGGACAAGATTAATTAACCCCAAGCACTCATTACAGCAACAAACTTAAATCAAACACGACGCAATCCATTTTCTTACTGTAAAATTCATAGTGAACTCACAAACTTTCAAATTTAATCCCCAGAAATCGAAAGTTCGTGCGGCCGCGCGTCGCGTTACGCCAAAATTACCCGCCAGAATAAATAATAACACCCTCATCAATCTAGCGAAACCGGACGGCTACACGAAGTCTTAATTATACCAGGGGGGCGTAATTAATCGACTAATTGGGAACGATAAAACAAGAACGTGTTTGGTCATTATCACGAAACTAGAAGAGAGGAATTGGACGCGTGTCTGTGTGTGTGTGTGTGTGCGTAATATAAACATTGAAAGTGGTTTGATTTTATCTGCTTTCGAATGGGTAATTTTGTTGGGGAAAATTGGATTTTGGGTCAGTTTGGACATGAGTTTGCTTAAGATAGGGATCTGAGGTTGCGATTTTTGATTTCTTGTTATGAATTATGAAATTCGCGCAGGTTTGGATGATGAAAATTATATTCGTTTTTTTTTAAATTATAGTATAAACCTTAATTTGTAAAATTAACGATTGCTTTTACCTGACAAAATCGGGTTCAGGGAATACATGCAAAACATGCAATTATTAAAGTTAATAAATTTCTTATTGGGTAATGTTATGATTTATGAAATACGCTCAGGTTTGGATGATGAAAATAATATTCGTTTTTCTTTAAAATACATAGTTTAAATCTTAGTTTGTGAGCAAAAATTAACAATTACTTTTATTTTAATCGGGTTCAGGTAATACATGCAAAACATGCAATTACTACTATAATATCTTTATTGAAAAAAAGGAATACAATAAACAAACTTAAAACATTCTTTAACAAAACAAATAAAACTGTATCCTTTTCACAAGCGCTATCGGCCATAGGTCTTTTTGACCGGGGTTTGATGTGAAACTGCATATGTTTCAATATCAAGGTGGGAAAGTAGGGTAAAAGGAGGATATGTATTCGTAATGGGTTATCGGCCTTTTGTATTTAGGGGTTATGTTGAGATTTCTAGGGACGCACATGTTTTTAAGATATTCGTAATTCAATTCTTTGCATGGAAATCGTTCTGCGAGGAATCTAAATCTATCTTTAATAGGGGCAAGTTGGGTTATTTTGTAGACGAATGCATTTTAAGAATTATGAAGAGGATTTTGGGGGTGTCGAAGTTGTTTAGTGAGGATACGGAGAGATGATCTAGCAGCTATTTAGATATTGTTAATGGTGGCGGTACATGGGTTGATAAAAATAATGGAACTATAGTCCAGGATGTGATGGCAAATTATTTTGTATATTTTTGTACAGGTGTTGGTACTTATCACTTGGTTTTTGTACGCCAGGCAACGGAAATGTTTTGCACGTTTCAAGATGTTTACTTTTATATTACATGCAATTATTAATGTCAATAAAATTCTTATTGGCTAATAACTTTTACAATATTATTAATATTGCTCCACATCTCGATTAACTCCATATCTCAAGATTGTTGGAATAATAAAACTTATCAAATGTTTAATTTGTAAAATTCTTATCATTTCATCAATTGTTTCGTGCTATTTTAATGACAGATAACCATTTCAAATAATATCGTTGTAATTCATATCTGATGACAGAGTTCATTTTCTTATCACCCATTATCTCAATGATCACTTGTGATGAATTTGGATGAAATTAATTCGACCCAAAAACCTACAAAACAAAAACTTACAAAATTAACTCAAATCGTATATTAGTGATAGAATTAAAATTGAAATATTTAAAAAATACATTTTGTAAGAATAAAAAAAAGTCATTTAATCAGTGATAATTATACAAAAAAATCGTTAATTGATTTGTTATAATAATATTCACGTAACAAATAAATTAAAAATTGAATAATATTTTCCTAACCTTAAATAGACTTTATTTATCCATTTCTTATATTACACTTGTTAAAAGATGAAATTAAATTTAATATCGTACAGCTAGGATTCACTAAAAGCACATTATGCGGAACATTTTGTTTTACTTCTTCAACAGCTGATGCCTCAAGACGATGAATACACATTTGTGGTACCAGTGGCGTAGATAGGGGAGTGTTAAGGGGGTTATAAACCATCAATTTTTATTCACTGATTAAAAAACAACATTAAACACTATTTTCATGTTGATGAAACATTACTAAAGTTGGCGCTTAGTGGGTTCTTTATTTTTTTGTATTTCATTTGTATTACATTATTGACAGTAAAAGGTCATAACCAAAAAGCATTTCTATCAACTCGTCTGTGTGTTTCACAAACTATATTTTTGAAATGTCAAATTTGAAAGGTTGTATAAAAAAACAGACTTTTAGTTAAATTAAATAAAAATAATTTGAAAAATAATAATAATCTTTAGCTTCTGTGACATTTTGACTTACGTTACGTAAGTATTTTAAAACAAATGTAGATTAAAACAACTACTTCTCCGAACTGTACCCTGCCAGATAATTGACACATGCTCTTGAATAACAACAACATATTGTATAATGCAACAATTTTTGACTCGAGAATATTTAATGCAAAAAACAAAAAATAAACGTATGTAATATAAGGCTATATGCAGACACATGTTTCGGGATCTATGGCTCGTCAATACAACTCTACTTTTTCTTGTTTGTTTTTTTTTAAATACCTTTCAAATTTCAAGAATATGGTGATTTGATGCAGGTTTTGCGTTTTAGGTTAGGAGAAGATTAGAAACATGAAGCCATCTGCATAGTTCACTAATTGCTATTAATTAATCGATACTAATTCCCGTACTTTTCCATAGCGACAAATTTAGTTAGTGTTCAGTTATTCAAGATGATCAGATCTTGCATTTGGTTGATGTTATCTTGTAAATCAGGATTTTAAGGTTATGTCAAGGGACAACTATACAAAAAAAAATAATTATCCCATTTTTTAATATAATTTGTTGATTTTGTCAAGGGATACTTATCAACGATATAACAAATTAATTAACCCATTTTTTTAATAATAGTATATATGTATAATCGATTGCCTTGTCTACCATTCGGTTTATTATCTTCTATCTATTTGCCTACTTTATACACAAATTTGCTCCCCTCTTTTTTATTGTTTGCCAATTTTTCAGCTGTGTTCCACTGTAATCCTCTTTTCTTCAGAATTGTGCCCATTTGGTTTTTAATAATAATACTTAATTAAATAACAAATAAGTGAGTTCTTAAGGAATTCTTTACGAATTGCTCATTTATATTTTGAGAGAATTCTAAATTCATTTAATTGATAATGATTTAAATGTCACATTATTTGACAACATGCGATAAATTCTGTAATAAAAATCCCGTTATTAAAGCAGTACTAAAACTTTTTGCTGTCAACACATCCTAAAATTTGATATAATTAAAATCAACACACTTTAACTGGAGTATCAAAAATGATTTTTTCATCTGGCATCTGGTGCAATATACTGCTGCACTAATTGACGTAAGATTATAAAGAAAATTGTTTCCTTAATAATCGGTCTGTTAGTACAATACCAATTGTGGTACTGTACTAACAAACCAGAATTATTATTATAAAATTCTGTACTGTACCAATTGTGGTACTGTACTAATAAACCGAAACCTGTCAGAATTAAATGTAAAAAAATGTGAATCGGTACCAATTGTTTACTTAATAACCTTGTGTTAATTTAACCGAGTTTTAAAAGCACTGATTTTACCAATTGTATTGCCAATTCGAATATTTAATTTGTAACATCGTTCACTATGTTCTTGTCACTAGGTAAAAAAAAATCAGTTATTCAATTTTAATAAATGAAACACTTTTTTACTTTGTTTGTATAAAGTAAAAAAGTGTTTCATTTATTAAAATTGAATTACAATGTATAACAAAGTAGAAGCCTCAACAATTAACAAAAATCAGTTATATTAAATTTGATTTGTTTTTCTTTTTGTAATTGTATTTATTGTTGACAGGTTGAAAGACCTCCGGTCGATATCCGATTCATATTTTGATTTCAGAATATAATTACGATTTGTTTGTTTATATGAATAAAGATGATTAATTAGTTGTTAATATATGCACAGAGAATTTTAACTGTTTATATTTTATGTGATTAAAATTATCTTGATGGTTGTTGAGTTTAAATATACAGAAATATTTTGATTTCATTTAAATTTTATCATTGAAGGAGCATTTAAATTGTATTTAGTTGTTATAACCCCTTTTATAATTCATTGTAATTTATTGGGATTTTATTTTATAATTCCTTTTATAATTATTTCAGATGTGTGTTCTTTTCATGTTTCACCCCCACAATCCTTTTTTTTTTCTCTATAATTTCCAGAGAGCATTCATGCAAATTTCAATTAAAAGCCTCCTGATAAAAAAAGAGAGAACTGTTATTTGAAAAATGGGGGAGATTATTTCCTCCCCCCCTTCCCAAAAAATGCGCACAATATACAGTAATTGCGATCACCATAAAGATTAAACAAAAATCGGAATCACGGTGAATTCCATTTAAAACGCATCTGATGTTTATGACACGTTATTTATCGGAACACGTGCCGTTCCGCCAGACACAGCCGAGCGTTAAAATCACCGAACGCACAATAATAAAACAATCGCGAAACGAAAACGCATGAATCCCGCCAGGCGAATGTTTATCCGTCATTTGTTTATTTATCGCGTGAATTCGGGCTGAAAACAGCGCCGGGTCGGCTATATGCCGGTACGGGGGTGATTTTCATCAATGAAACCACCCGTTAAAAACACAAATGCAATGAAATCGGCGCTTTAAGGGGGGATTATTCAGAAATTAAAAACCATAATGTTTTTTTTACCTTCGGTCGTGGTTGTCAAAACAAAAGCCGCCGCTAAGGAGAAAAACACAAAATTACAACGGGATAAACACTGAAATTTCGTCCGAGTCATTTTTTTCTGTAAATTTTATTTGATCGTACACAGACACACGCGTCCGGTTATTGGCCGCACATTTTCATTTTATTTTCAATCGCCCGCGTTCAGGTCCTCATTCGCGACGTTCGCATTGTCAGAGAGCCTTGGCAATGCCCGACGCCATCTTGAAAGATCTGAACATTTTCAGATTTTGGTGGGGATGTGTTTGTATTTACGTCGGTAAAATAGGGATTCTGTGGTTTTATGTTTTTTCTAAGGATTACTGGCGACGTCTATTAAACGGAACTTTAAATATAAGACAGCTGTTGCCATCTAGTGGGCATTAGAAAAACTTTTATCACAGGAACCTATGAGTTGATCCGGGAACCTGTATAAAATTTTATTTAAATTTAATTTTGACTATTTGTTATAGAGATGGGCAAAGTCGATCATTTTGTTCACTGCAAAAAAAAGTATATGACTATTTTCTAGTTATTTATAATATTAATTTATTAATAAACTTCAACTTATTATATTTATTAACTTTAAAACTTGCACCTTGCCTTGCGACCACATTTGGAGTATGTATCTGTGATCTAGTCACCATACTCAGTAACTGCCACTTAAAGACTTGAAACTGTCAAAAGTCTCGAATTCAATCACAGTTTTATGTGTAGTCATAAAATTATGCATCGGGCACTTTTTTCTTATTTGTCACTTGGTAAAACATTCTTAAGGGGGTATAACCGCCCGACCGTCTCTCTTAGACAGTTATTCATATATACAGGGTGTCTCAGCATGCGCGCGTAGCTTTACGGCTATGGTTTATTTTTTTCAAAATCGGCTTTCGCAGGATTTTAAATTCCTGTAAATAGCCTAAAATATTTATCCATTAGTCTAATATACTGGTACACAATTTCATCCATTTAAGAGTTATGTTTTTTTTTTTTTTCGAAACGTCAATTTTTCCAAAAATATTTAAATATTTCAAAAATGATTGGGTTTGGCATATGAACATATTATGAAAGTTAACTTTATTTTTGATGTAGAATCTGAAAAAAATATAAAATATGGGTCATTCCATTAGAAAAAATATAACTATGATACAACATGCTTTTATAGGACATCCTGCATGTTTGATACTAATTTTAAAATATGGTCCTAATAGACCTACATAGGCCTGCGAAAGCCAATTTTGAAAAAAATAAACCATTTAGCCGTAAAGCTACTCGGCGCGCACGCTGAGACACCCTGTATATATATATTTTTTTTGATAACTAAAACTTGTTTTTTTTTAATTATTCGAGTACAAAAGGTGCTTGTTTAACTTATATGATCGATGTATATCCCTTTCAAAATGGCTACCGAAGGGGATCATATCCGCCGTCTAAGCTTGAGTGGCCGGAAAGGTGTCAGCACTTTCCGTAATTTAAGGGAAGTCCGTAGTGGTTCAGGTAAAAAGAGACAAAAGTGGAAACAATCAACCTGATTGGGACAACAAACAAAATGAGAATATCTTTCGGGATAGGAGTAAATAAAATATCTTAAAAATAAAATTAAATATTAATTATAAATCTATATTAAATTTTAAGGAAACTAAACCTCGGACGAAACATTTCACCGAAAAGGAAAATGGCAGCCATCTGAAGAAAGTGTCGATTTTTGTCTACTTTTTTCAACTTTGAGGCGCTCGGAAAAATTCAATTTCTAACATTTTTCAAGGAAAGTGGTTCAGTATACTTAGAAAAGTGTGAAAAACAAAATACTAAAAGCGTAAGTTGATTCGATGGATAGAAAAAAATAAACCTTTCCGGTCAGCGGGCAAAAAACGCTTTAGAGAAAAACGTGTTTAAAGATTAGAGACAAGTTACTCTCAGCGAACTCCTTGATCCTGTAGTAGCTTTCTAATCATGACATTCTTTATTTCCTTACCGTAATCAGATCTCAGAAACTTAACTCGTCTTGCGAACTGATATTCGACCATCTTCATGTACAATTCCATCTTCCCGGTGGCTTCTTCCTTCGTCCTGCGATAATATACTCAGCTCCTTAAAAGATTAATTCCTCTTCTTCAAAAAAATCCTGCTGCACCTGCAGGTCATGATGTCGTTGCAGGATGGAATCCTGTGCTGCTGGAGTGAGGGAAGTATCGCATATGCAGATGTCGATCCCCAGGGTTTCCATTAATTGAAAATAGAGGTGAATGTTTAATTAAACATACGACAGGAACGTTGAAATGCTCAATATTTTTACTCCACAATTGAGGTGCTTGGTCGTCAGCTTCAAAACGCAAGCGTTGAATTTTGGGTATTACCACCTACTCAGAAGGTCTTTTTTTGACAAGTCCTCGTCCTCCGCGGACTATTTCAAGAGTTACATTTGCGGTACATTATCAGCCCGACCACGCAGCTGCTCTCCAGGAGTCATTTTTAGCGCACTGCACTGATGGCTTTGACGAGCGAAAAACTGACCAATGAATTCGCCAACGGTAAAACGACTTTGGGGCATTAAACTACACATTATAAAGTATCGAAAAAAAGAGAAATTAAAAAAAAACATATTAAGTAATACTCCCCTAATATTAAATTAAACTTATAAATTAAATTCACTTGGTTTAGTTTTACTTATGTACGTAAACCAAGTGAATTTAATTTATAAGTTTGATTTAGTAAAATTATGGCAGAATTCAATAATGTATTGAATTTCGGCAATGGACAAGTTCAAGAAACCACTTCGGAGTTCCTTAACTTAATATTCAATCATTGCATGATTGGACAGTTTTGCTGTTTCTACATAAACTTATCATAGGATTCATTGATAACCAGGAATTTCACATTTAATGAAACGTTCAGCCACCATTCATCTAGCGTATGGTTGATAACTAGTGATGGCCATTTCAGTTTTTCGAACCTCATCAGACTATTGTGTTCCATATGTGCAATGCCTTGATGAAGGCGACTGAACGGAAATTGTGTTGGGGTTATATACCCGATATTATTCATAATAAATTAAAGACGACGCAAGCGCCACCTTTTTTGGTGGCTGAACGTTTCATTAAATGTGAATTTCATTTTCCTTGTTTGCTTAAAACAGGAAAAGTTCGCCTTCCTTTAGTGGACGAAACAATGATTCTCTGTCGTCTACCTTGTAGACCCAAATCGTTGACGATGCCACTTGAAATTAGGCAAAAGGTGGCGCTTGTGTCGTCTTTAATTTATTATGAACCAGGAATTTATTTAAATATTTAATCAGCCGACGAATGTCTAGCGCGTACGTCTCTGGAGCGCCTTAGCCGCGGGTATTTCACGCGTAATCTCTTGCCATAGATAGCGCTCAAGATAGTCGCGTCGGGGTTTACCCGTATGGATATTTGTATTTGGCCTAGAACAGGTATCCAGTCTACCGGGAATCAATTTGCAAATTGAGTTTTTTATATACCATGAGATATTAACTGTATTAACATTATTTCGTTTATTATTTCATCCTACATTAACAGACTTATGCGGTATGCCTGGTTAATTCAATGTGGAAGTAAATGTTTTAAATAAATAACAATAAAAGAATTAAAATGAAACAATATTTCATATAACATCCAATATTATTTCAATTTGTATACAATACAAGATTTTTTTTGAATTGAGGAATATTTTATCTGATAAATTATAGCAAATTCTCCCGGGGAACAGAAAGAGGGTTTAATGTATACATTCCTGTTTAAAACTAAACATTTAAAACAATATTTATTAGATGTGGTTGAAAGGCTTGAATATTTTCAGACAATTTTAATTAGTACCTATTTTATAATAATTTACAAGTCACTCCTAATGCCGAATCCAGGGCCTGGTGGTTCGCCCTTCAAGGAGGTCGGTTGACCAATTGGTTCCGCTGCCATCCTGCCATTCCTGATCATAAATATTATGTAGTTAAAACCTTTGCATTTACATTTTTCTCTAACATTAAAAAAAATATTTTTTACAACTTACAACAAATCTTTTAAATCAATTGATTTTACGGTTCGGCCACAGACATCTAAAGTAGAATTCTATTTTGATAAAATTTAAAAGAACAGCCGTTTTCTGTCAATTCTAATGACAGGCTCACGGATTGATTGCTTTGATTAGAAGTCAGTCAAATTATCAATTACACAAAACTACTCGTAGTTAAAAGGATTTTGGTGCTAAATATTACATGATCAAGAACTTCTCTCCTCTAGAGTGCTTTGATTTCTTTCATTATTTATCTCAAATTATTTCAATTGACAAAACTTTACTCACCATGGTCCAGGTTTTGGTTTTGTACCCGCCTTCAGTTGTGAGAGAATTTCATTCATGTCTTTAGCAGTAAGATCCTCCTATAATAATTATTAAATGTTATATTATAAAATAAGAAATACATGAGGCAAAACAAATTCATCTCTTACATAATAATCATCGTTGATTTGTACCATAGGCGCGTTGACACAAGCACCCAAACACTCGACCTCCGACAGGGTGAACATGCCATCGCTCGTAGTCTCCCCGACTTTAATTTTCAAATTATCTTTGATGGCGTCCAAGATTTCATCAGAATTCCTCAACCAACAAGGAGTTGTCGTGCAAACTTGCAAATGATATTTACCCATCGGCTTCCTAAAAATATTAATTTAAAGAAAAGAGTATTTACAAAGAAGATCCTATAATATCCTCTATAGTATTTATTTACTTGGTCACAGTTATTTAAAGAAATTAAATAAAAATAATTTGAAAATGATTAAAGGAAACAAGAAGTACTAGCAAAAGAATAAGGAGGTGACCGAGAAGAAAATTGATTGACCAAATTCAAGTAATAGGGACGGAGATGGGAATAACACAAGAAATTAAAATGGCAAGAGACAGAAAAAATTAAAGGAATAGGTTCAAAAGAAATCAGAATATGACACCTAAAATTCGAGATGAAAATAATTAAAATTTTTGATTAATAATTAAATTATTTTCAAATTCTTCCTTTTTTTATTAATAAAAGTGTAACAAACATGTAAAAGCTTATATATATAATAAAAAGACTTAAACTTGCAGATAAATAAGTTCCTTTAAGGCAGAAAGATTGATGGTCGATAACCATTTTTTAAGGACAACGTATAATATAAGAATTATATTGTTAATTTATCGTATATAAAATAAGTTACTTTTCAAATAATGAAAATTTAATTACCTCTTATAAACCGTGTTAATAATTTCAAGCGTCTTGAGTTAGCAATATTGGATTTAATTTGTGATGACTGAACAAGTGCCTAATGTGGGGGCTGATTCACAAGCTCCCAAGAAAGGAATGGAAGCAGATCATAAAAAGAAGCCCATTTCCAAGCGATTGTGAAGCGATACACGTAAATCCTATCGTTCATCTTTCCTGTACTGTATTTTTAATAAATGAAATAGAATATTAGAACGCACCTCATAAACATGGTATAAAATGTGGCTACTTCATAGACACGCATGTTGGGCAAATTCAAAATCTCCGCCACTTTATGCATAGCTGAAATGGGCAACCACCCGTGCTGCCTCTGCGCCAAATCCAACAGTGGAATCATCGCTGCCCTCTTATGTCCATCTGGGTAAATAGCCAAGATTGCATCGGCCCTCTACAAAAAAATACAATAAACTAAACCTCTATTCCTGAAATTGATCGCACATTACATCCTTATGTGACTCAAATTCACACATTACATTCGTATATAATGATCAAAATGTATGATTAATTTCAAGTTTTGGTCTTTTGCACCTGTTAAATTCCTATTAAAAACAGAGGTCTTGTAAAAGGTTAAATCTTTTTTTAAAATACAGATTTTGTACGAGTGAAAGTATGATCAATTTCGGGGATTAAAAGCCTTCAATAAAACAGTGAACGATTAAGGCCCAATTTTACAAACCACAAATAAAGTGTAAGTAACGTATTCGCGGAATAAAAGTTGATATTTACGATTCTCTACATTTGATTATCAATAAGACAGTGCTGCCAAAAGAATGAAGAAATCAAGAATAACGTTACTTGTTATAAAATTGAGCCTAAAGCAAGAAAATATAATAACTCTTTAAAAATTATTTCCTTAAGTAGTCTACAAATATTTACATTTTAATAATTTATTAAAATTAAATGTTAAATTATCAAAATACTTAATTTTGCCAAATTATCTTAAAGTAACCAAGGATTTTCAAACCATTTTCAGTAATCGATACCTTCTTGTTTTCCGCCGTGAACTCAAAGGGAATATTCGGGTTGTCCTCGGGTGAATCCCTGTGCACGAACAGGCTGTCATGTTGTAAAACTGAGGAGGTTTTCAGTGTACGAGCAGCTACTCCCTTCCACTGGAAATGAAGGGGGTTAAGAAGGTTATGTAACATCGAATGAAAACGATATCGGACAAATTGTGAATTCTTTCGGTTCACATTTTGCCACTCACCACACTCTGCCCCAGTGTCCTCAGATTCGACAACATCCCGGATTTTGGAGAAAATGCTTTTGAAAATTATTTTACGTGTTGACAATTGAATGGAAATTGTGACAACCGATTGTACCACCACGAAAAAATAAAAATTTTGTAGTTCATAGGCAATGACTTTAAATGCAATAACAGAAAATTAATTAATAATTTAAAATTCTAAAGTAATAGGTGTGCTTAGTGATGGGCAAAGTCGATCTTTTATTACTGCTAAATTAGGTATATTATAATTTTATGAATGTTATTTATTATAAAAATATGAAGAATAACTTCTCATCTATTAATAAACATAAATATGAAATCACTTACTTAAAAAGAACACATTTGGTAAAAATGTTATGATTTATTTATGATTTCAATAGAATTTAATTGTTTGATGCATTCTCTATAAGAAATATTGTAAAGATTACAATTAATTGAAAAGATGTAACTATGAATATATTGATGTGTTGTTTTGAGTTACGTGAATAAATTCGAACAATTAAAAGTAAAACACTTTGTATTCCTTGCTTCAAAGTGTTTAATTTTTAATTGTATAACGTAATTGTAATTTGGGTTGCATATTAATGCTACATTCAATCATAGATGTAGCATAATAATATATAATACTAAATCTATGCATTTGATCATAGATGTACGCTAAAATTAATTTTTTATTAAAATTTTCGTAATAAATTTAAATAAGAGCTGATTTACAATCGCTCAGGCGTCTATTAATTTTGTATAAGTTCGGAGGGCCATCTCCGGGAATGGAACGAAAACGGATCGTATACAGAATGGGCTCAAGGTCTCTTCCCTTCCGATTGTGATGCACGTAAATCCTATTATTTATCTTTCCCGTTTCTGTTCCATTCCCGTTCCCGGATGTTACGAATAGGACCTAACTTAATTAAAAACTACCAATAGAACAAAATATTTATATTTTATAATTTGTGACACATCTATGAAATTAATATATATTGGCTTGCCTATATTAGTAAAACTGCTACATAGATATTGTATTTAAAATATACTACATCTATTGAACGATTACTATTATATTCAAATTAATGTAATTAAAATTAGCGTATCATTATTATACTTGTAAATAAAGCAAGTATATAATTTCAATATAAAAAATAATTTAATAATTATTAAACTTTTTTAATTTCCCTATAAATTGTGTTGCATAACTCAAATTCTGATTTTCTAATTCAGACAATTTAAAAAAAAAGGCAATTACTTTTGTGATACACTTTATTCAACTTATTTAGGTTTGTTTAAGTTTTATTTTAAATACTATTTAATTGAATATTTCGTTTTATTCCAGCCGGTTTATTTCTCAATTGACATCTACGATTCTGATGATGTAGTTAGTAAACAAAGTTTCTTTCAAATCAACACATTTACAATATGGAAAAGAAAAGTTTCTGTATCGTGGTGCTGGGGGACATAGGGCGCAGCCCTCGGATGCAGTACCACGCGAAATCCCTCGCCGAGGAAGGACACAAAGTGGACATTGTCGGATACTACGGTACAACCCCTATAACCTCTTTGATCGACGCACCTTTGGTCAGTTTTCATTATTTAAACCCCTACCCGAGTCTACCTCTTCCGAAATTAATAAACTATGTATTTAAGACGGTATGGCAGGCGATTTCACTGCTCTTCGTGTTGCTGATTATAAGAAAAATGGATTTTTTAATCGTGCAAAATCCACCGGCGGTTCCTACTTTGTTTGTGTGTTATTTGTATAAGTTGTTGTTCAGAGTGAGGTTTGTGATCGATTGGCATAATTATGCTTATACGATTATGGGTTTGAGTGTGGGGGAGGGGCATCCGTTGGTGCGGTTGACAAAGTTTTTTGAGAAGAATATTGGGAGGTTGGCGGATTTGAATTTTTGTGTAACGAAGGAGATGAAGAAGGATTTGTTCATGAATTGGGGTATAGATGCGGTGACTTTGTATGACAGGCCTCCGGATGTGTTCAGGCCGATTAGTTTGGAGGAGAAGCACGATGTGCTCTCGAGGTTAGGGGATAGTTATAAAGACTTGCGGATGAAGGATGGGAGTGTTTGCACTGTTGTTAATGGGGATAAAGTGAATTTAAGACAGGATAGGCCTGGAATATTAGTATCTAGTACCAGTTGGACCGAAGATGAAGATTTTTCAATATTATTATCAGCTTTGCAAGGTAATTATATAGACAAATTCTATGTTTTATAAACAATAGATTTAAAAAAACAAAATGCAAAGCATGAAACAACTACTTGAACTCAAAACGTTGACCATTGGATGCAACAATTTAGCAAATAAAAAGCTAATACAAAAAATTGTGATTATATAATTTAAGACAATTTATAATGACAGAAAACTTTTTTTTACATTTTTTAAAATCAGTTGAATACTGATTTTATAAAATGTGAAAAAAAATGTGATGTGATTCGCATTTCACTTCATGACTAATTGAATGGAATCTGACTATTCTTTTTTTTTATTATTACTGCCCATTAATTATATTTTCAAATAAAATCCTTTTATCACATTATTTTTCACCAATTGTTTAATTTCATCGTATTTCTAGAATATGAGGCTAGTTTCGAAAATGACAATCCCAGAAAACTTCCCAAGCTCATTTGCATTATAACAGGGAAAGGCCCTCTGAAAGAATACTACTGTAACAAAATCAAAGAGTCCGAATGGAAACACATAAAAGTAATAACACCCTGGCTGGAATCGAGCGATTATCCCCTGCTTCTAGCTTCAGCCGATTTGGGAATTTGTTTGCACACCAGTTCCAGCGGGCTGGATTTACCCATGAAAGTTGTGGACATGTTTGGTTGCGGCTTACCTGTCTGTGCTTATAATTTTAGATGGTGAGTTATTAAAATAATCCTAAATTAACCATGTATTTTAATAAATAATTCTGTAGTTTACATGAACTGGTGGAAAATAATGTGAATGGATTTACCTTTAATGATACCAAAGAACTTTCTGGACAGATTCTGGATTGGTTTGAGAATTTTCCCAAAAATGTTAAGCAACAGGAGAAATGCGCTGCAATTAAGGCTGAATTGAAGAAATTTCAGGATTTCCGATGGACCGAGAATTGGAAGTTGGTCGTCATTCCAATGTTGAAATAATTTTTTTACTGGTATTCTTTATACACATTATACTTACTAAGAAATGTAAAACAAAAAGAAATGCGGAGATTTTATTTTAAATTAAAACCCTTAAACTGAACGCTCCACCATAGAATTGAAGCACTTGTTATGTTACGCATTTCAATTAATTCGAAAATTATTTTTATTGTAAACTGTACATCACTCTATAGTCAGCATGTTTGCAAGAGAAAGCTGTAGAATGCAGCACAGCGTAAATATCTGTTAAGCAGACACCATGTGTTTCACTGGATATTTATGATTTATTTTAAACAAAATTGAATTGATCCACATCTTATATCCTCGATTCTTTATATTCATTAAAGTCCATAGCTCACAGCTATTTCCCAGAAATAATATTCCATTTTCATTCAATAATTCTTTAATTGAGGCATCCTGATAAAATTAAAAAAAATAATTTATCCTATTTTACAAAAAATAATCAATTTCTGAAACAACTATAGAAAATTATGAATAAACAAATTTCTTTACTTAATTATTTAAACAAAGAGTCTAGATTAATACAAAACGATGAAATCACTTTCACAAGCTTAATTTATTTTTTGTAATATTTTTTTAAGATGACACAGTCTGATCACATAGTTCACCACATAGTGCCTTACTTTCCAAACAGGGTGGTTTATTATAATTTTGTTTATTTTGTTTTAAAAAAGTGTAATTATAGTTATTTACTTCACAAGACTGTTATATATAAATTTACAGGCGAGCACAAAATGTTAATAAGTGAGCCTGTAAATTTCAGGTAACAGTCGAGTTTTGTATAATATTTTATAGGAACTTGAATAGTAAAGAATCACAATAAACTTATATTTAATAAAATATATTGCAGTAGTATAACGCAATAACTAAAATAAATGTTCAATCAAGGAAGACTTAAAAATCTGACATATATTATTTTGTCAATTTTGTTCAATCAAAAAATATATATTGTCATCAAATTTAGGAATATGAATATTTCTAACAAAAATTTTCAAGAAGCCAAGAGCAAATTATAGATTGAGAAGTCCAGAGGTCGTTATGAAATGGAGTTGAAGTCTTTTAAGAGTGGAGAAATGCCACAGCAGTTGGTACTGTTTTAAATGAAACAGCAATATTGGTGTATGTATCCTTTTTATCAACAAGGTTTATGAACAAAGATAATTGATGTTATTATTTTGTAGTTGATAGTAAATGAATTTTTGCATAAAAAATTTAAAATATAGAAATATCTGAGACGTTTCAAATAAAATATGTTGCCATGGTTTCCATGTCAAAAACCCATAAAATTTGTTTGACAGGCTAGCCCGTAAAGTCTCATAACCCCTAGAGACAGATAAATAAACAGTTTACTAAAATAATATTGAATAAAAAAGACTTTCATATCCTTTATTTTACAAGAAACAAAATCCAACCCAAACCCAATTTTGACAATCATCTTGTAAAAATAATAAAAGTGATTTTATATTAAACACAAAAGAACTCGTTAAAAAAACTGAAGATAAACAATTGAATAATAAAATTGATTAACAAATATATTCCTGTTTTGTAAAATGGAATAAATGAAAGATTTTTGATTGTTTCATTTTTATCAATAGGCCTCAATTAAACAATAACTAAAATAAAATGGAAAATTAATTGTACTGGTTGGAAAATCTGCTGATGGAAAGCAGAAAGGTTGGACGTTCAAACACATGAACATCTTTTGTAATTTCCAAATAAATAGTTTTTGCTCATCAATTATTCAGTGCCTTGAAGAGTAAAAGAACCTGCAACAAACAAATCATAGAATAACATGAAACTTACATACAAAACCATTTTTAAACATTGTCATTAAATAACAGGATTTCTTGAAAAAAAAAAAAAATTAAAAAATGCACCTTTATTTAAAAAAGGGAATAAAATTACATTTGTATAAATCATATTAAATACAAAAACAAACTTCACATATTAATTACATATTGATAACTATAACCTAAAATATCCGAATTAGCTAACAAAATTATATTTACTTCATCTTTTTCTTTTTATAGCGAATAAATGGAATTCACGTTAAATACATTCTGTATAAATATAATTATTTACATATGCCAAGTATCTACAGTTTAATTTGCGAATGTGTGAAAGGATAGGAGGTAAAAACTCATGTGTATTTCGGTGTGGGGGGCTCGTATAGCAGGGATCGGCTGTCGGCCGTCATGTAAGACGACGCTAGATCAATACTCTCGACGCTGAAAGGCATTTGAGGTCAGAATTTGAGATCCTTGATCGCCTGTGGCAGATCAGGTAGTTTCATGTCTTTGATTTGTTGCGGGATGTTCATGTTCTTCACGGCCGATACGGCTCTCGCTGGCGCCGCACTAATACCAGCCTACAATAAAAAAAAGTAATTAATTCAAGAAATTAAAAAAAATGTGATAAGATTATATAGTGCTGGAAAAACAATGTAATGCGACCCCTTGCGACGCATCTGGGGGCAATAATAGATGAACGCCATCACTGAGCTTGTAAAAGATCGCATACTATGGAAGGAGATTGCACGTGGCATACCATGAGAGACCCGCTAGACATTTGTCATCCGATTAAATAAATAAATAAATAAAATGCACACCTCACACTAAGAAGTAGAGAGGAACATATAATGATGTTATATAAGACTAAATAAAATGCAAATAAATAATTTCTTCGACATTTTTATTAAAAATTATATTTTTTTCATGAGATGACCGTGCAGAGTATACACAATTCTTGAAAATTTAATATTAAATATAAAAATCACAATAGTTTCGACCACTATTGTGCGTTAAATGAAATACCACTTAGTACTAATAAATTAAAAAAATAAAAAACAAACTTAACTTGATAATGATTACCATGTAATTCAAACTATATACTAAAGTAAAATAAAAGTGGTATGGAAAAGTTAAGTGTTTTCATTACATCAAAATGGATCACAAAATGAATGCCTCCAAGAGCCAAGAATATAAATTTTATATTGAATGTCTGCAGTTTACCCATTTTTTTTTTTAATTATTTGTAAAAATGGTTTAATTTGAAGTAAGTCTAATAATCTGAAACAAGTCAGAATAAAGTTGTGACGTTAATTTTTAACACACATAAATATTTAAATTAGAAACAAAATAATAATGAATTACAAATACATAATAATAATAAATATACAGAATCTCTAAAAAAGGGAAACAATAAAAAGTGTTTTCTTAACTTATGTCAATTTAATCATTTGTAATTAAAAAAAAAATGGGTAAACTATAGTTTATCCAATTTTTTACAAAATTTATATTCTTGGATCTTGGAGGTGTTCTCTTCATAGTACAATAAATAATTAAACTATTCAAAATAATGTATACAAAATTGTGAAACATTACCAAGTGTTTTCTTAATAATCTTTCATAAAATTCTTTCACCAAGTGAAAGATGAGAAAATTATTTTTGAAAATGATTTATTTTACGATTTTGCCTTCAAATAGGCTGAGATTATACCAATAAATCTTTATTATCTCAGACATTACTTATTATAATAAATATATATATATATTTTTTATTAAGGCTTTCACTTGCTCATACATTTTGGGTTTATTTAATAATACACTTTTTAACTATAACTTGTTCAATAACAAGTTATACAAACAAAGTTAAAAAGTTTTTATTAAATAAATATATATTGTCATAATGTATTCCTAAACAAGGGCTATCGATGAGAATTATAGATAGAAAAGAGTATTCGTTCACTTGGCCACACTTATTTAAATAAATTAAATAAAATAATTGAAAATAATTAATAAATTATTTCCACATTTTACAGTTTTAATGAATGTTTTTTTGAATAAATCAATAAATAAGTTCATTAAAAAAATCAGTAAATAACTTATTTGAAGATTTTAATAAACTTAAATAAAGGAGAAATTATCAATTGTTCAATAATAAAGTGGAAAAACTTACCTCTTTACTTTCTAATTTGTTCTGGTCTTCTATTCTAGTTAAAATCTCAGTCATATTCGTTTCTAAAACCATTCCGCCCATAACGAGCTCATTTAAAATATAATGCACTTTATCCACGTGAAATATCAAATCCAGCTCGCAGACATTCTCAAAGCATTTATCTAACGTTTCGACAAACACCTGTATCAAATCCAAAATGCCCAGTTCGCTCTCTGAAGAATCAACACAGAAAACAAAATATAAGGTGGCGTAATGCCGGTAAATCAATTTGTAATCGCTACCCCCTATCAAGCTGAAAAATCAAAGTTTCTTATTAACGCCAAGCCATTTCTAAACACCGGTGACACACCTTCCGCCCTCCAAAAAGTTGCACACGTTATCGTCCCTCTTCGACACCAACTGGAACGTCTCTTTTATGATCTGCTGCTGCATGTCTTCGTTCTGCACACGCGGAAATAAAAACGCACACTTATTTGTTTTCCCCAAACGTAACTTAACCTAAAAATCCACTGTATACTTACAAAATACTGATAGAATTTCGACAGCCTGGGTTTGCCATGGTTGTTGAACACCAGGATTGCTTTGATCATATTGGATTTAATCGAGAATAAAGCTAATTTTAATTATAAAATCTACGGAAAGTGTTAACAACACATCTTCGGTGGCCGCTGTGACGTTAATTAGATCGCCAACGTGACGTACGTTTTTTTCAACGTTGACAATCCGTCATGGTTGAATTGCGATGGGGGTTTTTGAGCGTGAATTATATTCCTATAGCGCTCGTTAATTTCGGGAATTGCAAGTTGATGTTTCGCACTAACTTCTTATCGATTTTATTTTTTGCCTTCATACAATTTGATAATTAGGATTAAGTTATGTGAATTTGATTGCCTATACTCGTCATTCATAGAAAATATATCATTGAATTATACTTATACATAGATGTAAAAGTTTGGCAACAAAGATATTGCTCTCTATTAAAATAACGAACTAGAAATAATAAATGTGAATATATTGAATATTACCTTACAGGTGTGTTTCCCTCTAAATATAAGAATATAACCCTCTGATTTTTTATCTCCATCCAACTTAAAATATTAAAGATAATCAAAATAAAATATGGCAAATTAATCTTCATTTAGAATATATCTAATATATAATTTAAGTAAATGTTTAAGATGTCCAACTAAAAATGCAACAATTCTTATATAATTAAGAAATCATAAAAACTCTTAATTTAAAGAGAGATTACAGCGCCTTCAGTGCTAAAGTTGTCAACTACTGCCTTGTTTCGCCCTGAAAATAGGCAAATCAATTTACATAATAATATATAGGCAAATCAATGTACACATTAATATATAGGCAATCCTTTAACAAGACTGAATTGATATTTCTGTCTTGTGCAGGCAATGAAATAGCAGTAAGAACATTAAATATAATTTAATTAAAAAAACAATTTTTTTAACATGAAATGTCTGTATTTTCCGACGAATATACGTTTATTGATATTGTACATTATAAAAATCAATCATAAAAATATATATAATATATGAAATAAATAATACACACATCGTATAACGTGTATATGTATATACAAAGGAATGTAACATAAAAAATAATTATCAATTAGACTAGACTACTTCAAGTAAGCAAGTGGTTATCGAATACAATTTCTTGTCTAAGGACGCCGTCGAAAATGGCCTCGGGTAGCACCACTTTGACGTTCTGTTTGAAGTATTTTATGCACTTGGGGCGGTTCTCTTCCGACGCTACGACGACGAAGTTTGTGTTTTTCGACATTTTGGACACGATCTTTCCACCACAGCTTTCAATTGCACCTAAAACAGAGTTTCGTTATAATTAAATTACAATAATTAAAAGATTAAAGATTTAAAAAAAATAATTTCAATAATAATTTCAACTTCTTTAATTTATTAATTAAATATATGATTCATTTAAATACTTTCTTACTTGATAAGTTTAAGAAAAAAACATGTTTTATTTTGTATTATATTATGGTGGACTCGTCGGTGATATGTTATAAAGGTATTTTAACATAATAATAACAATCTTCTTTATATTGGTTGTTGAGACTTTAATTATTTAAATAAAAATAGCATTCCTTTCCCCTACTAATTTTTTTAAACTAAATATAATATAGTTTCCAAAATATATTTAGTTTAATAAAAATAAAAAAGTAGGAGAAAGGAAAATTATTTTTATTTAAATAATAATAACTTTATTGTTCATCAGGTTAAACCATTTTCAGGACAAAAACAAAAAAAAAACAAGTAAATACAATGCCATTAATTAAATCATAAAACAAACAAATCAAAAATATATTTGCAATCATTAAGTTACTGCTTAAATATAAAAAGAACAAAGCACCTTAGAGGAAAAAAAGTATTTGATATGGTATTTTAGTGTCATTCATACATGTTTATTTTTTTTTCGAATTTTTGTTATAATAAATATTATTTCATAACAAGAAGTACAAAAAAAAACATATCATATTAAAAACTTTTTTTTTCTAGAGTGCTCTGATTTTTTTTCTTTTTTTTTATATTTGGCATCAGTGAATAAAAACAAATTAAACGTTACATTTGTCATTATTTATCAAATCATATTCTTCAATTTGTTAGAATTACATAATCTATAGCATGTGCTTGGTTTTATTGACAACATAATTTTTTTTTAATAAAAAAATTCAAGGCACTCCAGGGGAGAAAAGTTCTCGATCATATGGTATGTTAGTTCTAAACAAAATTATGGCCATTTGAAGAAAATTATTACTTTTTATAGTAAAAGTTAGCTGTTTCAGTATCATAAAAAATATAACAACTTTTTTTTCCTTCATAAATATCTGTTGAGAAGTTTGCCTGTAATTCTATCCACCAACTCAAGAGAATTGTCAAGTTGGAAACCCTTTAAATAATTTTTCAAAATCAACGATTTTCTTTCATTGTTGTTTTGATTAATTTTCAACAGTAATTACACAAGTGCATTGGAAATTATCGGTAACAAGTTTGCCCTACTGGTTCAGGCAGGTTTCCAAGCAGACTATATTTGTCAAAAGAGTGTAAACTTGGAATAATTTCTAATGCACAAGAGAAATTTATCATATTGTATTACAACAAAAATAACACAATAAAAAAAAACAAAATGAAGACAATTGTAGAATATAATAATTATTAATTGTATAATTATTGTATACTGCATTTTAAATATCAGGTTATGTTGTTATTGGATGTCTTTTACTTGTTCGTGAATTACTTCGAAAGGTGTACTTCCGAACCGTGCATTTGCGATCATTTTTATAGTGTTCACAAAAACTGAAGTTTGTAATTTTTATTTGACAGTAGTTTGTTCAGTTTATGAACAATGAATTGGGAACTAATCACGTCTGAAACATAGAGAACCAATTACAGTGCCGTAATCGAACTCTGTATCGAGAACGGTGAGAATACTCGGGGTTTGGCGCACCGTACCCTCGCGCCCGCAACTATTTTAAAGTAGTGTTTTTTTTATCTTAACACTTAAATGTTCCTTTTTTTACGTTTTTTTTTTTTGGCATAGAATTTTCTCCAATCAGCCACTAACGAAAAAAAATGTTTTTTTTTTTGAGGGGACTTATTTTATATTTGCCAGCACTTCGCCTGACTTAGTAGAAGACATTATTAAACACTTTCCAATCGTGCCCAAATTTCAAACCGATCCAGCCAGGAATACACACCACCGAACCACCAATCGCAAGCATCTATTGAAGTGCACACGTGGCTATCACTCAGCCGGGTTTGTTTATCTCCACTGCCTCTTGAAAATGAATAGGCTATAGATGAATTTTTTATCGTGGCAACAACAATTTTTTAGAAGCTGATTGGTTTTAATTCATTCATGTTTCGATTTGCCGCTTCGATATAGTCAATTTAATTTTGATTGAAATTGTGATTTATAAAACTACGATACCAACCTTTTAATACCTCTTCAGCTAATGTAGACATAACATAAAAACTATATCCCAGGAACAATTTTTTAGATCTGCTTCTCTTGTATGACTCCTCTATTGAAAAATTCCATTTTGCTTCAGCATCTTTGTCTATTAATAAAAAGTTCCAAGGATCTGTGAAAAGACAAAAATTGCATTAGATAAATAAACTAATAAATTAAAAAAAAATTAATATGATTTAACGAATTGAATTTAATGTGTTTTTATTTTGTTTTATAGACAGATTTTTAATAATTTATTCATGTTTGATATTATAAAATAAAAATTGTTTGAATCATCATATATCAGGTCTAGTAATAATTAGTACCATTTTTTAGTGTTTAGTGCTTTCCGCTAACTTTTGGTTAGAAATCCTCAAGTAACACAAGAGCTTACGATAGCTTTAAACTGTGTGCAAAAAACTATTTGCAATCAATAACGGGCACTAGGTAAGATCTAATAGTTTGAAAAGTGTGTTCCACATAAATTATCCAAAAATAACCGTAATTAAAGAGTCATAATCTGCAGTTCGCTCCTCTCTAGTCATAATTGATTGCCAGTTTTAAAGCAAATTGATATCAGAGTTAAAAAATGGGTGCTTAATGTTAATCTGAAGAGACGGCTACAATCATTGGAGAAAAGCAAAGCGCCCTAGCCCATGCCAAAGTCTGACTTGCATGCGAAAAAGGTGATTTTGTGTGTTTGGTTGCATTTTAAAGGAATTCTTCATTATGAACTTTTTCCAACTAACCAAACTATTACATGTGAAGTGTATAGTGCACAAGTGGAATGGATGGAGCTTTGAGAGAAAAAAAACCTGACCTAATTAATCGGAAGGGCGAAAATTTCTCAACAGATATTTATTAAATTTTTTATGGTTGTTGCACACTATGTTTTGGTATGTTTGAATGAAAGCAGTTCTGTTTTTTTGTGATGCTGAAACATCTAATTTTTACTATAACAAGTGATAATTTTCTTCAAATGGTCATAATTTTATTTAGAAACAACATACCATATGATCGAGAACTTTTTTCCTCTAGAGTGCTTCAAAAATTTTTTATTAAAAAAATAATGTTGGCAACAAAAGTAATTACACGCTATAGGTTTTTCATCACTATAACGCATCCGATTACTATTCGTTTCATTCCTTCGAAAATTGTCTTCTTGGAAAATATTTTAACAATGCCTCAAAAATGTTTGAACATTTTATTTAATTAAAATCATAAGAATTTTTGCAATAGAGTGATTAAGATGCTACCTGAGCGTTGGGTAGAAGTGGTTGAAAACAACGGTGACTATATCGTTGATTAAATTGTTTAGTTTTTTTTTTTAACAAATTAGTTTTAAAAATGTATTGGAAAATAACATTAATTATTACTAGACCTTTGAACAAGATACTGAAAAATAAAATTATAATAAATACATATTTTTGAAAAATTTACAATACATTAACAATTTTCTAATTTAAATATTTTATAATAATGATTAATTTTCCCAAAAACTGCCAAGAAAAGTTATTCTGCTTTGTTTAATCAGTTCAACTAATTTTGAATAACTTATTTACCTAAAAACGTGTTGTCCTTTTTACATTCGCGTAGCCATTCAGGGGAGCACACAGGCTTACACTGACCAACGGCCATTAACAGCTTTTGAGTCCTAAATACATTATTTGTCACTAAAACTGTACAATCGTCCACACTGTCAACCACTCTGCCACCTGAAACAAAAATTAAGGGTTTATATCTAACAAAATTATGTAAAATTTTCTTCTGTAGCAATTTTGTAATTCCGGATTCATCAATTTACTGATAGAATCTTAATTATTTTTTTAAATTCTCTTGGCTTCATTGCAAGATGCTTTTGATCAACTTAAATTTGAATTCACAAAATCTTCGTCTATTGCTAAGTTTTAGTTCAGTGATAAAGATTAAGAAAGATTAGTACTTTTAGAATAATTATAATTCCGAATGGGAAATGTTAAGTGAAACGTTTACATTATAAAATTAAAAATAAAAAATAATGTACACGTTTAACTTAACATTTGCCTAACAGAATAGCCCTGAATATTACTTTTGATATTTGATGTTTAAAGTAAACACTAAAAACTTTTACTATCAAACATGTTTAGCTTTGAATTAAAATTGCCGTCACATATATATATTTCCTAAAGTAAATGCAAATTTCTACTTACCTAAAGTTCTCACCAAAGACTCCAATTCAGGACTGTGCAGCATTGTGAATGCCACTTTTGTTGCACACTTCCGTCGAATTCTCTGTGAAATATAAAAAATTATTACTAAGGGAACTAGTTTTTGTAGTCGCAACAGAATACTAATTCATAAATAAAGCACTAATAACTTTTCTTCTCCAGAGCAGCAGGAGAACAAAAAGTTTGTGGTTTGATGGATTTACCCCCTCAGATTGACTGCCTGCAGTGAATTCAGGCCTCGTGTCGGATTTGGCTGCTGAATGAATATTTTTCTGCATCAAAAAGTGAGCTTTGTGCCAGAAAAATATTTATTAAGCAGCCAAATCTGACACGAGAGGCACATTATTTTTTGCCATAACAGGTAAGTGAGATTAACATTTCACATATAGAACAGCTCTGATTAAATAATTGCTTATAAAAATAGATTCTTACTTCTGTGGGTGAAGGGAAACCATAATTAATTCCAAAATTAGTCTTTGTGGTCGGAGTCGCTGCAACTTCGGCCGGTTGCGGCTGAGGTGAAGGCTGCTGCGGCGACTGCTGCAGTTGCTCCGTCTTTATTCTAAGCGGCTGCTGTTGCAGGTTGACTTTATCGTCACTCGAACACTCACTTAAAGTAGACTTCCTCTGCTTTTTAGAAGCGACCAGCGAAATCAGACTTTCGTCATCCGAATCGCTGCTCCACCGTTTTTTCGAAACATCAGCAGCCTCTTTCATAATCAACTTGTCCTCTTCGTTTTCATCCATAGTTGAAGTTAGTATATTGCTCATGTTGGATGCAGAAGGTTGGGGCTCAACGGAAGCACCCTTCCTGCCTCTTCCTTTTCTGGCGGGCGATTGCTTTTTCGGAGTGTCTTCTTTGGGTTTTATGTCCGTGTAAAATTTAGGTTTGACGTAACGCTTTTTGATGGGAATTGACATCGTTTCCTCATCCAGACATTCAAATTTCTTTTTTCGTATCCGAATAGGCCTGCGGTTGGTTTCAAGTTCTTGCTGGCCTAGAGTGTTCGAACAATGAGGGAGATTTGTACTTTCGGGAAAAGTTTCTGTGGGGACTTCTTGCTTTGTAACTTTCTCTTCTTTTTTACTTTTAGTCGTTTCTTTATCCGTTTTATCACCTTTAGTCAAATCAGATATTAATTTAGCGTTGTTGATTATTTCAATATCTGCTTTAATATCATCGCTGAGTTTAGTGGAATGCTTGATTTGATTCGGCGTACTTTTCGTGGAAGCTTCACCCTCATCAGCGCACCGTTTGATTATCCTGCTCTTCAAAGATTTCATTTGTTTCTTTTTCGTGGAATCATCAGTATCATCGTTCAACTTGGAATTCCGCCTATTCTTCACAGATTCAGCTTTGATTTGCTTGCCCTTCTCCTCATCCCCGCAAATCACTTTCTTGCACACACTCACTTCGCCTTGCCCGATAAACATGATCTCCATTTGAT
Organism: Philonthus spinipes; assembly: GCA_963082785.1. NCBI lineage: Eukaryota > Metazoa > Arthropoda > Insecta > Coleoptera > Staphylinidae > Philonthus > Philonthus spinipes. The sequence goes on from OY720306.1 coordinate 12,092,422, forward strand.
TCTCAACCGAATCTTTATCTTTATTCTCATTCTCCAAATCCAGCACTCTCCCGAAACTGACCCTCTTCCTTTTATCCTTCAAACTCTCTAAATCTAAATTACTCTCACTAATCGGGTGTTTGATATATTTTGACTGCAAAGGAATAAACGAGACGGAATCCCCTAAAGATTTCTTGGAAGACACGCTTTCAATTTCCGAAGCAGATTCTTCTGTATCCACCGACGAATACAGTTTTTGTGAAGACGGCGTCAGCGTCTTTGGAGTTTCCGAAGTTTGCGTACTGACCGTTTCGTCGTCTTTCACTTTTTTATTGAACCGACTGCTCATCACTTTCAAAGCCGCCAGAGATAACTCATCATCATCCGAATCCGAGGAATCCTTTTCCTCTCCGAAATTCGTTTTCAGGATACTCCTTTTCAACGAAAGCGATTTGAACCTCGAAGGTTTTATATATCCCTTACCGTAATCTTCTTCTTTTGCTACGTTATATTCACTAGTTCCGGCGGTTTTAGCTAAAGCAAGGTTGTTTTTCTTTAATTTCTCTTCGATTTTGTATATTTCATTAACGTTTCGCGTGATTTTCAGCTTTAGCTTATTTATCGTGCTCGCGGGTGAATCTTTCAAAGAACTCTGCGTCGAAGTCGAATCTTCCGAAAACCTCTTCTTCGAATCATCGTCTTCACTCAACATAGCAATTTTCAGCTTGTTTAAATCGTTCGATATAGCAACATACGTTTTATCACCCTTGTTTTTAGTATTGGTTTTCTTAATCCTCATCCGCTTTTTCCGTTTAGGCCTGACGTCTTCGAAGAAATCTGAGCTGGTGCTGTCGTCGTCTTCGATGTACCGCCTCCTGGATTTGAATCTCGAACGCTTCGATTGTGGGTAGGGATCGGAAAGGAACGCCTCGCTTTCACTTGTTCTCCTAGGTGAAGTAACATTTAGTTTGCTGATTTCCGAACTGCTTTTCACTGTTTTGATAACATCTGGTTTTTCTTGAGATTTCAATTTTTCACACAGATCTGTCGATGTGAAGTCGTTTAATTTCCGCTTTTTGAAATAGTTCGCTTGAGTTTTACTGTCTTCCTCAGTAGTTGCAACAATTTTGTCTTTATTATCAACCTGTGTTTTTGATACTGTAATGCTTACAGAACATTTTTCAGCAGAATTCCGTGCTTCTTCCACGTTCTTTTGTTTTGTTTCCGGTTCCACAACTAAATGCCTTTTTCTGTTCAATTTCTCCTCAGCGATAATCGGAATTTGCTTCTCATCTGATTTGCTCTGCAATTCTTCCACATTTACAATAATTTTAGATGGAGTTTCTGAAACTTCAAGATTACTTAATGAAGATGTCTTCTTTGTTTCTGACCCATCTTTTGTTTCATTCAAAGTATCTTTAGTTGCAACCTTTGTTACAACTGTACCTTCTTTTAATTCCTTTTTACAATTTCCAGTTTCAAGTACTTCATCTTTTACTTTTTCAACATCTTTAGTATGAATTGTTAAATCACCCTCATTATCTGATTTCTGTAAATTCTGTTTATTTTTCGGTACTGTATTGTCACTTACAGTACTTTCATCTACGGCTACTTGTTGAACATCTTCTCCAGGATCTTCCAAATTTACTAATTTAGGCTTTTCCTTAATGACCTTTAGTGTGCCTCCAGTTTCTTTATTTGTTTCACTTGATTCACTTAAGGTTTCTTTAGTTGCTCCACTTACTGTTCCTTCTTTTACTTCACTAATTGTTACTTTCTGTGCTTCACTTATTGTTCCTTTCTTTACTTCACTTAATATTTCTTTATTTGTTTTACTTAATGAACCTTTCTTTGCTTCACTTATTGTTTCTTTCTTTACTTCACTCAATATCTCCTTATTTGTTTCACTTACTGTACCTTTCTTCATTTCACTTAATGTTTCCTTATTTGCTTCAATTAATGTTCCCTTACTTACTTCACTTAATGTTCCTTTGTTGGTTTCAATTAATGCTGCTTTGTTTATTTCACTTGATGTTTCTTTCATCGATTCACTTATTATTTCTTTACTCGATTCTCCTTGCACTAAAACGTCATCATCTTCTATAACTGTAACATCTTCATTATCTTTTAAAGATGCAAGTTCAATAATTTGTTTCTTCTTATTAACCAAATTGTCTTCACTCAACATTTCATTACCTGCATCTTCTTTTGTTGACGTAACTTCCACTTTATTTATAACACATTTTTCATCTTTGAAGCATTCGAATTCCTTTTTGACGATTGCAACATCCTTACTTGACATTTCATTCAATTTTGTTTCTTGTATTAATTCCACTTTGATGTTAACATTGCTTTCTTCATTATCTACAGTTTTATCATCTTCTAAAGAGTCAACCAGTTCGAGTTGTTTATTTTTTACAATAACAGCATCCTTGCTTGATGCTTCATTATTCTCATTTTCAGTAGAAGTGGCTTTAATCTCAATATTAACATCCTTTTCATCTCCTAAATATTCAATCGCTCCTGTTTGTTTGGCTATTGCAGTCTTTTTATTCAAAGATTCTTTATCATCTATTTTTTGTACTGTAGTAGTGGTTTTGCTGTCACGTTTTAAGCCTTCTCCCAAACTAATCCCACTTTGTTGTCCCTCTGTGAATGTAGATTCCTCAATGTTTTCACAGTGTGAAATATCGATGATCTCTGTATTGTCTTCATGATTCGAAGCAAACTCATCCCCTATACCCGCCTGCTTATCAAAAATAACTTCGCTTGTAACCACTAATTCCTCCGATTGAATATCTTGGGTAACTTCAAGTTTTTCAGAAATTATTTTTTCTAAAGCCTCAACTCCTGTTGTTTCTACATCCACTGACGTATTTCCCTCTAGATTTTCAACCACTTGTTGCCTCGTTTCCTCTTCTTGTAAATTAGGAACATCTTCATTAAGATCAGTTTTAGTTGAAATATCTGAACTTTGAAGCTTCTCAGAAGGTTCGCTTTCTTTCTGAAGCTTCTCAGGTAGTTTGTGATCTTCTTGAAGCTTCTCAGGAAGTGCGCTTTCTTCCTGAAGTTTCTCACGAAGATCATGATCTTCTTGAAGCTTCTCAGGAAGTGCGCTTTCTTCCTGAAGTTTCTCACGAAGATCGTGATCTTCTTGAAGCTTCTCAGGAAGTTCACTTTCTTCCTGAAGTTTCTCAGAAAGTTTGTGATCTTGAAGCTTTTCAGGACATTCTTCATCTTCTTGAAGCTTCTCAGGATCTCGTTCATCTTCTTGAAGTTTTTCAGGCAGTCCTTCATCTTCTTGAAGTTTTTCAGTAAGTCCTTCACTTTCTTGAAGCTTTTCAGAAAGTTCGCACTCTACTTGGGGCTTCTCAAGAAGATTGCTCTTAACTTCAAGCTTCTCGGGAATTTTGCTATCTTCTTGAATCTTCTCCGAAAGTTTGTCAACTTCTTGAAGCTTCTCAGCAAGTTGGCAATCTGTACTCTGAAGCTTCTCAGGAAGCTCGCTTCCTTCTTGAAGTTTCACAGAAAGTTGGTGATTTTCTTGAAGCTTCTCAGGAAGTTCTTCATCTTCTTGTAGCTTCCTAGGAGGTTCTTCATCTTCTTGTAACTTCTCAGAAAGTTCTTCATCTTCTTGTAGCTTCTCAGGAAGTTCTTCATCTTCTTGATGTTTTTCAGAAAGATCGCACTCTTTTTGAATCTTCTCAGCAAGTTTGCTCTCTTCTTCAAGCTCCTCAGGGATTTTGCTATCTTCCTGATGCATTTCAGGAACAACTGAAGTATCTAATTGTGTGGAATTTACAACTTTACTTCGGATGATGTCTTCATTTGGATCTTCAAGCCCAGTTTGTGAGGCATCTACAACTTCAGTTTCGATGGTTTCTTCTTTCAAACCTTCAACAAGCCCAGCTTTGGTTGCTTCATCTACATCATCCGGAAGGGTTATGATTAAAATTTCGGAACTATCGGCATTATTTGAAATCACTGAATCTCTTTCTTTATTCTTTTCGATAAATGCTTCTTTATCTATTCTTTCTTCTTGTTGCGAATCATCAATTTCCAAGATTTCTTCTTCTATAACAACTGACTTGTCGCAGAGATCATTTCTTGCAGTACCTTGAGTTATTAACGCTTCTTGATCTTCCAAATTTCTATCATTATTTTTATTAACATCTTCAACTTCAAGTAAATCATTATTACTTCCCTCGTCTAAATCATCATTACCTTTATCTAAATCATCTTGAATTTCTAGCTTTGATTCTTCAATGATACTCGAGCTCGCAAGATTTGTATCATTTTCAATAGAATGTTTGGATTCTTCAGAAATTCCAATAATTATTTCTTCTTCCACAATAACATCTTCCGACAATGGAACAATATCTGAAGTGGTAGCTTCTATACATTGCTCCTCAGTTTCAATCATCTCTTCTAATAATTGAGTTTGTTCTTCGCAAGCAACATCTTCATTCACAGTTTGTGAAACTTCTTTACTAATAAAAGCTTGTTCTTCAGAGCATTTTTTATCCACAATTTCCACTATTGCTTGTATGTGTTTACCAGGAATAACAGATTCATCAAATAGCTCGGAATCCTTTCTCACAATTTCTTTAACAACAGAAGTTCCCGGTTCTCCAGAATCTATAATGATAGAAGTTCCTGGTTTATCAGAAACTGTAATTATGGAGTCTCCTGGTTCTCCAGAATCTGTAATAACAGAATCTCCTGGTTCTCCAGAATCTATAACGACAGAAGTTTCTGGTTCTTCAGAATCTATAATAATGACAGATGCTTCTGGTTCTTCAGAATCTATAATCACAGAATTTTCTGGTTCTACAGAATCTATCATGACAGAAATTCTTGGTTCTTCAGAATCTATAATGACAAACGTTTCCGATTCTTCAGAATCTACAATGACTGAAGCTCCTGGTTCCTCAGAATCTATAACGACAGAAGTTCTTGGTTCTCCAGAATCTATTATTACAGAAGTTGTTGGTTCTCCATCATCTATAATCACAGAAGTTTCTGGTTCTTCAGAATTTATAATCACAGTTCCCGCTTCTTCAGAAACTGATTTGTTTTCTATTATTTCTTTAATCACTGACATTTCAGGTACTTCTGCATCCTTGTTTTCATTAATCATTTGTAAATCATTGTCTAGTTTAGATTCAACCATTACAGTATGTTCTCGAATAAATTCATCCTTTTCCGCTAAAATGTCTTTATTTGAAGGTTCATTACAATCTTCAATAATTAAAATTTCAGATTCATTAGAATCTTCTTTGGTTCCTTCAATTATTGTTTTTGTCTCTATTGAAAATTCAATTTGATTTATGCTAGTACTTTCTTCTACTTCTAAAGAATCATCGTTTATCTTCGTTTCTATGCTAATATCCAAAGTTTCATTTTCTTGTGGGAGCTCTGTTGATATTTCTTCCTTTTTATTATCTTTAATAATTGAAGTTTCTTCCTGAACAAGTTCCTCTTCATCCACTGCAGCTTTTTCTTTTTCTAAATCATCCCCTTCTAATGGAATTTCAATAATTGTTTCTGGACTTTCAAGACACTTGTTTGAATCTTCTAAGGTTTCTTCAATTAAAGATATTCCTGCTTCCTTAATGTTTCCATTTTCATTCTCACTTTCTCGCATTGGTTCACCAATTTCTTTGGAGATTTCATCTACAGTGAAAATTTCCGCTTTTTCAAAATCTTCACCTTCATTACTAACAGTTTCTTCTGGTTGCTGCAAAATATCCACTGGAATGCTTTCTGAAATCGCTAGTTTGTTTGAAATTTCATCTTCATGTTCCACAACCAAACCTTTTTCAGTTTCTTCCGCAATAGTATCTTTTTTATCTTCATGTGAATCCGTTTTCGTTTCTTCCTCAATTACCTCCTTATTATCTCCAAATTTATCAGATTCTGGTGTTACTTCTGTTTGGGTCAAAATTTCAATATCCTCTGTGTTGGTTTTGATTTCTTCAATCGCTAATGCATCAACTGGCATTGAAGCTTTGTCGTTATCTTCGTTAAGTCTATCATAAACAACTTCTTCATTTTCCTCATTACTTTGATTCAAACTTTGTTTTAAGTCTGAATCTTCTACTTCAGTCTCTTCACTTTCATCAATATCCTTAGAACTTTTTGGAGTTTCCATGTCAATGATTACGTTCACATCACGTCCTTCTTCAGTATTTTCTGTGATTTCAATAACGTGTTGTTCAATTTCTGAATGTTCAAACTTTTGTGATTTTATTTTTTTGTCTGCTTCAATGGAAACATGTGGAGTTTCGATCTCTCCTGAAATTTCAAAATTTTCAAGTTCACGTTTCTTCTGATCAATAATTGTACTATATTTTTCTTTTTCCACTAGGTCATTTTCAGAGGAAGCAAATATTTCTTGTTCTTCTTCATTGGATTTAATATCTTGCTGTTGTTGTATTTCCTCTGAAGAAGATTCTTTTTTCGAACAAGAAAATTCTTCTTCTGAAGATTCAATATTAATCACTTCATTTATCTTATCCTCAACATCATTTTCTTCTTCTGAATCATCAATATTGATAATATCTTTTGAAGTAAATGCAGTTGATTCTTCTTGAGAAATGATGATATTTTCTTGGCTATGATTTTCAGTAGATGTAACATATTCCTCTTGTGAAAGATTAACATTTTCTTCATTAGCAGCACATTTCTCTTCTAGATTAAGAATTGTAACATCTGTTGCATTTACTTCCATTTCTGCACATTCATAATTATGCAGCTCCGTTTTCATATTACCTGAAGAGCTTGAATCTTTTTCTTCCTTTGCATCAACCAATGCAATTGAATCTTCTTTTTCTGCAAGATTAATTATTTTCCTATCCTCACCTTCACCAGAAGATTCTTTTTCCATGTAACCAGAACTAATTGCTTCAGATTTTCCACAAACTAATTCTTCATCTTGTTGAAGATTGGAATCTTCAAGTTCCTCATCCTTTACAGTCGATTCCTTTTTCATATAGTCAAGATTTGCTTCTTCAGAAAGAACGTCTTCTTGTATTTTGGGAATAAATTCTTTAGTTGAAGCAGATTCTTCCTCAAAATTAATAACCTTCAGTGTTTGATCTCCTTGAGGAGAAGTCCTTTCTTCTTCAGGATGATCAAGAATAATTCCTTCCTTTTCATCATCTACAGCTTTTTTAAGATCATGACAATCTGTTTCTTCTAATTTATCAACCATTTCAACTTGATCATCATCTGATATTTCTGTAGGAGCTGGAAGTTCTATAATTTCTTCTGGTATCTCAATCATCACGTTTTCTGTCGGTTTATCACTTTGAATTAAATCATTTGTTTTATTAAATTGTTCCAAAATCTCAACTCTTTCTTTTATTGACGGGCTTTCTAATACTTCCATACTCTCTAAAGCAGACTTTTCATTTGAAGTTCCATCTTGAATAACCTGCTCTTCAATAATCGCAGATTCCTCGATTGCTTCTGCATCATCAATTGTTTGGTTTAATAAATTATGTTCGTTTTCTACAAGCTCTGAATCATAGATTGTTTCGTTTAATAAATCTTCGTTTTCTATAAGGTCGCTATTTTTAATTTGAATTGTTGATTTTGTTTTTTCACTCAAAACTTCGTTTTCACAAGTAAGATCAATTGTTTCATCATTTTTAACATCCACGATTTCTTCGATGATAAGATTGCTTGGTGATTCGTTAATTTCTTTGTTTCCTTCGAAATTGTCCTGATTTTCACATAATGGAACCTCTAATATTGATCCATGAATAGTTACTTCTAAATTTTCTTTAGTTCCAGGTTCTTCCTGTAAATCACATTCTGAGATTTCCAATACTGATTCATTTGTAGTCAATTTTTCATTAGTTCCAGCACCAATTTCTAAGTTTTCTTCATTTTCGCAAACTGCTGCTTCTAATGTTGATTCCTCTGCGGTTTTTTCACTTGATTTTAAATCTTCTTTAAAGTTATCTTTCGCTTCTGTTATTGATTCCACCACGATCTCCTCGCTTAATTCTGTTTCTTCTTTTAATGCTTCCCTACTTACAACTTGCTTCTCTGTATCTTCTTCTAAAATTGGTTCCTTTGTAATAATCTCATCCACTTCTAATTGCACATTTGTTATTGAATTGCTCTTTTCTTTAAAAACTGTTTCTTCTTCTAGATGTTCTAGGTTTGATATTTTTTGAGAGGTTGAAACTTCTGCTATAGGTCTTTCAGTGATTGTTTTGTATAAATTTGGTTCTTCTTCAGATTTTTTATTAGATGATACTTCTTGATTTTTCTCATCTTCGTATATTGGTGCTTCTTCTATGACTTTCATACCTGCTTCCTGAGAAGAACTTGAAAGTATCACCTCTTCTTCAGTCTTTATGTTAGCTTCTTCTTCAGAATTCGAAGCTTCAATTATTGATTCTTCTGCGATTTTTAAGTCTGATCGTTCTTCAGTGTTTGCAACTTCGTTTATTGCTTTTTCTGCGATTTTTATGTTTGCATCAGAGTTTGAAGTTTCAAATATAGATTTTTCTGTGATATTTATTTTTGTACTACCTTCAGAGTGTCGATTTTCAAATATTAATTCTTCTGTAATATTTATTTTTGCACTACCTTCGAATTGCTGATTTTCAAATATTGCTTCTTCTGTGTTGTTTATGTCTGTTCTTTCTGTGGAGTTTGAAGTTTCTAATATTGCTTCTTCTGCGGCTTTCGTGTTTTCTATTTCTTCGGATGTAGCAGCTTCAAATATTGTCTCTTCAATAACCCTTGTGATTCCGCTTTCTTCAGAGTTTTTATTTTTAAATATTGTTTCTTCAGAGTTTGATGCTCCTATTATGGATTCTTCTTCTAAATTTGTATTACTTAAAATATCTATTTGTAAATATTTTGTATCTTTGATGGTCGATGCTTCTATTTTAGTTTCTTCTATCACTGTTTTATCTGCTTCATTCTGAGGATTTGATGCTTCTGTGATCACATTACATGAAATTGGATCTTCTTGCACAATGTTATTGCTCAAAGTATTTCCTTTGTCTTCACAGACTGATGCTTCTAATATGTTTTCTTCTATATCTACTCTATCTTGTGAGCTTGATACTTCTTTAGAGGTTGATGCTACCAATATTGTTTCTGCTATATATTTTGATTGTGAGATTTCTATTGTTGATTCTTCTGTGATCATATTTATATCTAAATCTTTTTCGACATTTTTTATAGATGAATTGTCCACTTCCGAAGTTGCATCTATTGTTTCTTCTATCATCACATACGAATTTGAATCTTCTTTAACAATTTTACTAGATAGAGTATCTATTTCCAAAGTTTCTTGTATTGATTCTTCTGTGATTAAATATGAATTTGAATCTTCTTCAACATTTGCATTCGATGAACTATCTACTACTGAGGTTTCTAATGTTGTTTCTTCCATGATTTTTATGTCTAGTTTATCTTGAGTGTTTGAGTCAACCAATGAGGATTCCTCTATGTTTACCATTTCTTCAGACTTTGGTGTTATTAAAATTGTTTCCTCGCATGAATTTATATCTTCCTGCAATTTTGTATTACTCGACTCCTCTTGAACGTTCAAAATCTGTTCCTCCTTGATATTGAGATCACATTTGCCATGCAATTCTTCATCATTATCGCGTTTTGCTGTGTCAATAATTTCCCTTATTAATTCTTTGTTGTGCGTGTCTTCAATGGATTTGAAGATTTCGCTATCGCTAATTAGTATGGAACATTTTGTCGAGCCTTCTGAATGATGTGGTGTTTCTTTAAGGGGTTGTGAAGTTGATGGATCGGTGTTACCGAAATCCGTGTCTTTCAAGACATCACCTTGTGATTTTCTTGAATAAATTTCTTGCTTATTATTTTCGTCACAGTCTTTAAATACAGGTAGGTCACTCCCTTTTTCGCCTTCATTCGTTAGGGATGGTATTTTATTCAGGGTTAAAACAGTCTTATTACAATTATCTTCCAAGGGATTTTCAACATTCGAAGCAACTTCTGGGGATGTTAATTCCTCAACTTCGTTTTGATTTGAGCTAAACAGCGCATTAGTAGTATTTAAATTATTCTCTTCAACATTAGTATCAGATACTATAATAACAAATTTATTTATTTCGGGAGTATCATTGTCGCTTATGGAGATGTTTTTGATTTCACTCAAATTCACACCTTCAACTAATGAATCATTAGAGTCTTCAACTTTAGAAAATATTTTGGAAGCCTCTTCAATTTCCTCGTATGAGCATCCTACATCCGATTGGGTTGCTTGAGCTGTGTCATCTATTGGAATCTATAAAAATAAAATCAATTAATGAAATTATTTCAAATTACATCAAGATTACATGTTACAAATACTTATTTTCTACTAGAGAATGAAAAGATTAACGAAATGTTCAAGACATGCAATATAGAAGGCAATTATGTTTTAATTGGGCAGAAATTATTTGTAACTACAGTAAAACTATGAACAAAATACATCGGAAACGAAAGAAACGCATGCGTTAAATATTCTACATTAAATAAAATAGAGTAAGGAAGAAATACAAGTTCCAAACCATACTACGTGTAACGACAACCGTAATAAAAATATTTCATTTACTTGTATTGGCTTAAACCCTTCTTCATACTCTTCGGTTTCCATTCTAGGTTCTTCAGCTACAACTTCTGCGGTTTTAGTTACGATATCGTTATTTTTCGAATTAGTGATTAATTCCGAACGCGTTTCATTTGTTGGTTTTGTAGCAATTGCACCAGCAGTAGTTTTATTAGTACCAAAATTATCACCAAGACTTTGATTTTCTTCATCAAAAATATTTGAATCAATTTTATTTTTCGGAGCACAGTCATTTTCAAAACTTTCCGCTACATCACTTTCAATTTTAGTAATTTCTTCTTTCGCATTTTTATTATCTTCAAAAGAAATGTCTTTAACGCAATCATCACCAGGCTTTTCAAAAGACAACAATTCCTCACTGTTACTTTGAATAGCACAACACACTTCACCCATTTCCGAATCTAATTTCGTTTCTAAATTACCGCGAATTGTAGCTTCAATTACATCACTCAATAACCCTACCTTCTTTGATTCTAATGATTTACTAATTTGGCCGCTTGATGTAGTTTCAATACATTCAGATAAATCCTGATTTAAATTTTCATCATTTAAACTATTTTCAGAAATTAAGTTAGAACTTTCACTAATAGGAGGTTTCGTATTATTAGAAGCGATTACAGATTCATTCATTATTTCCACTGGTGCTGAATTTTTATCAACGGTCAAATCTTTATTTTCAGATAAAAATGTTTCTCTTAATAAAACTTTATCTGGTACAAGGGAAGATTCAGGAAGCTCTCCAGGAGGATTTTTATATAAATCCTCTGATTTTGTGATTAAATCATGCTGGCCAAGAGAGCTCCCTGTATCAAAATCAGTTTGGGAAGGGAAGACTGTGGCGTCATCTGGCGAAACAAGTTTGTTTTCGTCAGAAGTACCCACTCGAGAGGAAATTTGTGTATCAAATAATGACACATCTTCATGATTTTTGCTTTGTTTCAAGAAAGTTTCACTTTGAGAAGAAATTGAGTTAACATCCTGATTTCCACTCTCTTCTTCTTTATCGAAATCAGTTTGAGAAGAAACTGGTGAAATTAACTGATTTGTATTGTCCTCTTTCAAAGCATCAGTCCGAGTAGATATTGGTGTTGCATTATTTTGATTTTCATACTGTTCATCAGCTTTTGAAGAAATTGTTGTAACATCTTGATCTTCATACTGCTCTCTTTTATATTTATCGAAATCAGTTTGAAGAGAATTTGATGTTTCAGCTGTTTCTAGAACTACAGGATTTTCAGAAGTTTGAGTGGAAGGAACTTTATCTAATTCAATACCACTTGTTACTGGGATTAATAGAGTTTCATTATTTTCTGTTTTATTTGATAATTCTTCCACTTGATCTAAAATCTTACTCTCTGCTGGTTCGTTAATATCAGGAGACACTAAAACAAAGTCATTCGAAATAGAGTCACTTCTTTCAGGAACGAATCCCTGTGGAATTGTTACAAGCTCAGAATTGTCTTCGTTAATTTCTTGAGATATCATAACAAAATCTGTTGATTTATCTAAATTCAATTCGTCCTCGCAAATTTCAGAAGTAACAATTTGTAAAGAAGAGTCTGATACTGAAATACATTCAGATACAATCTGTTTTGTGGATGCTTCTTGCTTTCCACTAGAATATTCAGAGTTGGAATTATCTGAAAAGATTTCAGACGTGCTTTCCAATTCATACGGAACCAGCGCTCCTTGTTTGGTTAAAGAATCTATGTTTTCTTGTTCAGCTGAAGAATCTGTAATTTTCTGATTTTCCCCACTGATTTCATTTGCTTCTTCCTCGTTTGGTTTTTTGATAACCTCGAAGCCGCTTTCTTCAATGTCAACATCAAGATCTTCTTCATCACTCTCGCTTCCATAGAAAGCTTGAATTAATGATAATCCGCTGGCTTTTTGTTTGGGAATAATGGCTGTTTTGGGTTTAATTTCGAAAGATGTTTTTGTAACAGAAGCTTGATTTATATTAATTTGTTGGATTACTTCATTTGTTTCGGTTGAAGATATGTTTCGACTTAAATTCTCCGCTTTGCTATTAGCATCAGGAATTGTTTTAATAGTTTCCGTCCCTACAGAGATATCCTCTATGTTTTTATCTTCAAGAATTTCTTTAATAGTTTCTGTCTCTACAGTCATTTTTTCTCTGTTTTTATTTTCAAGAATTTCAATAGTTTCCACTTCTGCAGAAATTTCTTCTCTGCTTATATCTTCAGGAATTTCTTTACTAGTTTCCATCTCTACAGAAACTTCCTCTATGCTTTTATCTTTTGGAATTTCCTTAATAGTTTCTGTCTCTATAGAAATGTCTTCTATACTTTTATCCTCAGGAATTTCTTTAATAGTTTCCGTCTCTACAGAAACTTTCTCTATGGTTTTATCTTCAAGAATTTCTTTAATAGTTTCTGTCTCTACAGTCATTTCTTCTGTGGTTTTATTTTCAAGAATTTCAATAGTTTCCACTTCTGCAGAAATTTCTTCTCTGCTTATATCTTCAGGAATTTCTTTAATAGTTTCCGTCTCTGCAGAAACTTTCTCAATGCTTTTATCTTCAAGAATTTCTTTAATAGTTTCTGTCTCTACAGTCATTTCTTCTCTGTTTTTATTTTCAAGAATTTCAATAGTTTCCACTTCTGTAGAAATTTCTTCTCTGCTTATATCTTCAGGAATTTCTTTAATAGTTTCTGTCTCTACAGTAATTTCTTCTATGTTTTTATTTTCAAGAATTTCAATAGTTTCCACTTCTGCAGAAATTTCTTCTCTGCTTATATTTTCAGGAATTTCTTTAATAATTTCCGTCACTACAGAAACATCCTCTATGGTTTTATCTTCAGGAATTTCTTTAATAATTTCTGTCTCTATAGAAATGTCTTCCATGCTTTTATCCTCAGGAATTTCTTCAATAGTTTCCGTCTCTAGAGAAAATTCTCCAATGCTCCTATCTTCAAGAATTTCTTTAACAGTTTCTGTCTCTACAGTCATTTCGTCTCTGTTTTTATTTTTAAGTATTTCAATAGTTTCCACTTCTGTAGAAATTTCTTCTCTGCTTATATCTTCAGGAATTTCTTTAATAATTTCTGTCTCTGCAGAAACTTCCTCTATGCTTTTATTTTCAGGAATTTCTTTAATAGTTTCTGTCTCTATAGAAATGTCTTCTATACTTTTATCGACAGGAATTTCTTTAATAGCTTCTGTCTCTACAGAAACTTTCCCTATGCTCCTTTCTTCAGAAATTTCTTTAATAGTTTCCGTCTCTGCAGAAATTTCCTCCATGGTTTTATCTTCAAGAATTTCTTTAATAGTTTCCGTCTTCATAGTCATTTCTTTGTTTTCATTTTCAAGAATTTTAATAGTTTCCACCTCTGCAGAAATATCTTCTTTGCTTACATCTACAGATATTTCTTCAATAGTTTCTGTGTTTATGCTTTTATCTTTATGAATTTCTTCAATAGTTTCTGTTTCTATAGAAACTTCTTCTATGCTTTTACCTTTAGGAATTTCATTAATAGCTTCAGTCTCGATAGAAATTTCTTCCATCCGCTTATCTTCAGAAGTTTCTCTAACAGTTTCTGCCTCTACATAATCTACCGTTTTGAGTGAAGATTCCATAACAATATTAGTCGCAGATTCTTCAATGTTGGAATCACACTTATTTTCTAATAAAGGCATATCAATTTCAATTTTTTCAGTGCCGCTGATTTCTGTGGATTCAACAATACTTTCATTTTTAGAATAAATTTCATTATCAGATTCTGTCGGTAATATTTCTAAATCTTCGATTATTAGTTTGTCATTTACATTTTTTGGAGATCCCATTGGAATTGAAGTGTTTGTTTCATTTCCTTCTACTTTACTTTCTGAACTGATTTCTTCTTCATTTTTATTACTAGTTGAAATCGATACTTCATCAAATTCTTCAAATTGTTTAGTTGAGCTTGGGATAATTTCAGAACTTTCCATAGGATTAATGGTATCTACTGTTTCTTGAACTGCATCACCTGAACAATCATTTTTTAGTAATTCCACAGAATCATCACTTATTGATTTTGTGGAAATTTTATCTTCAGATTCGTTAAAACTAGCTGAATTTAAAGAACTAGCAACACTTGATGAATTTTTATCAGATTTGTCTTCAATATCATTATTTTCGTCATGCACGATTAACGAATCATTTTGATTAAATTCATCAATTGCATCATCATTAACTGGCAAATTTTCAACAGATCTCAATGTACTAGGCGACTGTGCAGATTCTGAAAATTCTGCGTTTGGAGAGGTTGTATCTAAATCAATTTGTGGAGATTGCTGAAACATGTCGTCATTTAGATTTGAAACATTCTCATTGCTATCACAAGCTTCCAAATCATCAGATTCTAATAAATTCGGATCTGAAATCGCCTCATTTGAAGAGGCCGATGAGATGGGTTGTTGATTGCATTCATCCTCGCTTTCAAAATTTTCATTTCTGATATTTTCTTCTGGAATAATATTTTCAGACGTGTTTGCGCTAGGAGATAATTCTTCCTTCCTAATAATCCTATCATCAACATCAATTGCATCTATTATATCTGTTTCAACTTTCTTATCAACTTCCTCAAATGATTTACCTTTATCAGGGCTTTGAGGTGATTCTTTCAAAACACTTTCCTCACTACTTTCTTGCACTTCGAAAGATTCTTCTGGTGTTACAGTAAGAGTCGTTTGTAATGGTGATAATGTTTCTAAATTGGCAGAATCAATAAAATTGATTTGTGTTGCATTTTTTAAGCAAGAACCAATTATTACACTATCTCTAATTTCTTCCTTAAAACTACTTGAATCTATGGGGGGAGTTATGGTGGTTTGAGATGGAGAAATAATTTCAATTGTTGACATACATTCACCTGATTTATCAATATTTAATAAATTTTCTGATTTGTCTAAAACAATTGCACTTTTCTCATTTGGAATTTCTTCTACCCTTTGTGATCCATCAATATCAGTTGTTGCTTCTTTCGATTCATTCATTTGATTTCCTGCAGAATTTGCTTGTAATGAATCCGATTCACAAATAGTTAGTGACTGACCTGTAGTATCAACTTGCAAGCATTTTGATTGACTCACATTTATTAGCTGGTCTGCAGCATCAACCTGTAAGGACTTTGAATGACTTACATTTATTGATTGCTCTGCAGTATCAACTTGGGCTGAATCATTTTTTTGATCAACTTGACACACATCAGTTAAATCTGATTCAAGTTCAGAAGAAACGGATGAAATTCCAGTGTCCTTTGATTTCAAGTTACAAAATTGCGAGTCTTGCTTGTTTTCACTTTCTGCGAGAGCTTCTTCTGATTTCAAATTACTTTGTAGAACATCCTCCGATTTTGAAGAACTTGCAACAAATTCATCAGAATCTTCTTCCTCAATTAATATATTTTCTTCCCCACCTAATTCTTGAACATCTGATTTATTGATACCAGCGCTTTCTGTTGAATCATTAAAATTTAAATCCTGCCCCTCCTCATCCATTTCATTTTCTTCGAAATCTGTTAAAACGTCTTCCTTTAAATCATTTTTAGCTTCGTCTTCAAGATCCATATGTTTTACTTCAGTTGGCGTGCTGTTTATTGAAGCAATGCTATTAGCTTCTGGTATAATAATGCAAGTTTTATATGACGGATCGACTTCATCATCTTCGATCGATTCAATTGTGACACATTGAATATCTTCAGGACTTTGTTCATTTGCATCTAAGCTAGCTTTATTTACAATAAATTCATCAGAACAGGATTTTTGTGATTCTTCAGCTAATTTGTTATCAATTGACACATAATTCGTGTTTTGTGCAGTAATAAATTCTTTTTTTGTAATAGATTCCTTTATATGTGCTTCTTCTTCAATTTGTGACTTTAGGACTGCAGAAACTGAAGGGGATGTTTCAGATTCCACAATAAATTCTTGTTGTAATTTTTCAATAATTGGCGATTTTGTAACGGAATGTAAATTTACATTTCCACTAGCAGATTCCTTTAAATTTGAACTTACACTTTCTACTGCGAAAGAACTTTCTGCGTCATCTATTATTTGAGATTTTAAATTTGTAGAAATAGATTCAGAAGATTGTTCTGTAATTGAGACATTGGGATTAGGAATAATTTCAAGGGGATTAGAACATTTATTTCCACCTAATTTACAAGGATTTTCTTCAGATTTTAAATTTTCATCAACGGAACGTTCTCCTTCAAATATGTGTATGTCTTTGGGTTCTAAATTTAATAAATCAGTCTTTAAATAATTGCCCGCACATGAAATTTTAACATATTCACAGTTGGTTATACTTTCTTCATCAGCTTGTCTATTGGTTAAATCTAAACCAACAACTTCCGCAGGCTTATCAGAAGTTATATTTCCTTCATCCTCTCGTTTGCTGGTTAAATCTAATCCAATAATTTCGTTGCCATCATTCTTCAATTCAACTTCGTTTAATTTATAATCAGCATATTCGCATGCGATTCGCGAAGGATTATTTTGAAGAAAACCATCTTCAGAACGAATATTGTAACTCTTTTCATTACCCAACATTTTTTCTTTAATATTGAAATTCACTTCCGTAACATCCAATATCGTGAGCACCTTATCGCTTTTCCTCAATTCCGCATTGCTGGCTTCTAATGTATTAGAAATTATTTCGAGGGCCTTTGAAGAAGTAGCCTTTTCTCGGTGCATCCCATCGCAGTCGTCGTCCGAAGAAACTGCTTCTACAGAGTCCAAATATTTTGTATCTGAATGCGCAATGCCTGTTGGGAGGGAAATGTACGGGATATCCTTGTTTTGATTTGATCGCGCCACACTTCCTCTCTCTTCTATTTCAGGAACGCCGGAGCCGCTGTCGTCGGATATATCTTCAAGTTGAAGATGCGGGCATTTGTTGATGCTTCTAGTAGTTTCTTCTGCGTCTACAATTTCATGTTCTTTGTGGAATTCGTTTGTGCGCATTCTTGACTTTGCATTTGTGAATGAATCGAGCTGTGATGGTGGATGATTTGTATTTTCTTCTAATTTCTTGTCATCGGCGTTTATTGGTGCCTCTTCATTATCGGAAGCACAACGAAGTTTTTTTAAAGCTATTTCAATGCATGATTCTCGTGTAGTTAAAGCATTATTATCATCCGATGTTGATGGATCACACTCGGATTTTTCTGATTGACCTGATTTTTCTAAAGGCTGAGTGCATATTACTTCCTGTTCAATTTCAGTTGGACTTTCTGCAGAAAATTCATTTTTCCTCAAATCATCAATAGCTTCAAAAGGCGGTGAAACAATTTCATCAGAAGTCTTGCTGTCGGTAGTTTCCTCAAAATCAGAATAGCTGGCTATGACAGTATTCTCTTTTGGTGATTGAACATCGATTTCGATTTGCGAAGTCTTCGAATCTTCATCTATGAAATCACCAGCGTGGATTCGTGAAGATTCCGTAGCGCGTTCTAAATGATCTTCCGTGGTATTTACTTCAAGTAATAATTTTGAATCATTTGTAGAAGGATCTGCTTCATTTCCAGGGGAAGCAGCTGAAAGTTGTTCGGGAATTTCTTCTTCTTCTGATTCTTCGGAAATTATGATTAAACCTTCATCGGAATTAATTTTATCATCAGAATCTGATAACGAATGAGTTTCTATCAAGGACGAAGGCGATTTTACTTCATGAACTGAATTTGGATCTCTTTCTTCATTTACGCATTCTGACGAATAATCCGCATTTTCATCACTACTAATTGTAATATTACATACGGCATCAACATCATCTTCATTTGATTCATTAATACAACTAACATCAGGAGATGAAGTTTGATTTGGCTTCATATTTTCTTCAACTATTTCTGTTTCTTCATTAGTAGATTCTAACAAAGTAGCATTTGCCTTTTCATCTTCAACTCCAGCTTCAATGACTTTTATCTCTTCATTATTATCAGAAACAAGTTTGTCTTCAACCGTGTCATGCTTATCAATTTCAAATTCCTTTTCATATGTACCTTCCTTGCTGCAAGAAACTTCAATCGGTTCATCTTCATCAATTTCTAAATCCTTTTCAGAAGGAGCTTTGCAAGCATCTTCAACGTCATTAATTTCTAATTCCTTTTCAAATCGGCTTTCATTAACGCAAGAGTCCTCAGCCGTTACATCTTCATCAATTTTTACTTTCTTTTCAAATTGAACTTCAACGTTGCAAGAGTTTTCACCATCAATTTCTGATTTCCTGTCATCTTTATCAACTATTTTCTCTACTTCATCTTCGATTTCAATATATTTAACACCCTCATAAGTTTCGTCTTCAATTAGCTCTGTTTCATCTGAAGTATCTAAAATTTTAATTTCGTCATTTTCTTCAACGTCCACAGTATTGACTTCTTCTTTTGTTGTTCCTTCAAAATTGTGTTCAACTTCACTTGATACAGTAACCAAATTAGAATCATCTACATTGTAAATTGTACCTTCGTCCTCCTGCATTTCCACGAAGGTATCTTTGTTGAAGGTAGAAACATTTTCACATTCAAGCACCTCAATGGATTTGTCCGCTTCGATATCCACAATTGTTTCAGAATTCATTAGTGTCTCATCTTTTTTGTAAAAATCTACAAAATCGCCAGCTTTTTCTGATGTATTAGAATCTGAAAGAATGTTATCTTTGTCGGGTGTTTTCGATCCTTCGGATTCAGTAGCGATTTTTTCAATCGAACTGGAATTGACTTTGTCATTCTGGTTTTCCTCCATCAAACAATCGGGTGAAATACATAATTTTAGTTCCTCCACAGATTCTTCGTTCTGATTATTGGAATCGGTTACACTTTCTTCAATTGAAGAATTATGCCCATATTCGCCTCTTTTCTCCTTTGAATCACTACTACCTTTCTCCGATTCATCATTCGAGCTAATATCAATGATTTCATCTTGCGAAGCATTCCCACTGCTGATAGTTCTTTGCCTGTAGTAAGGGGAAACTTCCTCGGTGGAAATTGAGGAGATGTCTTCAATAGAATCCAAATTGCCTTGATGCCGTTTCAACTCGGATTCACTGGATAGCTTTGAAGATGCTTTTTCAATTGAACTTGAATCACCCTTACGAGGTGATTTTACGTCTTCCTGTGTTTCTTTTTCGATAGTTACTTCAATCGAGCTAGATTTATTATCTTTTTCAAATGCGTTACAGTCTATGATTTCCTCAACGATTATTTCTTCATCCTCATCATTAAGATGCTTGTTATTTTGTGCCTTCTCAATTGAGCTGGAATCATCACTGCTGTCATTCTCCGTTACATTTACATCGGAATTGTCATCAATAATCAAATTTGAATCAGGCTTACTTCCCTCACTTTCAGTATCAGATTTACCTACCTCAGAGCTTGAATTTTTATTAAAGGAAATAACGTCAATATACTCTTCCTGCTCAAGGCTTGCTTTTTCAGATTCTCCGGGAAGATTTAAATTGCCGTCTTTAGAGTAACTAATATTTGCAACATTCAAAACCTCGGGATCGGAAGTTTCAGCATCGCTTTCAGAATCCGGGCGTGTTTTGTTGTTATCAACACCGGAATCGATGCTTATAAATTCCTCAGTCTTAATCACTTCAGGCTTCCTACAAGATACGGGCTTTTCCTTAATGTCCTCGGAATCTGATATTAATTCAATTGTTGGGTTTGCTTGTTCCGGTGAATTCATATTTTCTTCGCTGTAAGCAGCTTTTTTGTTTTTGAAAACGTCCCTTTCCGAATCGGAAAAGATTTCCTCTATTGAGCTGGATTTAGTTCCGGCGCTTTGTTCTTCAGAACCAAACACGTTTCCGATTTCCGGGGATTCGTTGGTGACGACGATATTTTTTTCCTCCGCTTCGGAATCTGAAGGAATTTCTTCGATTGAAACGGAAATGTACTCGTCGCTTTCGGAATCGGGAGGATTGAGGTTTTCCTGGACTGAAATGAAAGAGGTGTTCGCGTTTGAACTCAACTGATCCTCTTGGGAAACCACACCGACACTTTTTTCCAGACTTTCTGAGGAAATTGATTCGGTGAATGAAATTTTCGACTGGACGGTGGAATTGCAGTAAATACCACCGTCTTTGGAGTAGCTATCAAAATCAACGCGCTGTTCAGAAACAAACAAAATTTGTTTTGATATTTCTGGATTAACATTAGAATCGGATAAAACTTTTTCTATCAAAGTCGAATGCACTGTTACGCTTTTGGTCGACTTCAAACCGATTTCCGTAGCGGGATTCAAATTTTTAGACAAAGCATCGAACTTTGATTTAATATCCTCGCTTTCATCGGAAAGTATCTCAATAGTCGCATTAGAATCATGAAACATATTGAACTTGGATTTTGGTTTCGAATTATCATCAGAATTACAATTTTCCTGCTCGGAATCAGAAATGATTTCAATCGTTGAATTCGACTCATCCTTCCTATTCCCGAAATTCGCTTCAATTTCAGGAGATTTCGAAGTCGCGTCGTTATACGAATCCGAAGCCGCATCTGTGTTTAAATTCTCCTGCTCCGAATCCGAAATGATTTCAATTGTGGAATTTGAATCGGAATCTTCGCCTAATTTAATCTTGGGATTTTTCGGCGCCGATCTCGACATAGTGTCCTCAATGTAATTCAATTCAATCGATTCATCTTCCGACGTCTTCGAATTAACCTCTGAATCCGAAATGACTTCCTCAACTGAGCTTGAATCAACTTCCTCATCATGCGAAGCTTCTAAAGGAGTTTTTGCTTCATCTAAATGATCTTGTTTTTGATCAGAGTCTGAAAGTATTTCAATGGTTGAATTAGAATTTGATACAAAAGTACTGTACGTTCTTTGATTAAATTTTCCAGAATTAGTTGAAATACCTTGATTAAAATTAACTTCAGGTGATTTAGGCCTGTTTTCATTAAAAGACTTTTCCAAATCTTCGACCATCGTATTACAGTTACTATCATTATTCTCAGCATCTGTTTGTTGTGTAGATTGGTCTTCATCTCCCGAATTATCTTCATCTTTTCGAGATTCACTTCTAATAAGTTCGTCATCAACATCAATTACTTCCACATCAGAATAATTTGTTTCTTTAGAAGTAATTTTTGAAGTATGTTCGAAATCGTCTAATAAATCACCTTCTGGTGTTACTCGTAAAACTTCCAAATTAACTCTACTTGGTATATTTGTTTCTTCTTCATTCTCAATATGTCCCTTTTCTGCATCTCCAATAAATGTGTCGTTTTTTCCTAGATAAGCTTCACATTTCCCATTATCGTGCAATTCTACTGAAGTATTATTTTCAATACTGTTTGGATCATCTTCAACATTTTGACTTCCAGATTCTTCGATTTGTAGATTTTTGGTTTGTTTTCTTTGGTCATAATTTTCAGAATCACTAATTTCTCGATGCGTAACGTTATCACTAGAAATATCATCAGAAATATTTGCTTCATTTTCTTCATTCAACAATTCTGGTGTTTTAGATTTATCAATAACTTGCTCCATCATACTTTGATATCCTGATCCAACTTCCGTCGGTTCATTATCAATTTCGATGAAATGTTCCTTATCCACAATTTCCAATTCATAATCACTTGTAGGTTCCAATGAATCCGGTGGAGTTTCTTTACTGGGGGATTTGATGTCAATTTTCAATCCACCTTCTTCTGAATCATCTGAATCGGTAATATTAATATGCTCTTCCACATCAATCAAAACATTTTGTATAATTGAAGTTTTGTCTTTGTTTTCTTCAACCAGCTCAGTTCTTTCAAAATTAACATTCTTTGAAGCAGAATCTTCTTCAACTACCCCAGGATTTTCAGGAAGATCTGAATTCTCGTTCTCTGAAACAGAATATTTAGATTTAATTTCTTCGGGTTTATAACCTCCTTTAGAATTACGATCGACGTCTATAGTAAGCGTTGTTTCTTCCTCTTTGTCCTCTGTTAAATCATCGCATTTTTCTTCCGAGCTTATACTTATGTTTTCTTCTTCCGTATTTCTTGAAAATTCTCTTTCCTGACTATGCTTTGAATCAATTTCTTCTATTGTAGAATACTTGGAAGAAGTATTAGGTTCTTCTTCAATATCTGCGGTAAGATATTTATCTGTGCATGTTTCTTCGGCCTCGCTGATGTCTTCGATTTCTGCACTAATATTTTCCTTATTTTGTTCTATATTTGCAATATCTGAAATGTTTCCATCTAATTTATCACTATTTTCCTCGAAGATTAGATTTTTATTTGCATTTTCAGAGATTTGATCTTCTATATTCCTACAACCGCTTCCTGAATCATCAATTACTGGATTTTCCTCAAGCATTTTTTCATCCACACGTTTAGAATGTTCTGCTTCGTTTTTTTCATCCATACTTTCAAAAAGTTCTTTTTTAATTTTCTCATTCGTAGGAAGTGCAATTTTGTTTACTTCCTCTGTTGAACTTGAAGGATTATCAAGAATTTCTTCAACACCCTCTTTCAAAACAGCTTGATCTTCTGATGATGATAATTTCATCTTTTCAGCAATTATACTTTCGCTTCCTGAATTTGTTTCTTCCACAACCTCTCCTGATTCCGATATAGTTAGACTCACTTCTGCATCAACAATAGCTGTTTGTTTGTTTACAATATCATCACCAAAACTAATTTGTACAGTTTCTTCAATTACTCTCAAGCCAGGTTTGAGTAGATCAACATTTGAAGGAATATCTTTAATTGTTTGTTCTTCGTTTTCAATGCTTTCATATTCAATTTCTTCGATCGTAACAGAATCTTCATTTAAACCTGTATTCTCATCAGAATTTTGAGAATCTAAAATTCTCTGTTCTTCAATTTTATCTTCTGGATGTGTTAGAATATATTCCTCGTGTTGTTGTGTTTCGTGGTTGTCGGATTCAGCATCGGAAATTTCTTCAATTATCACAGTGTTTTCATTAACTTCAAGATATTTGCTTTCCATTTGAGAATCAGAGGTGTTTGCTTGTTCTTCAATTAAAGGCTCTGCGGTAACTTCCTCCCCAAGATTGTCTTCTATTAACACAGTTTTTATATCATCAATTGGCTCGTATTCTGGGGAAATAATTTCCTCCTCTGCAGTAAGCTCTCCATCGCTCATTTCCTCCCTTTCAGATACCATTCGGTCTGTTTCCGTATCGTCTTCCTTCTTTGCTTCAATTCCATGAACTTTAAATCCTTTGCTTTCTTCTTTGGAATGAATTATTCCAATTCCATCATCATTGAATTCTTGGTTTTCTTCAGAAGGAATCATTTCAATTCCATCATCTTTTAATCCCTTAATTTCTTGGCTTTCTTCTTCTTCTTTGGAATAAATTGTTACAATTCCATCATCTTTTAATCCCTCAATGTCTTGGCTTTCTTCTTTTTCGGAATGGATCGTCTCAATTCTATCTTCATTTAATTCCTCGATTTCCTGGATTCCTTCTTCTTCAGAATTAATAGTTTCAACTCCATCATCTTTTAATCCCTTGATATCTTGTTCTTCGGAATGAATTATTTCACTTACGTCAAATTTCAATCCCCTGCTTTCTTGGATTTCCTTTTCAGAATGAATCGTTTCAATTCCATCATCTTTCAATCCTACCATTTCGTCTTCTTTAATCGAATCAATTTCTTCTACAAAATCATCTGTTAACTTCTTCACTTCCTTTCCTTCTGAATCATCCGTTTTAATTCCCATACCTTTTAGTTGTTTTGCTTCAACAATGGTTGAATCTAAAATGGAAGATTCTTTAGATTCGCCCACTCCAACACTCTCCTCCAAATTAATATCGACCCTTTCTCCACTTGGCACAATCCCTTCTTCTCGATAAACACTGTTGTTTTCGATCCCTTCCACCGCAGTTTTTTCCGTATTTTCATCAAAATCATTAATTTCATCCCTTTCTTCTTCAACGATTAACAACTCAAGTTCTTCAGTATCCGTGTTGACACTCTCCTCTTCAACTTCTTCTATTGCTTCAATGCTTTCAATCAAATCTTTATTTTTGTTAACAAGGCTATCATTTTCCTCGGATTTGTTTTTGGTGTTCTCCTCAGGTTTCTTTGAGGAATCATTTTCAGGGGTTAAATCTTGAATTTCTTTTGGTGTATCGTCAATATAAATTACATCTGATATAATTGATTCATCCGTAATTTCTACTTTTTGGATTTCTGCGCGGATTAAGCTGGGTGAAATTAGTTTCTCGTTTTCTAAGCAGCCAGCTTCCATCATTTCACTTTCTTCCCGGATTTCCTCCGTTGTTGTATTTTCCATATCCACTGAATTTGTAACATTTTGATTTGCTTCACTAATATCAGTCTCTACCTGGGTTTTTACATCACTTTCATTAACGGAAATAGATGCATCCTCGTTATCTTCAGCAATGGGGCAATTTACATCTATTTCTTTATTTTCTGGAATATTATTTTCTTTTTTATTGTTTGTTGATTCTGTCAAGTCTTCCTTAGATTCCTCTATCTGAGCTCTATGCTCAACTTTATTTTGCTCACTTTGATCCTGTATTTCCACCACTTCTTTTTGCAAACTTTGGTCTTCCATTTCCACCACTTCTTTTTGTATACTTTGGTCTTCTTTTTGCGCAACTTCATTTTGATCTTCCATTTCCATCACTTCTTTTTCCCTCCCTTGATAATTCACTCGCACAACTTCATTTACCTCATTTTGATCTTCTATTTGCGCCACTTCTTGTTCCTCACATTCAACTCCTTTATCTGCCACTTCTATTTCCTCGCATTGAACTTCTATTTGCGCAAGTTCTTTTTCAACTTCATTAGTATTCTCTGAATCTTTTATCAAGTTATGTATTGATTCAACAGCTTCAGGCACCTTTTCTGTAGTGCCTTTTTGGTTGATAACTTCAATGACGATAACTTCAATTTTTTCCTCCTCAACAGATGATGCCCGTGCATCAGTTGCACGAATCCCTCCTGAGATTGCATGTGAATTAGTTTCAATCATTGATTTGTCGACTTTGTTTTCCTTCAAGGTGTAATTGTCGTCTTCTTGAATACTTAACTCGAGTACTTCAATTTCATCGTTTTCTAATGGAATTTGTGGTGTATTCTTAAATGCCTTATTATTGCTATTGGTTTCTTTTTGTGGAACACTACAGCTGTCCTTTATTTCTCCAACGTCAAGTTCTGAAGCCGCCATTTCTTCAACTGCATCAGCAACAAGTTTTGAAGAAATTTTAGAAGACCTTATTCCTTCAACTTCATCAACAATAAGTTTAGAAGATACTTTAGAAGGCGTTACTTCTTCAATTTCATCAACAATAAGTTTTGAAGATACTTTAGAAGGCGTTACTTCTTCAACTTCATCAATAATAAGCTTTGAAGATACTCTAGAAGGCGTTACTTCTTCAACTTCATCAACAATAAGTTTTGAAGATACTTTAGAAGGCGTTACTTCTTCAATTTCATCGGCAATGAGTTCTGAAGAAATTTTAGAAGACATTATTTCTTCAACTTCATCAGCAATAAGTTGTGAAGATACTTTAGAAGGCGTTATTTCTTCAACTTCATCGGCAATAAGTTTTGAAGAAATTTTAGAAACCGTTATTTCTTCAGTTTCAGAATAACAATAATCTGGTTCTTCCTTGGCGATATCATCACAACTTGATCTTCGCTCCTCATCGTGTTCACTTGAAGTTTTGTTATGAGATTCCACTTTTGAAAAAGCAGTTTCGCTTAAGCTCGGCGAATTTAAATCATCGGAAATCAGCAGCTCGGAATCCGCTTCGGTATTTGTGCTTGGCAGTGGCGGAGTTTGTACATTGGTGAAATCGGGATTTTCAGAAAACTTCGCGGTTTCATGATTGGGTGAAGCACTAGGCACTGAAATTCGCGGGTCTGCGTCGTCGTTAGGCGGGGGTTGGGGTTTTGTGTATAAAATTGTTTCAGGATTTTCATTTCGAGCAAAATCACTGCTCTCTTCTCTATTTATAACAGTTTCACTAGGAACGTAATCTACTGTACTAAAATCGCGGGGATTTTCAGAAATTATACATTTGGATTTATCGGCATTCAATTCAGTCTTATTGGTTATCGTTTCGGAAATAAATGCTGTTTTAGAAATTCTTAGCGCCGCTTGCGGGTTACAATTCTGATCACCTTCAACACTCAACAAAGAATCGGGGGTGGAAACATTTATATTGGCTAATTTTAATTGTACACATAGTGCCGTTTTTATATTGCATTCTTCTTCATTGCTTGGTGTTTGCGCAACATTAATTTCATCATTTATTGCGTGACTTTTTTGCAAAATTAAAACATCTAAATTGGAAGTAACAACATTTTTAGGAACATTAGATTCTTCTATACTAGGAAGACCTAATTCAATCGGATCGCCAGGTGATAATTTTGATTGATCTGCGCTTGGTGCAATTTGACTAGAACTCTCGAAAATATTTGATTCAACTTCATCTACAACAGACGATTCATTGTTTTTCGAATAAACCGAATCTTTCTGTGTTATATCGTAACTACAACTCGCAAGTGCGCTTTTTATGACTCCTTCCGGATTTCGTTCAATGGTTGCTTCTTCTGTTTGGGCTTGTATTGTTTTATGTTCGGGGGTAATCGGGTATTTTTGCGCAAATCCGTGTTCCGGATTTTCTTGGTCTGAACAGTTTTCTTGTGGTGACGTTGCCGCGTCAAAAACAAATTCGTTTCTAACTGAATCATGTTCCGCAGTGGCGATTTCAGATAAGTCATCTTTTGAAATCTATGATAGAAATTTCATAATTACTAACTTTATATATTTACTTAACTAACTATTTATAACATAAGAACACTAAAAACAGTAACAAACACCTAATTATTATTTCTTATTTAAAATTATTATATTCTTAATGTTCACAAATTACAAAATGCGTGCTAAAGAAGCACAAAATGTTAACAAATAACGTTGCATCATCATTGAACAACATTAATTTTTGTGAAATATTTAAGCAACGCTGTCTTTTTTTCAGTGTATAACATTAATACAACGTTCATTTTGTTCAGTTGTGGGCTCGCTTAAATAGGGTCTTCCTGAAAAAATATCTATAACGTTTTTTTTTTTTTCGTTAAAACAAAGTTTGCACACAAAGAGAAAATTCAATTTTCTCTTACACCTATAACTTATCTAAAACAGTATCAAAAGACGAAAAATTAAATTGTTTCAGTACCAGTCAGCGTCGTTATTGGTTAAGAGGCTTCGTGACGTCACTACGCAGTTTTAAGGCTATGATTCAATGGTTCAGGTATGAAAATTGTGTTATTATTATTTGTTTTTAAAATCATTATATTCCAAGTATTCATGAATTACGAAATACGTGCTAAAGAAGCACATAATATTCACAAATAACGTTGCACCAGCACTAAAACAACATTAAACTTTAATGAAACATTCAAGCAACATTATTTTACCCACTTTGGTCGATGGGTGACATTAAACAACATTTTGTTATGTTCATTTTGCTCAATTGTGGTCCTGTTAACAGGGTCTTCCAGAAAAAATATAAATAACTTTTTTTTGTATTAAAACAAAGTTTGTAGTATTTGCACACATATAGTAAATTACAATTCTGTTTATAACTACAAACTCTCTCCAAAATGATATAAAAAAAAACGAGAAATTGAATTGTTTTCAGTTGTTAAACCCATAGGTTTCGTCACGTCACTACGCAGCTTTTTGGTAAAAATTCAAAGGTTCAGGTATGGAAATCGTAACTATCATTGATAATTAGAATTTTTGATTTCCGTACGGATATGAAGTTAGCCATAGATTTCAAACTTTAATATTTTCCTTAGTTTACAAGATAAATCGATTCTGTTTACACAGCGATGTTACAATTTAACACATATTAATTACATCCTTAACCTACCCACCCTTAATTTTTTACACACCCAGAAAATGTATATATAGATATTTAGAATTGTGCGCCTTCTCTGATCTAAACGTTATTAATACTAATGGATTCAGCATACTGCATTGTTTAAAAAAACAAAAAATCGGAACCCCGGACTTTTACGACTAAAAAAATGAAATTCGGCAGAATTTCTATAGAATATGAAAAAACGACAAAGTGCGCCTTCTCTGATCTAAAAGAAGTCGTTTGGTGGAAGTTTTCATTTTTTTTTAAGTCATACAAGTTCGGCATTACAGATATATATCGGGTGCACCATTTAACCTGACAAATTAAAATAACTCGAAAAATACGCATCGTAAGAAAAAAATGTTACGAGACCAAAATTTAATGATTTCTAAGGGGACATAATCCTATCCTAAATTCCGATCGCTGCTGCCCCCTTTGTAGGCGGGGCGAGGAACAACTTTGAAATTTCAAATTGGAACCCCCATTTTTTATTCAAGAATTGGATTCTATGAATAAAAATGCATAAGGTTTTATTGAAACATTATTTTTATTCATTACAGATGGCGCTGTAATCGCAAAAATTAAATTTAAAATAAATAAAAGGTTAGTGGCTTTTTATGCATTATTTTCTTCGGTTGTACACTTCCGTAGAAAATTGATTAATAATTCGAACGAATGATCTTACTTTTTCAAGAAAACGCTCAGTATACAGATTGACAGCATCGTATCCGTTTAAATGCAACAGCTGAGCTTCAAGCTGCGTAGTGACGTCACAGTATATAAGAGTGCGATCTAATCCTTTTTAAACGCAATTGAATTTAATGCCAATATCAGCATTACTGTGAATATTATTTAATTTAACAGGTTGAGCGTCATGGCGCTAGCGGAACTTCCCTATGGGCCACAGTGGTCACCGGTGCCCGCTCGAAATCCGAATGCATGTCAACTTGGCTCTTCAAGCGTGTTGAAATATATTATGCTTGTCTCCGCTACCGCTACTAGTCTACTTACTGATAGCTATTTTCTAACTTAAAAAATAGCGTCTTGTGGAAGATATTTTTATTGAACACCGGTGTCCCTCGCCGTTTCTGGCTTTTTTTTTATCAACATTATAAAAAAATAATACAAAGTTACATCTAACATCCATTACTAGTAGGTGGATTACCACCTACTAGTAATCGAAGTTAGATGTAGCTTTCTATTAACAGTTTGGTGCAGAGGAAAGTTTTCGCCAAATAGCCATGGCGCTCAACCTGTTAAAAAAAGTGTGAAACAACATGTTTCGGTTTTACCAAATTTATCAACTTGAAAAAAACGCGGAAGACCCTACATCACAGAATTTTTTAAACGTTGGTAATCGTTAGTTCAAGTGATTTGTAAATTATAACTTGTCAAATATTTTTACAACTTTCTGAAAATTTAAACAAACGAATCGGGCAAATGAAGAACTTGGTAAGTATTTTTAATTTAATTAGTGACAAATGTTAAATGAATTTATATATTACTGTAGCATTTCCATTCATATAACCAACAACTTTTAAGCATGAATTAGAAGATAATATTTGAATATTACCCTAACCTATAACACACAGCTTGTGTCATAGAAATTGAATTTTTGAAATGTGAAATTTGAAAGTTCACCTATTAACTACATATGATTTTTCGTTCAAAGTGTGTCCCGGAAACCACTTGGAGCGCTGAATGCATAAATGTCTCTTTTTAAATGATTTCTGTTCTTCGTCTCACCGGTGCTATACTCAAAAACAAAATGCAGGCAAGCATAAACATGGCGCACAATGCTATAAAATTGTTTTTATTATACTTATCTGAAAACACGTTGATTCCATATGCCTCTAGAATGATGGAATCGTCACTTTTTCAGGCGACCGCACAGAAAAAGTTTGTTTGTGCGATCATTCCGTGCACTAACCGATTTCCATAGCAACGATGTATTTTTCACTTCTGTGTTTCACTGACGTTTTATTTTCCGTCTGTGAAATTCGTAAATTTGTTCAAATGTACACAGACTTAGAATATACTGATATTGTATTTTGAAATAAAGTGCTTACCAGATCAAATTCCGAAAAACAGGTATTGCATTTAAATTTCTTTAGAATTAGTGTAATTATCAAATAATTTAAATATTTAGTTTTATATTTTTGTTTTCAGATAAGTATAATAAAAAATAGCGTTCATTACACGTCCAGAAATGGATTTTTCCGTGCTTGCATGACTTCCCGGGAACGGTCAGCGCGCACGGAAAAATCCTTTTTTCTGAACTCCTAATGAAATATACTATTCCCGCCGGTCCTCGGCAAAATTAAAACTCAACATTTTAATATCATGTTATCAATATTGTATTCTGCTAACTTCAAAATCTAAGAATATAAAGTATCAATTAAATTAAAGGTATAAATATTCGGCAATTAATTCGCAAAGTTTCAATAATTTACTACATTTTTATTAAAAATCGGCTTTCAAGATTTTTTTTGTATTTACGTATAATGAGTCTATTTTTTTTAATGAGAGAAGTACACATTTTAGGGTTTTTAAATATATAGAAGTATTATGCTTAAATTATCTCGTAAAAATAAATAAAAATATGTACAATTTAAAACTAAATTTCAACTTTAGCAGGCATTTAAATGTTTGTGTCAAGTAGTATTCAAAATTGTAACTATACCACGATAATCTGTAGAATTTTGTCTATATATTTATCAAAATTTCATATATGAAACGATCAGATTTTTTTAATCTTCCGCGTCCCTCGAAATTGCAAGCGCGTTGCAGTGAATATGCATGAATGAGATGACGACAGTCACTCGATACGCCCGTTTCATGCTCAAAAGCATAAAATATGTATGAAAAATCGTGATTTTCGTGTACTAAAAAAATCATAACTCATGAATTCGCATCGTTACGGACGTCTGGAGGAAGATGTGAAGATTATCGTAGTGTAAGTGGATTTTTGACTACTTAACAGATACATTCGAGACATTTTTAAAGTTGAAATTTCATTCATAATTTTAGACGATTGTACTTATTATAAAAAACATTTTTTTATTAATTTTAGAGGGCTGTAACTTGGAGAGGAAGGGGATTTTGGAGAAAAAAAAAAGATAATTTTTTGCTGAAAAATCATGCTTAAAAATCTTTCGCATCAATTTAGTAACACTCTGTGTATATATATATATATATATATATATATCTTTATTCAGACTATACAGATTATTTTAACAATATAAATAATTACAATATATGTAAGTGTTAGTCTGTCTGGGCTATTGACCAGAGGTCTTTCTGCCCTAATGAGCATATTTCTATATATTTTTTGATTTGTTTATTTACACTAGAAACGTATTTCGATCACGAATTGATCATTATCAATGATTTCCAGCGTACTTAGCTGCAGGTATATTTTCTTGTAAAGCTTATGAATTTGCATTTCTATAAATCCCAGTTTTACAGAGTTGAAAAGTGTTTCATTATCTTTTATAAACCTCTTGCTAAACGTGAAGAAATATACTTTTATAAATAGACGCCTTTCTTTTTATTCCGTCTTACAAAACGTGAAGAAAAATAATACTTTTGGAAATGTATGGTTTTCTTTTCTTTTATTCCGTTGTATTCAAAATAGCAATTGAAGTAAAAATGCAATGGATTTTCGTAAATTCTCAGGTAGTCGAAAGAAGAGATTAATGTAATGAAACAAGGATGGAAATAGCGGCAGCTGTAGCTTGTTTCGGCGTGCGCCACAGCTGATACACCCAGAGAGGGTGGAATAACCTTATTTTTTGTTTTCTTCCACCCCTAGCGCGCTGTTCATCGCGAAAACGGGATAACCTATTTTAATAAACCTTAACAATCATGTTAGAGAAATTTGTTAACAAAAAATAAAGAAACACAGAAAGTGTTATTCTGTTAAAATATAAAGAAAGTGTTAAATAGAAATACCTTTGTATACGTTGCTTTGATATCCTTTGAGAAACACACCGAACTTCCGTCGAGTAATTCGTGTAGTTCATAGGGCACGAGATTTTTATCGTCGACGCAAGTTCCATTATCCGAATTTAAATCACTTATAAAATGCTCCGCACCTCTCACAACATTTATAACCGCCTGCAAACGATCGACACCCTGGAAAATCATAATAATTAACCTAATAATAATAGTAAGTGATAACTAATCGAAATTCTTCGATGAATTAAAAGAAATAAGTGAATTAGAAACAAAAATAAATTGGAATTATTTACTCAATTAAAAAATAAGTGTATTTAAAACGAAACTAACAAAAATTATTTACAGAGTATAATCTTCTTATATGAAAATATTATTTTTAATATTTTCATATAAGATTTAAGTTAACTCGAAACAGAAACAAATAGAAATTCATCAAGGTATAAGTTAATTCAAATAAAAACAAAATGAAATTCTTTATTGAATTAAGTAAAAGATAAAAACTAATAAATTTTTATTATGAATTAATAAATAAGTTAACTTAAAATAAAATCAAAATTATTTACTTAATTTAAAACAAAAACTAATCTAAATTCTTTAAGAAATTATACAAAAAAGTGAATTTAAAACAAAGCAAATGGAAATTTGTTAATTATAAAACAAGTGAATTCAAAATTAAAATGAATCAAAATTATTTATGAATTAAAAAAAAAAGTGAATTCAAAACAAAAACAAATAGAAATTCCTTACCGAATTATCCACAATGATCGTCGCCGGCTTTTCGCGTCCCAAAATATTGACACCATCGTAAACACTGAACTTTTCACCCCTTATTGTTAAAAACCCGCACTGCAATAAATAAAACAACGAATTAAAATAAATAAATTAAGAAGACGACGAAGAGGAAGCAAAAAAACAACACTTTAGATGATTGATTTCGTAGGTGATTCTGTTCGGTTACCTTTTGACGTTCCATTTGGTGGGCGTTAAATCGTTTATTCAGTTGAATCGTCCGCGGTGGAGGAATCCGGCCGGTGTGTTTGGAGTTTCGGTGATATTCCCCCTGTCAAGCGACATTTATTAGCCGGGAGTTTCATTGATTCGAAGCGGAACACAGTGGAAACAGGGTGGGCAACCGTTAGGGGATGTTCGTGGCGCGGTTATCGATCCAGCCGGTGGTCGTTTCAAGAACTAATCTTTTTCGTTCATTCTGTTGATAAAAAATATTAATATACAATTTTTAATAATAATAATAATGTATCCCCCAGAACTAGGTGGATTTTGAATTGAATTTTACGAGTTTACAAGAGGACAATTGTTAAAATTTGAACATAGATTCAAAAAATAATCCCCCACTCCTTAGCCAGTTTTAAAAATTGCCTAGGGGATGATTTCATTGACGAGTTTCAATATTTCAGTGTCTTGCTCTTAAGGACTAACTATATACTCTACTAAGGGTAATTATCTGGTTCCATGTTTACATTTTGACGATCGTCCCTCTGAAAAGTTGAAAAACTCTAAATTTAAAGATTATACTCAAGTTATTCACATTTAATGAGACGTTCAGTCACCATTCATCTAGCGTATGGATAACTAGTGATGATGTTTTCCTTGTTTGCTTAAACAGGACAAGTTCGCCTTCCTTTAGTGGACGAAACAATGATTCTCGGTCGTCTACCTTGTAGACCCAAATCATTGACGATGCCACTTGAAATTAGGTAAAAGGTAGCGCTTGCGTCGTCTTTAATTTATTATACTCAAGTTAACTATTCAATTTAGAGTTTTTCGACTAAGACAAGCATTTTATTATAATAATTAAAATTTTGTGCATCAAATTTTTGTAGGGTGCTAAAATTATGCAAATGTTCAAATAGGAAAAGACAAATTGAAAACTTTGTCTGAACTCGCTAATGATAATCTTGGAAAAGCAGTTTCATAATTGAAAAATAAACAACCTTTTATTGCTTAAACAAATAATATTCGTTCCACAAAGTTTTTAAATAGGTTGCATTATTTTTTATGAAAAAAATCAAACGACAAAGAAAATTCTTGAGTCTTTGAGGCGCTTACTTCGTGGTATATTTTCAATATTAAGATAAAGAAAACAACTTTTTTATATCACGACGATTACCCGACACCCGAATGGGTAATTGGAATTTTGATAATATATATATATATATAACGATTTATTTTACTGTGACTAGTTTCGACTACACGATAATCGTTATCAAACTGACTCATTCGCACAGTTTGAGAATGATTACCCAGCGAAATAAATCTTTAAGTGGTATTAAATGTTTTCTTTATCGTAAGCAAAGAAAATATTTGAAATTAATACTCTAGTGGGACCAAGTAATAAACAAGATACTCATACAAAAGATCACCTATACAGAAGTTAAGGAAATGACAAAACAGTATGGAACAAATTGATAAAGGAAAGAACTGGAGAATGAAGAGAAGAACCGAAGGGTATAAGAAGAAAGTATATAATTATAATAATATTTTTCGTAGGCGTGCTAAACCTTAAACAATCAAATTATATAAATGTTAAAATAGGAAAAGACAAATTGAAAACTCTTTGAACTCGATAATGATAATCTAAAAAACAGTCTCGTCTATTGTTTAAACAAATAATATTTATTCCACAGAGATTTTAAAGGGTTGAATTATTTTTATTAAAAAAATCAAACGATGGAAAAAATGAAATTAATATTCCTTCCACAGAAATTTTGAATTTGAATTGAAGAACTTTAAATTTAAACGTTCGCCAAATTACAACATTTCAAAAACAATTGAATTTAAAATGCGTTCCACTTAATTTTTAAAAAAATTCTTTTTTTTTTCTTTGCAGTTTGATTTTTTGGATATATATTAATGCAACCCCTTAAAAAATTCAGTACAACGAATATTCAATTATGAGGGGAAGGAAACATTTTCAAAATTACACAGAATTTTTTCAAATTTTTAATTTTTTTCTTAGCCATTTGAAATTATGATAAATTCAACCTCTTCAAAAATTCTTCTTCTATTTGTTTAAGCAATAGTTTGCTCACCCTAGCAAATTGAGGGATATATGTACTCATAATTGAGTAAATTATTAGGATTGCACTATAATACATTTTGATAAATCCTTCAAAAATATTTTTTTTACAATTTTTTAAAATAATAATATTCGTAATACTTTCAAATCTTGAAACTCTATTCTTGTCTATAAACAAATAAAATTGATCCACGAAATTTTTTTAGGGGTTGAAAAATTAAATTAATATTTCACCATTATATCAAATATTCTACTAAAAATTACAAAATGTTCAAATCTCGCCAATTTAAATCTGAAAAGAAGGTTCAAATTCTGAAAGAGCGTACTTTAATCTATGGAGTGTACCATTTTACATGATAAATCAAAATAACTAGAAAACTACGCGTCGTACGAAAAAACGTTATGAGACCAATAATTAATGTTTCTTAAGGGTTCTCAATTCAACCCCCCGCTACACCCTTGGTGGGTGGGGGTAGCTTTGAAATTTCAAATTTCATAATAAAAAAAAACGGATTTTAGAGATAAATATATATAAGGTTTTATTAAAACAATTAGTTTTGTTCGTAAAAATATTTAAATTTAATTTAAAAAAAATGATTATTTTTTATTTGAATTATAATTTTTAAATTTAAAATAATTGTGGATAGCTGGCAAACTAGCATAATAAAATTATTCTACGTCACCTATTGTTAGTGTCTTTCTTTTGTAACTTTTCATCATGGATTGCACGGATACATAGTACAAGAAAAAAATGAAATGATTTTATTTATGGTGAATGCAAGTGTCAATTTATATGCTGAGCGTTTTCCTAAAAAAAAGGGTGATAATGTTCTTCTTTTTTTAGAGTTAATCAGTTTTCTACTTACTGAAGTGTACAGCTCCAGATAAGAATGCCTAAAAGCAACTAACTTTTCATTTTTGTTAACTTTATTTTTTGCGGCTACAGCGCCATCTTTTAGGAATAAAAATAATGTTTCAATAATAATGTTTACAATTTGAAATTTCAAAGATGCCCCCGTCCAACCCACTGAGGGTACAGCAAGGAACTGAATTCAGACCGGGAAGATGTCCCCTTAGGAAACATTATTTTTTGATCTCGTGACGTTTTTTTTTTTCGTACGATGCGTATTTTTCGTGTTATTTTGATTTTTCAGGTTAAAGGGTACACCCGCTATTGTTTAAACAAATAAATAAATGTGGCCCAAGAAAGTTTTGTAGCATTAAAAAAACTGAATTAATATTTATCAATTAATTCAAACAGTTAAGGAAAATTTAAAAACATTCTCAAAACTCACAATCTAAAAATTTGTTTCAAATCCTATAAGATGAACGGTATATTTATTAATTAACTTTAAAAAATATTAAGAGATTACAAGACAAAGCTGTAATGATAAATTAGGAAACACGTGTCTGCAAATGGACTTATAGTATGCAACGTTTCTTGTTCTCCACGTTAAATATTCTCGAACCTGTTGCATTGCGCGATAGCAAATGCCCATTATATCGAGCGTATAACAAAAATCGACGACGAAATCTAAAGTCATGTCTGAACTAAAATCACACGCGCACGCGTAAAGTACTGCTTGTCATGTTGACCGCCACCAGCATTTCACGCATGTGATCTTAGTACAGACATGACTTGAGACTTCCAACCAATGTCAGGCGGGGAATTTGCCCGCGTAGTAACTGTTCCAATGGATATTTGTCCTTTTTTGAATGCTTACGTTATCTATGTCAAAATTGTAGTAGTTAAAGAGAAAATAATTATTATTAATTATTTGTTTTTAAAATTAATTTTATTATTTTTTTTTTACTCGAACGTTTGACGATATCAAGAGAGGAAAATTACTTTTAAATTAAGCAATAATTTTATTTTATTAAAAAGTTTTTGCGATACCAAGAAAAAAAAATCAATTAAACATTTGTTTTTGATCCAAATTTTAGCGATGCATAGAGAGCATAATGACTTTGAATTAATTGAATTAAATTTATTTTACTTTACTTTCAATTAAAGTTAATTTTTAACTTTAAACCAAATTTTGGCGATACCAGAGGAGGAAAATTATTTTTAATGAAAGTAAACACTCAAAATTTTGCCGATATCAAGAGATGAAATGTTTTTGTCTTCAACCATACTTTACCAAATTGGAAGATTGTGGTAATTTTAAATGAAAAAATGTAAAATCTGTTTATTTGAATAAATATAAAATTGATTTATTTACGCCGAAAGAGCGGCCCTTAGAGTGCTAACAAAGATAAGGCATCCCATAAATTCCTTACGTAATCCTTCAAATTCACTTCTTTATGAAATAACTAATATCACTCCTATTGAACACAGACTTTCCTTTTTGGCTGACAAATTCAGCTCAAATCCCACAAACTTAAACCTGATCAATTCCCTATAAATCCCACGTAATAAAAATATCGAGCGTATAACAAAAATCGATGACGAAGTTGGCGTTGGAAGTCTCGAATCATGTCTGTACTAAGATCACACGCGTGAAATGATGGTTGCGGTTAAACAGTGTCAACATGACAACCAGTACTTTACGCGTGCGCGTGTGATTTTAGTTAAGACATGACTTTAGATTTTCAATGCCAACTTCGTCGTCGATTTTTGTTATACGCTCGATACAAACCACAAATGCAAATTCCCCACTATAGCACTTCAAGAATTCATTGCATCACTTCACAACATTAATGACGGTTAAATTACGAATATACCCGACAATAACTTGTTACTAAGACAGTTAGATATCATCATACTTCTTTCACAAGAAGGACATAACTCGCTTAAATTGTGACGATAAAGAATAACGTGGGTATTAAATTTATCACTTCACGTACAGAATAGTACCAATTGTTGATTTTCCTCGTCTAGTTTCCCTGTTCATTCATTTCATATCTTTGTATTTTTTTGAGCTTGACCTTGCTTCCGGTCGTTTAAACTTTTGCCATTTTTTTTAATTTGATTCGTTTCAGAGATTTCTTTTCCTGACTGAGCCTCATGAATCAATTTAGTTAACTTCTCCGTTCCATTATCTTTTTGGTTGTGTCTCAAGTTGGATGTAGGATTGACGAGGTAGCTTTGAACTAGTGATAAACAGTGTGATCAACATTTCAAAATGGGCTGGTGAAAATCATTTTGAAATTTTGATCACACTGTTTTTCATTAGTTCAAACCCAGTGAATTTAAATGTCGTCATATAAATAGAGCATTTTAGAAAAATACAAAAACTAATAGAAGAATAACTTGAAAATACTTCAATTAGTTCTAGAAATAATATGATAATTATAATAAATAATTTTAAATTTTGAATCATCTTATGATTTCCATAAGATGATTCAAAATTTCCCCGGCAGTTAAATTAAATAGAATAAATTAAATAAAAATAATTAGAATATATCTTTTTTTTTCTCTTTAGCTACTGCGACCTTTTTGACTTAAGTAAGCACTTTAAAGCAAATATTTATTAAAATCCAGCACCAAAATGGCGAAATTTTGAACACGTTTCAGGTATGCAAATACATTCACGCGAGCTTTGATATGTCAATCAATTACTATATCGGATTCATGATTATCTACTTCAACTGCTACTACTTAGTGCAGTTTTATATAAGGTAACATTAATTATATTGTGTTTGTGTTAAATTAATAATTATTTTATTTGATTGCGATATTGAGATGACGAGGTAGCTGTATTATAATTAGTCCATCTTGAAGTATGATTTTTCGTGCACTAATTAATATAACAAACAAACCGAACTATATTAGATATACAATTTGAGATCGCAGCGCCAAAGCGGCGAAATTTTGAACACGTTTCGGCTACGCAAATACATTCACGTGTGTTTTGATAAATTTCAAAATCGGCTTCATTCTTCTCTACTGCGTAGTACAGTTTTATTTAAGGTAACATTAATTATATTGTGTTTGTTATAATTGTTTTGTTGAGTTTCAAAATAGAAGGAAATTTATTGAAAATTAATTTCTTTGTTGTTTTTGATTAATATTCTGACACACAACAATTTTTAACCATGGTCATAATTCATACAAGCATTGCCTGTACGTGATGTCTTTAATAAGCTGGGAAATCATCATATTGTGTCTTTGTAAATTATTTTACTTGTATGTGGATATTCCGTTCCCTTATAATTTGTTACTTTCCCCGGACCCCTGTCGTAAAACGTAAACATTTTTGAATCGCCAATTTCAACAAATATGCACGTTTTGAGGTCCCCTGAGTCCATTCCATTGAGTTTTAAAAAATATCTGTTTTTCTGCGATAGTGCATAAACGGCTACACGGATTGAACCAAAACGTTAAATCTACGCTTTTTATAACAGTGGAATTATCATTAAGTGCAACTTTACTCTTAGCGATTTAATTCAGATAAAACAATGTTTCAAATAAAATTTGTAGATCTTGAAAAATAAATAATTTTTGTTATAAAACTTTTATTGTAGAACGAATGTTCAGTTTCCATGCTATAAGCGGAAGAACTTCATCTAACTGATAAATTCCTTTAGAAATAAACAATATTATTATAATCTTCTTTATGTTGGCAGTGGAGACTTTAATTATTTAAATAATTATTTTTATGTCAAATAAAACGTCAAAATGCCGACCAGCATCAAAATCTGGCAAAGGATGGCGCCCTTTACTGTTTATATAGTCCTTAATTTTGTACGGAATAAAAAATTGAAATATTTTAATTGTAAAACTTTCATACCTCAAGGTTCAGTCTTAGGACCGCTGCTATTTATAAAATAAATTTGTTCTTGCATTAAAACTTAAAAAAACCTTTAAAATCTAATTTAAATTCAATTACAGCAAGTTTAATAATACATGCATTTGTGTCAGCTGTGAAATCACGTGGAAACAGATGTTGGTCTCAGTGTTCCGAATTTTGCCACCAGATAAAGGATCGCTTATGTATCTCCAATAAATCTTTACTATTTAATAAAATACCATTCATCTAGTATATGTATAACTAGTTCAACTTAGTGAAGAATAAACAAACAACTTCTTAAAGAATGGGTTAATAAAGTTTATGTGAATCTAAACATTAATCTGTTTTGGGGTAAATCACATTGTAACAATTATAATTTTTAACAATAATAAATTAAATACTGTTTAATTTTAAATAATCATCGATTACAAACAAAAACAAAAAAAAAAAAAAACATACGTAATTATTAAATTATTGATAATAGAGGCTAACTTCGTTATACATTGTTTCATATTTTAATAAAAACACTGATTCAAGAGAGACTTAGTTTGATAAAAATATGTTAAATTATGTTTAATTAATTTCTCACTTAACCCGTGGTGAAACATTTTTGAATTAATTCAGGACGATTTAATTTTAATTTAATCATCCTGAACAAGTTAAATTGTTGAAAATATAGTCACTAAAATATAATTAAAGTTATACAAAAAAATTGAATCAGTGTTTTCATTAAAACGTAATTTTTATTCTCTACACAGTATGAAAAATTGTTACATATATTTTTTTACTTTGTAGACAATAAAAAATGATTCTTTTTAAAACCCATGTTAATTTGAAATTAATCAATCAAAATCAAAATATATATAATTTATTGTAATAATATTTTATGGACATATAATTTTATCCTGTAATGGCTCTTTCAATATCATATTTGAAAGCATTTTGAATTCTAATAAATAAACACTCTTTCTTATCGCATTCTTGTAATTTGCAAACGTCATTTAAAATATATAAAATCTGTTTTTTTAATTTATTTTTTCAACTTTCACATTTTAAGAATTTAGTGTATGTAATACAATCAGTGTGCCTTAGGTTAGTGGAACAAGATTATACTCGTGTAATCCATGCTTTTAATTTGTTGGTTATGTAATGGGAATGTGACATGTATTACAATTGAATTAACCCGATTTTTTCTGCAATAATACTGATTAAATACTAACAAATACATAAAATAATAACAAATACAGACGATTTTGCAACATTCTTCATGATTTGCTCGATTCCTATTATTATTTTTTCAGGAAGTTCTAAATTTATTTGACAAGTAAGTCATTTGTCATCTTGATAATCGTTTGTTAACCTTTAAAAATTAGGTGATAAAAATCCCCTGCTTAAGGCAGGCCTACAACTATTCGTAGTAAACACCCTACATTTGGTCATTACAAAAAATCAGAGTATACATTATATTTTTTGTGTACTGAATTATTTTTTTACAAAAAGTATATTTTTATTGGGTGCCATATTTTTTATGGTTTCTTCAGGTAAAGTACCATTAATATTAAAGATAGAGAAAATCCAAAACTTGCCTCCAGGGGTCACTTTTAGTGTAATGTTATGTACCTTATCAAAATTTGTAACAGAACAATTTTTTAAAGTCATGGCCAACTATGATTTTCATTAAAAAAATACAACTTTATCTTATATTTCGGAAATTTTAAACTTAATACAAAATATAATAACATCAGTATATTCTACTAAAAAAGTATCTTCAGAATGTTTTTGCTGCAGGCAAATATCATTTTAAATAAAATTTATAAAATTGGCAAAATTTGACGTATAACTCGAAAAAAATTGAAGATAGACAAATTTTGATAAGGTACATGACAATAGGACTAAAATTGACCTATGGAAGTATATATTGTTTATTTTTTCTCTATTTTTGATATTAATGGTACTTTACCTGAAGAAACCATCGAAAATATGACACCCTTTAAAAATATACTCTTTGTAAAATGAAAATTTTAGTACATAAAAAATACAATGTATACTCTGATATTTTTTAATAACCAAATTTAGGGTGTGTTGAAGAAACCATTGAAAAACCCTGTGCATTGTGTTTAGTTGTATAAAGGGCACTATTATGTGATATAATAATTATTTATTTATATTTATTTGAAAAAAATTATTCTGACAAATAAATATTTAAGTACAGAAATGAATACAAATAATTTCACATTAAAGATTTTCTTATTAATTAATAAAATCTTTAAATTATATAATTCTAAAATTAATATTTTGAAAAATACACTTAGTTTGTTTCCCAATGTTTTTCAAATATTGATATTGTAATTATATTTTGTCATGTGAACCAAATATAAGATTTTATGAAAATCTATTAAACTCAAGAATTTTCAGTGTACAATACTGATGTAATAAATTCAATTACTTCAAAATGAATCTTGTTTCATATTCGGGGCTATTCTGCAAAGGAAATGTTAAGTTTAACGTGTACATTATTTTTATCATCACAGTCTAAGTAACTTTTATAATAGATATTTATTCAAAGAATGTGAATTAATTAATTAATGTACACGTTAAACATAACATTTCCCATAGGGAGTAGCCCCGATTATTTTGCTAAAATGCTATTTTATTACTCTTGAATTGAACACTTTCTAAAATCAACAAACACTATAAAAAACCGATGTCTAAACAAACAACCCAAAAAGAGCCTACCAATAACAAATCATAAAAATGCGAATGTCGATTAATTCCCGCATTCAACTTCTCATTTCTCACCGCAGAACATCGTCCACTGTACTTTAACTCATCCCCGGCAGTTAAATCTCTTCGATGCACAGGTAAGGTTATGTAGGTACAGTGAACTTAACATCCAACCGTGTCCATTCTATAGTTTCGACAAAATACAATTATTGCTATTCTTACCGATAACTGAACACTCTTTCGCGTGACACTATTTCGCACGCCGGAATTAGTCCAAAATGTACGTGCGGCAAGTTAGAACGGGATGGTATCAAACTATTCGGTGAATGCAACTCGGGCACAAAGCACAAACATGGCACGGACTTGTTCGGACGTGCACAGCGTTGCCATTTTGGTGTTGTTGTTTTATTTATTTTATTTTTCTCGATTTGAATTTATATTTAGAAAGGGAAGAATTTACAAAATTCTGAAATGCTAACTGAGGTTGTAATATTTTTTATTTATATTATTATAAAGGCGTATTGTATATCTGATAAGTAGCTTTCTAATTTTAGAGACGTTGAGAAATAAAGGAGAGAAAAAATCACATTATAGAATTTTCCTGTTTCTTATTTATTGAATTCGCAACGAATTCTTTCAATCAATAACTTGCGTATTGTTTAAATATTTCTTTAAATAAAATGTTATAAAAAACTTTTATATTATACAGGATTAATTTTTGTAAGAAATATCATAGGGTTTAAAATTTTACATTTTAATTAATTTTTCGGAATAGATTTGTTTAGATACAAATATATTTTTTAATTTAAGTTTTTCTTATTATTGTACTTTCACTCGTTTATTGTTTTTGTACTTCTTGTGCCCTCTATATAAAATAAATCAAATTAATAACTGCGTTTTACAGAAATCTACTATTAAGTAGATCATTGTACTTTTCTTATGATGATTCAGAATTGTTTTAACAGATGGCGCCAACGCTACTGATTATCGGGGTTCAAGGTAGATCGAGTAAAGGTATGCTGAACTAGCGCCTCACATAGTTTCAACGCCCCCCTTACTTCTCACCTCCCTCTCGGTCATTCAGACCTCGTGACGTAGACGAATTCGAATATTTTCGCGCGTACACCGGTGAAAACAAACATAACCTATTATCACATTGCGTGCTTTCTACTTCTTTGTTTATGCCCATTCATAATTTCATTATTTAGTTATACTTTGGTCTTTCAGCGCCATGCGAAAAGTAAATTTTAAAATTATTATCACGGGTCGTAATACATTAATTTGTTTGTCTGCGGGACAATACATATTTTTGTATTATTTTATTACGTTGATCCACACTCTTTTAAAATGTTGCACTCTTTAGGTTTTTACACAAACAAATGCACTTGTTCGAAGAGGTAATCCATACTATTGTAACTGAGTAAAAATGGCAATAACTAAATTCATTACTACACTGTATTATTATAAAAAAATAATACATTTTTTTAAGCATTCGAATGGTCACATCGTGACTGAAATATACATTTGCAATCAATAAATTTTAT
The DNA here is from genome assembly GCA_963082785.1 of Philonthus spinipes. NCBI lineage: Eukaryota > Metazoa > Arthropoda > Insecta > Coleoptera > Staphylinidae > Philonthus > Philonthus spinipes. The sequence continues at coordinate 12,136,889 of OY720306.1, forward strand.
GAAGGAAGAAGACTCAATCTTTAATTTACTAGTACACTTTTATTTGTACGTAATAAATACAACTTAAATATCGACTTTTGAGGTTATTGTTTATTATAATGTTATTACGATACAAATATTAAACAATTTAATTAATATTAGTATTTTTATTTTATTAATAAATTTAATAAAATAAAACGAAAATTAATTATATTAATATAACCTAAGGCCGTATTTTGGTTTAGTCGATAGCAACTCAAAACGAAGATGGAGCGATTCCAAACAACGGTTGATAGAGAGAAAACTCCGTTTCGATATCGTTTAATTTATAATTCGATAGCTATTTTAATCATATTTAACGCGTGCGCAGTAAATTACTGTGACGTCATGAGATCTCCATTAAATTCCTCCCACTCTCAAATTGTCTATTCCATCTATCCTTTATACATATACTCAAGCGTCCTTGATCGGGGTTATTCCATACGGAAAATGTAAAGTCGAACGTTTACGTTATTAATTATATTCACATTCTATGCTATATATAAATCTATTACAAAAGCTGTTTAGACTGTGATGATAAAAATAACATACACATTAAACTTAACTTTTACCTTACAGAATAGCCCCGAATAATCTATTTAGCGTTTTAGCATGGACAACATTAGCGTTGGAGAAAATCGAGTAATATTAGTAATCAAGTATTTCTAAATGATAACCCAAGCAGACTAACACCTAAATGTATTATAATTATTTATATTGCTATATTATTAAAATTATCTGTATAGTCTGAATAAAGATGTGTATACATATAAAGTCAATCGGCGCTATTCAGTAAGAGAAACGATCAGTTTAACGTGTATTTTAATTTTTATCATCACAGTCTAAGCAGCTTTTTATATATATATTAATAGAATGTGAAATTAAACGTACACGTTAAACTTTTAATGTTTTTCAATAAATAGGGAACAGTTACTGATGTGTTGCTTTAATAAAATTGTCATATACTTAATTTTGCAGTAAGAAAAAAGATCGAAAAACTCGACTTTGCCCATCTCTCGACAAAATAATTATAATCGGGGCTATTCTGTAAAGGTATTGTTCAGTTTAATGTGTACGTTATTTTGTATTATTACAGTAAAAGCTGCTTTTTAAAAAAGAAATATACATCGAATGCGAATTTGTTTATTAACGTTCACGTTAAACTTAAATTTTCTCTGCGGTTTTTGAAAATTATTGGAAAAATAATTGTTTTCTTTAAAACTTACTTATTTCAGGCAGCAAAATCCTGCACATTACAGCAATCTATTACTAAGTAGAGCACTGTATAAAAACTGTAATATCCTAATGATGATTTGGATTTTACTTAAGAGATGGCGCCATCAATACCGATTTGTATCCATTCTTGCAATAATTATATCCTCTCTGATGATCTAGATTTTATTATAAATTAGCAATTTTAATTCATTTACATATATATCTCTATATCTTACGGTATAAATAATATGAAATTCGAAACCATATATGATATATGAGCCATGAGCGTAGCCTTTTTGCCATGAGGATATAAATAAAATAAATGGCTGAAACACCTCCGGTCGATAGCCGATTCATCTACAGAATATAATTCTAATTTTTGTATATTATTGTACATACATATACACATTTGAATAAAGATGGTTAGTTAGTTAAAATAAATTATAATAATAAAAATAAATGAAATTAAAATATGCATCAATTACGTTCAATGGTAATTTAAGTATAGAATAACAATAATGGAAGTAAACAATAAATAATGGATATGTATTGATAAGATAAGCAATCAAAGAATTTAATGAAAAAATTGCTTATGTTTATATTAAAATAAATTATTATATATACTTTTTTAAATTGTTTATACACATTTTTTATTTAAATTATCATTGATTATTTTTGAGAAAATACGGATTGATTACTTGATTCGTATTTTCTCAAAAAAATAAATCATTAGAGAATTAGCTCTGTGGAATCAGGTGAATTGCAATGACAGCCTCAAGATTTGTATAAGAGAGACCGAAAGGTATTTGACTAAACGAAAAATTCAAAGACTTCATGAAACATAAAGGAAATGATTCAACTACAATTCATATATACAAACATCATACATATAACAGGGAATATAAAATCCTATAGATCGAGAGGAAAGTTTAAAACTCGGCCAATTGAAAATTTTATAAAGAAATAATCAGCATTCAATTCTATAGAATTAACAATTCGAATTTTCGAACTCCCAAATGGGAATTTCTAGTTGAAGACTTAAATCATTGTGGTTTAGATTAATACATGAGTTATGAAGCAGTCCCGTGTAAAAAAATATTTTGAACTTTATCTAATTTTCTTATAAGATAGTTTCGATACGGTGACCAGACACACGAGCAGTACTCTATACCAGAACGGACTTGTGATAAATATAAGCGTCTAATTGCATTCAAAGTCAGATCTTTCCCAATTCTAAATATATAACTTTAGAATTCGCTTTAACCCGTGGTTTATTACACTACGAAGATGTCGAATAAAATAATTTTTTACATCGAATATAACTCCTAAATCATTTATCTCTATTACTTGTTCAATATTGTACCTATTTACAATGTCTATTTATTTATTTACATCACACTGTCACTATTTATTTATTACGCGATGTTGAGCTCTTGGACGTTCGTGATTGACTCGGACTGACTGCAGCGCCGCTAGCGCTCGCTTATATAGCGTGCTTGTTTCTCGAACTTTCCGGAAATTTCGATGACGCCGCGTTTACCGTCGCGCGCTCTGTGGACTGTTCTAGACTGATGTTTTCAGTTTCTTCTTTCACTTTCGTTACAATATATTGGGTCGCAATTAGTCTTTTACCACGCTAAAAATAAATCTATTTACATTTTTTTAGTTAACTTGAAGACTATTACAGTTACACCGGGTCCTGGTCCAGGTCTTGCTGAACATTTAGTGCATCATCCCTACTGGTAATAGTGGCGGCCACTTTTAAATCGTCAGCATACAATCAAGCCGTACAGAATTTTAAATTTGTAATAATAACATTAATGAATATTAAAAAATATTATATAGGACCCATTAAATTTCACAGAAATTTCTTTTGACTCCTAAGCCAGTGAATTATGCAAATAATAAGCAAATCATGTGATACTCGATCAAATGGCTTTGAAAAATCGGTATAAATTGCATTGACCTCCGACTCCGACCTACTCTCCAAGGCATTCACAATGTACTTATTATACGATATTAGATTAGTTGCCGTAGATCTACCTGGCCAGAAAACATGTTGTTCTGATACAACTATACTTTTACAAATCAATTTGATAAGTAAGGTTAAGACAGCATTGCTATTCAATTGTTTGTAAGTTTCTAAAGATGCTACCGACATCCATTTATCCAGTGATTATGATACAAAAATGACAAGTCAATCGTGAATAATTTTGTAATAAATCAATTTCTGTATCATAATCACTCTTTAAATGACATGAACGCAAGTATGTCATTTAAACAGTGATTATGATACAAACATTGAATTATTACAAAATTCTTCACGAATATTCATGTGTTTATATTTAGAAAAAGTTCTAACATTTTTTGACAATTTATGACATATTGATAATATATCACCAACGTCTCAAAAATTCAGCGATAAAAAGTCCTTGCTTTTGAAACAGGACTACAACTGTTTTGGAAAAATACCCACAATTTAGTCATTTAAAAAAGAAACGTAAATAAACTTAATGTAATGAATTTACTGATTTATTTTAATATTGAGCTTTCCTTTTCCTTTTTCTCAACAACATATAAATAAAGAAATTTAAAAGAAGGCTATCCATCAATTAACGAAAGGACAATTAATGAAAATTTAAATCTATAGCGTCTAGACTGAAAATTAAAAACAAAAATGATTACCATCGTTGTGCAAATCAAACGTTTTGCCCGTTGAACTTGAAGGAAAAATATCGTTACGCCGCTGTCCCCGGTGCCGGTCCATTCATTAATAAATACTACTTATTGCCCCGTTATGTCAGTTTTATTTTTAAATATTCTCTAACCGCAAATTCATACCGCCTTTTATCATAATCAAAGTGCATTTTCTTTTAATTGCCGGCCAATTGCCGTTCGTTTCGTGCATTTGCATGATTCAATCATTGACCATTTCAATAAATAGATATGCGTTAGGCGGCGATTGAGTTGATTTGAAATTGTTGAAATAATTAGAGACAATACAATAAATATAGTCTGTTATTTTATTTATTTTTTTGACGACAGAATAGAAGAAGAAAGGTATTTTATATATTAAATAATAATGATTTGAAAATTATTAATAAATTATTTTCACATTTAGCTCTGTGACTTTTGACTTACGTTACGTAAGTATGTTAAACAAATGCACATCAAAACAACTACTTCCCGGGCAAATACCCACGCCGGACATTGAATTACATAATGTACACCTGCTGTTGCACATCAATAAAATATTGCATAATGCAACAAATTTTGATCCGAGAAAAAATTTCTTTAATGCGAAAACAACAAAAGGAACGTTACTTAATTTAAGGCCATCTGCAGACACGTGTTTCGGGATCTATCCCTCGTCAGTACAGCTATGCCTTACATAATTTAAAGATGTTAAAATAAATTAATTAAATTAATTCAAATACAATCAGCAAAATTAAATCAATTATATTAAATCAAATTAAACTAAATCAATTTAAATTAAATTAAACCAAATTAATTCAATTTAAATCAAAACCGAATAAACACAGAGCTAAATGTGAAAATAATTTATTAATTATTTTCAAATCATTTTTATTTAATATATTTAAATAACTGTGACCAAGTGAATGAATAATACTCTTTTCTATTTATAGGTATTTTATAATTTTAAATAAAAAAAGCACAGCTTCAATATACAATAAAAATACATCAACTGATTATAAAATAATTACGTTATAATAATTAAATACTTAATTAATTATTTTCCCTATAGTTAGTGCTACTATTGACTTACATAACTTAAGTATTTAAAAAGGACAAACATTAATTGAAACGATAGCCATTTTACGGAAAAATGTATTATATGTATATATTTGTAATTTATAAATATTATTTCTGTAAATAAAGATTGTTTCTTTCTCTCTCTCTCTAAAAAAATTGCAAAAAACCTGAAATATCGTCAAAAAATCACATTTTTGTGAACATTTCTGTTTAAAAAAAATCCGAAATAATTCACAGACACTCTTATCAACATAGAAACAATATTCAATAAGTGAAACTTACTAAGAATAATGTTACTTTTATTTCCTAGAATATTTATGTTATGGATGATTTTGTTTTTTTGCCAAAAAAAAAAACTTATAAAAAATAAGATTCCGTATCTGAAATTAGATTTAACTTACGTTACTATCATAGTAATCATAAAAAATGTCATTCCTCTATTTCAAAAAATTAATATAATGATTTTTTAAAGCAAACCATTACAAATTATAAATTATTGTTAGAAAATATTTTTTCCTGGGGCAACGACTAATTAAAGGTACTAATAATGCCATATTGTTGTAAAGAAAATTTTAAGGGGAATCAATTAAAAAAATATATTTGGTGTTTCATTTAAAATAACAAAGTTGATATAAATTTCAAGAAAATGGGACACAAAGTATATGTAAAAATTATTTTACGTTCAATATCTTGAGTAGTCTAATAAAATATATCAATAAAATTTTGCTGAATTTCTATCAAGGCAGATTTCGAAGATCGCCATTTTGATGATTCACCCTGTATATATTGTATTTACTTTAATGAAAGAGTGAAATATTTGTTATTTCCAACTTTTTTTATTGTTTTATTGAAATTAATGGAGATAATTTATACTTGACAGAATATTTGTTTCGTTCTTGTTATTTTTCAATATATGATAATATATTAAGGTTGCGGTTTAGAATATAGTAAAATGGAAATAATCGTTTGAAAAAAGAGCCATTATTTTGGATTTAATAATATGAATATGTATTTACATTTTTTTGTATCCACCAAGTATAAAGTATCAGCCTGAATAAAAAAATAAATCGTTAATTTTCGTGTATTACGTCAATTTACTAGTTCAAGTTAGAAATGAAAATTGTAAGATAAAATTAAATTAGTGGGTCATGCCTGCTAAGTTATTTGAATGCAGAATTTAGTAAAATCCTTTAAATTTTCATTGCACAAGTTTTTATTAGCAAAAATATAATTTGAAATTTGCAATAAATTTGATAAATTTTCATTGTTTTTCATAATTGTTTTTCACACAAACTAAACATTAAAATAATTTTTAATTCATCTGATGAAATTCCTGCTTATTTTAAGATTACTTTAATGTATAATACATTATTGTTCATTGATCACAACTGCAATCTAAATCGAATTAGCAATATTTATATAGCTATCTCTTTCGTCTAAACTGCACTCTTAAAATTAAAAAAAAACTCAGTATCTCCATTAATTTCAAATACAAATAGTATATACTATTGTAAAAAGCAAATAATGAACATCATAGACGGCTATGATCAGCGGACAATGATGTTTATATAAAAATGTATAATTGCATGTTATTTCGTAAAAATCCTAATATGTAGAAAAAATCTGAGTATACCATTGAATTTTGCTTGAAAAAGTACCTTGAGAATGTTTTTACAGAAATATATTATTTTGATAAATAAAAAAAAATACAGCTGTTTTAAAAAAAAAACAGATAATGGAAATACATACTGGGCGTTTTTTTTCTCGATTTTCTGTCATTTTTAAAAAGCGCTATAACTTTTTATTTATCAAAATAATGTAATGTCGGCAACTATTCAAGATTTTGCGATGCAGCTTTTATCAATAAACGTTTCTCAAAAATCGATCCTGACACCTTAGTTGGGGTTTCCTTATCTAGTCTAATAATCGTTTTCTCTGTTAACGCTGTACATTGATCAATGTAAGTACAACATATCAATATTGCTATAATATAGATTTGTTCAATGGAAAATAAAAAAATATATATGGATAGAACGACGATCGATAGCTGATGACAGAATACTATTGTACCTATTGTTATAATATATACATATATATATATACAGAGAGGTTTTTTTATTAGTATACATTAGGGGAAGTGTACCTGCAAAAAAGCGGGAGTCAAACGTATTAAACATAATTTGGAGTCTAGCGCGATTGACTTATTTGGCATATGTATGTTTAGTTGCGTGTTATAGGCAACTAAACACACATACATGAATGCGTTGACTCGCGTATTTTGCAAGTATACATAGAGGAAATGTATACTGATAAAAAAAGCTCTCTGTATATATAATCAATATTCCTATTGTACCCTTTCGGGTGTTAGGTGATTGTTATAATATTTAAAAAAAATGTTTATCAAAAAATATAATTTGTGTAAAATATTATTTTGAAATTTATTTAATTTAGGACCTACATATTTTTCTATTTTTTTTGTACGTAATTATTTAAGCAATATTAAAATTTTTAAATACATTTTTCTCTGGTGAGTGGATTCGATCACCTGCGTGTAGGAGTTTTGCAGTATTAGTCTGGGGACTGGACATAAATTCAGCGCGTAATTTATTCCCAACCTCGGGATCGCCGTTGGTGAGGACCGCGGGGAGTCTCGAGGTGTCCGAGGCTCTTTCAACTGCGCCGAAGGGTGTTAAATCCGCTGATTAGATAGACTCATTTAAATATTATACATCATCCATTATCGCGTTGTCATTCCGCCCGGTTCGTCTGTACAAACAGCGGATTGTCCCCGGCGGAAAATTAATGAATTGCCAACAACGGAATTTTCGTTTTCTTCTTCTTATGAAAACAGCCAAGGTGGTCATTTAGGATGTTTATTATCCTTTTTTGATAGTTGTGAAAGGATAAAATAAAATAAAAATAGGACTTTTCAAAGCTTCGTATACGTTTTAGTGTCAAAGTGTTTTTTTTAATTTTTATTAATTTATAAACTTAAATATAAATAGAAAAGAGTATTCATTCACTTGGTCACAGTTATTTAAATATATTAAATAAAAATGATTTGAAAATAATTAATAAATTATTTCCACATTTAGCTCTGTGTGTACGTTAACATACTTACGTAGCGTAAGTCAAAAGTCACAGAGCTAAATGTGGAAATAATTTATTAATTATTTTGAAATAATTTTTATTTTATATATAAACTTGTTATACAAGGTGGTTAGAAAAGGTGTGATAATCTTCAGGCATTCATTAATTTAGGATAAATATAATATAAATATAATGTGTACAAAAACACTTGGTAACGTTTCACAGTTATTTATTGTCTTTTCTCTCTAGTTTCGGTTTACAAAACCATTATCAAAGGAATGATAATAAAGACATGTTTATACAGATATCTTAGCGCAAGGGATTACAATATAGGCAAGTAGGGCGGTTAATATTGAGGATTCCTAAATCTCCTCATAGTCATTAACTATGTTTTTCCCATATGTAAACATTTCTCTTGTATCACTATTATTTTTGATAATGGTTTTGTAAACCGAAACTAGTCGGAAAAGACAATAAATAACTGTGAAACGTTACATATTACCTTACATATACATCATGTTTCACCAAGTTCCTAATGAGAAACTAATCGAAGGAAAGAAAAAAAAAGAAGATAAATAATCTAAATAAAACAATATTTAATTCTCCTTTATAACGTCTCACGAGCCCGTTGAAATATTAAACATGTTTCTGGAAATTAATATTATTCTTTATAACTTTTGGATAAAATCAATAGAACTTACAATAAAATACATGTTTGTACAATTTCAATGGCATAATTTTGAAATAATTTGGAAATTACAACAAATTTAAAAAAATATATATATACAATTTTATAAAATCTTATTAAATGTTACTTAATTACAGAAAGACCTATAGTTAATAGCTAAATGACACTTAATATTGTAAATAATAATATAATTTGTAAAATTTCTACGTATACTTGGTCGCAGTGACACAACAGCTATTTTCTATTAATTCTAATGATTATAGGTTAAAAGATTCACCGATTGATTATTTTGAACATTTTCTTTATAAATTCGATTGAGGAGGCTGTTACTTAGTGAACCTCCATTGTAAATATTTATGAAGTAAAACACAATTAGTTTTTAATAAGTTTCACAATTTTATTGTAGAAACACCGCTACATAAATTTTATTTATTTTTGATGTATACTTCAAATATATCATCTGCCTGATGATGATACTGTGTATCGAAACAATTGTAGCAATGTTTTATACAATAAATCTGCGAAACCCATAATCAATCCAGTGTTTTATTTGCTGTGGAGTGCAACAATACAAATATTTTTTACTTAAATTTTCTACTAGAAATTTAGCAATGAACTCTACCTGAAGTAAAGCACAATTCGTTTTTAATAAGTTTCACAATTTTATTGTAGAAACAGCGCTACAATAAAGTTGAGGAACTTATTAAAAACGAATTGTGTTTACTTCATAAATTTTATTTATTTTTGATGTATATTTCAAATATATCATCTGCCTGATGATGATACTGTGTATCGAAACAATTGTAGCAATGTTTTCTATAATAATTCTGCGAAACCCGTAATCAATCCAGTATTTTATTTGCTGTGGAGTGCAACAATACAAATATTTTTTACTTAATTTTTCTACTAGAAATTTATTCTACCTGAAGATTGTGGCTTCCATCATTTACCGAACGCAAAAAGTTTAAGTTACCAGAAAAGTATGTGTGTAATTACAGGGCTTATTTAAACAAACTCTCACGGGTTGATCACAACAATTTCTATTTTTTTCAATTATTTAACTTTCTTTCGTTACCTTTACTTCGACCCGCCAGCGCCAAGGTCAGTGCTTGAACTTTAGCAAACAGACCGACTGCATAGAAATTGCGCGAATTCCTCGAATGCTTATTTGTACATTAATCTTTATCTGTATTACAATAAACAGATTGCGGCATTGAAGTAATTAAGTACAATTACGGTTAATATTAATAAATCTCACGACTGAACTTTTATGCTGATGACATTACTTTCCATAATTTATGCAAATCAAATGTTAATTACCGGTAGCTAATAGATAAGTCTTCTTGTGAGTATGCAAGAAAGATACAACGTTGACATATACTGGGTGGTTTCGATATTTTTTATATACATATATTTATTAATAATAATAATAATAATAATAATAGTTTATTAACGGCAAACGTCCTTTACTTAATTCCTACAATAATTATTAATAATTGCAATAAGATTAAATACATATAAATACATACATGATATGGTGAACATAAGTACGCCCGAATATAATAAAATAGAGTTTAAAAATAACATAAATACTCAAAAAGTAGTCAAATACATAAACATAAAAATAAGTGATTTTTGATATAAAATTAATACTAATTTACGTCCCATAGTTACACTTCAGAGAATATTTAAAAGAATTAACCGAAGAATTTAATAAGTTGAACCGGCTACAATTGTTAAATTTATTCGCTAATTTTAACAGACGGGTTAATGAGTTCACAGATCCAGAGTGGGCTATATGAGTTTTTATGTTAAATAGCGAACGAGAGCGGAAATTCTTAGTAGTCATGCGAAAAGATACAGCTTCCAATAAATATGGTGAATCGATATGTTCATTTAATATACGATGTAGTATGCAGAGGTCGGCACTAATTCTACGATAGTGTAATGATTTTAATCTAAGGTCATTCATAATCAAAGTGTATTCTCCAGATATATGTTGAACTCCTGATTTGATCTCTCCATCTCAAAAATATTTTCTGGACACTTTCGAGCTGCTCCGTATTAGTTCATGTGAAGAGATTCAAAATAGATGATGTGTACTCGAACTGTGATCTGACCAATGCGTAATAAAGTGTTTTGAGGCAATAAACATTTAAATCTATTTGTCATATAAATCCCCATAATCTAAAGACTTTGTTGATAACAATTTCAATATGGTAATTAAATGAAAATTTATTATAAAAGGCTACCATTAACTCTTTCATCACATTAACTATTGGCAGACTTATAGGATTAATATTATAAGTAAAGTCATATAAGTGTTTACATCAGGAACATTTAGAATAGCTTAAGAATAAATGATTATCGTTGCACCAACCATTCAGAATAGCAAGATCATTTTGAATAGCATGGCAATCATTTATATTTTTTATGACTGAAAAGTTTCAGATCATCAGCGTAAAGGTAAAAATGACAGTTGTGATAACATTTGGCAGATTATTGATAAATAAAAGAGACAAAATCGGTTCACAATGGGATGGAGATGACACATGGATCAGCTTTGATACATTATTATTATTAATTTTAATAAATTGAGTTCTGTTATTTAGATAAGAAGTGAACCAGGCCACAGTACCAGAGGAGAAACCCATTGCAGATAATTTTTGTAATAACAGATATCAATTCTACAGGCTTTCTGTAGAATTGATATTTGTTAGTGAAATCCTGTTAGATATATATGTATTATAATTTGGAATTAGCAATTAATTAATTTAACTGATTTATTTTAACATCTTTAAATTATGTAAGGCATAACTGTACTGACGAGGGATATATCCCGAAACACGTGTCTGCAGATTGCCTTATATTACGTAACTTTTATATATTTTTGCATTAAATATTTTCGATTAAAAAATGTTTGCATTATACAATATGTTTAATGTCCATTATTGGATATTTGTTAAAGTACTTATGTAACATAAGTCATAATGTCACTGTAGCTAAAGGGAAAATAATTTATTAATTTCAAATTCTTTTTATTTAATTTAGTATTATTTTACTTCGAAATTTACATGTAATTTGTCAACACCCATTAGTCAGTAAACAAATTTAATGAATTTTGTAATAAATTAATAATCATCATTTAATTATAAATAAAAAAATATATATAATTAAATTAATCAATCTTGTGATTTCTAATTGGAAACAAGATTTTTGCGGTTGTGCGGTTTGCGGATAATCTCGTGAGTGTATATTTAGATGTGTTGCAGGGTTCTTAATTGGCATTAATTGCATTACTAATCCGATGATGACAATCGTAAAATTTGTGCCGCACTTAAGTGAAATGTGCGCAGTTTTTCAGGGAAAACACAATTGGAGCGAACTTGGCAAGTCATTTCTGACGACACTTGATTATTTCAACATTGTCCTCCGCTTTTGTTAAATCATACAGGAATTTCATGCTGAAATCATGCTTTTTTCGCATTAGATAATGTTTTTTCGTAATTAAACACACATACTCTGTATTACTTCATGTATTTCACCAATAATAATAATATTAATAATCTTTTTTGTTAAATTTGGAATTCATGCGTTTTTTCACAATACACAATGTTTTTCTTAATTAAACACACAAATAGTGGATAAATTTATATATTTTATTAATAATAATTTTATTCATGGTAAATTATTTAAAATAATAAAAAACACCATTGAATTAATAACATGATGTCTCCTTATAACGGTTGCTATGTATTTCTTCACTTTTTTTTTGAGGTTGACATACAATTATGAAATAATGCCATTATTTTGTAAACAGATAGGAATAGGAAATTATAAACAAATAGTATATAAAATTTTCCAGAGAATCTAAATATGTAATAATATATAGGATGTTCCATGAAAAACAAAATTGTATCGGCATTTGTTTTTGGGGCACATTGTATATAAAATATTTAGTCCTGAGAATGCACAGTTAAAAATACTAATCGACGTGTTCCAGCAGTTTCCCAAAAATTATCAACTGAATACAATTTATTTAAAAAAATAATGTGATCTTTTCGTTATAAATGCACTGTATAAGGCCATTTTAATGTCAATAATTCGTTAACAGCTGAAGATAGGTATATCACAATATATATAATAATTACATAGAATTTCCCAAAGAATCAAAATATGTAATAATATATAGGGTTTTTTTAATTAAACAAATGTAATTTAGTATCAGCATATGTTTATGGGACATCCTGTATATTCAATTTTTGGTTAAAAATACTAATCGACTTGTTCGAGCATATTTTTTTAAAATTAATCAGCAGCAGTTTAAATGAATTTGTTCCATTAATTATGAACGCACTGTATTGAATCTTTCTTTCTTTTTTTGTTTCTTAATCTTATCCTCTTTTACCCGTATTGGGTATCGAGTGTATTGAATCTTAATAAAGTTAATTCCAATTTCAGTCGATAAAAACTAATGTTACAGTAATGTAAATTTAATCTATTTGCGTATGTGAGAATATATGACAAAGGCTTATAAAAAAAATATATATTTTAAAAGTGATTTAGATTTAAAATTACATATTTTCTAAGACTTTTCTTCAAATGCGCACTTTTTATTTGAGCAGAAAAAAGAATGAAATTATGTGAGATGGCTTATGTGAGGGGCATTGAAATATCAGGATATTACGCAGACGGGCGTAATGCCTGAAAGGATGGCTCCATATAAATCAAAATAATCCTCGGACGCCGGATGAAATCTCGGTTTGAATAGAATTCGAGCCGTTTGTCTGAATTAAAAATTTAATAATAGATCATGACGTCGAATGCGACGTCTTTCTTATGCGCTTCTCGTGCGGCCGGGGAATCGTGCTCCTTTTTCCTTAAAGGACTTTTCGCTACGTGACGGGCAATACGAAAATCAGATTAAAAATTGTTTACGCCAGGGACTCTTCTATTCACATTAAAAGTCTTTGAATGAGTTAAAATTAATGTTTAGAAAATATAAAAAAAACAATTTTTATAAATATATAAAAATATATTAATAAATATATAATATAATATATATAAATTATTCCCTCCTTTGCCACTGACACATTTTAACTTTAATTACATAAGTACTTAAAACAAATGCTCAATCATGGATATTTGCTGTTACATAACAATAACACGTTGTATAATGCAACATTTTTTTGGGTCGAAAGTATTCAATGCAAAAACAAAATAAACAATTATGTAATATAAGGCCATCTGCAGGCACGTGTTTCTGGATTTCATCCCTCATCAGTACAGCTCTGCCTTATATAATTAAAACGTTGTTAAAGTAAATCAATGAAACGTACCGTCCGTGCTGCGATCTCCGGTGGAAATGATCGAAAGGACGTTTACGGACAGACACGATTGCCCCGCGCAATCTCACTTAATTGTTTTAAGCAAAAAAAAACAATTGAAAGATTTAATCAAATATTAACATTTATTAAAATTCTGCAGTTTTTTTTGGAAATCAGAGGTGTGTTTCTATTTTGAAAAGCTATTTTGTTTGGTCTACCTAAAAGTGTGAAAATTCAATATGGCTACCATAAGAAATAAAAAGAAAATAAATATTGTAACAAAAATTCTATTTATACCGATGTCAGTAAGTTTAAGAATTCTGTTGTATTATTGATAATGGATACTTACTATCCGAAATGTATATTTAGTGTCTAATAAAACTGCGAAGAAAGGTGAATACAACCGTCTATATTTTTTCTATATTGAAAAACTTCACGTAACTCCATCACATTTATAATTGAATATTGTAAGATGAAATATAGAGTACCTAGAATATTTCAATCGATACATAGGGTTAAAAAAATACAGTTGCAAAGTTTGAAAAATGCTATCAATGGCAGAGACAATATTTATTTATTTTTTCTAAAATCACAATTTTTAGTTTTTAGTGATAAATCACGAATCTATCAAAATAATCATTCTTTTTTTCAGATCCTCAATTGCCATTAAAATGAGCTACTTTTCTATAAACTGAGTTTTATTGATAAGTTACGTGAAGTGTTATGTATGATGAGTTATGTGAAGTGTTATATGAGATAATTGAAAGATTTGTTTCTTACTTCACTTTTTATTTTTAAATACTAGATGTAATAGGTGCGCTCCCGTTGCTGAGGTGGTTTCAGCAGTAAGTGATGGTCGATTCTGACATAACCAAAAAGTCATGAACTAAGCTTAGACGTATGGTAAACAAAAAGCTTTGACACATTAGTGATTTTGTTGTGTGATTTTGTGCCAGAAATATCATAAATATCGGGAAGTGTTGATTTCTTCTTTCATTCGAAGAAACGGCGTTATCGAGAACTCCAAAAAGTTTACGGAGATGCTGCCCTAACTAAAACAATGTGCCGTAATTGGTTTGATTGGATTGGTTTAATAATAAAAAAACTGCGAGAACTTAGTTGCACACCTAATACATTTCGAGTATCATGTAAATTCCATTCCATCATACATCTAGTATTTAAAAATAAAAAGTGAAGGAACGAATTTTTCAATTATCTCTACTTTGTTCTAATTTAAGCGACCAAGTATATTTTATTGTTAGATACTAATGGTGAGCATCGAAAATTTCATCACCCTGTATAAACATAGATTTTTATTGAGACTATACAAATAATAAATAAATGGTCGATGGCCATTTAAATATTAATTAACCTTAAATGTATTAGATCGTATCATATATTTAATTAATATGACAATAAAGATCAAAATGTCTTTATTGTCGTAAAAAAAATAATTACAACATGTATTGTAATTATTTTTTTTACACGTTGTTAATTTGCTTAGTCGGCTATCACCAGATATCTTTAATATTTTCTATACATTATTTTAAATATCATTTAAAATGTCTAACTTTAGTCACATTGTGAAATCTAATTGTTTTCAAGGGGCGATTTATATTTCCATCAATTCCCACTGGTTATATTTCATGGTTGAATTACTTGATAACATTAAATACGTATCATTCATTCACATTGTATTGTATTCAATCGCGATTGCAATTTGCTAAAAGCTAACAACATTCCGTGCGACAAGGGGGGAACTTTACGCACGATTAATCACGTCTCCGCAAAAGTTTTCGAGATTAAATTCATTGGCCGTAATGAGAAACCCGCGAATGGTACCATTAAAACGTTTCCATCCACATTTCTCGAAAATATGCGCGCGCGACTTTCACGGAACCAGAGATTTATGTGATCACAAAATGGAATTGCGCGATCGCGGCATCACGTATGTCATTGGATTATATGTGGAAAAAAGAGTGTGTAGAAATATAAATTATTAGAAATTTTCTAATAGAGTGTTATTACATTAAATTCCAGTGCGACTCAAAAGATTATTGAGTTTTGAAACGTATTAACTTCATATGTTGATTGTTATTGATTCAATAAAATATGAAACAAAAGAAAAATCTAATTAATATTATGAGGCTTGTTCAATTAAAATCCATATTTGGTCCAGAAAAAATACACATATCCTATTATTTCACAATATACTTTGTTAAAAGAATTCTTGTTGCACGAAGAATGATTTTCCCAATTTTATACTTCTTCGTCCGATCGAAAACGATTACCTTTTAACGCCTTTTTCAGTGGCCCAATGAGGTGAACATCGCAAGGAGATAAATTGAAAGCTCTAATATCCTCCATTTCTTTCGTTGTAGATTTTCTTTCACTACTCTGGCAGCATTAGGTCGAGCATTGTCTTAAAGCAGAATAACACCATATGAGAGCTTCTCTGGACGTTTTCGTTCTATAGCTTGATGTAGTTTGTTCAAAGTTTTATTATACTATTATTATACCATTATACTATTATTATACTATTATACTATTATACTATTATAATATTAGTATACTATTATATTAAACTCTATGAGCAAGGGTTCTTCATTGTCGAAAAAAAATGTTAACATAACCCGTACGTTGCTTATATTATTAACGACAAAACTCGTTTTAAAGTCACAATATTTAAAATCACTGTCATACAAAGAATAGGAATTGCTTAGTGTGACATTAACCAACATAACTAATATTGCAAAACAACAGTTGTGTGATTACAAGTGTTTCCAAAGCTAACCTTACCAAAGATGGATTTTAATTGAACAAGCCTCGTAGTTTAAATATTTAATCAAGTAATCAATGAAAATAAAATTAATTTGTAAACGTTGTAGAACTGGTAGCGCACTTCATTTTTCTAGCTTGTATAAGTAGAAGTGATCCTCAAATAAACAGTGAAAGCCAAATGGAAGACCCCCCATGTTTGTTTTATTAAAGCTTATTAAGGGTGCGGTTTAGACGAAAGAGAGAGCTATATAAATATTGGCAATTGCTAATTCGAGTTAGATTGCTGTTGTGATCAATGAACAATATTGTATTATACATTAAAATAATCTTAAAATAAGCAGGATTTTCATCAGATGAATTAAAAATTATTTTAATGTTTAGTTTGTGTAAAAAACAATTATGAAAAACAATGAAAATTGATTTATAACAAATTTCAAATTAGATTTTTGCTAATAAAAATTTGTGCAATGAAAATTTAAAGGATTTCACTAAATTCTGCATTCAAATAACTTAGCAGACATGACATATTAATTTCATCATATCTTGCAATGTTCTTTTCTAATTTAAACTAGTAACTTGGCGTAATACATGAACATTAACGATTTATTTTTTATTTAGACTGACACTTTATACTTGGTCGATAAAAATGTTAATACATATTAATATTATTAAATTCAAAAGATTGGCTCTTTTTTCAAACGATTATTTCCATTTTAATATATAGCTATCTCTTTCTACTAAACCTCAACTTTATTTTTTTTGGAAACGGTAACCTATTGAGACTTTTTATTTCAGAATAAAAATATTTGTATATAGTTGTTTATTAAATGACTGCAGGTTCTAGTTTTGTTTTCATTAATCATTTCATAAAATATTCTAACTATTATTGTCTTTCAATTCTGTTTTGTTTTGAATGTATTTAATAATAATTAATCTCATATATTTTATATTACGTTTATATATTAGTGACGAGTAGAATATAATATTGAAAGTAAGCGTAAGCAGGAAATCGCCGATGATATTTCATGCGAGATCTTTGAAAATAATTTGCAGGATTAATTTTATAGACGCATGCTACCTGATGATAAATCGAGGAAGTGTCGTTTACAAACGTCTCGAATTATCAAAGGTGCGCAATTTGCGGTGTTGGTAATCAATTTCTGGTAAATATACACTTCCTCGTAGAAATATTAATACACGAACGTATTTTTATTATGAATTATAAATAAATTATGAGTGTAATAAAATATATGTTATATGGGAATTATTTTTATAATAAAAACAAATTTATTATTTTTTTATTATACTAAATTTATTAATCGCCCTAAAATATTTAAATTAAATCGAGTTTCCCAGAAAATTAAACTATGGTCTTTCGCTGATCTGCGGGGTTTGCTAGTTGCACCACGGGATAAGTAAGAAATTAATTTGAAATATGTATATTATTAATTTTATACATTTAATTTATATTAAGTTTAATTGCAAAGCCCTTATTAGTACTTTAAAATGTTATTAAAGTCATCAATATTTACTTTGCCCGGAGTTCTGTCCAAGGGAAAGTATTGTGTGTTTTGTGGTCTCCTGACTCCATTCCATCGAGTTTTGAAAAATGTCTGTGTGTTTCCGCAATAGCGCAAATATGGCTAAATTGATTGACTCAAACATTATATTCAAGCTTTTTATAATAGTAGAATGACCAAAAAAAGTTTTTCCTCACAATCATAACTCATTAACTCCAACTTTACTCTTAGTGATCATTTAGTTTTTTTATTCAGAAAAATATTTCATAAAAAGTTGTAGATCTATGAAAACATCAGGATTCTTCAGGATTTAGCTTAGACAGCGGGTACTGCATTTGTTATAAAAAACTAATTATATTTAAATTAAAACTAAATAAAAACATATAATGAAACTGATCACTAACATTTGATCATTCCTATGTTCAACACTGTAAAATTACTTGCACTGTAAGTTTTTGACAAACATCCATTGAAACAACTACTTTTCAGGCAAATACTCCCTGTTTGCTGCTGTATATGACTGTGTCGAATTAAAAATATTTAAGGAAAGGTACCCACAAATAATAATAATAATAATTTATTTATTTATTTACGGAAAATTCACCATTTTACAAAATTACATTATAAAATTACAAGAATACCTGTAATAAACGATCGAATTTTAGCGATCATTTTCAGTAGTTTTCCTTATTTAATTTCAATTTAAAGACTGGAAAACATCTCGTTTTAATTAAATTAATTAAATAAAAGTAAATATATCACATTTAATTAATTTCGCTCTAATAATTTTGAAATTAGTATTGAATATGTTCTATTAATAATTCTAATGCAAAATTAAAATATTTATTAGGCAAAACATTCAATTAAACAAATTATTAATAAAAATTAGGAATTTATTTGATTAATTTCAACCAAAGTAACAAGGTTTGCGTAGGATAGACACAGAGAAATTTAGCAGCTAGTTTCAAAGAACATAAGTCGGCTGTCACTATCCACAAAAAAAAAAAAAAAATAATAACGGGTCATACATTTTCAATAGACAATTTTAAAATAGTCCATAGAGTTTAGCCTAAATTCGCTAGAAATGAGAAAGAGAAAACCATACATGTTTAATTTCGACTTGACACCATTAAATAATCCTCAATTAGATTTAGGTTTTCCCTTTACCCTTTTAATTCCCTCTCTGACATCTTACAAAGCGGCATTGTTTTCTAAACATAACATTTACTGTTGAGAATGAGTGCTTTGCACTTGAAAGGTACAGGATGGCCCAAATTGGATGTATTGCTTTTTTGAAACAAACTTAATGTCGAAAACACAAATTATCTATCGTCTTAGCCAAAAGTTCAATAATAACACACGAGTTTTTTCCTTACTTCACTTTTTATTTAACACGTTAGATGTACATTTCGACCACAAAGTGGTCACTATTATAATAAAAAGTGAAGTAAGGAAAAAACTCGTGTGTTATCATTGATACTAACACTTCACGTGAACTCAAAACCCATTTATTTGATTTCAAAAGTTCAATATTTTCCTTTTTTAATTTTTTTCAATCACTTATTATTTTATCAAGATAAGAATTACATAGTCCTGGGGTAATTTTTAGAGGAGAGTTGAATGCAATTCATAAATTGTTTCTATCTTCATTAATAAAAGAGATACAGCACTAAGTTATTTATATTTAAATGGAAGTCATTGTTGGCTATGCTGTTAAATTCTCTATTTTATTCCCTGTTCATTGATATCTAATATTCGATGTTATATTTGTAATTTATTGAGATATTCTATATTTTTGTGATTAAAATGATGCCTGTTACGCATAAAAGAATCAATTCAAACATTTCTTGTAATTTTCCTGCCAAACTTTTGTATAATCTTTTTTTTATTGACTAACCAAATTTAGTGATTTTTTTATAAAGTTAGATAATTGGTTTGAGAATTGTTACTTTTTCATTCAAAATAAATTTGAGGTTATGTTTACAGATGGTTGCCATGTGCTTAATTATCATAAAGGGGAGCAGGTTAAATTTATTATTCCTACTTAAATAATTCTTCAATGACAAACTGTATACTGAGTAGGCACTCAAATAATCAAAGAACGCAAGATAAATAAATCCGAAATCTGGTTGGCCAATAAATAAAAAGAGAGTGTAGTATCCACTTAATTTCATTTAATAGTTTATCTTTTCGAAATAATTGTAGATTACTATCATATTCTAATATAGGCCCTGTTAGAAAATAAGGATAATTTAATATTAAACAAGCCTACTTCGTTTAATGAGAAATGTTTAAAAATATAGTATTTTCAATAAATTGCAATGAATAGTATTGTAATAGTACAGCCAAATATGACTTCCATTTAAAAATATATAACTTAGTGCTATATCTCTCTTATTAATAATGAAGATAGAAAAAAAAATTGTAAATTGCATTCGATTTTCCTGGAACATGTACCTAAAGATCAAGACTATTAAGTTTGTCTCGAAAAAAAAAAAAAGAGCTCGAGGATGCGCCATCATTTTTTCTATCTCTTCTAATAACTGAGATTTCCTACAGTAACATTCAATTTCAATTTGGGTCATCCATTGTGCTTTCCCCGGTGAATTAATAATTGAAAAATAATTAATTGAAGAAATGAATTTGTTGGAAATGGATTTAGGAGACCTCAAAACGTGTATATTTGTTGAAAATTTTTACGGTCACAATATTTTCCCTTGTATAGAGGTCCGGGGAATGTAATAAATAGAAAAGGAAAAGTGAGACTGTTTTATTTTCCACAACAGTGTAGGATTTAGATCGTGTAAATGAAATAATTTTTAAATATACACTGTAAACTTTTCCTCACTATTACTTTATTAATACTTGATGAACATTTCGATCACAAAGTGAACATTCTTAATAATTAATACAGACAGAATATAGTGAAGAATATACTCAAGAGTTTTATTCACTTTATTCTAATATACGGTTTCATCAAGAGTGTTAGTATATTTTTAAAACAATAATCATTTTTTTTTTCTTTGAACTGATTCAAGAAATGCTTGCTATCATTCATAATAATTATTCCTTTAACATTTTTTAAGCAAGCGTAATTAAAATATAATTACAAACAATGAAAGAAAAAGTAAGAGTAATTAACAATGTCTACAAAAATTATTATTAATAAACATTTATTGGAATGTTAAACGTGTGCACCGCTCCTGTTATCCTTGCTCAAATATTGTTGCTCAATAATACAAAATAACTCATATAAATAACTGCGGACATTAAAGTGATTTTATAGTCATTTTTAAGCAAATATACGCGTATGCAGTCAATTAAATATTCATTAAAAATCGCACAACCATTGATTATGTGGAATGCGGTATGTTTATTGCTTGATTTATAATTGTGCCTGCGATATTATGAAGATTATTTTTATCATTATTTCAAAAAATAAAAATAAATTGTATAACCGAAGAAAGATTATATTTGTTTACTTTTATTATTTTTGTAACGCAATAACAGACTTTAATTTAATAACTGTATGGGTAATAAATTTAAAACTCAGTTTACTATTAACTTCACTTGTGATGTTTTAAATGTATTAATTTAAATCACTTCACATAATCTCAAAACCTGGATAGTGTTGATCCTTACTTACTTTTTCGAACAAATGAAATGCAGTTAATACTATTTACTTATTTCATTACGACTCGAGTTTATAGGAATATTTATCTAATAGTATCTACAGGAATATACTATGACATAATAATATAAAATAAATAATAATAAAAAATAAATAATTATAAAAATCATAACTACTATAGAGCTTATCGATCGATTATTTAGATTCAGGATTTAGGATTCATTCAAGATAATATCAATTTTTTGAAACTTAAACATCTTCTAACCTTTTCACGTCACCATCAAATTGAGTTATTTTTTTCAGGTCAACATACTTGACTGCAATTAAAAAAAAATCTAAAAAAAATCCAAAGCTTCTGCAGAGCTAATCGATCGACTATTTATATTCAGGATTTAGGCTTTATTCAGGATAACGTCAATTGTTTTTAATTTAAACGTCTTCTAAACCTTTCACGGCACTCTTAATTTGGGTTATTTTTGACTTAGTCGATATATTTGATTTCAATTAAAAAATCCTAAAAAGAAAATCTTGATTATGACTAATTTAATTATAGCGATCACATAACTAGACTCCGGGCACTAATATCATGTCAATTGATTATACTTTACACACACTCCAAAGAGAGAGATTGGAGTGTGTGTGTATGTAACCCTCAATTTCGCTATTTATGTGTGACATAAATATAAACGTGGATAGATTGTATGAAAAGTAATTTACAAAAATCTTCCTTCCCATATTCCGAACGCAATTTATTTCTCATCTGGAGAATCAGACTGCTGTCTGAAATAAAATAAAAAAAAAAAACGTCATGCAATTTCCGTTGTAAATCGTTTCGTTTGTCGCAGCTCGGACGGCCGTACGTGTTGCAATACAATTGCAGCATCTTTTCACTCGTCTCTTTTCTCTTCTTCCACTTCTCCTTCTTTCCGCCGTTTTGTTCTTGTTGCCCAACGGACATCTGTTAAAAGTTGTAATGTGTGGCGCCGCGGTGGTTATGTGGGTGGATAAAACCAGATTTTCATTCAGGTTTCCAGTTCTTATTTATGTCCGCTACTCGCTCATCTTTTCTACATGCAACCATTTCAATATTTAATTACCTCCACACGAGACGCGACCAATCTGCGCTATTCATCTTCGGGGGTTCTTGTTCTCGTTCTCGTTTAGCGCTTCGCACTTCTGAATCACACCAGCGAGGTTTGATTTTTGGTAAATTGATCGAACCAGGAAGGATCGAAAGATAAAACAAAATGATTACAAAAAAAGTATTATATAAAATGAAATAATTGGTATTCTTCAAAAAATAGTGACGTGCGAGTAGATGTGCAGTGCAATTCTTCAATTCTTCGATTAATTCTTGTTATATTCAAAATTATATTGAATCATCTTATAAATTCTTATGAGTACAACTTCTCTGTTATTTAAATCATGATGAAATTGCCATTATACGCGTAAGTTATTTGCTGTTTTAAAAAATGAATTCCCTCACTTAAAAAGTTCATTTAATAAAATGTTCAACCACAATTCATCTAGCGTATGGATAACTAGTGACAACTAGTGATTTCGAACCTCATCACACTAATGTGTTCCATGTGCAATGCCTTTATCAAGGCGGTTTATCTGATAAAAATCATAATAAATGGAATATGACAAGCGCCATCTATTGCCTAATTAAATTAGGCAATAGATGGCGCTTGCGTTATCTTCCATTTATTATGACTAAAAAGTTTATTCCAATTACGCGGCCTTCTAATTTCTGTTTTCCTAATAAATCAATCGGCTCTAGTCCCTATCGAAATTGTTATGTTTGATTACACGCTATTCTTCAAGGTTACGTTATATGGTGGTTTCGTATTCCATATCGCGCTAAACCTTTACCTCAGTCAACGCTCAGCACCATAACAGCCGTTAAAATCGATGGAAATGGCAGGCACCGAAATAGTACAAGTTATCATAGCGTTTAGCCGCTTTTTGAGGTTATTTTCAAATAAAAGTCTTTTAGTAGATGTTAATACGAAATTTTATGGTTTATTAAATATTCTATTGTTAAACCAATTAGATGAAGGAAATGAAAGGTAAAATATATTTTAAAATAAAATTAGACAGTAATAAATGTTATTAAATTAAAAATAAATTTAATTAATTGATTTCAAATTTATTTTTATTTAATTTAAATAAATGTGATCAAGTCAAAAACATACTCTTTTAATTATTTATTTTAATCCTCCACGGGCCTTTTTTTCCTAAATTTCCCCATAATCCACCATAGGCCTGCTTTCGTCAAAGATGACAGAACTTAACTGCATTTTTAAAGGGAGCTCTGTGAGGTTGTAAAAACAGCGGCTTGAACTGTAATGATCGTTTTAGGTAGTAAAATTTAGATACCTGAAAAAGGTCAAATCCCTTTATTTATCAAAACAACTCAAAAATGTAATGAAACGTTATTATATTTTTATAAAATTATATAAAATACTTACAAACACTGTATACGTATAATTTATACAAATGATTGAAAATTTTGCAACGTTAGAATTCAACTCAAATCTATTAATTTTCTATGATTCAACTGCTTTTCGGACAGTAAGGGAAGTCCGAAGTGGTTCAGGTAAAAAGATACAAAAGTGGAAACAATCAACTTGATTGGGACAACAAACAAAATGAGAATATCTTTCGGAATAGGAGTAAAATAAAATAACGTTGAAATTTATCGCCTTGTCGTACTAATTCGACGTATAATAAACTCGCTCTTTTTACCGACACATCAAAACTGTATTCTTTTTTAACACTGGAAGAATTACATATTACTCGATACGGAATACGGAATTATACGGAAAATTTGCTGCACATGCTATCTCGCTATCCTAACATAACAGTTAACTTTTAAGTTTAGCGTTATCGATAGGGAATTGGGCCGAATAAGCTCCATAGGAAATTTGTTCGTTAAAATCTGTCTCTCTCTGACGTGTGTAATTCTCCCTCTTACTTATTGATCATATCGCCTATGGATCTTCATCATTACCGTGGCTTTCGTGGCGCGTTGGTGAAAAGATTGTACAACTGCTTTTAAATCATGTTGTTTTGGTGAATGTGTTTGACAATCTGTCAATTTTATTTTGTAAAATAATTTAAGTGCTTTTAATATCACAGATTAAATATATGGTCAACTTAATTTACAACTTAATTTTTAATATTTTACAATTTATATTTTTCTGCTTTTATAAAAAGGTTATATCCGCAAATAAGAATAAATAAATAAAAATAAATGAATAGATAACGTTTGCAATCGTAAAATATATCCTCTAGCAAAAATAACTTAAATAATATTAAATAGCTTAATTTTTATTTGGGTTAATTTACAATAAAATCTACATAAGCACTCATTTTTGAATTACTCAACTGTGAATGAACATTTGCTGTGGCATAAAAAATAATTCTATAATGTAACAATTTATAACATCTGTTGTTGCATAGCAAATAATTCTATATTGAAACAAATTTTAATTCGAGGATATTTGTTGTAAATAACAAATACAGTAAGGACTATGCTTTTAATTAATATAATTTAACAACTTTAAAAGTATATAAGGCAGAGCTGTACTGACGATAAGTCTCGAAATACGTGTCTACAGATGGCCTTTATTACGTAACGTTTATGTTATATACATTAAATATTCTCGAATGAAAGTTTTTTGAATTATGAAATTATTTCTTATGCAACAGATTCATTGTGTATTTCAATATTTTGCGGAGTATTTGCTTGAGAAGTAGTTGTTTCAATAGAGGTTTGTTCTTTTCATAGTACTTACGTAACTTAAGTCAAAAAGTTGCAGTGGCTAAAGAAAAACTAATTAATTTTTGTATTATTTTGAAATTCTTTTTATTTGATTTAATTTAAATGTCCCACTTAGATTACATTAATAATATTCCTGAAAAGTTATTGAAGATTTAAAACAAATTAAGACTAGATTTGATAACCTCATTTCTACAAGTTTCTAAACTATAAAGCATGAAAATGTATTAATGTTTTTGTTCCCAAACCTTGACAGTTAGGTATTCGTAAGTTCATTACCATTTCGGGTTTGTAATCTTATATTAATTTCACACCCTGTATATGTTTCTGTACGCTTATTTACGGCATACGTTTCGCATTTGGATAAATAATTCACGACCGCCGACCACATTGCAAATGACATGCCCATGCGAAGCGCGAAAACGTCCAAAGAACGAAACCAACAAAAAAAAAAGAGTGTACAAAACGAAGCAAATCCCACATTTCGCAGCATTCATCCGCCGAAACCCGTATCTGGTATTGATTTTATCTCCGAGGGTGTCCATAAATCTTTTAGGACCAAACCGGGTACAACTCGACACGGATTCAACCTATCTGATCGCGATGAATAATTTGACAAATCGAGGCGTTTCTCTCCTCCCTCCCTAAATTACGTATTCCCCGGGAGGAGAAGAAGGCATGAATAAAACAGGGGTTGGAGTGGAGTTGTAACAAGAAAGTGGTAAATAATTAAGGTTATATTTCATGGGATGATTGCAATTTCCTCAAATCATCACGTCGCCGGTAATTTATGTGTGTTGCGATCGCTCGTCTATTTTTGTTTAGTTATTTTCTTATGTGTGTGTGCGAAGAAGTAATTTAATGAACGAGAGTGGCAACAGAGTATCATTAAACCAGTCATTTAGAAATAAAATCACCTGGAGTAAGTCTAGCCTTTTCGTATTTTCCGTCTGCCTTCCAATTTATGAAATACCGCCGAGGCGAGTCCGAGGCACGGGGATTATTTTCATATTATATACACCCTCGTCCGTCTTTTTGTCACGACACCGGTCGCTGCTGCATTGTCATTGCGAGGCGCGTTATTAGTTTTGTAGTTTTAAATCTTCCTGACAGTCATTATTACTTTTGTATGGTAATATCGTGGTGTTATTTCACGTGATGTGCGGCTTGGTTGGCTTTTACATGCTGCATTATAACATGGAGTAAATAATACTTCTCTACTTAATGATTATAGTTTTCCTTAGATGAATTAATATAAATACATAATATTATAGGTAGAAAGATCAACGGTCGATAGACATTTTCTAAAGCTTAACCATTTGCAAAAATTACCATTACTTGTAATAATATTTCCAGGAAGTAGAAAAATTAGTTGTTGCACCATCCTGTTGAAACCATTTTAAATGTAAATATTGTAGTGTAATTTAATGTAACTTTCAGAAATGATTTTTGTTGATAATTTCGATGATTCGAGTATGAGTAATATTGTAATTTGAAAAAGTGATAATTTTTAATAATAATAAAATAAATATGAATCGATTATTAAAAATGAACCAATAAAACACAGATTAGAATGAATAAATTTAAATTCTCGACTAGTTTCAATCTAATCTGTATTTTATTTATTTTATTGGTTGTTTTTTTAATAATATATTCATATTTATTATATACAATATGGACAATCAATGTTTAAATATTAAAAATATTAATTTTAATAATAAAATTTTAAATCATTATATATACTTATTTGCTAATTTATTGAGGTATTGATTTGTTTATTTGGTAATTATTTTATTTTATTATTTATTTTATCAATATTTATTTATAATTTATCTATTTAGTTCAATTTTTATGGCGTAATTTATTTGTTTAATGTCACTGAAATTACCGTTTTTGATATTTCAATTATTTTTTTTATCGCTCGAGTCGACCACTTGGGTTAATTTTTATTTTGCAGTTTCCGCTACTGATATTAAAATATATTATATATGTAAAATTGTATTATTCTGTTTATATGTGATTTACAGTCATGCTATTTATCTAAACATTTTGAATATTGTTATTATTCTGTATAAAGTTGATTTACCGTAAATAAATGAATTGAATTGAAAATAAGTAAAAATATTTCTATATGTATTTTTAATTGAATTTACTTTCAAAATACTTCAGATATTTCTGTATTAGTGAATGAAATTCGATTTTTGTCGCCTAAACAGAATGTTGATTTGGAGGATATATGGTTTTAGCAGGAAGGCGCAACAACTAATTTTTCTAGCTTCCTGAAAATATTATTATAAGAAATAGTGATATTACTTAGTAATCAAGATCGCATGATTTAATCTTAAATCGGTCGACTACTTTCTTTGTGATTATAAGGAACCCTATTATAGTTACGCAATATCCAAATCCATACTTGTGGATTTGGGGCAACTTTGCTATTTTCTAATTACTGCCAAAAGGACATAGTTTTTTTTTTCCATAATATTAAACAGTTCATGTTATTTCTAGCGTAATTAGGGGCAACCATGATTTTGTTTAGACTTTATTGAAAGAAAATCATATGTTTTCATGGAAAAAATGTGAAAATTCGTCGAAAATTCAAAAATCGTCAAATAGCTTAAGATTATACTAAAATTTAGCTAAGGAATGGGAGAATAATCTTTGAGAGGGTAACCCTGTAAAAATTTGAAAATTCGTCGAAAATTCAAAAATTGTCAAATGACTTAAGATTATACTAAAATTTATCCACAGCATGGTAGAATAATCTTTGTGATGGTAGGCCAGCAAAAAAAAAAATGTTTTCGGTCAGTTTGTTTTTAAAACTGACTTTTGCAAAGTGGGCAGACATTTTGCCCGATTTTTTTCTGGTAGTTATTGACGTCCAGAGTAAATGATCGCGGGGAATAATGGAGTTGCGTTATTTTAAAATTCAAAACTGAAAATTCCGCCTTTCCATTTAATTTGTAGAACTTGTAATGTAGGTCTAACCGCCGACGCGTCTGAAACAACCAATTGACGGACCTCCTTAAACCTATCCCGCAGGGTCGGGATGAAAATGCTTATTTTAGAGAAAACTAAATAAATAGTCCCCATTTTTCTAGCATTATTAAATGCCTTTGAGAGTTTTTTTTTAATATTTTTGAGAGAAGAAAAGCTTCATCAAAATTTGAAAAACTCGAAAATCCGTCGAAAATATAAAAAATAGTGTTGGGGAAAATCAAGTAGTATTGGTAATCGAGTATTTCTAAATGAGCAATTTTAATAAATAAAGTCAATAAGCAACAATAAATTAATGTTCTTCAATAAATAGGGAACAGTTACTGAGAGTAATACAATATATTGCATTAATAAAATTGTCAAATATTTAATTTTGCAGTAACAAAAAAGATCGACATTGCCCATCTCTATAAAAAATATCAAATGGCTTCATCTTATAGAAAAATGTAGCCAAATAATGACAGAATAATCTCTACAAAATTGAGACCTATTAAAAATTGAATTTTTCGTCAATACGTTTGCAAAGTTGGCCTTCCTAAAGTGGGCTAAGATTTTTCTAGATTTTTTTTAATGTCATGGACGCCCAGAAAAGATGATCATATAGCTGCATTCTTCAAGGGGGTTTCTCGGTGTAGAGGTCCAATATTTACCTCATTTGCAACAGTTTTTTAGGTGAGATCAAAACATTAATTGATTTAATCTCTTAGCTATATTTTACGATTTTTTTCATCCAAAAATGTTAATGGGTCATTAAATAAAATGGCGCCGAAGATGGTCAAGCGTGCCGTGCACAGGTAGGCGGCAGGTCCATCCTGTTACCTGTTCAGGTAACTGGTGATCTAAAACAGTCAATGCAAAATAATTAGAATATATGAGTGTAGCTATGGCTGGAAAGGAAAATAGTCAATTTTTAATAAAATGGCATTTATTTGAAAAAGAAGTTGTATAAATCGACTTATTTTTGGGCATTCAAACGTGCAAAAAAATCATGTTTTTGAAGCAACTTAAATGTTTGAGGGTAGAACCATAGCCAGTTAAATTCTGTAAAAAATAGCGAAGCCACATAAACCTTGATCGATAATCCAAACACCCGTATAAAAACGAAAATTTTGGAAAGTCACGTCATTAAGCGCCTTTCCAAAACCCTAAGCGCGGTTTTGGAAAGGCGCTTAATGACTTGAGATGGCTGATATGATTATCGTCTATTTCGACTATATGAAATAGTTTCTTGGCAAAACGGTTTCGACCAAATATGTTTTTTTTTTAAATTCTACACTGAGATACCCCCTTAAGGACACAATACTTGAATCTTGTTCTTTCTTCCTATTCTATGAACCTTGTAATACATAATGCGCTCGCTGTGTTTTTTAGGTACTCTCCTGCCGAAAAGAAAAATAAATATCAAAATTAGGTAATTATAATTGCAGCAAAGTTTTAAGAAACATTAATGGGAATTATTAAATATATTATTTGATATACAGGATGCGACAAAACAGACAGTGCAGTTTTGAAGGGCTATTAAAAAAACGGCGCAATTTAAAGAAATGGGGTTTATCTTAATGCCGTTTTATGCATTAAATCCTGAAGATGACATCAGAAAGATGATGACTCCCCAGCAGAGATACGTTGATGAAGGTGATTTCTGAAATTTTCGGCCGGAATTTGGCACATCTCCATGGGTATAGCGGCAATTTCCTCCCGAATTCGATCCCTGAGTTCTTCCAAGGTACAAAGTCGATACCTTTTCCTTCAGGTAGTTCTACAAGAAGAAGTCGCAAATGCTCAGATAAGGCGAGCATTGAAACTCGAGCAGTATGGACCGTAGCCCCATCCTACTGAAACCAGGTGTCTCCCAGATCTGCTTCCTCCATCAGTTCTTTCAATCCAGGTTAAAAAAAATTCAACACGTTACGCTTTCATAACGTTGACCGCCTTGTAGGTAGGCTTTAATGTTCAAACAAACGTGAATGAACAACAATAAATCGTTTTTATAGATCAAATAATAAAATAATTATATATTAGGAATTACTAACAACACAGTTGTAATAAAATCGAATCCATTCTGTATGTGAAATGTTAAAATTAACGTGTATGTTATATTTTAAATTAACAATCTAAGTATACATATCAATTATAAAACTGACAAGGAATGTAATTACAAGAATAAACGTGTGTTAAATTTAACATTACACTTACGGAATATACATAACTACTCGCTTTTCCCGGCGCATTCACCAAATGAGAAGCTCACGAAAGGACAGCTACATACAATCGTCGAAATTCAGAGACTAACTAGACGTCGAACTCAATGTTTACAAATTTGACATATACAATATAATCAACAATAAACCAAATACGCATGTTGGTACAACTGACCATATGGAAAGAAAATTGCATAGATTTTAATTGGCGTATTATCTCTTTTTCAAGTTGTTTAGGGTGTTTTTTAAACACAATGCAAAATACGACGTTGTTAAATATTATTCATTTTTCCTTGGAAAAACTTGGAGAGATAAAACTCTTTAGATTTTTCGGCGGAATATTAAACTGGTCTACAATAATTCTTGATCACTCTATATGTGTAAGATAAGAATGGAATATGTATTATTTTCATATAAGAGTCTCTCTCTCCGATTGTGACCGATGTAGATGGCGCTGTATCCGCAATAGTGAAGAATAGTCTCAACTCCTAAACAACATCTCTCCGATCGTGACCGATGTAGAGGGCGCTGTATCCGTAACAGTGAAGAACAGTCTCAACTCCTGAACAACATCTAGGTTTGTTCAGGAGTTGAGACTATTCTTCACTGTTACGGATACAGCGCCCACTACATCGGTCACGATCGGAGAGAGAGGTGAATAAAAAGCTATATTTTTAGTAGAAAATGCTCATAAAAAGATCATTATCTTTTTATGAGCATTTTCTTCTTCTAAACCTTTTATTCACCTAATCTAGATTAAATTATAAATATAACCCGTCAAGCAAAAAAATCTTAATTTCTGATTATTACTTTTACGCAAACTTAATATAGTGTCAAAATTTGTGTTAAATTACGTGTGACTGGTGATGTGTAAAGATTTCATAAAATTTCGTCGCGTAAAACTATAAGAATAGTGCCGAAAATTTTCAACTTTAATAGCTATTTATGAAAAAATAGTAAGTTTTCTAAAGAAACGTACTTCAGATTTGTCATTTTCAGGCACAAATACATGTGTTTCAGAAAAAATTCGAAAATCGTGTTCACTTAATCTGGAGTCTTATCGAAAAATATAGATGTATAACCTGGAAGAAAATTTCCGCCAAAATAATACGACTGTTGTAGCTTCATGAAACTTTTAGCAGGTAATTTACAACAATAAATTTATTTGCATTGCAAATGTAGAATTGAAAATTGCTTGTAATAAAAACATGCTTACAATTATTTTTGGAAATTATTTATATATTATTATATGAAACAGCTTATAAAATAAAATTGAAACATGTTTCTTCATATACGCAATCCTTATTTCTATTATTTATATCCTGATCGAAATTAAATACATGCTTTCAGGATTTCTGAAAAAATCAAATTTAAGAAGTTGTGTGAGATTATTATTTAATAACATAACAAATAAATATAATAGTTTGCTCATAAAATAAGTCTGATGGAACTTCAAGTTTTATAATACAAGCGGCCGAAATAAATAAATTATACATGCTTACCTCCACTTTGCAAATAATGAAACTTTTAGCGGGTAAATTTCAACAATAAATTTATTTGCATTACAAATGTA
Organism: Philonthus spinipes; assembly: GCA_963082785.1. Taxonomy (NCBI): domain Eukaryota; kingdom Metazoa; phylum Arthropoda; class Insecta; order Coleoptera; family Staphylinidae; genus Philonthus; species Philonthus spinipes. The sequence goes on from OY720306.1 coordinate 12,169,491, forward strand.
GAATAAAAAATTGCTTGTAATAAAAACATGCTTACAATTATTTTATTTAAATATTATATGAAACAGCTTATAAAACAAAATTGAAACATTTTTCTTCATATACGCAATCCTTATTTCCATTATTTATATTCTGGTCGAAAATAAATACATGCTTTCAAGATATCTGAAAAAAATCAAAATTAAGAAGTTGTGTGAGATTGATATTTAATAACATAACAAATAAATATAGTAGTTTGCTCATAAAATAAGTCTGATGGAACTTCAAGTTTTATAATACAAGCGGCCGAAATAAATAAATTATACATGCTTTCCTCCACTTTGAAAATAATTTTTCACTATTATAATTCTAATGTTTAAAAGAAACACAATGAATTAGTTCTTTTGTAAACGTTTAACTGTTAATGTGTCAAATGTCAACATGATTTTTTATGGACAAAAAATGCAAACAATAAAAATAAATTGTATTTATTTTATGTAATTAAAATTTATTATAAATTATCTGTATATATGCTCAAATTTTAATATTAAATTGCGTTCTATATCATTTTCTTATGCAGAAAACATAAAATAAACCTAGCACGGTCCTCTGGATCAATTTCACTTTGTCGTCTTGTTAGTTTGTGGGCATAACCAACGGGGTATGTGAGGTTTATTGAAGGATTCAATTAGTCCCCAAATACTAAATATTTATGATCGAAAATTATAAATGATGGACCCGTTTTTAAAATTTGGAAATTCGTATTTATTAAAGAAGAAAACAAAATTATAAATCTTTGAAGCCACCAAAAGAGGAAGTTCAAAGTTTTTTTTTAATATAATATAAATGTCCATAGTTTGATGCACAAAATTTAGAAATTCGTATTTATTAAAGAACAAAACAAAATTATCAGTCTTTGTAGCCATCGAAAGAGGAGGTTTATAAGTTTTTTTTTTTAATACAATATAAATGTCCATAGTTTGATGCACGACAAACATCTACGCGGAAAAGTTAACAGACACAATGTTCGTAAATGGTGTTTGCAAAATCCACTTTCAACATTGCAACATGAGGAAATAAACGTGTTTTGTTTCTTATCCCGTTCAAAAGTGGATCATAAACTTTTTTGCAGAAACGACTGTAACTTATAGAAGTTATATAAGAAAAAAAATGTACCAATTGATACGGAAGCTAAACTCTCAAAAAACTAACATATAAATATAAAATAAAAAATTATCAAAGAAAAAAATACAGAAGATAAATTCATATTTCATATTTCTATCTTTAATCTGGTTTTTCCTTAATTCATAGATAGTATCTTCAGAAGTAAATATCTAGACAGGATTCTAGTAAAAATGTATTGAAACAACCATTCACACTATCAACATTTTTAAATTCCATAGCTGTATATTAAATATATGGAGCTGAAAATCCAATAGGATTTATTGTTATTATTTAATAACTGATGGATTTGGTGAAGTGTAGCTGCTGAATATGTATATTTGGGAGAAATGATGGAATTTTGATCGATGCATAATTTATTGATAATTTCAAAATTGTTGTTGGAAAAGTTTGAAGAAGGGGCCAGGATATGATGGTCTATTGGGTTTACTTTTATGGTTTCGTATAGGAGTTTATTGGAAGGATCAATAATATTTTTTTTAATAATAAATTTTATTTTTATTATATATGTATATATATATACAGAGAGGTTTTTTTATCAGTATACATTAGGGGAAGTGTGTACCTGCAAAAAACGCGAGTCAAACGCATTGAACCGATTAATGTGTGTATGTTTAGTTGACTATTTGCTATATGTATGTTCAGTTGCGTGTTATAGGCAACTAAAAACACATACATTAATGCATTTGACTCGCGTATTTTGCAGGTATACATAGGGGAAATGTATACTGATAAAAAACATCTTTATTCAGACCTTATGATAACAAAAATTTACAAAATTTATAATAACAATATGTACAGTTGTGTTAAAAATCTGTCGTGTGCTATCGACCATAAGTCTTTCTACCTATTTTTATTATTATTACTTATAAAACAATAAAACATATGCACAGATTATTCTATATTCATATCTAAAAAAAAAACAATAACTTTATTAATCACCCGATTGATGAAATATGAATTACAAATCGGCTTTCTCTGTTTAGCATCGAAAATAAAATAACACACAAAAAAATCCAACAGACAAGAAACAAACAGCTAATTTGCACAGCGCTGAATAATTACACTCAACACAATTAAGAGCATAAATCAATTGATACATAAACTGTGGGACGCGAGACGACAGCGTAATAATTCAGATGAGGGGAAGAAAAACTCTCTCTCCAGACTTTGTCATCGGGTTTATTAACATAATGCGGCCATAAGTGATGCGCGCACCGATTTTGCTATTCGAAGCATGCCGGTGGTATTACTTATTAAAAATACTAATTACCGTTTGCACGCCAGGTGTGATTCCTGGCATGATTTGAATGTACAATAGCTCTGTGTCCAGTCAATGATGTGTTTTTTTTTATGGTAAATATTAATACATCCGGGATATAAAGGCGAATTGTATTACGTGTTAATTTATTATAGATAATTTAATGTAAGACAACATATATTATATTATTTGTAATCAAAGCAAAAAAAAAAGATTTTCCTGCATACATTCAACAGGTATGATAATCTTTATGCGGTTCATTGATTTTTTGATAAATAATATCGATAAAAAAATATTGAATTCTTCCCTATTATGAAATGTTGAGACATTGACAATCGATTGTTAACGTGACGTATAATTTATAATTAGTCAATTTTTTTAAGGGTGCGATTTAGACGAAAGAGATAGCTATATAAATATTGGCAATCGCTAATTCGAGTTAGATTGCTATTGTGATCAATGAACAATATTGTATTATACATTAAATTAATCTTAAAATAAGCAGGAATTTCATCAGATGAATTTGAAATTATTTTAATGTTTAGTTTGTGTGAAAAAACAATTATGAAAAAAATAAAATTGATCAAATTTATAGCAAATTTCAAATTATATCTTTGGTAATAAAAACTTGTGCAATGAAAATTTAAAGGATTTCACTAAATTCTGCATTCAAATAACTTAGCAGACATGACCTATTAATTTGATTATATCTAACAATTTTCTTTTCTAACTTGAACTAGTAAATTAACGTAATACACGAAAATTAACGATTTATTTTTTATTTAGACTGATACGTTATACTTGGTAGATAAAAAATGTAAATACATATTCATATTATTAAATCCAAAAGAATGGCTCTTATATAGCTATCTCTTTCTATTAAACCGCAACCTTAAATACAGGAATCAAGCAGATTATAAACAAAAAATCAGAACTTTCTTATAATGTAAATATAGAAGATTCCAGGCAAAACATTTCATATTCACTTTGTCACAGTTATTTAAATAATTTAAATAAAAATGTTCTGAAAATAATTAATAAATTATTTTCACATTTAGCTCTGTGACATTTTGACTTATGTTACGTATGTTTATTTATTAATATGTGAAAATAATTTATTAATTATTTTCAAATCATTTTATTTAATTTACATAAACATAACATTCTTAAAATGTAAACACAGATAAAAAAGACTTTACATACAAATAATAAATAATTTATATCATTTATTTTTATAATGTATCTTACTCATCATAAATTAATACATTTATTCAATTCATCCTGGTTGTGAATTTAATAAAAATTTATCACTTCAAACACTTTTTTTAACACGCTTGGCGCCAAAATGCGATTACGCAAAATTTCCAGGCGGTTCACGTTTTCGAATGGCACTAAAACGTCCTCGGATGGTGGTGAAATTTACTTCACACTTCTCTGAATTTTTTACTCAAAATTAAAATTCAAAACATCCATTTATTGACATTATTACCGTAATACCATAAATCAACGTATTTATAGCATATCACGATTGCATCCTTAACTAAACGGAATTTACGGCTCGCGGGCGATTTTGAATAATTCAGCCGATTGTAATCATTAAATGTCACGAGTGGAGAATAGATGAAACACGCGAAAAGACAATGAAGGAATGATTTGAATTTGTTGCGAGGAAAAAAATGATGGATTGAAATGTTGAAAACTGGGCTTGAGTGAAATATTAATGTTTCAATTGAATAGCGAAGAAAATTTATCGTTTTAATTTTATTGGAGCATCATTTAGCTTTTAGATATCTTGTGACAACCATTTCGGTCTTTCGGACCTCATCGCTAGGGGATTACGAATGAGAAACTTTTGCGAATATGAGTCGGAATTATCTCTCTAATAACCGTAGTTCGGTATCGCTCCATTTCGTTTTTGGTCGTAATTGACGATTCAATTAGAATTTGCCTGTAATTTTGTCTTGTTTAATTTTATTGTAAGTTATCTTATAGATATGCGGAGAATTGCAGTAATAACTCAAAAATTACTGCAATTTTCCTTACATCTTTGCGCATCTCTAAAATAACTTACAATAAAATGAAATAAAGAAAATTACTGGGATTTATAATGTTGGGTTCCGGGAGATTTACATGGAAGCAATAATAACTTCTCTATTTTGGGTTCAACTACTCTCTACAACGATATATTTAATACTGTGCTTTTCTGTATACACAATTCCTGCTTATCAAATACATAAATACTTGCACAATATTGTTGCTAAGTGAATTATAAGTATTCAGCTTATGGGTCTGCAATTTGTTCCAATTTGTTGTAATAGTCCGTTGAACCATTAATTGCAAACCCATCAATAATTATAATTGGCTACAGAATGACCAATATAGTTGGATTAATTCCTTTTTTCAATTGCAAAAATTACTTACACGATCAAAAACTACATTTTTTGGAACAACTACTTCCCGAGCATATACCCCGCCAGAGATTGGATTGCACAATAGATATTTGTTGCTTACATAACAGTAGTATTGTTCATTGCGATTTGAGTTGTGAAAAGCACACATAAATCATAATTACAAGGCTATCTGTAGACACATGTTTCGGGAGTACAGCTCAGGCCTGTAAGCCCTTAGTTGTTATTAAGACGATCGTAAAGTCTTCAACGGGATCTCAAATGAAAATGATCACGCTCGGCGACGGGCGCGTGCAATGTGCGAATTTATCTGTCTGGAGCAAAGAAAATATTCTCGACTCGTGTGAAAAACAGCATTATTTTCAATTAAAATAAAAATGATTCATATTTTTGTAGTAATTTAAATTACAATAATTAAATTTTATTGTAAGCAAAAAATACTAAAAAAGTCAGAGTGTTTTCATTGCCTAAATATTAATTACACTATGTTTGCTTATAAAGCGTTTTTCCACAAGGAAATAAAAAATTTGTATTTAAATAAAACATATTATTTTCAACCAAAGTTGAATTTCTAAGTTATAAAAAGTGTTTCATTTATTAAACTTAAATTACTTACATAACGTAAGTCAAAGTGTCATAGTGGCTAAAAAGGAAATAATTCATTAATTATTTTTCAGATTCTTTTTATTTAATTTATAAAAAAATATAGTGACCATATAATTCCGTCACTATATTAACCATTGCCTGTAATTTGTCCTTGATTAATTTTTATTGTAATTTAAATAAGTGTGAATCATCTCTGTTTTATTTGATTCTAAAATAATTTTATAATTGAGTAACATAAGTTTATCAAAACAATTTATGATAAAACAGACTTAAGATGAATTGTTTTTATAAACATATTTATTTTTAATTGTAATTATGGAGAATATAAATTACAAGATTAAAATCGAATATTTTTTATTTTATTAAATTAAATCGCAATTAATGTATATTTTATTTCATAAATATTTATTTTTCTTTTTGCTGGGGATGTTTTCGGAAGATTATTTACATAACAGGGACATTAATTTCCCATCATGTTGCTGGCAAGAGACTCGGACCGAAAACTCGATCTGTTGACAAAAAGTGGAGTAACTTATTGCACATCTGTCATATTTATTTTATATATCTTCGTCCAAATGTCTTGTAAAAATAGTTACTGCGTTGAATTTCCTAGAAATCACCCGCGATTCGCTTTCTATTTCGAATAAAAATATTGTGCGTGCGAAAATATTGTATTTTTGTATGGATTATTAAAAATAGATTACTTTTCTAGTGCACCTGTTACTTCTAGTCGTTTATATTAATTTGGTTCTTTAATGCTACGGTTGGGTTGTAAAGAAATGTGTTTTACATTCGGTTAAAAAATTGTTTCGAGTCTGTATTGGCTTACGTAAAATGTTCCTTGATTTATTTTAATGTAATTACACTTGCTTTTTTAATCTTTAGAACAATTTGTAAGCAAACAAATTAATATAAAATTATATAAATAATGCTTGAAGCTATTTGTGATACATTTTAAATTAATGTTTAATTTTGAAATAAAAATGACGTTTTTTTTTATTCCACTTAGCTTTATTTATTTATGAATAATTTCGATTACATTGTAACCATTCTGTTCAAACTGTTTGAAAACGATTATATATTAGTGCATTCTTCAACGAGCTTAGAATGATGGTTATTATTCACTTGAGATGAAGTTTCCGTCAGCGATCAAGTTAAGAATCATCCAAGTGAATAATCATTCCAAACAAGTTGAAGACTGTACTCAATGACTACAAGAAATTATACACATAAACCGTAGCACAACTCTTAAATTAACTCTTAAAATATTAAACATGCAATTATAACGTTTTAGAAGGTAAACTGAAATAACATATGTACCTGTAAATTATGTAATCAGTAATTTTATTTCCGAAAAGGAACTTACATTATTGGATTATCTCCATTCCATAAATACTGTATAAGGGTGGACTTCTTCTGGATGTTGTAGTCGGAGAGGGTGCGTCCATCCTCCTAATGCCTGCCGGCGAAGATCAGCCTTTGCAGATACGGGGGGATGTCTTCCTTGTCTTGGATCTTCGTCTTCAAATTCTCGATAGTATCGGAGGGCTCGACCTCAAGGGTAATGGTCTTACCCGTTAAGATTTTCACGAAAATCTGCAATTTGTGATAGAGTAATCTTCTACTTTGCGAAAAACACAATTTGGACTAAGAGATTCCCAATTACTGTGAACTGCACGGAATGGACTAATTTGCCTCATAGTTGTAAGCGATTTACATGAGATGATTTAATCAAATTAAACACTGTAAACTTTTCTTTACTGAATATTTCTTTGTAGTAAATTTACATTTCGTTTACAAAGTGATCATTATCAATGGATATACAATTTTGAACTGAAGCACTTAGGGCAGCGATATTTTCAGTACTTTGAACAGTGCGTTTCCCTTCAATTTACTCGAATATATCCACTATAGTATACACAGCCTGCCTGGTGGGACGATTATTACGATCGAAAATTATAGTAAGCGTTTTTAAATCGACTCAGAACTTAGGTAGTAATTTTTAACAACTACCAAAAGTAGCTCGTTCCTGAAATTAATAAGAAAGTTAATATTCAATGACAGATTCCAACATTTTTTGGAGGTCGCGCTTGTTTTAAATTTTGAAAATACGTCGCTATTGAAAAATCCCTCATATTAATATTTGTTTGTGTCTCATATACTGGGTAAATTTTTTTTAAGAGTATATTTAAAAAAATAATAATAATATCAGTTGGTTTGTTTTATGATATTTTAGTTTTTTAGTTAGTTCAACTGGTTTCGGCAAAATCCATTTTTACCAATTCTTGGCTAGTTTTGGCTAATGCCATTATCAAGAATTATTGATACTACTTGAATTTAATTAGACATGAAAAAGAATTGTTTTGATTTAATTTGATTTGATTTAATTTGACTGAATATGGTTGATTTAATTTAATTTAACATCTTTAAATTACCATTTAATGAAACGTCGTCTTTAATTTATTATCTTTAAATTATGTATTATAGAGCTGTACTGACGAGGGATAGATCCAGAAACACGTGTCTACAGATGGCCTTATATTGAGTGACGTTTTTTTTGTTGTTTACATTGAATTTTTCGCGGATCAATTGTTGCAATATGTTATTGATATGCAGCAGCAGATGTACATTATGTAATTCAATGTCTGGCGGGGTATTTGCCCGCGAAGTAGTTTTAATATACATTTGTTTAAAATACGTAACGTAAGTCAAAATGTCACAGTGCTAAATTTGGAAATAATTTATCAATTATTTTCAAATCATTTTTATTTAACCAGTTGAACTTATTAACAAAGAAAAAATATCGTACAACAAACTAAGTGAAATAATTATTAAAAAAAAACATATATTTCCACATATTAGATCTTAAATACAGCAACAATTTATTCCATTCGTTATTCCAGTAGGAACGCCCCGAGTATCCAACATTAATTCCGACAGACAAAAATTATTCTTCGACGTGCAAATTACGGAACGATAAATCAACCGGTGGTGCGCGTCGCCTAAACTCAGCCGCCGATAAATCTCCGCGCAATGTCGAACAGTTTTCGCGAATGTAAATATTTCACCGCGACGCAAAAAAAAAAACGCGACAACAACAAACGAAAATAAAGAAACGGAGAGAGAGAGAGAGAAAACGGCTCTCCACTGACGTCCGAATTCAATAAATTGCTCAAATAATAATATACTGTAATTTGTTTATAAACATTGTGTATGTGAAAATAGGGAAATAGGATGGAACGGTATATTTTTGGAAGCGTGGATTGCTCGGGTTTTGTTTGATTTGTTTTCGGATTTGTTAATATGGAAAAGTTTAAATTAACAAAAATCATATAATAGGGACAAAAAGACCTATGGTTGATAGCTCTTATTTAATATATTATGACAATATTTATTTACTGTATTATTTTATATGCAATGTATTATTTCGCACATAATAAAGATTTGGCAGTGGTAATATAATGTATGCAGGAAAACCTGTGGCCGATAGAACAGACAGACTAACATAAATCTAAATAGAAAAGAGTATTCATTCTTTTGGTCACAGTTATTTAAATAAATTGAATAAAACTGATTCTATTTATATTAATGGCCAGCGAGGCATTTATTCAAATCTGAGCCGAGAGGAGTTTTTTGTGAATTTACGATAACAACAATGCAAGAACGCACATCCTTCCTTTGCCCGTCATTACCATCAGAGCACGCAGCTAGGTGAGGTTTACTATTTTTAATTAATTTAATTCAGTTCGTTTCGTTTAAATTTTATTCGGTTTTTATTTAGATTGAATTAATTTGGTTTCATTTCATTTAAATCGATTTAGTTTTGTTTGATTTAATATAATTGAATCACAATTTTTAAAAAGCAGACATAGACTGGACAAAGACAGGCTGAAAGACCACTGGTCGATAGCCAGTTTCAGAGTTGGAATTATACTGTGAACGTTAGTGTATTGTTAAATATTGTGTTGTAACTGTATATTCCAATCTCAGAAATAAAGATGTTTATGTAAGTATAATTGATTTAATTTCAGTGAGTATAGTTGAATTAATTTAATTGAATTATTTTAACATCTTTAAATTATGTAAGGTATAGCTGTACTGACGAGGGATAGATCCCGAAACATGTGTCTGTAGATGGCCTTATATTGAGTAACATTCCTTTTGTTTGTTTTTGCATTAAATTTTTCTCGGATCAAAATTTGTTGCATATCAATAAAATATTGCATTTTTATTGATATGCAACAGCAGGTATACATTATGTAATTCAATGTCCGGCGTGGGTATTTGCCCGGGATGTAGTTGTTTTAATGTGCATTTATTTAACGTACTTACGTAACATAAGTCAAAGTCACAGAGCTAAACGTGGAAATAATTTATTAATTATTTTCAAATCATTTTTATTTATTAACATAAATCTATTGTATATAAATGATATTATAAATGTTTGAATAAACATGCTTGTATATAATATAATAGATTATCAACAATTAAACTTTAAATTAATGAACTGTTTTGTGTGGCAGACGTTAACTTTGTGGTACATCTTAAATAAACTTGTAAATAAAATACTTTTTAAATACTATGGTTAAACAAAGATTAAAAAGTGTTTTATTTACAAGTTTAACTTAATCACTTGATTATTAGCATATTATCCGCAAGAAGATTTTAGAAGCCATAACTCACGAAAGACGAAGTTTATGGAAAGAGTAGTAGGCGAGTTTTGAAAGCGCGGAAATTGTGTAGTGTATATTTTTTTTGAGTATCAAAAATACATCGTTCATTTTTAAATACAGAAAAATATACAAAAATCCACGAAATGTAAACAACAAATTTTACGACTCAGTGCTACTGTCAATTGGCCAAAATAAAACATTGATTAGTCTGTATTAATTAAAGTTTTATTATATAAAAAATACTATTAATTAATTTGCTAGGAATTTCATATTTGGAATTATAGTAAGTTTACATTGCGATTGAACGATCTCACATGAAATCGTAGAATTTTCATCGTACAACACAGACGTATATAATTTAAATTAATAATTTATTCATATTTGTTATTACATGTTTAAATATTAAAAATATTAAATAAAAATGATTTGAAAATAATTAACAAATTATTCTCACATTTAGCTCTTTGACTTACGTTACGTAAGTACCTTAAACAAATGCATATTAAAACAACAACTTCCCGGGCAAATACCCACGCCGGACATTGAATTACATAATGTACACCTTCTGTTGCACATCAATAAAAATTGCATAATGCAACAAATTTTAATCTGAGAAAAATCTAATGCAAAAACAACAAAAAGCACTTTATGTAATATAAGACCATCTGCAGACATGTGTTTCGGGATTTATCCCTTTTCAGTACAGCTCTGCCTTACATAATTTAAAGATGTTAAAATAAATCAATTAAACTAATTCAACTATACTTAGTGAAATTAAATGAATTATATTAAATAAAATTAAACTAAATCGATTTAAATTAAATTAAGCCAAATTAATTCAACTTAAATCAAAACCAAAATCTCGGATCAAAATTTGTTGCATTATGCAATATTTTATTCATGTGCAACAGCACATTACATACATTACATTATGTAATTCAATGTCCGGCGTGGTTATTGCCCGGGAAGTAATTGTTTTAACTTGTAATTGTTTAACGTATTTACGTAAAGTAAGTCAATGGTCACAGAGCTAAATTTGGGAATAATTTATTAATTATTTTCAAATCATTTTTATTTAATTTATTTAAATAACTGTGACCAAGTGAATAAATACTCTTTTATATTTATATTAAAAATATTAATCGTACTGAATTAATTAATTAATTAATTAATTTCCACATTTGCTCAACAAAAACTTATTTCTATAAAAATCTATGCAACAATGACGAACAAATTTATTTATTTATAATATTTTATTTTTAGACACGCAAACCTAATCACCTTTTAATCGAATTTCTCTTTAAAAATTCAAAAATTTCGAGTTAATTTTAATTTCATTAATCAGATTAGCAATATTGCACATCCAAATAATTAATACATAAAATTAAAATTAATAAACCAAATACGTGCACGGTATAAATAAACATGTACGCGAATTTAAGTCCCTTGTGATTTATGGGCATCGTAATGCTTCTGTAAGACAGTGATGTTTGACGTCGAATCTTGAATTTGTGTGTGAATTATAAATCCTTTATAACTTATGACTATCATGATGTTTTTATGGAGAGTGGCATAAAGTTGTTTTCTGAAACATTGAAATGATTTATTATTATCATGATTTATTGTTATCATAATGCTACAGGAGCATTATGATAGCCACAAATTATAAATCCTTTGTGAAACATCATGAAACATCATGATAGCCATAATCATGATGATTCTGTGGAGAGTGACTTGAAGGTGTTTTCTATAGACGTAGAACATATGCGTGAATAAAAAATCCCTTTTAGTTTATGGCTACCATCATGCTCCTGTAAAGATAAATGTAAAGTTATTTTTATATAGATAATATATTTGTAAATGGCAAGAAATTTTCTATTTAATAGTAAATTGATAATACGATGACAACTGTCAAGGTAGCGATAGTCAACTTTTTTTTCAAATGACACCATATCAATTTTTTTTTTCAATTCGGATAGGGGGCACTTTTCTGCACCCGAATATCTATCACAGCAATACGCTTAGCTAACAAAAATGCATATATATATATATATATATATATATAAAACATGTGTAAAATAAAATAATAAATAGGATGAAAGTAATGTTAACAAATTCCAGGTTGTAAATTTAAAATTAAAAATATATTCCCGAGAAAATTCTAAATCCATAACGCGCTGAATATTTCAAACATCCACTAATCAGGAAAATAAGCCGCACCGTGTAAACACACCGTATTATTCTTGGATTAATATGGGGCGCCTTTATTGGCAGCAATAATAAATCGGCGGTTTAGTCTGATTAATGTTAGACGAAAGGAAAATAATCGAACGGGGAAAACGGGAACGTGGCCGTCGTCGGCGCCGCCATCCAGTTTTAAATGGTTATTATAAATATTCGACCTTAAACTTGAGACCCGGCGCGACAGAGACTAAACTAGATGGGATCTTGACGCTTGGAAAAAAATTTGGCAAGCGGACCGATGATGTAAGATTAATTGAGCGATTTGTCCGAGATATGGAGTTTTGCATTAAATAGCGTGCGTTGTTAATTGGCTGCGGTGCGCTTCGGGACCGGCCATTGTCGTTTCAATTGCGGTTTAATCTGGTTAAGGCAATCATTGGTATGTAATCTAATTTTCCCATGATTGATTGTTTTAATTAAACTACGTGTTACAAGAATACTACACGTATTTCACTAATAATTATTTAAATGACTACAATTAAGCGAATAAATTCACTTTTCTATTATTTTGTGCAATACCTTCAAAATAATAATAGAAAAGATTTTTATTCACTTGGTCACAATTATTTAAGATGTAATGTAACCACAAACGCATCATATAACACATCCAAGTTAGGTAGCGAGCATTTTTGACAACCCTAACAAAAATCCTCCAAAAAAATCTGGATCTTTTCTAAACATTGAAAATGACATTCGGTTACTTATAATCGTTCTAAGTCCACCATTAAATCAATTAACGAAATTAAAAATGAAGATGATCAGAACTGGACTGGGATTTTTAATTTCAAATAATCTTAATTTAATAATGATTACCAGAACTTGACTGGGATTTTTGATTTCAAATAATCTTAATTCAATGGGGGACTAAGCAAATGAGAAGCAAAGGTGGATCTTTGGGATTTATTGCTAGTCTTCATATTTTTTAAAGTTTCACGATCTGCTAAAAAATAAAAAAAAAACAGTAGATCATAAATCACTGAACTGTGATTTTTAATTTAAAACAATCTTAATTAAATGATGATGATCGGAACTGGCCGGTGATTTTTGATTTCAAACAATCTTAATTTTATGGGGGATTAAGCAAACGAGAAGCAAAGGTTATTGTTAGTCTCCATTTTTTAAAGAATCAAGTTCTGCTAAAAACTAAAAGAAAAAACAACTGAACTGGGATTTTTAATTTCAAATAATCTTAATTTAATGATGACCAGAACTCGACTGGGATTTTTGATTTCAAATAATCTTAATATAATGGAGAATTAAGTGAATGAGAAGCAAAGGTAGATCTTTGGGATTTATTGCTAGATTCTCCATTTTTTTTAAAGATTCAAGATTTGCTAAAAACTATAAAAAAAAAAACATCAGATCATATATAATTTCGCAATAACGCAATTATTTAGTGTCTGAATTAATTCGTTACTATTCGTTTCACTTCACATAACGAATAAAAAGCTTGGTTTACAACACATCGTGTGAATAATCTTATCCTAAATTTAGAGCCGATTCACAATCGCCCTGGAATGAGAACGGAACGGAGACGAAAAAGATGGATAATATTCACAATCGCTCGAAAAGGGACCTCGGCCTTTCTGTATACAATTTCTTTTTGCGTGATTATCATCCCTAAAACACACAACAAGCATCACAGCACTAAGATCCTTAAATTGTCCAAATTTAAAATAAATTGTGTTTATCTCTATTTGCAATCAAGATCCGTTTTTGATCGTTGCCGATAACACGACCGGTGTGAATATCCGTGTTATATACTTGGAATTTGTAATAATTTATTTGCATCTTAATCGATTGTTTGGCGTGACTAACACCCGGGATGATGATGCATTTTGAATTTTCATGATTGAAACGCTTATTAGGTCATATGGAACGCCGGTGAATAATTTACTAATTGTAATTCTTTCAACAATTTTTTTGATTCGTTCATCGCTGCATATAAATAAATTGTAACGCAGTCTAACAAAAAAAGAGATAATGAAATAATCAGGAGAATGCAATGAATGCGAATAGATTCGGATTAAAAGGAACTTTATTAAATTTGAACATAGAACCAAACAAACAGCGGTTTGTATCGTTTTCAATTCGTGAATGGCGTCGACGCAAACGAAATTTCCGCTAATAACCCTTAGCGGTTAATACAATTAAATTTGAACATAGAATTAGATAATTTGCGAGAAAATTTGACGTTTTACGTATGAACAGCAGTCATTAATTCCAGCCCGCCCCCGTCTTCGTCATATATGAGGGAATCTATGCGCAAGAATATATAGCGTACCCAGTTTTATTGTCGCGAATAAGACTCACTCATTCGATATTTAGATTCAACTATCCAAGGTCGAAATTTATAAACATCAGCTTTGTCATATCATCAACGAAAAAAAGTCACAAGGGCTAAATTCTGGCCCTGGAACTCCCTCTCATAACGAAATTAGTCAAACATAGTCTGCAAAACTTCACTTGAACATAGGTTGGTATGGGCCGTGACTCCATCCGGCTGATACAAAAAAAAACTTTGTTATATTCCTCATCAGAATCATGCTGGATCTTAAAAAAAAAGTGTTTGTCATTTCATAATAGCGCACTGAAGGCTATGTTGCATCAGATCTATATGCCTATACAGGATACAGCATACCAAACTGTTAATTAGAGATTTTTGAGAAGACTCTGGTGTAGTTCAGGAGGGTTTACAGTTGTGCAATAATAGTGCTTGTTATTGTATTCTTTATACAATAACTGTTTTCTGTAATATACTGTAGTTTCATTTCATAACTGTATTGTATTCTTTATACAATAACTGTATAAAGAATACAATAACTGTAACAAACACTATTATTGCTCAACTGTAAACCCTCCTGAACTACATCAGAGTCTTCTCAAAAACCTCTTGGTGATAATATTCCAAGGGCAGTAACATGTTTCCGCGTAACGATTGGTATATTCATTGGACGCAGCTTCGAGAATTTTAGGAAGAATTTTCCAACTTTCCAATTATTTATGAAGAATTTAATAAACCATTGTGACTTTTAAACAAATCTAACGTTTCGTAAATCAATTGTTAATAGGTGTGCCAACTTTTTTTTTAATAATAAAAAAATACCTTATTACGATTAATTAAATTATTTCGTGAAACGGGTAGTATTCTCCGTAAACCAGAAAGTGGTAGACCAGTTAAACGTACTCAGGACGTCATTAACACAGACCAAGAAATTTTGAAGATGAACCTACGACTTCTCTGCGTAGTTTATCACAGCAAATTAATTTATCGGTAAGAACATGCTACAAGCTTCAACGAAAAGATTTGCGAGTATACCCTTATTATCGCATAATATCGGTGTAAGAGTTATTACCCCAAACGACTGGAATTTTGTCAGTGGTTTTTACAAAATATAAACGAGGATGTTTTACAAATTAGTTTTTTCACGGATGAAACATGGTTTTACAAGGATTTGTACATTAATTCCCAAACTATGAGAATTTGGTCGGATGAAAATCTTCGTACATATAAAGCAACCTTTACATCCAGAGAAAGTTGGACCGATATTATTTGAAGATAAAATCCTATTTCTATTATTAATAATGCACATTCTATAACTGTGTGCGTACATTTTAGGTACGATAAATGCAGATCGTTACCGTACACACATTTAATTGCCTTTTTTAAATGAACTTCATGATGACGAACTACAAAGTGGTTATTTCCATCAGGATGGAGCAACTCCTCATTGCACTGCGAACAATTTGGCCTTTTTGGAGGAATTTTTTGAGGACCGAATCATAAGTCGAAAAGCAGGGATTTCCTGGCCGTCGCGTTCATGCGATGTAACACCATGCAATTTTTTTGTGGCCATACCTGAAAAATTGCATTTATATACAACCACCAATACGCAATCTAAAAGACATGCGCCAATGAATCCGAGATAAATTTGAAGAAATTAACAATAATCCAGTGTTGTTGCCGAACGTACTGGAAGGTGTACGACGAAGATTTCAGGGTTGTGTTCGTAAAGAAGGAAGACACATTCAACATTTATTGTAGTTTAGAAGTGAAACGTAATTATTAATTCATTGACTTTAAGAGTGCGATTTAGATGAACGAGATAGCTACATAAATATTGGCAATCACTAATTCGAGTTAGATTGCTGTTGTGATCAATCAACAATATTGAATTATACATTAAAGTAATCTTAAAACAAGCAGGAATTTCATCAGATGAATTAAAAATTATTTTAATGTTTAGTTTGCGTGAAAACCAATTATGAAAAACAATAAAAATTGATCTAATTTATAGCAAATTTCAAATTATATTTTTGCTAATAAAAACTTGTGCAATGAAAATTTAAAGGATTTCATTAAATTCTGCATTCAAATAACATAGCAGACATTACGTATTAATTTCATTATATCTTAAAATTTTCTTTTCTAACTTGAACTAGTAAATTGACGTAATACACGAAAATTAATGATTTATTTTTTATTTAGACTGATACTTTATAGATATATATACTTGGTAGATAAAAAATGTAAATTAATATTCATAGTATTAAATCCAAAAGAATGGCTCTTCTTGTCAAACGATTATTTCCATTTTACTATATAGCTATCTCTTTCTACTAAACCTCAACCTTAATTTATTAATGTTTTACGTTTAAAAAGTAACATAACCACAGAGCTATGACTGACGTAGGTATACGTAATTTCCTAATATGTGTAAAAACTTATAATTTTTAAATAAAAAAAATCATGGCATGAGTTTTTTTTTAATCGAACATACAATATCTTAAAAGAGGCCAATATTTCTTGCGCGCATATACAAAACTCAGTTATACCATTCACGCATCAAAAATTAGCCTCTTTCAAGGTATGGTATAGCATCTACCATCATACTAAAAATGCGGATTTAGGCAGTACAGATCCCATAAAATTTACTTTAATGATCCATTTCAGGATGGTTTTATAGATTTAAACTGAATCACCTGCGAAAGGTTGTATTACCACCATATTTTCCCTTTTTTAAATAGTAATTTTAAAGCACTCACTCTACCACGGTGTACTAATTATTGAAAATGGCGTTCTTTCCCGACCATACGTTGTAACATCTATTCCAACTTAGTGTACTTACGCTACAGTTCTTATTTAGATTTCCGGATTTGTCGATGTATGCACGAATTCAATAAAATTTAGTTGCAATAAAATAAACTTGACTTTGAACTTAGCTTATTTAGAATTTAATTGAATTTAAACGTAATGGTTCAGAATAAACAAGTATTAGAATTTAACAATTCAATATGATTCAGTGAGATGGTTTTCATTCGATGCCGAAAGATTTATTAGTGACCAAATGAATACATGCACAAATTGGAGTTACAGATTCAATGTTTAGTTTAGCGATAATTGATGTTAAATAAATTAAATAAAAATGATTTGAAAGTAATTAATAAATTATTTCCACATTTAGCTCTGCGACTTTTGACTTACGCTACGTAAGTACGTTAAACAAATGCACATTAAAACAACTACTTCCCGGGCAAATACCCACGCCGGACATTGAATTACATAATGTACACCTGCTGTTGCACATCAATAAAATATTGCATAATGCAACAAATTTTGATCCGAGAAAAATGTAATGTGTTTAACGTACTTACGTAGCGTAAGTCAAAAGTCACAGAGCTAAATGTGGAAATAATTTATTAATTATTTTCAAATCATTTTTATTTTTTTTATTTAAATAACTGTGACCAAGAGAATGAATAATAATGAATCTTTTCTATTTATATCGATGTTAAAGTTGAAACGCTTAAACATATTTGATTAGGACAGAAAGATGACGGTCGATAGCCATTTCTGTGGCTTAACAATTTGTACACCGCGGGTACTTAATCATGATTTAATAGTTAATTATTAAGTCTGAAATTGACTTGCACAAAGACTTAATCATGATTAAGATAACCTAAAAACAACAAATATTTAATGAGTTAATTTTGGCTGATTAACTCATACAACAACTTTATGTCGATTGATTTTCTATAATGTATATTTGATGTCCAATGTTATCTGTGTATTACGATAATTACAGCTTAATGATATTTGTTTACGATTTAATTTGGAATAAGAGTTGATGGAAGGACATTGCAATGTCACTTGCTTCCCCCGCTTAATTAAATCCATAAATACATTACATAAAAATATTTTGAAACCACTACTACTTGCCCGAGATGTGGTTGTTTTAATTGATATTTGTTTTAAAGTACTTACGTAAAAGTCGCAGTACATAAAGAGGAAATAATTTATTAATTATTTTCAAATTCATTTTTATTTAATTAAGTTAAATAACTGTTATCAAGTCAATAAATACTCTTTTAATTATTTTACTTTTTTAAATTTACAATTCGTTATACAATATGTTACAAAATAAATTTTCCAGTAACAACAATTAGTACATTAGTACGTTAAATTATAATACTTGTTTATTCTAAATCATTATGTCTAAATTCAATTAAATTCCAAATCAAGCTAAGTTGAAAGTCAAGTTATTTTATTATTTCTAAAATGGTAATCGACTTTGATTTTAATTAGTATATTGTTGTTACTGGAGTATTTATTTTGTAACACATTGTATAACGAATTGTAAATTTAAAAAAGTAAAATAATTAAAATCAAAGTCGATTGCCATTTAGAAATGATAAAATACATTTTACTGTATTTTACAATGTGTAAATACCCCAATAAAGATTATTGTATAAAAATTAGCGAATATTCTTAAATTTGTGATTTATACAAAAAATGTATATATAATAATAATAATAATAAATGTGGAAGTGCGTTATAAAGCATTCGAAATCTCACGATATTTGTAACAATAAGTAATAGTTTATTATTAAGTAGGTTACATTGTTGAATATATATAATTTATCTGTCAAGTGGCATTAATAAAGACATGACAGGCGACAATAAAGAAAAGAACGGTTTTCCATTAAAAAGCCTTTACTTAGTATTATACTTAGCATTAATATTTATACCTCGCCACTTCATTAAATCCATCAAATATATAAGACAATACAGGATACAAATAAAATGGAACTAAAAATGCCGCATGGGAGGGGGCAATTTTACACAAAAAAAATCATATTTACAATGATAATTTACATTTCATTGCGGAGGTGCAGCGCGGTGGTATAGAATGCATTCGATTGGGGAGTGGTGCGAGATATTTTTTCCGCCGTATTTACTCGTTTTATTTCGCGTTTCTCGCCATTGTGACGTCCACTGATATATCGCCGTTACACACAAAAATCGCCTATAAATATTTAACAGCCTTTGTGCGATCTCGTTTTGAATGACGATTCAATGAACGGACGGACGGATCGATGAATGGAATTAAATGCGCAGCGCCGAGAAAAAATTAATGCTATGATTTAAATTGAATATTATTAAATGAAAATTAAAAAAAAAAATGATTTGAAATATTTATAGGGGGGTTTTCTTTTCAGCGGGATTTATTATGGTAATTGTGATATTCATGTATATACGGGTTGGTATTCATGAAGGATGTTATAATCTAGGCATTCGGGTATGGTTTATTAATTCGAATATAATGAACCTGTATTACTTTAGAGTGATATAGTTACTACAATACGAACATTTATTATTAATTGATAATAGATTAGAATAGAAACAATCTTAATTTACAGAACATAGAAAATTACATATTTACATAACAATCAATAAATAATATTTTCAATGCAGTTCAATAAATTGACCATCGACTAACGGTCTTTCCTTCCAATTTATATTAATTAAAAGTAAAATGAGGGTAATTACATCTAATTCCACGATTTTATATGATGATTACAGTTTAAAAAGCCAATTTGATTTAATTATGCTTAATCTATAATGTATACTTTTGTGAAATTTATGTATGATTAATATTTTTAATAAATAAAAAATATTTACTGAATTATTACCACTATTTATAAATTAAATTTAGTATCGAAACTTATGTCATAATATTTTTTTTAAGCATTGATAAAAGTACAGTAAATTTATTTGATAAATTATAATGGATTTGCTCAATGTAACGACCAACACTATTGAAATATTTTTATAATTTAAACATTGCTACTTAATATTTATGTATGATACATTATTCATATTTATTACTTATTCTTTTGTACAATTATATTTTCTGCTCATTGAAGCAAAACCACATTTTGTTATTCTCTTTCCTGAAACCATCTATTTATATTTACTTCATTGTAATGTTTGGAATTAAATTGTATAAACTTAAATAAGGAATAATACATTTAAAAGGCAGAAAGACCTCCGGTCGATAGCCCATGACAGACTACTAACTCACCAATATGTATTGTAAATATAAATATTATATACATTGAAAATAATCAATACAAATTTAATGATCCTTTTACTGCTTATATACGCACGGTTTGTCTATTATGAAATTATTTCTTTAGATCTTTTAGAAAATCAAATATGGTGCAAATAATAAAAAAAATCTATACTTTATGAAACCATGATTTTTTTGCAAACATTTCTAATAAACAACACAATAAAAAGCACCAAGGCTTTCAACACAAATCGCGCCCACTCCTTCATAAATCCAACAACAATTTACACAAACAGTACCCAAACGAGCTAATGCGCGAGATAATAATCAATCTTCATTTAATTTTCCGCCGAGTGCACGATAAATTGTGCATCGACGCACTTATAATATTCAGCATTAATAACCGTAGCCCAGGTGGATAATTTATTGTGCAATAAAGAATCGTAATTAATCCCGCGCCGTAAATGTGTAAGTGTTAATTGACGAGCTGTGTTGGGATTCGTTTTGAAAAACAACAACAAAAAAAATTTCGTTTTCTTTATGACCTTTGAGAACCGATAAATCGACGCCGCGGATAAAGTAAGTGTGTTAAATAAATAATTATTAAGATTTATTGATTTTAAAGTTTAATAATGTTTATTCCGTAAGTGCATACGCCTTGTTTTATACTTTTGTTTATCTCTTGATATTGTCTATAGAGTGCTTAAAAAAAGTAAGGGATAAATTCTATACAATTGTAAATAAAAATATTTCAGAAAAATGCTCTGATACGTCGATTTTTATTTATAAATTACTATCCTGTTAAAAATTCAAATAGCAAAGTACCTCTTGCGATACCTCAATTCATATTTTTTTTTTAATTCTGAAAACAATATTTTTTTTAAGAATCTAAAGTAAAGTTATATTATTATTTTCATTGTTTATAAACCTCAAGAATCCAATATAATATTATAACATTTTTCAAAGCAATACTAAACCTTAAGAGAAACTCAAAAATATGTATTTTAGCTTCTTTCTTGTGCCACTGTATGAATTTCAATTATTATTTTCAATAATTATATTTGAAAATAATTATTGTGCAATTTAAAATGCTATTACAAGAAAGAAACATTCAATATTCGAAAAATATATATTACTTTGAATAATTCAGATTCCCGCCCGGCCTATTTCGCCTGTTTTAGTACGGTGAAAGGACCACCAGAGGCGCTAAACGCAGTTTCAGTCGTAACATGGGAGTGGCTCTTCTATATCTATTAATTTTCAATGGTTCAACCCTTGCAGAGATCGTTTCACAAGTGAGTGCGTCAAAAAGTACAATGTGAAGCTTGTAATCTTGATCAAATCGCAGACGCATCAGAAACGGCTGCAGGCCTCCTTTACACTATTATCATAAAGCCCGAAGTTAATTTCAAGGGTCAATTCAAGTATTATTACTATATTTTTTTATACAATTCATGATTAACATCCCTAGTAATCTTTGAATTAACATTCGCGAATGAATTTTCCGAAAGGAAAAAATATTGATATATGGAGACTTTAATAACGCAAATGGGTATAACAATAAATAATTAATAATTGCACTGGTTTATTACTTATAAAATAGTACCGACGCGTTTCTTTCAAAATCTCAGCGCTGCCCACAAAAACGTCACCGTAAATTATACAGTTTTCACGCAAACGCGCGTAATATTTCAAAAATGTCAAATGATAATAAATCTCGATCCGAACCGGAGATTGTAAATGTTTAAACGGTGTTAATTGTAATTGTGAAATAAGTAATTACCATTAACGATTTTTTTTTAAATATTCAAATAACTTGGATGTTTAAGATTTTTATTGCTGAGGTGAGTAAATTATTTTAATATTTATGAAATAATATTTCAATTCAATACTTCACACTGAGGAGTAACGATGTTATATAAGAAAATTTCAAAATAAACAGTTTAACCCCTAAATTAAAACTGAATTTCTCTCTTCAATTCATTTTTGTTGCGCTCGTAAACTTTAAATAAATAACTACACTTAATGAATTGTTCAACTCTTATCTAGCTTTTGGATAACTGGTGATGTCCATTTCAGATCTTATCAGATCAGCGTATGCAACATTTAATTTAGTTTTTACTGATACACCACTTTGTCAAAAAATACCTGGAATCTGTCGATTTAAACAACGCGGGCAATTATTTTTGCAAAAATATTTTTTCTTTGGTTAGTACGGTCGTATAGAAGGGCATTTGAGGGATTATTGAATGGGTTGAGTGTTTTTATACTTTATTGTCGAGGAATATTTTTTGAGATTTATTTTGGAATCTAGGACTATTCCGAGGTAGTTTATATAAGGTAAGGGAGAAATGGTTTATTGAGAAATGAAATCATTTATATTATGATAGTTGTGACGGTAGGGAATAAAACGTTTAGGTTTATTTTAATTCTCAATTTGGCGAACCAAAGCTCAAGTGAATCAATTCGTTGTTGCAGGAATTATAGTGCTTTAAGAAGATTTGGTTGGTATGAGATAAGAGCGGTGGTATCGGCATATTGTATGATATAGTGAGGATTGGTGTGGTTACAGTTGGAATTATAAAGGTCAGCACAATATAGGTTGTATATGATGGGAAAGAGGGCTGACCCTTGCGGGACACCTTGCTGTGGACTAAATGGGGGGAATGTTTTGAATTTTTACTCTGTTCTATCTATTCGATAGGAAATTATTGAGGATGTGGATAATGTTTTTGGGAATATTGCGAGAGTAACATTTATACAACAAGTGGCGATGCCACACGTTGTTAAATGCTTTCTTGATATCGAGGAGTAAAGCGGCGGATGATTTTCCTTCCAGATGTGTTTGAATATTGGCCTTGTAGTACATTTAAATGAAATTGCAATTTTTGTAAATCAATATTTTTTTACCCTATTAAAATAGAAAAATATATTGACCTGGTAGTACATTTAAACGGAATTGCATATTCTTCTATTTTAATAGGGTAAAAAAATATTGATTTACAAAAAATGTACTACCAGGCCAATATTTTTGCCAATATTTTTGCTACGGGTGATAAAAATTGCGTGGAAGGTTTGATGGGTTCTGGATTTGTCGATCTTTCTAAGTGAGGAGGAGGGTACAAATGACGTGGAAACGCAACTGGTGGTCCGGAAGAGGGTTCTAAATTATGCCACCAGGTGTATTATCGTTTATTTTGTATCTCCAATAAAAAACACCAAGCGCCATTTTTGGCTTAACTTAGAATTTATATCGTCAACAATTTCAGTCTACTAAGTGGACAAACATTTGTCCACCAAATAAAAATTGCATTTTCAATAAATAGCACAAAGTGCCATCATTTTCTTAATTTAGAAGTAATATCGCCAACAATTTTAGACAAACGAAAGTCCCATTGGTCCGCCAATAGATAATTTGCCTTTCTATTAAAGCGTTTGCTTAATTTAGAAGTGATATCGTAAACAATTTGACTCTACAAGGTAGGCAAACTAAACTCCCATTCGTCATTCAAAAGAAAATTCGCCTTTTCGGTAGACGAATGGCAGTTTCGTTTGTTTACCTTGTAGACAGAAATTAATGATAATATCCAGTTATCCAAACTTTAGACGATGCTGATTGAACAAAACGAAATCAATTTAAAATACATTATATCAAATGATATTTGGGTAAATGAGAACATTTGGTTTATTTCACTTTTTCTATATTCACTTAATTTTTTAGTGAATAAGTGATGCAAATCATGTATTCTTATATATAAAAAATAATACAAACATCTTTAATCAGACAAGAACATTACATAAGTTTATACAAAAAATGTGGCTATCGACCTGGATTTTTTCTGCCCTGTCTGAATTTACGGTGATTTGCAATAAAAGTATCTATGCTCGCTAGCTGAATTATCTTGAAGTGTACTAATGATTTTATGAATATTGAGAAATGGATTTTATCAGAAGGGATTAGTTATTGGGATTCTTTGCAAATTTTTGGGATAGGTTTATTAAATCCCAACGCTTAATTTGGACGGATGCAGAATTTTATCAGAAGGGATTGGCTATAGGGATTCTTTGAAATTTTTTAGGATAGGTTTATTAAATCCCAACGCTTAATTTGGACGGATGCAGAATTTTATCAGATGGGATTGGTTATAAGGATTTTTTTGCAAATTTTTGGGATAGGTTTAATAAATTCCAACGCTTAATTTCGATAGATACAGAATTTTGTCAGGAGGGATTGGTTAAGGGATTCTTTGCAAATTTTTGAGATAGGTTTATTAAATCCCAACGCTTAATTTCGTCGGATACAGAATTTTATCAGGAGGTATTGGTTATAGGGATTCTTTGAAATTTTTTGAGATAGGTTTATTAAATCCTAACGCTTAATTTGGACAGAAGCAGAATTTTGTCAGAATAGATTGGCTATAGCGATTCTTTGCAAATTTTTGGGATAGGTTTATTAAATTCTAACGCTTAATTTCGACGGATGTAGAATTTTGTCAGAAGGGATTGGCTATAGCAATTCTTAGGATAGGTTTATTAAATCCCAACGCTTAATTTCGACGGATACAGAATTTTGTCAGGAGGGATTGGTTATAGAGATTCTTTACAAATTTTTGGGATAGGTTTATTAAACATTGGGATTTAATAAACCTATCCCAAAAGTTTGCAAATAATCCCTATAACCAATACCTCCTGTATCCATCGATATTTAAAAATACCTTCCAAATACACCCATCCATTCCTCAATATCCATGAAATCATGGGATTGATTTGCATTGTTTCATAGAGGTATTTGTTGGAAGGGTAATTTCAAGGAAAGAGGATTGTTGAGATGCCTGAGTTTTGAGAGAATTCTTAAAGAGTATCTTTCGGCAACTTGGATATGGTATAGGGATGATGGTTTGATTTGGGTAAAGAGGATTGCACCGTACTCTAGTAAGGAACGGCAAATTATTTATATAATTTGGTTGCGGTTAGTAAGGTTATACCTTTCTTGTATTCTTATTTACCTAAAATAGTTTAAATATTTGCACATTATATCATTAAATGACAACAGATAAAATTATTATTGAAATATATCCATTTTATTATACGTTTAATTCGATGTTCTATGAAATGTCATTAGTTACAACAAACATTTTAAGCCAACGTTTTATTTTAAATTTTTTTAAACCGACTTTTTCAAAATCCTTTAATCGCATTAGACACACTCTTGCGGTCGGTTCCGCTGAATCCCTCCTCTAATTTCAACCGAGTACGTTCGTTCCCCGAAAGAAACAACAAACACGTTTCGAAAAAGAAAGAAAACAAAACTGTCGCCCCATTCTTTAATAAGCCGCGTTTTCTCTCCCGTCTGTCTTTTAGGAGCGCCCGTCATTACAAGAGGCGCCAAAGTCGTTCGTTATTATGATATATCGGCGGTTTTAATGAAGCTGCCCGTTTATTTTTCACCCGCGAGGCATTATCATAATTGAATATTGTTCACTAATCCTCTAAATTGACGCGCGCTCGTGTTTGCTTTAATTAATCGCTGTTTGTGAACGTTGTTGTATGTGCATTCGGTTTTATTGTTGGAAATTGAAGAAAGAAATTGGGTTTTTATTAATGTGGGATTAATTAAAGGAATTGGATTTTTATTAAAGGGTTAATTAATCCTATTTTGATTAACCCTTTAATAAAAACCCAATTTCTTTCTTCAATTCATTTTTGATAAGCTCGTCCATTAAGTTCGATGTACTAGAAACAAACAAATAAATAATTTTCTTTCTTTAAACCGATTCTTTAATTACTTATATTGAATATTAATACACATTTAATATAATTGTAAAGATAACACAAAGCGCCATCTTTTGCTATATTTCCAATTATATGATTCATATCAGGTTATTTAATCACGACATAACATTTGTTCAACTACCTTCATCAAGGCGCTGAACAGTGAACGAGGGTATAAAGAGGTTGGAAAGACCGAAATAGCCATTATCATTTATCAAAATGCTAGATGAATGGTGGTTGAACATTTTTTATATACACACATCTTTATTCATACTATACAGATAATTTTAACAATATAACATAAATATCCTCCCAAGCATAACCACCCTTCACTAACAATTCATTCCTCATTTACATGAGAGTTCAGCTAGCTAGTGAAGTTTTTATTTGCAAATCACGATAAATTCATGACAGGGCAGAAAGACCTCTGGTCGATGGCCCATGACTACGACTTCTATATGCATTGTAAATGTAAAGGTTTTTAAAGAATTGTAATTATGCTACGTGAATAAAGATGTTTGTATCTAAAATAATTAATTACAACACATGTAGGTGTTAGTCTGTCTGGGCTATCGACCAGAGGTCTTTCAGCCCTAAACATTTTATTAAATTAATTCTATTTTAAATAAATAACGACATTTAATGAATTATTCAACCATTCTCATCAAGCGTTTGAATAATTGGTGAGGGAATTTTTGGACTTCATCAGTGTGTTCCATGTACGTTGATGAAGGCGGTTAGTTTACTGTCTTTATAAACAATAATAAAAATCTTATGTAAATTTACTTATTTTAACACTAATTAACTAATAAACATGTTTATTATAGCACAGTACTCGCCGATTTATTTATAATCATTTATTTCTGTCCAGCTTCGCTGTTCGCTGCAAACTCAAACGCATATGCACTTTCTTTTATCACTCAGAGAAAGTGAAGCGTGTTTCGCTGTTTTTCAGCGTGCAGCAAGAACGGTGAGTGCCATTTTGGTATATTTCATTGATGAGTTTCATTGTTTGAAAGAATGTCTGAATAAGCTAATTATCTATTTTAATCCAATATAACAGATATTTTGGATCGGACTAAAAAAAGTTTACAAATCACGTTGCATCAACATTAAAAACAACATTAAATGTAAATGTGGAATTGATGCAATGTTTTTATGATCATTTTACTCAGTGAATATTAATGGTTTATTACGAATATTCCAAATTAAATTAAAATTAAAAGCCTCATCATTTTAACGTTAGAGTATCGTAAATGGATTTTATGCTGGAATATAGATGATTATTTTTTTCTCTCCATCCGTTACAAACTGTAAAGTTTATTTACATATCAATCTCGATTTTCGAGCTGGGGGCAATTTAGAGCGTCGCCGAAACGTCGACACAAAGAAAGAAGAAAACATCGGTCACGTAATAATAAACACTTCCTTCCTACATCACGCCAAAGAGAAAGAGAGGTAGATTTGACTCGTTGGCCGGCAGACGAAAATAAATCAGCAAATCGACCATCTCGCCATTCGCCCATCGACGTGTATATAAATGTGCGATGCTGTTCTTCCCATATAAGACCGAGAAGAGTAAGTGTCTGAGTTGAGTCGGTGTTGGTGAGAGCTGAGCGCTAAGCGCTGGCGCCTACGGCCCGTCGCCGGTGCTCCATCAATTGCTACTTAACCACAATAAGTGACGTCATGGCGCCTAAAATATGTAGCGTGTGTGTGCCTTGAGAAAGCCACACCTCAACCCTCGGTGCGTTTCCACTTAATCTGAGATATTGGTTGTTTTGCTCGGACGGGAGTGAGTAGGCTATTAGGAATTTGCGATTTGAAAATCGCCAGCGTTATTATCGATACAAATTTACTTAGAAATTGACTAATCCTGAATAAACAAACACCTCTATTCCGAAATATATTTATTAATAAAAGTATGTGAAAATAAAGTGTTGTTTAATTAAATAATATTTTTTTTATATCATAGCAGATATTGTAAAGGAACAGGATGAGCATTCTTCTTATAAGTATTTTACTATATTATTTGACGAAGAAATTATTGAAAATGTAGTTTTCCAATCAAATTTGCACGCAACACAAAAATGCCAGGACACTGGAAAACGGTTTGAACCTACCAATACTACAGAAATTAAAGCTTTCCTCGGCATGCACTTGCTTATGGGAATCAAGCCTATGCCTAGTTATAGGGATTACTGGAGTTCGTGTCCAGATTTGCATGATTCGTACCACAGATTACCTTACCTAGATTGATAACTCAAATAGAAAGATTCGTTCAAAGTTTCGTTTAGTATGCCCCGGAAACCACAAGCGTCACTAGTGTCGAATCGAGCAGCGGAATGCGGGGGAGGAGGGAAATCCCACGTTAATTTAAATTATTTTAATATTTCATATAATATTTCATATTTTGCCAATATTGTTTCACTATTTTTTAATATGAAATTGTTAAATATAATCTGATATTATAATAGTGAAACATTGGCAAAGATATTTTAGATTTGTAAGAGAGGATAATCTTAAAACAAATGTCCTGCATTATTGTAATTTCAAAGGAACATGCAAACAGATAAGCAATAATCATATAATTTCACAACAAATAATAATTCTTGCAATAAATTGAGGCAAAACGTCTTAAACATGTGCTTCTAATAATTAAACATTTTTCTCAAAGACTCTTCCTTTTTTTCGTATGAATATATTAATAAAATCTTTTTTGCAATGGATTATTTCATACAAACACATGTACTAAATATACTAACGAATCTTAAGTAAAGATCCATTTTTATAAACAAGTACAGCAAAACTTGACGATGATTTTGTAATTAGGAAAAATCCTAATACAAAATCAAATGACGCTTTGTTTGCAAGAAATATTGTTTGTTATTGAATTATATGATTATTACTTACCCGTTTGTATAATCCTTCAAATTCCAACAACACACGACATTTATTTGAACATTTTATAACATTATTTTTTGCCCATATTATGAATAAATTCCAAGATAAATCACGACACAAATTAAGGTTATACATGTACGATAGCAGACGCCATGTTTACGAGTGCGTGCTTCAGCGTGTTTTTTGTTTTTGGGTATAGTAGGTGTAAGAGGAAGAAGGACGGAAATAATTTAGAAAGAGACATTTCTGCGTTCAGCGCTTCAAGTGGTTTGCCGGGGCACACTACCAAACGTTGAACGGAAAATTCCTATGGAGTTAACAGGACCTGATTCGTACGTAAGTAAATTCATGACTGTCAATCGTTTTGGTTGGTTACTAAACAATATACATCTCAATGACAACAATATGTTGCCTAAAAGGCATGAAGCTATGTATGACAAATTGTAAAAAGTTCGTCCAATGCTTGATAAACTAACGAATAATTTTTGAAAAATGTCTACATCTTGATAAGTATATAGCGATAGATGAGTCAATGATTAAGTTTAAGGGTAGAAGCTCCCTAAAACAATATATGCCAAAACAACAATAAAACGGGGGTATAAAATCTGGGTATAAGCAGACAAATCTGGATATCTATACAGATTTCAAATTTACACCGGCAAGAAGGAGAATATTGTTGAGAAGAAGTTGGGTGCTCGGGTGATAAAAGATTTGATCAAAGGATTTGACGCTAGAAATCATTACTTGTTTTTTGATAATTATTTTAATTCTTACGATTTACTGTTGGACTTGAAATATAAAGGATTTAATACTTGAGGAACTGTAAATTCCAACAGAAAAAATATTCGGAAGATGAAATATGACAAAATGTTAGCAAGAGGTGAATTCGATTGGAAATGCAGCGAGTCAGGAATATCAATGTTCAAATGGAAAGATAAACGATCTGTGTACTTGCTTTCTAACTATCACAATCCCCTAGAAACAGCAACTGTAAGTCGACGGGAAAGAAATGGAGACCGAATAAATGTAGATTATCCGAAAATTCTTGTCGACTACAATGCAAACATGAATTTTGTTGATAAATGTGATCAACTAAAATCATCGTACGAGCCATAAATGGTGGCACCGATTTTTTTTCCAATTTCTGCACATTTGTGTCGTAAATTCGTTTAAATTGTATAAACTGCAAGGAAACATTATCACCCACAAAGATTTTCGGAGACAAGTAATTGATGGTTTACTAGCGGACCAACTAATTTATTCTAAGATGAGGATGGTTATAAGCTCACCATTAGCAATCAAGAAACACAAACCATCAGTGTCTCCTGAAATTAGGCTACACAGTTCCGCCCATCAACCAGTTCGTGCAACACGAAGAAGATGTGCGAAATGTAGTACTACACGTTCTCAAATTCACACTGAATGGATGTGTTCTGTATGCAGAGTGCCTCTATGCCTCACAAAAAGCAGGACTTGTTTCCAAAAATTTCATACAAAGGTAATAGCATAAAATATGATTTGGTGTTCAGACTTAAATTTCATGTATTCGTAATTGTTACAGGCTTAGTGGTACAACGGTTATACCATCCCTCCAGGAGTTAATGAAGCCCAAGAAGATGACTATTGTTTTCTGTATTCTAAATATTATTATTATTTGTCTAATAAACATTAATTTTCGAAAATATACAATTTTATTTTCACAAACATGGAGAAAGTCAACGAAATTGTATAAATTGTGTATATACGAGACTTATCGAAGAAGAATCTGAGATACCGAAAACACAGCCTATCTCCGACGTCCTGATTAGATCGTTCTACAGATCCTTGGATCTGGGAATGGCGGGGCTTACCGTGTACAAGTCTAAGACCTGGCCACAGATCCTTTAACTCTCCTGTTAGAATTCCCCATTCTCGTCTGCTGTCGCTTTGTAGAATAAATGGAGCACTGGACATGCAAAAAATGTATTTTAAATTATATACGACTTCTACAGCTGTTTTCGTTTTAAGCGGTACAGGAATTGTGAATTTTCTGACATGGTCTTGGTACATTAAATAAAAATAATTTGAAAATAATTAATAAATTATTTCCTATTTAGCTCTTTTAGCTTATTTTCAATTTTTTTTATTTAATGTATTTAAATAACTGTGGTCAAGTGAATAAATCTCCTTTTTCTATTATTATAGTCTTGGTAGTTCAAAATGAAACGATAATTTCGGTCGGGTTCGGTTTGAATATCGATCAAATCTACTTGACATCTTGAATTTATATGATTTGATAGTATTGGTGTAATAATTAACCCCTTTTTCTTCATTTTCTTCTTTTCCTGACATTGTTCGCAAAAAGACAAATAAATCTGTATAGCTCCCTAGAAGTAATGCCACGATGGCGATATCAGGGAGAGAGGGGGAAGGGTTTTAATCGGTTCCCGACACTATCGGCCGTATTAGATCCAAAGGTCCTTGTCTGCTCGCAGATTTCCCAATCCCTTCTATAAACACAAAAAAAAGATGTGTATAACTGCTCTAGTAACATTGAAGATTTTTCTGTTGATTTCAGTTTTAATAACTAAAATCACGCATAGAAGTTATTATGTAATAAATATATATATATATATATATAGGAATGTGAAAATCATTTGGCTTCAAATCTAATTGTTTAGTTGCTGTAACCGAACAAAGTGGTTAACGTAACTATTTTTTTTACTAGCATGAAAACAACGAATATGCAATATTATTGCATATTCGTTGTTAAAGCTATTTTAATAAAATTAATGCGTGTTAAATTAGTATAATCATTTTAACCCAATACTTCTTGTTCGTTTGTATGCAGCTTCAATGATGCCAAATCCGTTTTACAGTAGTATCGGAAAAAATCATTCCTTTGGTATTTGCAATTATTTTCCTAAATTCGTCTCGCCGTATTATTTTGAGCTAATAATTCTAGAGATTTTGCTTAACAACATAGATGGAACTTCACTAAAAAAGGCAGTGGTAAACACACTGGCAAGGCTGCACAAAAAAGATCGATTCATGACTTAACCTCAATCATCTAGAACGCATCGTTGTCGTTTAAACATTGTCCGCAATGCCTTATGTTAAACAAAAAAAAAAAAAAACAACTCATGAAATTGCATGGGGGACATTACCCCTTTAAAACCCTCATGCTGTAGATACATGCCTGATCTATTCATCGATTTAAATAGTTTCGCTATACATCGTTATTTGATAAACTGTCAATTTGATACTGTAAACTCTTTAAGTGAAAATAATTTATTAATTATTTTCGTATCATTTTTATTTAATATATTTAAATAACTGTGACCAAGTGAATGAATAATACTCTTTTCTATTTATCTTTAAGTTCATTTAGTCACTAAATAAATGTCAAAAATATAAACAAAGTTAAAAGTCTTCTCATTAGTTTTTGATTTATTTGTGCTTACATTTCATTATTTTTATACATTTATTTTGTTATTATAATTATTAACACGTGTAAACATGTAAATATTTTTTATTGAAAGCATTCTTTTAGAAACAAACTTTTTTGCTTCAAAATTATTCAAGCATACATTGCATTCTTCAGAAAATTCTCAATTTATATATTTTTTTGGCGGCAATAAAGTAATGGTCCGCACATCCGGTTAGGAGCAATTACTTCATTGATAACGTATTTTAATGGATTCGATGTAAAACGCGAATACTTGCAATGCCGAAAGTGAATATTATTCGAGCGATTCGTGAAATGTACGGCAAAATTTTGAAATATCGCGCCGTCTTTTCGGACAAGTGTGCATTAGCTAATTGCTCAAATATTTTCCCCGATTTAAAACCGATGACGGAATTATAATTCACAAAAAAAAACAGAGATATTTGTAATTTGTGTAAAAAATAGGATTTACAGTTTTCGTATTAATAAATAAGCGCTTTAAATTAATTTAATTTAATACATTTCTAACATTTAAACCGTGGTGATAAATATAATAAATTTAAAAATTTAATAAAGCCAGGCCGAAAGATTTTATTCATTCGTTCTCCACTAAGACCCAATTTTACAATCCGCAAATAAGGCTTAAGTAATGTATTCGCGCAATAAGAGTTGATGAGTATGATTCTCTTTATTTTATTATCAATAGGACAGTGCTTCCAACCGAATGAAAAAAATAAGAGTGACGTTACTTGAGGTTCGTAAAATTGTTCCTAAGTTGAACTGAATGCAAATTTGTAATGTCACCCATAAGATATAAGATTTATACTGCTGTGAATGCAGAAACTGTAAAAATTGCAACATTAATTAATGTTAAGGACAAACCTATTATAAACACTACAAATTCGTTTAAAATATAATTAATTTTTCAAAAAAATATATAATTATGAATACATACTGTGAATTGAAATGCGAAATCAGATAGCCACCAGGTTGGGAACAATGATCAATCGATGGGAAGCAATTAAAATATTTATAAGCGCGCGAAAGAGAGCCAGACCAATTTGTTTTCAGACACAAGTGTGATTCCCAATTTAATTTTAAATGTGTTTGCGGTTCGCCAAATGATCAATCCTCATTCATATGAATCGATAAAATCCTGTCGTTATTTATTATTCCGAACAAAATCCCAATTAACCGGGCGGACAATAAAAATTCTCCGGACTGGTTCTACGACGCTTACTAATCCGAATGATGCATTATTCCGAAACATTTAAAACTAAAAAAATCAATTATACGGATTAAGAAGTGTTATTGATTATTTCAGATTTTAGTATGTAATTCGTATTCAATTACTTCCTGAATTAAATGATGAATGCATGTTTATATTAATACGTTTATTGAAAGAATCTTGAAAAAAATGTTTCCTATAGTTTAATATACTTTTTAAGGCAGAATCTTAATCTATAACAAAAACTAGATGTTCAAAATTTTAAATGTATATGCTTCTTGAAAAATAAACAGGGTAGTTTCGAATAATCATAATTCAAATGCGGGATCATGAAATATTATCAAAATTTAAGTCTCTATAATTACTGAATAGAAATAGAATCTTGAAAAAAAGTTTCCTACGATTTAATAATATTTTTTAGGCAGAATATGATTCTACAATAATTTTAAATAGATTCTATTTTAAAATTTTGAACCCCTAGTTTTTGTTGTATAATCAGATTCTGCCTTAAATATGCAATTAAATAAAAGGAAACATTTTTTTTTTTCAAAATTTACGCCGACATAATTACTGTATAGAAATATAATGTTTCCTATAATTCAATAACATTTTTAAGGCAGAATCTGATTCTACAGCAAAAACTAGGGGCTCAAAATTTTAAAATAGAATCTATTTAAAATTGTTGTACAATCAGACTTTGCCTTAAAAATATTATTAAATCACAGGAAACATTTTTTCAAGATTCTATTTCTACTCAGTAATTATAAAGGCTTATATTTTGATACTATTTCGTGATCCAGCATTTGAATTATGATTATTCGAAACTATCCTGTTTATTTTTCAAGAAGCGCATATTAGTAGCATCCACGACTCTCTAAGAATTTATATTGTTATGTTAATTAACCTCGACGCCCATTAACAGGTCGTTAAAACTATTCGGGAGATACGCCGGAATGTTCGGAATCCACTCGTGCGCATAATAGAAAAATTACAAAAATTCCCATCGCGTTTGTTTGAACAAGGGGGGAAATAAGAAGCGGTTTTTATTGAGTTATAAAAACGGGATTGCCCAATAAAGTGTTACAATTCAACGTTTATGTGATGTCCGGGCTTTAGAGTGATGCAAGTCCGGCGATAACCGTAAATTTAAATGCAAGTTTAATCGGCGCGATTAGCGATTTAATTTTGTATTTACACAGTCGTAATACTGTAATGTAAACCAATAAATAAGAAAAATAGTAAGATTGAATATGAAAGAAGCGACTCTGTAAATTTTATTATATTAAAAAATATCATTATTAGTTACTCATTCGTACTAAAAAATATACATAATAAAAAAAATATTCATTTGGTCAGAGTTATTTAAATAAACTCGAACTCGAAAATATTTAATTATATTACATACATAACTGTTACCAAGTGAATAAATCCTTTTTCTACATTATTATTAATAATAGCCAGCGAGGCTTCATTTAAATCCGAGTCGGAAAAGATTTTTTTGCCGAAAACAATTATCCGAGATTGCGCATTGCAATCGTGTCCGTCCGTTAACGTCTTCTTGATCATTTCCATCAGAGATCTCAACGTGACGGTACGTTTGATTTATTTAATTTACAACTTTGTAATTATATAAGGCACATGAGGGATGGAATCCCGAAATACGTGCCTGCAGATAGCCTTATATTACGTTTTTTTATTATTCAATGTGTTATTGTTATGCATCAGCAAATGTACATTATTCAACATTGGTTTAAAGTAACATAAGCAGCATGTCACAGTAGCTAAAGAGGAAATAATTTAGTAATTATTTTCAAGTTATTTTATTTAATTTTCAAAAAATATACAATCGGAGAAAACCAAAGCGCAACTGAAAGCCTTGGTTTACTGTTTTTAATTGCACTTATTTTTTTTTTTCGATTATACATATTTTTAGAATTTCGTCCTTATTATTAAACAGACTTGAAATGCTTGTAAAATTCAAATCATTTGGTTCTTTGAAAGAGCTAGAAATGTTCATAACGCCACTATAAAAACATCCACGTTGCACTTTAATCAAAGTTTAATTTAATAGAAAAGAGTATTCATCAAGAATACAAGATTAATTACAGTTATTTAAATAAATTAAATTAATATAATTTGAAAACAATTAATAAACTAACATCTTTAAATTATGCAAGACTCTACTGACGAGGAATGGATCCCAAACAAGTATCAGCAGATGACCTTTTACATTAAATCTTCTCGAATTAAAAAAATCTTGCATTGTGCAATATGTTAGTTATTGATATGCAACAGCAAGTGTTCATTATGTAATTCAATGTCTGGCGGGGTATATGCCCTAGAAGTAGTTGCTTTAATGTACATTTATTGTAAAGTACTTACATAACGTAAGTAAAAAATGTCACAGTAGCTAAAGAGGAAATAATTTATTAATTATTTTCAAATTATTTTTATTTAATGTAATGATTAATTGTGTTCAATTTAAGCTCAGTGATATTGAATTGGCATTTATGTTTAAGTACGCATTACTACATTAATATTAAGTTAATTTTAAGCAATTCTTTTCTTTAAATACTCAGAATACATTAATTTAATTAAATATACAACATTAGGACATATAAGATATTGTTTAGATTGCGACTATCTCAACAATATTTTATATGTCCTAATGTTGTATATTTAATTAAATTAATCTATTCTCAGTATTTAAAGAATCAGCACGTTATTTACAGATCATTTTGTCAACGCTGTTTCCAAATCCAATTGTAAAAAATTAAAGTAAAGAAAAATGAATAGAACCAAGTTGTTACTTATTAAAATAATAATCATATAAACTACATTTATAAGCAAAAATAAAGTACCTACTTTTTCAGCCAAAAATTTGCCCGGCACCTCCACCATATAGTAGTTTTAAATTTTTCAAAATTGTCTAAGAGTTTACAAAAGCATTAAAATAATTCAATTATGCAATAATTATTACAACAAACATCTGCTTTAAATTAAAATAATGCTTAATATTAATTATAAGGCCGAAAGACCTCCGGTCGATAGCCGTTTCTCTTAAGGATATATATATATTTGTTTTAAATTGTTTCATGTATTGTATATTGAATTAAATATGTATGTATTCTTTAGGAATAAAGATGTTTGTATATATATTAATTATTAACTAAGAATCTAGATATACATATTTCAGATTAATGTTTCGAAACGAAGGGTGCTTAC
This sequence comes from Philonthus spinipes, assembly GCA_963082785.1. NCBI lineage: Eukaryota > Metazoa > Arthropoda > Insecta > Coleoptera > Staphylinidae > Philonthus > Philonthus spinipes. The sequence goes on from OY720306.1 coordinate 12,206,752, forward strand.
CACTCTTTAGATAGTACCTATATGTATTTCATAACTTTTAAAAGAATGTTTGAATTCCTACCGATGGAATTTGTATAAAGATACGTACTTTTCTAAGTCCAAAATGAAAATGTTAGTTACTTTTTTTTTAGTTATTGCCAATAATCTAATTTATGATTTAAAACAGGATATTTCTCAATTTTGTAAAATAATTGATTTTTCAGCCGCAAATTCTGCATTGAGAGTACGTCTCTCAATTCTATCTTTAAAACAAAGATACTTTTCATCATTGGCATACTTGTTTTTAGCACTAGATTGTTGTTAATAATTCAGTAAACGATATAAAGCAATAAAATAAACTACATGTATTTCATAACGTTTATTTATAACTCCCACTCATGGGTTTTGCATAAAGAGACGAAATGTCCATAGTCCAAATAAAACTAAAGAAGACGAATGTATTTATCACTATTTGGGTACTTATTTACTTATTTTTTGTACTTATTTGCTACTAATAGTCAAATTAGCGATTTTAAAACAATAAACTCAGATATGTATTTCATAAATTTGAAAAACAACATTTACTCCCACCCAGAAATTTACATAAAGAGACGAAAATACACCTTTTTTTGGACTTAGAAAACGTGGCCCCTTGTCACTATTTATGTATTTCTGTTACAAGATTGTAAGATTGTATGTATCTTTTGTTACAAGATTATTGATCACAGTCCAGCTAACAATATAAAATAAATAATTAAAGAGTATGTATTTCGTAACTTAAAAATAACTCATCCACAGATTTTGTATAGTCTGTCTATACAAAATCTGTGGATGAAGCATGTATTTGTTTTTTTTTAATTCCCACACCAGGATTTTAGAGACAGATGAAAATTTCTAAATCATAAACGAAGGCAACAAACTATAATACTATTTTGGAATTTGTTTTTGGCACTAGATTGTTGCTAGTATTCAAAATCAAGGGTATTCATTACAGTCCTGACATTGGAAACAGGCGGGCTGATGCTTTGGCTGGAGCTGCGGCTAGTATAATCATTCGTACGCCCGACACACTGATGCATCCCTCTCTAATTACCGTATATGAATCATTGCATCCCTATACTCTAAAGAAATTTAGGAGTAGATGGGATGATGTAACAGACTGTAGACTTTCTAAGAAAACCCTTCGGTACCCAAATGAAAGATCAGTCAATTAATACCTGCGGTTGTCCAGAGAGAACTTGAAACTTATTATGGCTGTTATGACTGTACACTGCAAGCTTAGAAGAGCACACCTCCACAGATAGGGGATTGTAGAATCACCAGACTGTAGAGGGTGCTGTTTGGAGGCCGAAACCGCGGAGCATATCCTTAGATATTGCCCAGCGCTAAAGTCCAGAAGAAAAGCCGTACTTGTTGAGGAATAGCCAGAAATGGTGACAATAAGGGATCTACCTGTCTCGGCATTGCTAACCTATCTTGATGGGATAGACTGCCTGTGATGACACATGGTCTAAGATACCCTAAAGAGAGGAAGCATTAGGGGTCTAACGGGGCTTATATGTGCTTGCGCAACATACGCACCTTTCACAAAACCGTAAGCATTTCTTAACTTAAAAATGGTGATGTGTCAATGGTGGTACTTTCCCTGGTTAATTCGTTCAAATAAATTTTTGAATCAAGATCCAATAATAAATAAAGATTTATTAAATCTTTCGCAGTGAATTTAATTTGATGTACTTGTGTTCGATTTGTGCGGTATTAAATTATACGTTAATTTATATGTACTTCTTAGTATAAATAGTATTGTGTTTGTATTATATTATATTTACTTATATATTGTATTATCTATTTTTGTTAAATATTGTATTCAAAAAGGCTTGACCGTTTATAAATAAATAAATAAAATGAAAAAAAAAAAAATAGACTGTTGTCTTCTAAATTTAAAGCCAAGTATTTGGAAGAATTTTACAATTTAATTTGATATTTCTTACCTTATAATGGCTTCACACTATTTATCATTTTTTTGGACTTTTTTGAGTCATTGGCGAAAGATGTATTGAGTTGAAGTATGAAAGCATATTTACGTTTTGTTCGACATAAAAATAATTGTTTATTTCTAAGGAAATTAATCATGCAGCCGCTTATAACATGAAGACTAAAGGTCATACAATAAAAAGTTATATAACAAAGAGGATATAGTTTATCAAAATATATAACTTTTATTTTAAACATTTTTCTATCCAAATAAAAATAATGAATAATTGCTAAGAGTATAACTCAACAACTTAAGATGATATATCAAAAAGTTAATAAAATAAAATACCTTTTTATTCAAGAATGGACTCAGGGGACCTCCAAATCAGGGTACATTCCGTTGAAATTAATGATTCCAAAATTTTCACGATCGCAATACTTTCCTTTGAACAGGGGTCCGGGGAAAATAAAAAAAAAATGACACCCACCTTTGGATTTTGCATAAACAGATGAAACTTTTAAGTAAAGTAAGTAAGTAAGTTTAAGTAAAAAGAGATAGGTTTGAAAATTAAACCTTGTGCTCGTATTACATTATTTTTAAATTTATTAAGCCTATCTCTTTTTACATCAATTTTTCTTTTATTTTGTTACAGGTCGTTCGAAATTAAAATAAGTTGTTCCAATAACTGTTTTATTTATTTATTAGTTGAGCTAGAGAGTAGGTTAAATTAGCATAATAGTAGAATACTTTCTGAGAATTACAACGGCATAATCAGAAAAATAAAAGAACATCGCGTTTTAAAGATATTAACAAAACAACCATTTTGTAAATGGAATGCCCTACATATTTTATCATAATTTGATAGAGAATAGAATTTTTAACAAAAAAGTTATAATACACCAATATAATAAAAAAACACAAATAAAAATTGATATAATAAATCATTTCATCATTAATTCTTAGTGTATTGTTTCTTATAGCAACATGATTTCATTGAAAACATAATATTAAAATGCCGATAACTTTGTTATTTATAATTTTTTTTGTAATGGTTGATTATAACTTTTTTTGGTAAAAATTCCCTTTTCTACAAAATGGTGATAAAATATATAAGGTGTACCATAATAGACTTTGATTAAAACACTTATTTTTACTAGTAAAAATAAAAAATCAGTGAAACAAACCAAGTGTTTTAATCAAAGTCTTTTAATTAAATATGTTTCACCACGGGTTAAGTGAGAAATTAATTCAAAATATAAGGTGAACCATTTAAAAAATTGTTTGTTTTGTTAATAACTTTAAAACGCGATGTTCTTTTATTTTCCTGATTTCGTCGTTGTAATCCCCGAACAATTTCCTGCTACTTTGCTAATTTAATCGACTTTTTATTTTAAATATAGCAAAGGTGCGCATTTAATTTACAATAACATGTATATACAGGGTGAGTCATCGAAGTGCCCGTCTTCGATATCTCCCTTGTTAGTAATTCAGCATTAATTTATTAATAAAACTAGCTTGACTACCGAAAGCGCATAATATAAAATTATTTTCATATATACAGGGTGATCCATTTCCACGGAATTGATATCAACTTTATTAGTTTAAATGGAACACCCCATATATTATATTTTTATTCGATTCCCCTTTAAATTGTCTTTACAGCAATACAACATGGTTAGTAATTTTGGCTGGCAGTTACTACAGAAAAATATATTTTCTAAAATTTTTGACAGTTGCAGAGGTTTACTAAAAAAATCATTACTTTTTTGTTTTTTTGTATACATACTGAGATAATATTATTCTATGCAATGATAATTTTAAATCTGAAATATTTTTATACAGAGTATTTGTAAAACAATGATAAAAGTGTGAAGAAAATTCATTTTTCTGTCTCAAAACAAAACAAAAAATAATCATAATTTTAGTAAACAACCGCAACTGTCAACAATTTTACAAAATGTTTTTTCTGAAGTAACAGCTAGTCAAAACTACTAGCCATGTTTTATTGATGTAAAGATTTTTTAAGGAATATGTGGGATATGTGTATATGATTATTTTTCATTTTGCGCTTTTATTATTCAAGCAAGTTTTATTAATAAATTAATGCTGAATTTCTAAAGACAAGGGAGACATCGAAGACGGGCATTTCACTGACTCACCCTGTATATAACACACTGTGTACAGCATTATGTGATTTATTTCAATAGCTTTTAAACATTTTTTTTTATTTACTCCGTAATAATTTCCAACTTATGATTCAATGTCTTCATCATTGAGTAAATAACTCGATCGAACTTTATTGGCTTGGAAATGTATACGGTCGAGAGGCGCATATCAATAGTGAGGCAAATAGAATGCGCATTAATTTCAATTTGCTGCCAGGCTAAATGCATTTATGATCTATTTCAATTATCTGGCCGACATGAAGTCTTCACATGGATACTTTATTACATCAAGTTATGACATAAACGTTCGGTATTTTAATAAGCTAATATATTTTATATTAAATAAATAACTCATGGAATCTGTATAGAGTTTTGTTACTATTCAATTACTATTTTGTTTATAGTAGATTGTTACTAATAATCCAAATAACGATTTAAAAATATGTATATATATATCATAATAAATTAAAGACGACGCAAGCGCCACCTTTTGACTGAACGTTTCATTAAATATATATATATATATATAATCTAAAATTCCCATCTACCATAATGGTGGTGTAGGGGTACGATTTAAAATAACTGTTTTTAAATAATCGATCGTTGAGGCTTTTACTTGATTAAAACATTCATAATGAACATTAATCATGTACCTGATGATGCTACTGTTTTGTCGAAACAATTGCAGTAGTGTTTCTACAATAAATTTTGTAAACAACTGTTTTTGTGAATCATATCAAATGGAAGGCGACGCAAGCGCCATCTTTTGCATAATTTCATGTGGCATAGTCTGATGAGGTTCGAAAAACCGAAATAGCCATCATTAGTTATCCATATCCATTCATGTGGTTGATCATTTTAATCTGTTGTTTTATTTACAAATATTTACTGTTTTTATTATTTTTTTTTACGTAACTTAAAATAAACTTTACGTAAACGGGAATTCGTTTTGCATAGGGAGACGAAGCTTTTTAAGTTCAAAACAAAGTCGCTTGACGCTTTTGGATACTTGTCAATAAAAAAAAACTGTATCACGTTTTGATATTTTCCATTAGAAAAGTATAATTTTATTAATTAGAAGAAGAAAAATAAAATTAATTGTATTTTGATTAATGATCAAACTTATTTCAGAAACGATTTTTTAAAATTTTTAATATAATATACAGTGCGAGTGTAAAGTCTGGAACTATCGCATAAAATCATTTAGTAAAGTTACAATGAAATTAAACAAGGAACATTAAAATTTGAGGAATCCCTTTTTCTCAAATGCAAAAAATTACTTGCATTGTAAGTTTTACAAACATCTTTTGAAATTATTGATCATTGCCAGAAATTTTCCTTGTTTAATGTCATTGTAATTTAAATAACTGCAAATGTAAGAATCATCTTTGTTTCATTTTATTTAATTTCATTTAGTAAAGGTTTTTGAAAAAAAAAATATATCATCGAACAGGTCAATTTCATCTTATATATTATAGACGCTAAAAAGTATGATACTGTATTTTGAAGTATTCGAAATAATCGCTTGTAACGTCTTAAAACCAAAAACCTAATAACACAATCAAGAATTCCAAGTTTTAATAAAAAAAATCAAGTAGCAATGTAACAATTGGTGATAAAATGTTGACAGTTTCTTATTAGCTTGTTTATCTGATTTTATTGTATATTTTTTACGTAATTAAGTAAATAATGGTGCGATATTTGATTGAAGCAGCAATTGTTACAAGGTTACTTGATTTTCCGCTGATATCTAATATTAAATGAAATTTAATAAAAGCAAATAATTCACTTAAATTTCATAAACAAGACCCTTGCTTTGCATTTAAAAGGATCTCGCGAATTTTATCGCGTCGTAACCGTTTGTTTCTTATTCTTCGCACAGACCCACAGGTATATTACAAGTGAGCCTTTATGCGAGACTTAAACGTCCCATAAACACACAACGGAGGATCTCTGGTTGAGAGAGTTTACAAAACATTAAATTTGCGACGACAAAACGCGCCTCGCAAAAAAAACATGCACACAAGTCTGTGTGTTTTGCATAACGAAAGGCGACTCAAATTTGAAGTTTATGGCGCGGAACGCAATTACCTTTAAAATAGATCGGACATTCAATGGCGTGTCCGTTTTTTTGTTGGTTTTGATCTGCACATACTTATTATTCGTATTGTGAGGTTAAAAAGAAGAACGACAGAAATAGTGGAATATTTAGGAGGTACAAATTTGCTTAATTATATAAATAGAAAAGAGTATTTATTTATTTGGTCACAGTTATTTAATTAAATGAAATAATTAAATAAAAATAATTTGAAAATAATTAACAAATTATTCTCACATTACGCTCTGTAACTTTGACTTACGTTACGTAAGTACGTTAAAAAATTTACATTAAAACAACTACTTCCATGTCGGACATTGAATTACATAATGTACACATAATGCAACAAATTTTTTGATCAAAGAAAATTTGAATGCAAAAATATTTTTATTTGCTTAATTATATTATATTTTAATATAATTAATGGTTTTAATATTTAGACATCGGTAGTTCATATTGTATGAAATAAATATCAATAAATTATTAAAAATCAACGAATAAAACACAGATTAGATTGAATAACTTTAAATTCTCGACTAGTTTCAGGTTATTATATTTTATTTTTTTAGATTAAATAAATTATATACAAAGTTATTTGAAAACTATTAATTTACTCAATTGAATAATTAATGAATAATTTTTTTAGCTACTGCAATTTTTCTACTTATACTAAGTAAAAGTAAGTACTTTAAAATGAAAATCATCCGTTGAAACAACTACTTCTAGACTAGTGTGTTGATGAATAGTGTGATGAGGTTCGAAAAACCGAAATGTCCATCACAAGTTATCCATACGCTAGATGAATGGTGGCTGAACATTTCATTAAATATGAACTACTTCTAGGACAAACACTAGTCCAGACATTGAACTATACAATGAACATTTGCTGTTATATAACGCAACAATTTTTGGTTCGAGAATATTTAATGTAAAGAACAAACATTGTATTTTTCAAATTACAATTGTGTAAAACCACTTTAAAATCACCGCATATATTAAATTACAGACTCCAGGAAATAAACGAACAAAAACAAACAAGCCCTGAAATAGCTCGTGAAAAATCACCTGAAATAAATCAACGCATCTCCGGCTATCAACACTTTAGTTACAAACCACCCATTCGGTGTAAACAAGGATTGCGTTTCACGAGATTTATTATTTTCGCCATTCGATTCATTCGGCCGGCGTTTTCTCTTTTGCATCTTTCAGGTGTTTGCGCCAATATTTCGGTAATGCGAGTATTTGACGAAAAGCCATTGTCATCGGGACATTATTTATAAGTTCTAAATGAGTGGTTTCGGGCGCGGGAAATAGATCAAATGTTTTTAGGGCGGGCGTTATAATTAGACGGTTTATTTTTAATTGTTTGCGCTATTAATTGAAATCTAAATGCGTAAATCTTGAACTTTATAGTTAAAGTTAATCGAATTTATTTATATTATTAAATATAAAAACATGATTATTAATTTATATGTATTACTACTTTTCCAATTATTTTCATTCAAGGATTATATACTCAAGAATATCTGTCTGTCCTTTGATATTGTAACGAAAGTGAAAGGAAAAACTGGAAATATCACTCTAGAACGTTCCACAGAACGCGCGACGGTAGATGCGAAGTCATCGAAAATTCTGGAAAGTTCGAGAAACAAGCACGCTATATAAGCGTGCGGCGGCGCTGCAATCAGTTATTCTCAGTCAGTATATTACGAAAGTCCGAGTGTTCAACATCTCGTTGCAAATAAATAGTGACAGTGTGTTGTAAATAAATATGTTAAGTGTATTGTAAATAAATAATTTGTGTTACTTATTTGCGAGTCTGATTAAACCCGTTTTCGTAAGAGTATATAATTCTTGAAAGAAAAGAATGGGAAAAATATAAACACAGAAAACATATAAATGAATAACTACTATATTATTATTGCTATTATTATTATTAAAAATAATAATTTATGTGTATTTATACTTTTGTCATTCTTTTATTCTCAGACATAAAAAAATGTTTTGGTATTTGATCAAAGGATTTTCTGCCTGTCCTTTAATATATAAGCCTTGAAAGAAACAAATGGGAAAAGTAAAAATACACATAAATTAATAATTGTACTTTATAATTGTCTGTTGTTTTTTTTTTAAATAAAAATTTTGTTATAAATAGAAAAGAGTAGTTATTCACTTGGTCACAGTTATTTAAATATATTAAATAAAAATGATTTAAAAATTATTAAAAAAAAAATATTTCCACATTTAGCTCTGTGACTTTTGACTTACGTTACGTAAGTGCGTTAAACAAATGCACATTAAAACAACTACTTTCCGGGCAAATATCCACACCGGACATTGAATTACATAATGTACACCTGCGGTTGCATATCAATCAAATATTGCACAATGCAACAAATTTTGATTCGAGAAAAATTTAATGTAAAAACAACAAAAGGAACGTTACTTAATATAATGCCATCTGCAGACCCGTGTTTCGGGATCTATGCCTCGTCAATACAGCTATGCCTTACATAATTCAAAGATGTTAAAATATATCAATTTAATTCAAATACACTCAGCGAAATTATATCAATTATATTAAATCAATTTAAATCAAAATCGAAATAAAATTAAACGAAACGAATTAAATAAATTAAAAAGAGCGACCCTCACCTTCCGCGCGCCGTGATAGTAATGACGGACAAAGGAAGGACGTGCGTTCTTGCATTGTTGTTATCATTTTTATTTAAAAAATGTGTTAATTATTGAGGCTTTCACATTTTTATGCATGGTCATTCATAATAACGAAAATACCTTGGTTTTATTTGCCTAATGAAATATTTTATTTGTAATTATAGTTTAGATGTTACAAGGGCCTTATGAGTATGAGTATTCGTGTTTACCAACTGATGGTACAACTGACGCAATATGTGTATGCCATCATTTAGCGCCATATTTAAAACGATGGCTGTCAAAATTACAGAAAGATTTATGAAGTAGTAGTAAAAAAATAAATCGAATCACTGCTTAATATTGCTCTTTCTCTATGATTGCTAATAAACATGAACTTATTGACAGTTGTTGAAAGTCAATAAGTTTATGTTTATTTACAATTGTGGGAAAGAGCAATATCACTAATCAATATTGCTCTTTCCCACAATTGTAAATAAACATAAACTTATTGACTTTCAACAACTATCGATTTATTTTTTTGGATGGTAACACGTATGAGGAAATCAAAGTAAAGTTGCATGCCGTTAATAAGGACCATGCACCTTCGATGATTACAATCGGATGTAGGTTTAATGAATTCAGGATGGCCGAACATCCTTTTTTGATGAAGAGCACCCAGACTGTCCGACTGAGATGACTACGGAGGATATGAATAATAAAATCCATGATATCGTTTTAGCAGATCGTTGGGTGAAGGTCAGAGAGATTGCTGACATTATATACATCTCAATTGAACGCACAAAAAATATCCTATACGAAAAATTGGGCATGAGAAAGCTATCGGCGAAATGGGTGCCGCGTTTGCTAACAGTGGAGCAAGAACGGAATCGCATGACAACTTCGGACCACTGTTTCGACACGTTTAAGAGCGTATTAAAAGGTCAAAGGTCATCGAAGTTGAATGGGGCGTAAAATTAGAGCAACTGCAGCAATCTAAAAGAGTTTCTACAGCGTTTCATGACTGTTGATGAAACATGGATCCATTACTACACATCAAAAATGAAAGAATATTAAAAACAGTGGATACCACCACGCGAAACTGCTCCAAAGAAGATGAAAACGTTTCCATCTGCCGGACACTCATCTTTACTGACTATTTGGAGAAAGGAAAGACAATAACTGTGCTGAATTGATCAAAAAACAGCCCCATTTTTGGAAATAAAAAGTCCTTTTTCACCAGGACAACGCACCAGCTTATTTATCCACAATTGCTTGAGTAGAACTGGTCGAATTATGCTGCAAATTGCTGCCTCACTCACTCTATTCTTCAGATTTGGCCTCATACGATTTAATTTCGTTTCCAAACATGAAAAATGGCTTGGCAAAAAGCGATTCTTGTCAAATAAGGAAATAATCGTTGAAACAAAGGCATATTTTGCGGAGTTCGACAAATCATTTTTAATGTTTTCATATAAAGTTAAGTATTTTCTTTATATCAAAATTGAAAATGTACCACGAAGTGAACTCCTCCAAGATCCAAGAATTCATTTTTTTATGGCTTGAAAAGTTAGAATATTGCTGCGCTAAATATATCGAGATTCGAGAAATCGAGAAATAAAGGATAAAAAAATATGCGCTTTCTTGCCTTATATCGGGTAAACGTCGCATTACGCTCGGCGTGACGCAAAATCCCTGCTCCTAGGAAAACGACCCTTAAGAGGGTATTAAACACAGCATATTACAAACAACTCAAAAACGGTAACTGATTACTTATTTAAATTTTCACTAAAAAATATTAAAAAAATATCCTAGTTGTGCTATCATTTTATTTTTTTCATATTGTTTATAATAAATTGTTTATGCAATAACAAAATATTATAAATAAGTTTTTCTCAAAAATAAAATCATAGCACAATTCTTTGGATAGAAGTAAATGTAACATTATTTTCTTTTTATTAAAAACAAGAGAGATATTTCGAATACGAGATACGCGGGTACTTGCTTCTTAATTCTTGCTTACCATAGAGCCCTCTCATTAACATTAAAATAATAATACTAATAATTTTCTTTATTTGAATAGTACATAAAATTACCATAGAAAATATAAGAATTCTAAATGTACACGAAAAATAATTACGAATATTTAAAGAAAAATAATCTTAATCGCATGCAGTCAAGAAAAACTCAATGTAAATAACCAAAAAGGACCTTACTTAATATAAGGCCATCTGCAGACAAGTATTTCTATCCCTTGTTAGTACAGCTCTGCCTTATATTATTTAAAGATGTAAAATTAAATTAAATCAACCATATTTCGTCAAATTGAACTAATTATGCTAAATCCAATCAAACTAAATTGATTTAAATTAAACTGGAGACTAACTAAATTTGTTATCACAGAAAAGTACAGGAAAATTATTTAGTAAATTATTTTGTAGTGGATTATGCACATGTATCATGTTACCATACATGATTTGATTCATAAGCACAGTCCGTTACAAAATAATTTATTAAATAATTTTCTTATACTTTTCTGTGGTAACAATTTTAAATAGTTTTACATTTAAAATAGGATTTATGTTATTGTTTTTATGTTTTATACTTTCCTTATCGAACTACATGAGTCAATAATCTTATTTGAAATCTAAATTTACCAAGAATGATTTGATTATATTTTGAAATTATATTTCAAATGAGTGAACTTAAAAATCCCGTAAAAGTAATTTAATATCAGGCTATCGATACATAATTACCCAGAATGCTTCATGTAAGCGCTTTGGCCCCTTTCATTCGACAGCGTGTATCGATACCAATTTGATGTTTTTTTGTTATCAAAAGATATTCTTTACTTAAATTTAAATACTTTATTTTCTAATATTTCACCATAGTTGCTAAATAATATAGTAATAATGAAATAAAAATTATTTGAAAATAAATAAATTATTTCCACATTTAGATCTGTGACATTTTGACTTACGTTAAGTAAGTGAAACAAATAAATACATCCTAATTATTACATAAAAATGTTTCACAACGGGATAAGTAAGAAATTAATTCAAAATATAGAATAAATAATACTTTTCTTTTATAATATAATTGCATTATTTAAGGTATGAGGTTGTTGAATTCTTCAGGCGAAATATCCGAAAATAAAATATTTATTTTAAATTTATCCCATAAAAAATAAAGCAATAAATTAAAAACTCTAAACAATGAAAACGTAAAATCAATGATCCATCAATTTTTTTTTTCACTATTGTTGTCATTAAAAAATCAAACCGTCTTATCTACATCAATTGACCAGCTCGAGTGATTGCGACTATTATCTATATAATTGATTAATAATGGCGACCTATTCGTTAATAAATTTATAAAATATTAAATCGAAAATGACACGTCGCTTTTGCGAAAGGTCACAGGCAAACGCGTGTGTAATGAGGCAATGCTGATTAATTTCTTCAATCATTAAATAATAACACGGCGAATAATGCATTATTCTCTGCCGATTTTTTTTCCTTTGCGAAACAGACGAAATGTATGTTGTCGTTAATAAATTAATTACCTTTAAGACGGAAAATGCAACTCATTTAATGATTATTTAGTGTTTGATAATATGTTGTTGAGAAATTGTAAATTTATATTTATTCAATTCTTCATAATTAGATAAATTCTATAATTTGTGTTATCAATCGAAAAAAAAGGAAGCGGAAAGCTTACAAAACAAAGCCGCATGATAATGGATATTACTTCATAAGTGGAAAATTTAAAATTATGATTTGACACCTCTGTGCATTTATTTCCAGCTATAATATTTATATTTTAATCAATATTAATTTAGACGTGTTTTTCATTATCATAGTACGATTCCATTAATATTTAAGTACCGATTTTTGTAATATCTATCATCTAATGAAAGTGTATAGAGAAACCACAGTTAGGCGGAACAGTTGTTGCAGTGTCAAGTAATAAACAATGAAATCCCAAACATATTATGTTTTATAAATATTTGAAAGGAAATTTCACTAAATATCAGCCTGTACAATCAAAATTACAGAATTTGTTCAAAAGTATATTAACAATAATCGAATACAATTTACCGGATGTGCCAAAAGTATTCCACGCGTCATTCATAGAAGCATGCAAACAAACAAACAAATAAACCGCGCCGATCGATTTGAATAAAATGAAATTACACATCATATTTGGCAATCATGCAAATACACCTGAATCGATTCCTAACGTTCCGGAATTAATTAACCTTTATTCATTTGTTAGCGGTCCCTATTTGGAATAGCGGCCCCGTTGTGTGTGTGTATCATTTACCCACAGATAAAATTATTAAATTACCATAATTATTATGATGGAATACGTTCAGAGCCATTTGAATACATTTGTCACCTCGTGTATGTTGACGAACCGTCTATATAAGCAGAAAGACCTCGGAATGTCAAGATCAATGTTAATACAAAGGTAACAGAAATAATAATGATGGGATTCGGAGTATTTCGGAATGTGTTGAATGAAAAAATGAATTGTGGGCGTTTGTTATGTAAATGAAATTAATGGATTGATTGTTGGTTGGTTTAGGTTTGGGGAAAATATTTTGATGGATCGTTTGAAATACTATGACTCGATTGTTTCAAGATGAGAAGCTACAATTTCATATATTTCTTTTATGGATAAATTTGAAATGAATTAATAACCGAAAATTTTAACTTTTGAAATAAATTAAAAAAAAAAAAACAATTATATACTTCTACTAATGAGACAAGCTATACTTTTCTATTATTGATAATGATAATTTTCTGGAGTATATGAATATTTTTTAAACAAAATAATAACCGACAATTTCAACATTTAAAATAAAAAAAAAACGACAATATATACTTCTACTAATAAGATAAGCAATATTTTTCTGGGCTTTATAGATATTTTTAAATCGAAATAATAATCGACAAATGAAACAAACCAAGTGTTTTATTTTTAATTAAATTATCCTGAATTAAGGTTGCTGTTTAGTAGAAAGAGATAGCAATATAGTAAAATGGAAATAATCGTTTGAAAAAGAGATATTCTTTTGGATTTAATAATATGAATATGTATTTACATTTTTTATCTACCAAGTATAAAGTATCAGTCTAAATAAAAATAAATCATAATTAATGGTTTTAATATTTAGACATTGGTAGTTCATATTGTATGAAATAAATATGAATAAATTATTAAAAATCAACCAATAAAACACAGATTAGATTGAATAACTTTAAATTCTCGACTAGTTTCGGGTTATTAGCCCATTTTCAAGAGAATTTAGAATTTGTTTTATTAAAATTAATAATTTTAATAATTAAATAATAATTTTAATAAATAAAAAAAAAACTAGTCAATAATTTAAAGTTATTAAATCTAATCTGTGTTTTATTGGTTGATTTGTAATAATTTATTCATATTTATTTCAAAACATAAATCGTTAATTTTCGTGTATTACGTTAATTTACTAGTTCAAGTTAGAAAAGAAAATTGTAAGATATAATGAAATTAATAGGCCATGTCTACTAAGTTAGTTGAATGCAGAATTTAATGAAATCACTGCACAACTTTAAATTAAAATTTCCTATAAATTTGATCAATTTTTATTGTTTTTCATAACTATTTTTCACACACTCTAAACATTAAAACAATTTTTAATTCATCTGATGAAATTCTTGCTTATTTTAAGATTACATTAATGTATAATGCAATATTGTTCATTGATCACAACATCAATCTAACTCGAATTAGTGATTGCCAATATTTCTATAGCCATCTCTTTCGTCTAAACCGCACCCTTAATGTCAATTTGAACATTTAAAATAAAAAACTGACAATATACTTCTACTAATGAGACAGGCAATATTTTTTTGTCCCAGGAAAACCGTTTTTTACGACAAAGAGCCCTTAATGATTTAAAAGAATACTTAGATTCTACTCGTGTTCAATCGCAAAATATTTAGTAAATTTTTCTGATCAGAGTATAAAATTACTTTGGAACGTTTTATAAAATTCAATATAATCGTATAACATGACGTCGAGCATTATCTTGATACAAAATGCAAGTTATAGTGTTTCAAGCTGGAATATAAAATGGGTTGTACAATTTCTTTGGCGTAACTAACAATAATCATAATTACTTTTATAATCACAACAGTTTGAAGAATATACCTTCCAACTTCATATCATGGAAGCCGTCTTTCACTGCGTCATCTTCTCACTCTTTGTCTGCCATCTGCTTAACAAAAGCTAAAGACAACTCTATTTCATATTGTAATTGAAAAACTAAAAAAAAATGCCAACAAAGATTGTAATATTATGTAGCGTCTTCAATTGTTTTTTTTTTATTTAGTGACAATCACTATTTTTCATTTTTGTTTTCGGGAGAGTTATTTTTGACCATTTTCAAGGAATGCATTTTTTAATGTAAACATAAGACATTCATGTTGTTACTGGTTATTCATTAATTCGTAAATAGCGTATACAGAAATTCGTTATTTTTTACATCATTACAATCGTATATAAATTGTTAAAATTCAGAAAATGGCAATCGACCGTTGCACAGTGGACTGAATATGAGAAAAGCTGGTTTTTATTAGTAGAAAAAATCCAGACGGAAAGACCACTGGTCGATGGCCAATTGACAGACTCTTACAGCATATATTGTAATATTTTATGTTATGTGTAGGTGTTGTATTACGTTTATTAATAAAGATTGTGTAAATATATACAGAGAGGTTTCTTTTATCAGTATACATTATGGGAAATGAATAACTGCAAAAAACGCGAGTCAAACGCATTGTGTGTATGTTTAGTTGCTTATTTGGCATATATGTGTACAATTGCGTATTATAGGCAACTAAACACACACACATCAATGGGTTTGACTCGCGTATTTTGCAGGTACATATAGGGGAAA
This sequence comes from Philonthus spinipes, assembly GCA_963082785.1. NCBI lineage: Eukaryota > Metazoa > Arthropoda > Insecta > Coleoptera > Staphylinidae > Philonthus > Philonthus spinipes. Next base: position 12,222,573 of record OY720306.1, read on the forward strand.
TGTATACTGTTAAAAAAAGCTCTCTGTATATATAAGTAGGAAACGTCCAAATTTTCTGAAATTTGTAAAATTGGTAAATTTTGAGTTTGTTATTAAAAGATGATTTTTATTTTGACAGTAAACTATAACAAACCATATATATATAAACGGCAAGAAATTCTGTCAAACTAGCGGTAGTCACCTTTTTGTTCAAATGACACTATATCTAATTTTTGTTCAATTCGGGTAGGGGGCACTTTCCTGCACCCAATTAACCATCACAACTATACCCTTAGCTAACAAAAAATGAATAATATAAGAAAATATCCAAATCGGTTTATGTTATAAAAAAAAACGTAAATTATAAAAAAAAATAAACTATTTCATAAAGTTTTCAGAATGCCCACCACCTACTTCTAAACATAAGTCCTCCTTGAATGCAGACACATTTCAAAACATTACGATTTAATTTACGGCATTCAATGTTAATCCAATTTTTTTGATATTTTCTTATTTTATTCATTTTTTTATTAGCTAAGCGTATAGTTCTGATGGATATTCGAGTGCAGGAAAGTTCGAGTAAAAAAGTTAACTATCGCTACTTTGACAGTTGTCATCTTATTGTCAATTTGGTGACAACATTAAATAGAGAATTTCTTGCCGTTTACAAATATATATGGTTTGTTATAGTTTACTGTAGTAAAAAAGTAAGAAGGGGTGAAACAACAAACTGAATCAGTCTGTATATTAAGTTTCAGAATATTCTGATATTTTTTTATCAATAAATACCAGTTTTTCTCCTATTCAGTTCACGGTGGTCTTACTGTCTCCTAAAATTATTTTCTCACCATATAAAAAATATGTAAAAATAAAATGATACGCCACTGACTCAAACAATTTAATATGCCTTCACATTTAACACCCATCCATTCGCGTCTTCGATTTACATTTTTTTTTATTTGGGGATCGTTTTGATTTGGGTGCGAATTTAACGATCAAGATCAGTTTACATACAAATCAACGATTCATCTTGATCTCCCCCGGAATGTATCGGCTTATGTTCGGATAGGAATGATTTTCGAGGGGCCCTCTCAAAAAGCGCCGCCTTTTTATTACCTCCGCGTTTTTCGAAAAGCAAAATAAATAAATAAGCGCGCTCTTATTTTATTATTATTTTTATCGGGTGGAACGCCTTCAAAAATATTCCTCTTATTGACCCGTTCGGAAATGTGTGTGCATGCGACGTTATTTATATGACCAACGGGAAATCGGTAATGATATGCCTTCGCGATGATAAACCGGGATATCTTTATTGAAATATATAATTAGGAGGACGGAGTCATATTTTCGAGTGCGCGCGTAATAAAAATAAATAAATAATATAAATTCATGAAAGAAAGAAAAAAATACTGTGCTGGATTTAAATGTACCAGAAATATAGTTACGATAAAATACTAATTTGGTTTTTAAATCAGTATTTTATCGTAACTATATTTCTGGTACATTTAAATCCGCCTCAGTTTTTTAGTATGTATGCATTTAAGCAATCATGCATTAAATTTCATGGGAATAAACTGGAAATGTCGTAAACCGAAATCATTCATAAGATTTGTTTCTTACTTAAAAAAATTATTTACATTATATCATAATTTACATATAAAGATTGGTTTTAATTTAATATCTTGCTTAAAAAAAAAAGATTTATAACAGAATACGCTGTTAGGAATAATTATTGCAAAATAAGGAAGAAAGAATTTAAAAAATGTGCTTAAGAATTCACTAAATATTTTTTGTACAGTTGATAGCATAATAGTAGTACAGTAATTTTTTTCTTAAAAAAATATGAAAAAAAAAATCTCGAAAACCCTTGGCGATGACATAAAAAACCGTTGGCTATTTATTTTCCAAAAAAAAAATACTTAATTTCAATCATTATGGCTCAGGATGACCCGCATATTGGTCGTTTTGGATGCTACTTCAGTTAGACCAATAATACTAAATTCATTATCTAGAAAGATAGAGAATTCGATTTTGAAGTATATATACTTTTGTTTTGATAATGACACGTTAAGGTTGTCGAAACTATAGTCAACAATAAAATCAATCCGAGTTATACAAACAAAGTAAAAAAGTGCTTCATTTATTACAATTGAATTACAATGTACAACAAAGTAGAAGCCTCAACAATTAACAAAAGTATATATATATGTTTTTTCAAAACATTATTTTTCTATTTCTTATGTGACCGTCAGAAAAAAAAACGTAACGTATGTTCCCATAACTTGTGAAAGCCCATTTTGCGAGCGGTTTGACCAAAAATTGATTTATCTATGGGGCTCAAATTCTCACAGCTAATGCATCCATTATTTATCTACATTTTGGTATAATATAAAATAATTTGCATTTCCATTCCATTTTTCGACTTCAGATGGGAACAGGTTAGCGCTGTGTATCATCCTCGGACCCATCACCAATGTCTGTATAAATTGAATATAAGTGAACTTGTAGCACTGAATGGAGATTTGATATCACATTTCTCTGTGGTGAAGTTGGTAATGTACTCGGCTAGAAATCGAGGGATATGAATTCAAATCCCACGAGAGATGTTCCTTTTCCACTTATATTTAATTAATTTAAATTATATCTCAATGTTGTACATTGAAATTTATTCAATTTATTATTATAAAATCATTTGGCGATTTTCATATTTTCACCTAAAATTTGTGCGCTGTTTTGAATAACACTTTTTTTATTGAGACTGCAGTTTCGACAAAATCAGCTTGCCATTATCAAACATGAAGTGATTTACAATTTCGGTGATACAGGTATACATATATGCAAGACATTTGATGGGGGATTAGCAGCAGGTAATAATTATAATACGGCGGTAAAAAATATCATTATCATATTTAAACATGTATAATGAAGTAGAAGCCTAAACAATTGGAATCGTACTAGTTTGGGGTGTTAAATTCTCAATTGTGGGAGCGTCTGCAAAAAAATAGTTTAAAAATATATTTTTTTAAAATTTTTATTTTTTACGGATCCCTGTTCAAGGGAAAGTATTGTAATCGTAAACATTTTTGAATCGCTAATTTCAACGGAAATATTCGTTTAAAGAGAATCAATATAGGTCCATAGTGTGATTCCTGTGGAACACCAGATGTAATATATAATATAGGATACTGAAATTTAAAGCCACATTTACTAAATCTCGAATTGAAAGCTTAGAACTATAGCTTTCAATTCGAGATTTAGTAAATGTGGCTTTAAATTTCAGTATCCTCTATTTTTTATATAAAGTAGGAATTATTGGAGATATTTAGTAATAGAAATAAAAGATTAAATGGGGACATTGATCCTTTGGCCAAAATTTATATCATTCTACCATCTTTTGCTCTCCCATTGCTGATTTTAATTATCGAAAACTATGTCAAATTTATATACGGATAATAAATTACTTATGTTTTATATTTTAAGTTATTATAGTATTTAAGTTAATATTTTATTTTTTTGGTTGAAATCTCTGATCATCAGAAACGAAATTGGATTAATTTATCATGTTTTTTGAAGTTACTAGAAGGTCTAAGGGTTAAGGTCCCCTTAGTCCATTTCATCGATTTTTGAAAAATGTCTGTGTGTGATAACGCAAAAACGGCTAAACGAATTGAACTTAATAGATGTATCTAAGCTTTTTATAACAGTTGTGCTTTTTTTTCAAGAAATTTTAATCTAATATTTTATTTGTTTAGTAGCTAGAACTGCCAGTTTAGAGAAATTGTTTGTTCTTGATAAAATCTTGTAAGGTACCGGAAAAAGGAAACGTTTTCATATATTTGTAATATAATATTTCAAAACCATAAGAATGAAAAGCAACAGAGCCGATTTAGCTGTTCTTCCAAAACAATTACAATTTTAATCTTTCGCTCTACCGAATCCTTAGAATTACGGTTCTACTTATTGCAATATGAAAGAAAGAAATGTTTCTAAACTCTAAAAAACTCTGTTTAATAGCATGAAATTCTTTGATTCCGCTCAAAGGAGCTTTAAAAAATTCATTTGCATTGATTAGTTCATAATTTTCTTATTTGGCTTTGGTGATTTTCTTCCAATTTTCTTCATCCTGTATTTATTTAATTTTCCAGATCGTGATAAAACCCAGCATATCCGGTCATTCCTCCTGTAGGGGAAAGGGTATTGATTTCATACATGACATTGAAACAAATACCTTCCTCATCAGCGAATTTTCAAGTTCACCAAATGGGGATAATTGCCTGGTTATATCTTAAATTTTTGGCAAGCGCTCTTCTAACAACTCAAAAACACGTGAAATATAAAGGTTCGTGGAATTTTGAGGAAGGAGTTTACTTCCCTAAATATACAGTTGGCTTCGTTCAAAATTTTGTTTCGAGTCTGTCCTTCGTATTTTCCCCTCTTGCTTCTCAAATTCTCAGATGTGAATAAGTCCCAACCATCTTTTTTCAGTTTTTCTTACAAAATGTTACAATAGAAAAATATAAGAAAACTCTGAAGTATACGAAGCTTTACAAAATCTTTGTATACTTCATAGTTTTATTATACACTCAGTTGCAAAAAAAAACGGGTCATTGATATTTCTGCCTGTACCATCAGAGAACATCCTTCATGGTTAAGCCTGGGCTTTAAGGGTCACCGCTCAAAACGTTCTCCTATTCGTTTCCATACTGGCTCTCTTCCAACAGGCGAATGGAGGCAGTAAACAGTACAGTCCTCCATTGTGCCAATGTCCAATTTAAATGTTCCCGAGAGAGAATTGGAGTCTGGCTATTTGGTGACGTGGGAGTAATTTTAGTCCTGCTGATAATCTACAAAATTTTAAGCCAGCTTCTTGCAACCTTCGACGAACTGTCCACACACTCTCAGCTGCACAACGAACCAAACCGAGTTGGTTTATGGTCTCCACTGAAGTCACATGACGATTCTTCATAGTAGTACGGGACCATTCGTACAACTCTAAGGAATCCTCATCGGCTATCGAAAGCAATCGTTTTTCGTTTTCTATAAGATCCCGGCCTCCGTGTATTTCTGCCGGTCTACCTAAACCGGTGCTCAAGTGCTCTTTGGAGGGTAGAAAGACTGACATGAATCTGGACACATACTGCTGACTTCTTCCATCTGCAACAAGAGCAACAACTTTTGCACTATCTTCAGTACTTAAAACCATAATCAGCACATTAATTTTCCCCTAGAATGATAGTTAATCGAAAACAAAGAAATCAACGCAGTAGTCTCCTTGATCACCACCTATTGATTATTTGATATAATGCACATATATTGTCGAAACAGGTGGTGATTTTTTTTAATCTTTATTTTTACGGTTGGGTGTAAGAAGTTCTGTTTATGTTCAATGTCCTATTCTATACTTTTCTCTCCATATTTTTTTCTATCATTATTTAATTGTTTACTTTCCCTCCAATCCATGTATTTTTTTCTACTTCTTCTCTAATTTTGTCATTCCATGTTTTTCTCGGCCTTTCCTGGTTGTTTGCTTCTTCCATGCACTTTTGTTTCATATATTTTTCACGCTATTCTATCCTCTTTCATGCGGCACACATTAACCATCTCAGTTGTCCTTCTACTATGGTATCATTCATAGGTCATATCTGCTAGTTTTGTTTGTACGAATAATTGCTTGTTCTATCTATTTTCCTCCTATTTTCAATTTTCCTTAAAAGTGGCATATCTATTACATTCATTTTCGTTTTGTGTTTTTCTGGCATTGATTGTTTAAATTTGAGTTATGTGAAATTAGTTAATCACAATTAAAACACTTTTTATTCCTTACTTCACTTTTATTTTTTATATAGGTTAAATGTACATTTCGAGTGCCAAGCACTCATTATCAATAACTAATGTTTTTATTTAATTATCATCATCATATTAAATATTTTTCTCCCTTTTTCCTGTCATTTATCTGTTTGAATATCTTCTCATTATTTTCTATTATTGTTGCTAAGTACTTTTCGATTTGCTTTTCATGTAATTTTGTTATATGTAATTTGTTTTCTCTAGATATTATCATTGTTTTGGTCTCGTCTGTATTTATCTTCATGTTAATTTTTGTCAATACCTTGTCGAGTATTTCTTCTATGTTGTGCTCTATGTTATCTCTGCCACTATCGCCATATCATCTGCGAACAAAATTTCCGTTATTTGAGTTACTTGCAGTATCCTAATTTTAATGCCTTCATTTACTTCTTTGCTTCCTTTAGAGCTTCATCTAGCATCACTGTGAAGTAGTGGACTCATAACGCATCCTTGTTTAACTCCTAACTTTGTCTTGAACTTTCTCGATTCTTCATTTTTGTTCTTATTATGTGTTTCTTGTTTTTGTACATGAATTTAACTACTTCTATCGTCCTTCTGTCTATTTCTCTATTTTTTAGCACTTTCTACATATTTTCTTTTCCCAACCTTTTCCAGATCTATGAAACATACATGTATCTTCCTTTCCTTATTTATAAGTTTTTCGCTGGCTTGTCTTATTGTTAATATTAGGTCTTCCTCTTCTGAATCTTGTATTGTTTCTTCAATCTGGTCTCTAATTCTTTTTTCCAGTATTCTAGCCAGGATCTTTCTTACGCTTGCGAGTATTTCTTTATAATTTGAGCAGTCTATTTTGTCCCATTTCTTGTATATTGGTAAGATTATTCCTGTAAAATATCTTGTTGTTTTTTTTCTACATTTTAATACACACTTTGATTGTAAAACTCTTTAAGTTTTATTCGATGTATTAAAAATACCCAGATTTTTTTGTAAACAGTACCCAGTGATCAGATTTTTTGCATCTGAGTATAAATGTAATAAAATGTATTAGGAAAAGACAGTTGGGACTTGTTTACAAAAGCTCTGAAGTATACAAAGTTTAGAGTTTTTTTTTCTTATAAATTCTCTTTGTTTTACTTTTCTGCTAGACCCATTATTCTCGGTTTAATTTAAATTAAATTTTTAATTAATTATTTAATTGAGTAAATAAATTATTTTCAAATTCTTTTTATTTGATTTAATTATATTTTTGCTATATTATCTGTAATTCCTCATTGAGTTATTGAGATCTATTGTTTATTTGTATTTTATAGGTGAGTCTCAGTGTTAAGTATTTCCTTAACATACATCCCCTCTCCTTTTCCAAAAAGAAGAGCGGAATGCGCTACTGTTCATTGCAATGAGTCCAACTAAGGCTTTGTATATGAGTATTTTGACTATTTTAGATAATTTTTTGTACCTGATGTATGTAATTTCTACTTGACTTTTTTTTTATTTGGGTCATATTTTTTACAGTCAGTCATGATCACTTCGATACCTAAAATTAAATGACAAATAAATGATTAGATAATGGATACTGTAAGATTACACATGCTCTCACATTGACAAAATCAAACATAATCTAATTAATAGTTTTAATATTTAAACATTGGTGGTTCATATTGTAAAAATAAATATGAATAGATTATTAAAAATCTACTAATAAAATAAATGAAAGATTAAATTGAATAATTGAAATTCTCGACTAGTTTCGGGTTAATTTGTGTTTTATTTATTTTATTAGTACATTTTTAATAATTTGGTCATATTTATTATTAAAATCAATGATATTTCTTGATTTTAACTTATCGTATTTTCGTTTTAGTTGATCAGCTAGTTCGTAGATATTAGTCCAGTATTATATAGTCGTTGACAGAAAGGAAAAGGTTTTCTTTAGTTTCGTTATTCAAATATTTAAATTTATTATTTACACTAAACGCAATAATAATTCCAGTGTATCGTTTTCCATCCAGCTGGGTTCAAAAAGGTTAAGTATAATTGAAACGCGATTGAACTTTAACCTCCCAAGGAATTAATTAACGCATAAATATCTGAAATATTTAATAGAAACCCATAAAAAAGACAAATGAAACCATATACAGGAAAACATACTTTACACAATTTTTGCAACAATACGCAATAAAGCCAATGATTAATAGCAGTGCAAGTACACAACGTCTACAAAAATCCGAGATTATTATCCATAAGGTAGTTCCACGCGGCGGATCGCTATTAATCCTTCCACCAAACCACATCCTGATAAACCTACTCAAAAGCTGCTTTCACCAGAGAGTGCAGTTCACCCACACCATCTTGAAGATGGATATGGAGATAGAGATGGTATCATTCCGCTTTATATATTCAGCACCGACGTGGGTTACAACACACACACATACAGACGCGGTTTCAAGAATTTCTACGGAATGTGCACAGAGGTAGCTGCTCTAATCGAAAACAATTTCATAATCGTTATAACTCATTTCTTATTTCGTGTTAACGCCGTGTTAAATGTAATTTAAGTTTGATGTTACATAATTGTATCGTTCGAGCGGATTAATTCGCCTTGTAAGACGGATTAAATCGGTGTTTGGTGTTGCTCAGTTTGTAATGATGTATTGAATGTGTGTTTTGTAATAAGCGTTTTACAAATGTTATTTGCGTTTTATGTATGCTCATAAAAAAAACTTCCCATAATTCATACTTTTATAATAGACACATTTTATACTTATACCAAAGTATTTCAAAGTATTTTAACATGTTTCACCAAGTGTTAAATGTGAAAGCTATTTATTTACGAGACAACTATAGAAATACAGATTCATTTAATAGAGTAATAATTTACAACTATTGCGATTTAATTTAAATAGAAAAAATAGATCACATGTAATTAGGCAATAGATGGCGCTTGTGTCATCTTCTATTTTTTGTGAATTATAAAATTAAAACAATTCAAGAAACTGTATTAAATATTTTCTTTTTAAAATATATTGCATTATACAATGCGTTATTGTTATGCAAGAGTCCATTATTGAACATTTGTTTTAAGTACTTATATAGCATAAGTCAAAATGTCACAGTAACTAAAGAGGGAATAATTTATTGTTTTCAATTTCTTTTTATTTACATCTATGAATTGTAAAAATTTTCAATGTACAACATTGAGGTATAATTTAAATTTAATTAAATATAAAGTGGAAAAGAAACATCTCTGATGGGATTTGAACCCGCGTCCCCCGATTGCCGGTCGGGTGCGCTACACCACAGAGACCTGTGATATCAAATCTCATACAGTGCTTCAAATCCACCTATATTCAATTTATACAGACATTCGTGATGGGCCCGAGGACGATAAAGGAATGGAAATGCAAATGTTTAATTCTTTTTATTTAATTTCTGAAATATAAATATATTAAATACAATAATTAGTTGTACAATATTGCAAATTAATCGAAATGGAGAAAAAATAAATTACAGAATTAAATCAATTCAAAAAACCAGGACAACTGTATTTTTTTTAAACAATATTTCGCATGTATAATATAAAAATCATTGAGCAAAGCATCAATTAACAGTAGTTCATAATAAACATCGCACATAGAAAATACAGGTGATCCCATTAATATATCAATTTTGGAATGGAAATATGGAAGAGTCAGTCTGGATGGACTAAATGGGGCATTTGGAAGTTAATATAGCTTCATGACAATCGAATAAATAATTAAAAATAAATTAAAAAATGACTTCAAATTCTTTATGATGATCGTAAGATACATTATAGGCTTGGTATATACCGTACTTTCATTCAAAATATAAACCCATTTGTACTTTGAATTTTAAGTTACGTCATTTAATTTGATCATTGATTTTTTAAACACGATAAGGAATTGAATTTGTATTTTATACAACATAATATTTTTTCAATACTTGTCTAGAAGCAAATTTTCAATAATGTTGAGGGTCGCGCTTTATGCTATTGATTGATTAGATTCTTTAGTATTGAAATGTATTTTAAATCTTAATTAGATGTGTATCCTTGAAATGATTGACGATCCTGCAAGTTTTCTTATTCAGTGAGGATTTTATTTCTTCGAAAATAGCCCTAAGTACAATTTAATAAAATACATCTTAATGCATTGCAGACATAAATTCAACGTTTTAAAATAATCAGTAAAAAATATTAAGAGTGCGGTTTAGTAGAAAGAGATAGCTACGTAATTATTGGCAGTTAGTAATTCGAGTTACATTATTTTTGTGATAAATGAACAATATTACATTATATATTAAAGTAGTCTTAAAGCATTCAGTATTTTTACCAGATAAATTAAAATGCATTGTTATAATTAGATCTTATACAAAACAATTATGAAAGAAAAAATGAAAATCTGTACGTGTTTGGTTGTATATAATACGCAACCCGAACGATCGATTCCTTCAACTAGAATAATTAAAAAAAAATAAACAATTTAATATTTCTGTTTATGACAATATCGAAATGTGGAAGAATTTTCGCACTTATTCTAATTATTTATTTCAAATTTATTGTTCTTCACTGTTACTTTTCTTTCATATAGATGTTCAGCTATTTCTTAAATAAACATTTATTTTTTTATGATTTCGGTAAGTTTTGGCAATACAAATCCCACATACAGATTGAGTTTGCAGAGTAACAAGTTTTCGTAAAAATTTTCGTCATTGAGAACAAGATATTCTCGCAGATGTCTCGTGAAGACAATTATGAAATTGATTTTCTAAATGGTCGATCCAGAAATGGTAAAGGAATTCTCAATGTTGCGCGCTGGCATTAGCGAGGTCAACAATCGAGCAGATTGTGGGCGCCCTGCCGATGCCGATGTCTTTCATCACCAGCAACAGCGTTGGCGCCGGCCTCTTAGTTTCGTTTCATTCTGTATTTGTTTACATCCAAATGCATTTACGGATTACTATGTATACATACGCGCGCGTATTTATGCCTGCTTTCCATGGTACTCGAAATCCTCCGTCTAATGAATTTTGACGCGTGCCTATTACCAAAGCATTCGTGGAGACATATGATTCTGATGGTAAGAAGATGGCTATACGAAGATTAAATTATAAATAATTGTTTAAACTATGTATTTTTTTTAGAAAAAATACTGTGAGTGTTTCAAACCCATATTTTTATTCCAACTAATTTCGGCCACTATATTTTTAAGGTTACGATATTACATTTAATGCACGATTAAATCTCGTTTTAAAGAGCAATGTTTATGTAATCACAGTGATAATGGCGATCTAGTGGTGATTCTCCAATGCGGAGGATTTCGTTTGGACGATCCTTATCGCTGGATTGAAATATTTCGCGTCTTCTTAAATTTCTACAGATATGAAGAAGTTTCTTGAATTAAAAAGTAATAAAATATACTATACTGCAAGCATCTGAAAAACTTCGCATCCATCAGCAATTCCCCCTATGAGTGTTTGGCGAATTCTGAAGTCCAATAAAGTTCATCTGTTTGAAACTGATTAACGTTTTGCAAATGAAATGATAACCAATAGATAATCGATCCCGTCTAGCTAAAATTTCTCATAGATATAGCAGGTTCACAATGTAACCTATAGTTTACGTTTTTTTAGTCAGTCGGAATCTGACTAATTATAACCCTGTCAATTCTGTTCTGGCGGCATTATGAAAAGGATGCTATGATGCATTTTTTTATTTCCCCCACTCCAATTAACCGCCCCCCACCCCCTCAAAAAATATCACCAGTCTCACCATGGACCTACCCGGCAGACTCATCACATTCAGCTAAAATCCGGCAAGCTCACCACAGCCAGCCAACTGGGAAAGCCCACCACAGTTTTCCGAGTAACAATTAATACCAGTAACTCGAAGGGTACATCGCACAGTGTTTTATTTGGAGCCGCGAAGGTTCAGGCGTGGTGGGGGTATGCAAAACTCAAATTGATATTAGACGAAAATTAAAAATGTCATATTATTAAAAATACTTTAAAACTTATAAAAATGAATTACCAGATTTTTAGGTGCACCAGTGTAAGTAAAATGAACCGTCAAAATCGAACATTTCTAAAAGTTGTTCAGCGCGCGGTATTGAGTATCACATTTAATAATTTCCCAGCACGCCCCCAAATACTTTGTCACAACCATTTTGTAACATAATCATAAACATGAGTTGCTTTATTTAATGAGATATGTTTCAGTGCATTATTTTAATTTTGATAGTAGTTATAATTAATTAAAGTTGCGCAATTTTTATTTTTAAATTTCAACTTTACAGAGGCCGAAATAAATATTATCAAAAAAGAGCAGTATGACGTTAACGTCAAAAAATCGCCCGCAGTTTCCTCTAGATGACTGTGTAAAGATCATGTATATAGCGATCCATGATCAACAGTTATGATTTTTTTTCTTCCGCAAGTCATGTAACGAAAGCGACAGCGCGCCGTATTTTTTATATTTTCAAACAGCAATCCGCGTGCGGTAAACTAAGCGGCAGCAGATTCCGCGCGCCCGCCGTCGCTTTCGTTACATGATTTGCGGAAGAAAAAAATCATAACTATTGATCATGGATCGCTATATACATGTTCTTTACACAGTCATCTAGAGGAAACTGCGGGCGATTTTTTGAAGTTAACGTCATACTGCTCTTTTTTGATAATATTTATTTCGGCCTCTGTAAAGTTGAAATTTAAAAATAAAAATTGCGCAACTTTAATTAATTATAACTACTATCAAAATTAAAATAATACACTGAAACATATCTCATTAAATAAAGCAACTCATGTTTATAATTTTGTTACAAAATGGTTGTGACAAAGTATTTGGGGGCCTGCTGGGAAATTATTAAATGTGATACTCAATACCGCGCGCTGAACAACTTTTAGAAATGTTCGACTTTGACGGTTCATTGTACTTACACTGGTGCACCTAAAAATCTGGAAATTCATTTTTATAAGTTTTAAAGTATTTTTAATAATATGACATTTTTAATTTTCGTCTAATATCAATTTGAGTTTTGCATACCCCCACCACGCCTGAACCTTCGCGGCTCCAAATAAAACACTGTGCATCGTTGTAGCTTCCACTGACGCTACGGAAGAAAAGCAGTCTCCTGGACTTGATCAAGAAGACATAACCATTAATTCGTACCAACCAGCGCAGCACAACGCCAGCCAGCACAGCATGTAATCTCTTAAATAATTTATTACTACGTCATAACTTTATTAACTTTTTTTCAGTACATTATAGAAAATATATTATCGGTTGTAGTAGTTTTTATTAATATATTATATATACTTAGACTATTACCAAAAATGGCAACGAGCATAGGTTTAGAATTCCCTATAATAAAATAATTTAATACTACTTCTAAATCTTCATTATCTTGAACAAAAAAAAATAATTCATTGTATATAATCTAACATAAAACAAAATAAATAAATATTTTGATAATATATTCTCAAATAAGTGTTATCGACCATAGGTCTTTCTGCCCTAAATTATAATTTACTCTGTTTAACTCAATATGTCCTATTTTTAGATGGTCTACTAATTTGGTTTATTATTTGTTTATTAAATGCTATAAGGCAAAAAGATGTACCTAATGTCGCAATTGCGGTGTTGTTGGCATTAAATTCGGCCACATGTGCAAGAAGTGCTATGCTGAAAACTGACACACGAATGTTAGTTTTCCGCCTTTTCAAAAATATTCATCGTCTTCATTGCAAATGAGTTCTTTTAGTAGAGGTTCCATATTGTGCGAAAGCTTCCTGAAAGGACAACGACTTGTTATTAGACCCCTAATCTTCATCAGGTAGGTAGTTCTTGGCAGTGCTGTTTAAGCATTAGTTCACAGTGTCAAAATATACTTTAATCTATTTAATTTGTATGTTTTCACAAAGCAAATAATGTTTTGTCCGCCTCGGTGGCGCACAAGTTAGCGTCTACTAGTAAGCCAGGGGTTCCTGGTTCGATTCCAAGATTGGGCTGATCGTAGTATGAATGGTGCAATTGTCCCACAAGTTTTAATTTACGTAATATAAAGGTTTTTGGATTATATATTTAAAATTATACCGATAATGTGTCAGTGGCAGCAGAAAGAGCCATTTTTTTTAAAAATAATAGATACAGCAACTATATCATTAAGAACACGAGTTCAAAAAGTAAAGAATACTTTACTCAAAGGTAGCATGTTATATAAAAACTTCCTCGTAACTCTGTGACTTTTATCCATCAACGGAAAACTATCACACGCCGTAGCATAACAATGAATCTCCCGTACCCTTAAATTATTTATCACTAGGAGAACTTTCTTCCACTTTCCTCCCTTTCAGGTGCTCCCGCGGGATTCGAGGCACGCAGGGGAGAAACAAACGAAGCCCGCAGTATATTTCCATTTGGCGCTTCCTTGTTTACAAATAAGTCGGAATTTTAATGAATTTATCGCGCGCTACATTCTGAAATGGTGCATATTTCCAGCAATGTTTTACAATCCACCGATGTCAACGGAAATCGTGATCTAAAGTCCAATTCTCGCGATTCTCCCCCACTTACACGCGTTTCGCTTCGTTTTATTGATATTTATTAACTTCCGTATTAAATAAAATTGATTACACTCGAATATTTACATACATTCCTCTATAATTATTGCATTATTGACACTTAATTAAATGTGAGTTTCGTAAAGATTTTATGGATATATGAAACACTTTGTACATTTTTCTTCGCTTTTTCTATTTATTAACAGATGTACATTTCTAATAATAATATATAATGATAATGATAGTGACACTATCAATGTTTTACTAAGAATTCTTTGTAAAATAATCGAAATGTACATTTGTTAATAAATGAAAAAGTGAAGAAAAGTGTACAAAGTATATTGTATTATTGATTATTTTAAACTTGTATTTTAATTATATTAAAGGGATTTGAAAAAAAAAATACTCAATTGAATAATTAATTAATTATTGTCTCAAAATCAAAAAGATACAGTATTATCTGTATCTTTTTGATTTTGAGACTACTCGCGTTACGTTAGTACTTTATTTTAAAATTAGCATTTAAGTCCATACTAATTGTGAAACTTTACATATAACTAAAATTTAAGCATTGAACATCATTAAGCTAATAACTCTTAATGATATCCGATTAATAAAACTCACATCCTGCTAGCGATATCAAGAACAAACTGCTTGATAAAAGGCTACAAATATGTGCTTTCTAATGTAATCTCGCTTTGAGTAATGACAAATTTCCTTAGGTATGAAAATTAACAATGATTAATAATAGAAAAGATTATTCATTCACTTGGCCACTGATATTTAAATAAATTAAATATCAAGAATTTGAAAACAATTAATAAATTATTTACAGTCTAAAAGATTACATGTTTATATAAACAGAGCAACATTAAGCATATAATGGATTGCTGTATTGAAAATAAACTGTCCTTTAATGCATAAGAATCACCTATATTAAAATAAAAGCATCCTTACGATTAAATTATATCATTATAGATTATACCTTGATCCTTCAGATACTGTACTGACAAGAAATGAATCCCGAAACACGTGTTTGCAGTAATTTTTGTTTTGCTTTTTGCATTGAATATTCTCGAATCAAAAAAAGTTGCATTATACAATAGGTTATTGCTATGCAACTGCAAGTGTCCATTATGTAATTCAAAGTCTAGCGGGGTACAGGCCTGAGAAGTAGTTGTTTTAATTTACATTTATTTTAAAATTCATAATGGCTTAAAGGAACATCATTGATTGATAATTACTTATTTTAAAATAATTTTTATTTAATATTTTTTAAATAAGTGTGACCATATGAATAAATCCTTTTTTCTATTATCAATTAAGGATTTAGGTGCAACTGTTGATTGTCATTTAATAAATGAAACATAGTATTTTTTGTTGCCAACCCCAGAGAATTGATAATGATTATTCTGTATAGTAAAGGTAGTAAATATTCAACAACTGAATCAATTAATACCAATCGTAAAATCAGGTTTGTGTTTATATTATAAATTAATTTGCGTGAATCATAAAAATTAAAAAAATATATAGTATTAATATATTAATAAATATTTCTCTTATTCATTTTCTAATTTCAAATTCTCAAAGCAAAGACATTTACAAAACACTTCAGGAGTCAATTACACGTCTTAATTATGTTATAAACTATTGAAACGCGCAATTTGTGTGCGACCGCGGGAGCCGGATCGTAAAAATGTCCCGGTTGCAGTTAAATAACTGTTTGAATATTTATTATAAACGCAATGTTATTTGTATTAATTTGATACGAACGCGCCAATTAAGCCGATTCATGATTTATGCGAGAACGCGGCGAAATCGCGCGCACTGATTAATTTTCATTTCATGCATTAGACGTCGGATTTGTTACGCTCATTATCGCTTTCGGTTATTAATGGTTCCATAATAAATTCCCATTAGCTTTAGTCACACTAGATGTGATCCATAATCCGAAATGTCGCTCCGGCTATCGGTTAATAATATCATCATTAAAATTTGTACGTTGTCGATGTGTTTTGATTAATTAAAATTATAACATTTTATAATAATTAAATTAAAGGCATTAATTAATAATATTTAACGGAAATATACAGTTATAAGGGCAGGAAGACCTCAGGTCGATAGCTTATGACAGACTAACACTTTCATGCATATTTGTAATTGTAACTTATAGCTGTATATATAATTTTGTGTAATTGTCTGAATAATATATATTATATTTTACAAAATATAATATTCTACAATACTTTACGAATCTAGAAAAATTGTTAAAATTCAATTTTATTTTATATAATTAAAGAATATCATGATGAAAGAAAAAATGCAATGTGGTGAAATATTGTCATCTAATAAAGAGTATAATCCAAAAAGTCTTTTATTTTTTGCAAGATTTTTATGTACCCAATAGAGATAAAAAGTTTATTATTGTTATAAAAGAATTATCTTATAACTATTGACTTTTGCCAAGACCCGCTGTTTACAAGATTAATTTTGTTTGAATATCTTATGTACATAAAAATGTCAAAAACGATTGCGTGTTTTCTTTTCACGTATTTATTTTTGCAAGTTTGTTACCCCATAACGAATTTACTTGTTCATGGATATTCTGGGCTATTCTGTAAGGAAAACGTAAAGTATAATATGTATGTTATCTTTTATCATCATAGTCCAAACAGCTTTTGTAATAGATATAGAATTCATAGAATATGAAGTTTAATATAACGTATACGTTAAATTTCAAGTACGAAATAGCCCCGATTATTGGAGTGTCATTAATATTAAAGAATAAAAATAAAATCGAATAATAAGACCTAAACTATTTCTGGCGAACAGGAAGTCAAAGGAACAAGAGGATATCCATGTACCAGGAATAGCTGACTAAAAGTTATTTTGAAGTAATCACTTTAAATTCGTTTTTCTCTAAACCACATTTTTCAAACTCATTGCCACTTTTTCTCGCATGGTTTTCTGCCAAATAGCTTCAATCTTTTTCGACAATGCGGAAAACTGTTTCACTTTCTTCTATAAAATTAGCAATGGCTTTTTTAAAGTCTAAGATACAGTAGCATGTATACAACGTGGCCAGCGATTAGTTAATTTCTGGAAGAAAATTTAAGTAAACAATTTTTGTATCCTTGCTTTTAATTCCACGAACCCACACAGACTTGAAGTATAAAATTATTTATCCAAAATTAATCAATGAAATAATCTGATGATTTTTTAAAGGAAGGGTGATTCATAGGATATTAAGATCAGCCACTAACGAAACTTTTGTATATAACTAATTTATCTATAAAGATCATGAACAACCATGAACCCGGGACAAGTATGTTTCGTTAGAAATATCCCACTGTGGATTCGAACCTAAACTCCGCAATAGTTGAATTTCTAACACCAACGCCTTAATCATCTTGTGTTTTCATTAAATACAACTTTTTTAAGAATAAAAGTTTCAATACTAGTAAATCATTTGGATACAAGTCTTTAAACTTAGAAACAGGTTTGAATAAATAATTAATAATGTAGGAATAAACACTATTTAATATTATATTTGATAATTTTTAATTTTCAACTAGTTTAGTGTTATAAGTCCACTTTCAAGAGAATTTAAAATTTATTTTTAAATGTATACATCAAATGTTTAATTATTATAAATATTAATCATATATTAAGATTGTTATTATTTCATAAATCAAACATTGCTCTTGTAATTTTATAATTATAAAATTGTTATTTAATTTTTAATTATATTTTTTTATTATAATGACGAGAGTAAATTTTACTCTCGTTATTATTTTTATACTATATATAATGGATTTTAAAACGAAGTATTTCTACATATATAATCATATTTATTGCGTTATTAACAGTTACATTATGTTTACAAAACATTACATTTTTTTATTTCCAAGATAGCTATCGACCATTTTCTCTCAGCCGGCACTCCCTGCCCTTTGTCTCGTATATCAGTTAGTCATTTATGTGTGATGATGTGAATTTATGAATGGTGTAATATTTCAATTCTTCGTTGAAATGGCGTTTTATTGAGTCAATTTAATTGCATAGGCCCGGCGCATTCACCATAAATTAATCTTCAGTGGGAGATTAATATTTGGGAAATGTTAAACATAAAAAAATGAAAATTAAATTTAGTATATTATTAACAACATAAAGAAAAATATAGTTCTATCAATAGATAGGCTTAGATATCACACAGTATTTTAATTATTGTAAATTTATTGTATTAAATTAGCTAAGCGGCAGTCATACAGATTTAACAATAATTTAGTATAAATAGAAAAGAGTATTTATTCACTTGGTCACAGTTAAATATATTAGATAAAAATTATGTGAAAATAATTACTAAATTATTTCCATATTTAGCTCTGTGACTTTTGACTTACGTTACGTAACTACGTTAAACAAATGCACATTAAAAATACTCCAATTTAAATATGCGTTTTATTAAAATCTATACTATAGAAAAGCCATTACCACGATGTATTTTTTTTTCATATGAGACGTCAAAAATACCCTGTATATATGCATTCGTTCTATTTTAAAGAAAGCTCAAGCCATAATTGAATAGGCGAGCAAACATGGCAAACATAAAAACGAAGTAAAAAAATATACAAAATACACAACAAAAGTAATTACAGGCATAACAAAAACTGTAGAATATACAATAAAAGTATTTATTTTCAGACATGAATAACATTGTATTTTCCGTCTTTCCTTCGAGCATCATTGTACGTATTATAAATGGAAGGACGGCGGGAACGTTCTATTCATTAATTATTTTCAGTTGGAAACACGGCACTCGTATTCCATGTGTATAATAGAATTTGTGCGCGCCGTGTATCTTGTTTATGTATTCACTTGCGGATATGGTTTTTTAAGCCCTGAAAACACATCGCTGGATAGCGCATATTAAATTACCCCTCGTAATCCCAACTGAAAATAATTGAAACAACTCTAATGTATGGCGCAAAATCTACCCGCCCACTTGAAATTAATCCAAATAAAGGGGTTGGATGGTGTATCAGGTATAAATAATGCAGTATTTATTTTAGTTTTACTTATTTATTGTGGAAAGTCGCTAAAAATTATACGCCATAAAGATGCATCTACCTTCATAATTTCTAGCACATAAGCACAAAATTCGAGACGTTTCTCTTTGTCATTAGGGTTGAGTGCCTGCACAAGTCCAGTCTGTTGAATTTATTTCAACCAATGGCTAATGGATTTTCTAGTTGGTGGTTCAGTACAAAATTTGGAACGAAATGTCCGCTGCACTACAATTTACTACTTACTTTTTGCAAATTCAAGCACGCAGAATACTTGTTGCTCCACAGTAGTCACCTCACTCATAATTGACACTTAATAAAGCTTTTAAATTTCCTCTTTTAATGGCTACAAAGATATTTGATTTTGGATTTGTATTTTAATGAATACGAATTTTGGTCCATCATTTATAATAATCCTGCATGTTACTAGTTAAAGGTAGTAATTGCTTAAAATTAAACGTAAATACAAGGAATTTTTTTATTAATAATGTGTTAGACCAAATCTATTCGTTTCACACTCCCGCACTCTTCTAGACATGGATTCAATTAGGTTATCGTTTTCTCCCTGAGGTATTGTATCCCAGGCAATCTGTAGTTTGTACATGAGAGTTTCTAAGGTCTCTGGAGGATTGGCTAATTCCTTCAGTCTTTTACCCATTATGTCCCACATATATTCGATGGGCGGAAGGTCGGCAAGATTCTCTCTATCTCTCTCTTTAATTGTTTAAAATAGCTATACTATGAAATGGTCATAGTGTAGCTATTTTCTTCTACAAAAATTTTCTTCTACTAAACCGCAATGTTGTGTTAGTCTCTGATTACTTATAAAAATGATTTTAATCGATAGAATTTGATGCATTGTAAAAAATGTTTTTATTTCTTGAATGGAATAATGGGATTATTATGAAAAGAAATTTTAAGAACCACAAACAGTGCCGGACAAAAAGGTTAGCGTGGAATATTCGAAAAACTTAACCAGAAAGAGATTTAAATTATCGGGACATTAAGAACGCAGTGAGGGTGTGACACAATGAAAGGAGAAATAAATATGTTTTACGTCGGATACCGAAAATAATGAACGCCCGCCCGGCTTTTATGTCCCGTCGAATCCGCCGTTGTGCGCGCAGAGAGAGCACACGGAACGAGCGAGTTTATGAATAAGCTGAATACCTGGACGTGAATTTTACAATTTTTCCGAAAGAACGGCCGGACAAAAGGCAGGATGTCTGATCTTTTTTTTTCTGAACGAATCGCTGAATGAAACGTCTGGCGCCGCACCGTCCCGTCTTCATTGTGCACAACACCTCGAGATCGAGGTGGAGATGTTTGGCTTGGTTGCGGCGGAGTGCTGGAATTGGGATTCTTTATCCTCGAGCACATTTGTCACTTTCGTTTCGATCGCATTCCGACGGCCCTTTGTGCCGCACTAAGAATTGACACTAAGACCGTGATTATCTGATGATAGTGTCTTTTCGGCCGCTCTTGGTGGTATCCCTTCATTTTTATTCAGCGTCGACTCGTGAAACATTACATTTACTTATATAAAAAAGCTTCTTCATTCATTTTAACATAAAAAACTAAATAAAGACGAGGGTATCATTCGCAGCATTGATATAGAATAGATTATATGAAAAAGGTATTATATTTTTACCACCTCTTTATTTAATCAATCTGAAATGGAATATCATAGAAACGGTTTCGACCGACTGAATTTTATCACTATCGTAATAAATATAGAAATATAACTCAAACAATTGTAAATTTCTCTAGTACTTCATTCTTTAATGTATATTATAATCTTAATCTGCAAAATAAAAATGTTGCGTCAATATTACATTAATGTTTAATATTGTTTTAATGTTAATACAACGTTATTTCTGGTTCTATGGGATCATATTATAAAAACAGTTTTGTCAAAAAAAAAAAATGGTTATGTATCCATCATGGTACTTTCCCCGGTGAATACGGTCAAATAAGTTTCTGATTGAAAATTTAATAGGAAAGCAAAAATATTAATTCAAAAAATTGATTGTAGTCTTTTAAAGTTAAAGCCGAGTATTTAGAAGAATAATATAATTAAGTGTGTTATTTCTTACCTTACAATGGGTTAAAATCATTTCTCCACACTCTACTTCATTTTTTCAAACTGGAGGCGTTTGCGAATGATGTGTTGAATATGACGGCACTTTGACGTTTTAGTTGTCATTAAAATAATTATTTCAATATAATATATATATCAATGTCATCATGAGTACCTTTCATGACATTGAATGACAGTACAAAAAAATCGAAATACCATTTGTGAATTTCTGCTTTAACTGCACGAAAGGATGTTAACATCGTATTGTTACAAGTGATGAAAAATGATTTATTTCGAAAACATAAAAAAATCATGTCCAAACATCGATTCCACGGCCCAATCGTTTTAGAAAGAAGACATTACTCTAATAATATGGCACGGAGTGATCAGCAATGATTGCAGCCAAGTTAAATTTCCCGCCGAAAAATCTGGAAAATTTTATCACTCCAAGTTCATGCCAAGGAAAAATGAATGAAGTCCAACTATATTTGAAACCCGCAGCGTAGTACGTTTTAAAAACGAACTCAAAGTAGCAATTGAAAAAGAGATATCGAACATAAGACCGGAGCAGTTTGGAAATAAAAAAAGTAGAGTTAATATATTTCTAGAAAGTAAAGGCTATCATGTTTGCCACGCCAATGGCAATCTAGGACATTTTCTTTTTATGTGATCAGTTTTACCAACATGCGTATCAATCTGCAATCATTATTGATTACTCTGTATATTATGAACTTCTAAAACATGGCGAAACAGTTAATTCTGATCTTTATAAATAATAATAATTATTTATGTACCAAGTCAGTAAAATAAGACTTTATCGAACGAGTCTGAGGTTATGAGACGAGCGAGCGGAGCGAGCGAGGTGAATAAAGACGAGTTCGATAAAGATATTTTACTGACGTGGTGCATACAAAATTTTATCGCCAATCTTAAAAATAAATGAAAAAGTATAGGATTTTTTATTTAAATTAAAAAAAAAACAGAAAATATGTATTATTATTTAAACAAACACTACGAATTAATCAAGATATTAAACCACTCTATTTGTTGTATATGTTGAAATTGATGGTGCATCCTGTGGCAATATTTAAATTTATTCCTGATGTTGACCCATCAACGGCAGGCTCCAGCAACGCCAAAAATAACACAAATCTAAAATAATATCTACATTAATAACAAATATGCTTCGATAATTGATTACTATCTTACCTTCATCATTAAATATATTTCATTTGGTGCATTCAATAGAAACTGTATTATTTCTTCTTGTGTGAGAACTTTCGATTTTTTTGGCGTATAATTTTTTGATTTCTGTTTTAAAAACGCCGTAAGTTTCTTATATTGGCTTATATCAACGTCGTTTTTTACCGAAAGAGATGCTTTTAACATAGAATAATATGACCATAATGTTGCTGCTTTATATTCCTTGGATTTTTCAGAAAAATATGTCAAGAGAACGTTTTCGCTAATTTTTTTAATGTTATTTCTGTCACAACAACTTGTGAATAAATCGTGTTGACGATTATAAATATGTCTAGACTTATTTGGAAGAATTTCGAGCGTTGTTTCTATCGCTCTTTCGCGTATTTCTGGTGGAGTACATGGTATTTCAAACTCTTCACTACTCATGTTTTTTTTTGACAACTAAACTGACAGGATTCGACCTCCTTAGATTTTGTTAGTATTGTCCCATAATGTTACTTGTTGAAAGTAGTAAAATAATGGGACGGTTTAGTGCCGCAAATGGCGATAATAATAGATGTATTTAGTGCCGATTGGCGATAAAATATAATTTTGCATCGCACAATAAGGGATAAAAAAGCATGCTGTTAAAAAGAACATTATGACTGTCAACATTTTTAGAAAATATTTTTTTCTACGGGAACTTATAATCAAATGTATTAATAATGTCAGTTATACAACATAGTTAATCTTTTTTATTAAACGTTCCTGTAGATTTTTTTTTAATGTTGAGAGTTTTGTAAAATAATATATCGGGTGTTTAATTTAAAATTCCAAATTGGATATCGATTCTAGGCAATGGGAAATTTGAAGGTACTACGAAGTGATTTTGTTGAATTGCAGCCTCAAAAATTGCAAAACCGATGAAAAAATTATTGAAATACCAACCATTACTTTTCCGGTTTAAAGACATTCAAGTACACGAGACATTTAGATTTTCAATTTTGGACACATTTTAATTTTGACTATTTTTCTCCATAATTAGGTAAGCGGAAATTAAAAAAAGTTTTTTTATCATGTTAGGAACTTATAATACATTAATTGAATATACATTTTCAATATTGATTGATTGATTGATAAGGCGTTAAGGTGTTGAAAATCCATATTCACTTAGTGTAAATAAAATTGTGATCAATTTTGTGATTTTAAAGTGTGTTTATTTTCTAACAATTGTTTGGCAAATTTATTGCTTCTTTAGGGGAGTGAAAGTTTACTTTAAAATTAAAATTCTTAGAACTATATATATATATATATATATATATTATATATATATATATTATATATATATATATTATATATATATATATTATATATATATATATTATATATATATATATATAAATAAGTACATTAACACTGTTAGCACTATGGCGGGGTGAATGTTTTTAGTAGTGGGGAGTTTATTTTCAATATACATTGGATATTATCTTATTATCCCCTTTAGCAGCATCAACCCCACTCCTCAGCTCCTTATTTAACTGTATGTAGAGTTGTATTATTGTATCATTTAATAATAATTTGGTTGAGTTGAAACTCTAACTAGATATTATAAAATTTATTCACTTTAATTCAGTACTAAATAAATAATCTCATTATTATTCCCCTGATAATAGCTTTCGGAACTTTTATAATCAATTCGGAAACTTCATGAAAAGTTGAACCCCATTAACGAGCAGACTCTCCGTCTTCCTAAAATTAATTAAAAAATTGTAAAACGTATTATCTCGATGCTTTATCCATTCAACCGACAGAACGCGCCCAAGAGATAATTTAAATCATAAGTTTCGTTGTTTACATACAAATACAAAGTGACGACCGAGCGATAACAAAGGACCATTATTTTACAGCCCCTCTGCGGTGTCGAAACAGGCACCCGCAAGTCTACGAAAGGTGACGAGTCCACCATTGCACCTGTGAAATTCCTCCGTTCCGTTTATTGGTCATTATTCTCGGAAGTTAGGGATTTGACGCGTTTACGTTTTTGTCGGCCTCGGTTTCCGATTTCTCAGGTGAAACTGTAAAGCTTCATTCATGAATTACCGTTTGTTATGGAAATTTCAAAAATTCTGAGAAATTTAGTTTTTCGGTTTTAATTTGTTGATGTTTCTAGTCACACGAGGTGTTTAAGTCAACAGGATTGTAAAATTTTTTATTGTTGACTCATTAAAAACATATATTTTAAACATATTTATCACTGGATATTTAGGGTAATTAAAAACACACTTTGTTTCAAATAAATATAAACTTATTTATTCACTGACTAGTTTAGGTCAGACGACCATTATCAAAGTTGTAAGATTAATAGAGGATTGTAAAGTTCACTATGTATATTTCCTTTCAAGGAATGTTTACTTGTTAATTTAGAACACTTGAGTGTTTCCCCACTTCACTTCACAATCAAATGTTTTAATTAATTAATCAGAGATGACTTTACGTATACAGGTTCACAATTTTACTATATTTTATTTCGATTCAAACATAAAATGTATCCACAAAAAGTTAAATTATTATTTGTAAATGGAGCTGTGGAACAGTATGGAATTAATTAATTAAATTTAATTATTTACTATATAACTGTTTTGTGTTGTAGGCGTTAACTTTGTGGTACATCTTAAAAACACTTGTATTATATAAATTAGTTCAGTTATGTACTGAAATAATTTTGTCTACGTGACAATCAACATACGTTCTCCGATGTTGTTGAAATGATGTAATTTGATTGGGAATTGTTTGTTTGTTGTATATGGATTTTTTTGCAATTTAAAATATATGTTTATAATAAGTAATTTAAAAATGAAATACACGTAAATAAAACACTTTTTAACTTTGTTTAGCCACTGATTTTGATTTGTATTTTGAATTGATTGATTGTTAAAAAGTGTTTTATTTACAAGTGTATTTCATATATAAATTAATTATTATATATATTTATAATTGCAGAATTATCAATATACAACAATCAATCAATCAAATCCCAATCAAATTACATAATTTTAACAACATCGGAGAGCGTATGTTGATTGTCACGTAGGCAAAATTATTTCAGTACATATTGCAAACGATTTCGAGTGAATGATTGAGTGTGGACAATAATTTACACATGCACTGCAAATGTAAATTAGCGGCTGGCTACAAGCATTTCCGGTATTTGAGTAGTTTGTTAGGATGCAATTGGGTTGGCTGTGTGAGAAAATATTCGAATAATCTGGATTTAAGTTCGCTATTTAGAGATGAGCATAAATTAATTTATTTTTTTTATATATATGCAAAATATATATAAAAATCTTTTAATATAAGTTGTTTCTTTAAGAAAGACCTGTCAATTAATCATACTCGACCTATATTGCCATTTTAAATTTTAAAATTACTTCCGGTTCCTGGTACTTCTTGATTATTTCGGTAAAAAATAAATTCATCAGTGGATTTCTTGGGTTCACTTGGGTAATAATCTTTTTGTCCCAGTCACATTCGACCAAGCGTTGTTGAAATAAAAGGCTGGTACGGGTGGTCTGAGCCACCCTGTAAAAAATAATTGAATACGGATCTATCCTTTTTCCATCTATTCAAATCCCAACATGGTATAGGTTAGCGAGCGAGCATCCTCGAAAACCCTAACAAAAATCCGACACCTATCAAATCCCTAAAATAATTCTTCTAATCAATTTCTCTATGATATAACCCTCATAATTCTGATAAAGTAAGGCCTTCAAAGCCTATCCGAAAAATTTAAAAAAAAATCCATATAATTTCCGTCCCATCTCTAAATTCTGTATACGCCTAAATTTACCATACCCCTTAAATTCAAAAACGCTGCACTAACTCTATTCCAATTAATTGTATTATTTCAGCCTTTCACTCACTAACAACGAAAGTTCGATAAAGTAATTTAATCCAGGCAGAAAGACCTCGGGTCGATAGCCATTTGACAGTGAAATTGACAGTTACAAACGAATAATCTAATTACTGATAATATTGTAAACAAATATCATTAAATGTTAATTTTTTGTCATTTAAGATAATTCTCTCTCTATAAATAAATAAAAAGAGTTTGAATTTATTATTTATACCACTGAATAATTAATTAATTGTTGATTGTTTCTACTTTGTTATACATTGTGATTCAATTTTAATAAATGAAACACTTTTTTTACTTTGTATAATGGCACATTAAGGTTGTCGAAACTATAGTGAACAATAAAACAATTCGAGTTATTCAAACAAAGTAAAATAAAATTTAATAATTTTCTCTTTACTTACTGCAACTTCTTAAGTTACGTTAAAATAAACATCCATTGAAATAACTATTTCTCCTACTAATTCCCCTTCAGATATTGAATAAATTATACAATGAATATTTTTAATTATTTTCCCTTGAACTAGCTAAATTTCTACTTGCATAAAGTAAGCACTTAAAAAAGAACAAACATCTATTGAAACAATTACTTGTGGTCTAGGGCAAATACGTCGCCCGACATTAAACTCCACAATAGATATTAAACAAATATATTATTTATGAAATTTTTAATTTGGTTTATTTCACTATTTTTTTCTAACGAAACAAATAAAATATATTTTATAAATATTAATGCAATTATTTATGTATTTTAATTTATCGAATCTAGTATTATTCATGAATTAAAAAGTTATATTAAATTTATTTAGGTCGAAACTTACTTATCTCGGGTAAACAATACAAAGAAAACTATTTCACATATTTCTGAGGCAATTCGTTCAGCGTGACGACTGCGAAGAAAAATGTGTCCAATTAAACCATGATTTATGTGGTCGTTATGAAAGCATTTTTATGTATTACTCAGAAAAAAATATGTTTGGCCCAAGCCATTGTTTTTCTTACGGCAACATTATATTTAGTTATTTTTTATCAACAAAACGTATCTTGTATAGTTAAAGTCGTATAAAAATAAAACGTAAGAACAGAGAAAGATGCGAGTATTTTGTCTTGAGTGATTTGTTTTAGTGAAATGGATAATTCAAATTAAATTGAAAAAAAATCTGTAATTAATTTACAAAATTGTTTAATTGAAGATTTCAGATACTTATGTTATTTAATTTAATAATTGGTAAGGCCTCTACTTTGTTATATCGTTGTTTGTTAAAATGAAAACTTTTTTTAATTGTGTTTTTATAATTTCAGTTTTACAAACAGTTTAAAAATACTTATTTATGTAAAAAATTGCAGTAAATAAAAAATACTTTTAACATTTGTAGTTCATACTGCAATAATAAATATAAATAGATTACTAAACTAAATTTTGAATTGTCTTGAAAATGGGCTGATAACCCGAAACTAGTCGAGAATTTAAAATTGTTGGTTTTAATCTGAGTTTTTATTAATTTTATTGGTAGATTTTTAATAATTCATTTATATTTATTATCAGTAAAATAAACTATTTATTTTTTTAATTATATAATTATTTCCAAATTTATTTTTAATTTAGTATATTCCAGAGAGTCTTTCAGCCAAGTCACAATTATTTAATTGTGACTTGGCTGAAAGACCTCTGGTCGGAAGCCATTTAGTAATATCGTTACATTGATGCATTATTGCATTATAAATAATAGTCACAGTTAACATTTACAATGCAAATGAATAAAAATATTTTCTATTACAGTTGAAGATTATTGAGAGCTTGGAAATTCAATAATGTTTTAATTGAATTGCATTTTTTGTAATCATCACCAACAAAAAATATCTTAGATGTGTTATTCTATAAATTCCAATAGAAAAAATGTACATCCAATTAGGAGAAATATATGTACAGATAATTACTGCAAATATGTGTTGGAATAGGCGCTGGATAAGGGATGATTTAAAGCTTTCCTTCGATATTTTTTAGCTGTCCTTCAAGAACCTCAGTGAATTATTCCTGAAGGCAGAACAGGTTGGAGGCAGTACAAATTAACTGCTGCAGTTGCTGCCTTGAAGTGGGGAGCTTCAAGGTGGACTCAGTCGCCAACTCCAAGGACATTTCGACCTATTATTAACACAAGAACCTTTGAATTATAAGGGTGCTATAAAACGGCTGGGAGGTTAATAAATTTACAGTACGATTATAGGCAGGATCAGAACTTGTATTTATGCAAGCTACAATATCTATACTCGGAAGCTGCTCTACAGATGTCATCTACACATATAGCTATAGCTCGTCAGATCAATCTGTAGATTGGCGTGATAGTGTGGGGTTGATCTGGTAGTATGACTGACCCACTAAAAAATCTCTTCAACCTTACTCCGGATCTGCCTCGTGACATTACTTCGGAGTATTAGACTACGGCATTTAGATGGTAAATACCGCTGCTATCTCCTGGCCTTCCTATAAGTAAGCACTGTTTTCTACTTATAGTTCTTGTTTCCTTTCTTGTTTTTCTTTCTGATCCACCATTGAGAAAGTATGGCTAGTTATAGCCATACTTTCTCAATTTGTAGTGTGTCTTCAAATTTTTTTTAGAGCTGTCTAATGTCCCCAATTACTTCTCCGTTTCTCCTCTCTCAACTCTAAATTTTGGAAGTTCTGCGAAGGTGTGTTCGATGGTATCTACTTCTGCACAGTAGATGCATACTTCGCTATCTCTTTTCTTGAAGCTCTTAGATATTGGTTGAAGCAGTGGTTTCTGTCAGCAGTTGGATGAACGCATATGTTAGCTCGCCGTGTTTTCTCTCAAACCACTTTCGTACGCCTGGAATTAATTCCTTTGTGTATTCGCCTTTTCCATCGTTTATCTCCAACCTCTCCTGTCACTTTTGTAGAGATTTCTCTTTCCTTTCCTATTCAGGCCTATCTTGTAGGTTAGTCGATAGATGTAGGTTCATCGTAGAATGATCCTTCCTATAACGACTTATATGGCCTTAGTCGAGATGGTCATGTAAGCCCTTGGAATTTTGAGGGCTGCTCTTATTTGGATATCCCCAGCTTGGTAACGAATTTTTGTATTATGAAAATGGAGTTGCCGTTAATAAATATTTATTTAAATATATATATATATATATTTAAAAAAAATGTTTTCTGTATTTGGATGTTTGTGGTATACAGCAGAATGGATGGCGCCGTGGACCATATAAGAGTTTTTGTCGCCGTCCTAGAGCCACCAATATTGGGCATAATTCGGCTCAAGGCGTTAAGAGCTTTATCTGGGAAACTAAGAAGGAATATCAGAACGTTCCACAATAAAGCACAGAAAACTGGTAGGTGGGAGAAATATTCCAAAACACTATTTCAAAAACCAACATGAAAATCAGCAGGGCAGGCAGGGAATCACGAATGATATTGTAATTGGAAATAAACAAGACTTTTGAGAGAGCAAGACTCCATAAAATTCTTACAAAATCCACTTAAAATAATTATTATAGTACTATAAGAAGACTTAATGGATCTTTTACACAGGCGGGAGGGGAAACATCAGAGTTACTCATACTGACTTACTTCTAGCAAACAAAGAAGACGCAATAACCTTAAAACGAGGGCCATGAAATGACATAGCAAACTAATGCTCTGCCAAGGCGTTAACAGCTCTATCTGTCTTATCTGCTCTGCTCTCCCTCTCTCTCTCTCTCTCTGATGTGCTCACAACCGCAGAAGCATCGATAGTTTCTCCCACTATTTTCTAAGCTAATGGTTTTCCTACCTTGGAGTATAACTACTTCCGTTTTTTCCTTGGCTAATTTATTTTCACGCATCCATTGGACACGGTCTTTATAGGTCTATTGGCTTTGATTTCGATTGCCTCCCTCGTTATTATTATTCCAAGGTCATCGGCAAACACTAGGGAAACAGTGCCTTGTGCCAAGGTAAGTTCAATTATGGAGTCGTACAATATATTACCGAGTGTGGGCTTTAGTATGGAGCCCAGGGCGTACTTCGCAGGTAATGTCAATCTTACCAGCCTGTTCTTAAGATACGCCTTGAACTCTGTGATTAGGCAAGATGAAAATCCCTTTCTAATCATTGTCTGGACGATAATGTCCAAGGGGGCAGAGATAAACGCATTTTTGATATCCAACGTGATCAGTATGATAAATAGTTCACCTCATTTGCGGCTAGATGCGTATTTGCTCACTTCTATTGTTTTTTTTGTATGGCATAGACAGTAGAGGGATCCTTCCTGAAGTCATACTGTCGTGCAAATAGAGCTTCTATCTCCCCCATTTCCATTTAGTACGTGGGGTGAATAACCTGCAGTTCATGGTTTGAACGGATCCAAACTCCCGCTATCAGCAATTTGATAACACTGATACCAATTAAAATGGTGAGAATCTTGTAGAATTTATTGTTAACAATGAAAAAATATTAAACGAGGGTAAGAATCAACTTTGTTACTAAAAAACGTAGCGAAGTAATTGTTATATCGATTGCGCGGTGTATTGAAGAAGAGGTATATATCGGACGAACCATCACTGTCTCACTATCGATACATAATAATGCAATTCGGCAAAACCTGAAAACCTACTACTATGTTTTGGAACCCATGAAGAACCATTTGGGTCTCTTATAATAATGATCTCAAATTGCAACTTAGCTCTGTAACAGAGGACGAAGAGCTTGTTGCTGAAAAAGTACTGGAGACCATCCTAACCTTCTTCCAAAACAACTGCCCTTTCACGAGGAAATCCACTCGGCTTTCGTGGTGGAATGATTACCTTAAAAACTAAGAAGGAATAACAGAAAGTTCCACAATAAAGCACAGAAACTGGTAGGTAAAAGAAATATTCCAAAACATTATTCTAAAATACAAGAAGGAGATCATGGATATATATTCTACTTGGAAATAATCAAGATTTTTGAGAGCAAGACTCTTATTGGGTTTATATTTCTCTTATTCATTACATTGTGCAACTAATAGAATTTGACAAATTAATTAAATGTATATATATATATATATATATATATATATATATATTATATAACATCTGATAATAAATTTAGACTACATAAATTGTAAGATATTGTTTGTAATAACCTTAAAAAATGCTTTGAATGAATCACCCTGTATATTAATTCTATATTAAGAATAGACATACGTTTAATTTACGCATAAGCAACAATAGGTTTTGTCAAATAAAAAAGAAAAGAAAACAATTTGAAAGTTGTTGTTGTTACAAATAAACGTTATTATAATAATATTATTACGAAATAATTTACATTGCTCGGATACCACAATAAAACAATAAGTCAAAGGTTATGTAGTGGCAGCTTTCAATGAAGGATTTCTGTATAAACAAGGCGCCGTCTGTTATCTGAAATCGTGTAATTGTGAATGAGCATGAACAAAAAAACCAACGTTATTATATCTTGGCGCCGCCGGTCGACTATTTTAACCAATAAATAGCAACAATGGGCGCGAGTCGCGTTAAATTGAGAAGTTGCGGAACAACAACAGCAAATATTTATTTATATACGTATTTTTGAAATATTCTAAACTCGTTAAGATTGCGGTTTTAGTAAAGTGGAACTAAACATTTAAAAAAAGAGTCAGTTTCTAGGATTATTAATAATATGAATATGTATTTACATTTTCATCCGCCAAATAAAAAGTAGGAGTCTACATTTTAAAAGGCCAATTATTGTGTATTACGGCAATTCAGTAATTCTTGTTAGAAAAGAAAATTGTAGGATATAAGAAAATAAATAGGTGATGAATAATAATGTTTTATTTACGGACTGACAATTTACAGAAAATGTGGAATTATTTGAATGTAGAATTTCGTGAAATTCTTGAAATTTTTGTTACTATAAATAAATATTAAAACTTGATTTTGAATTTGAATCAAAATTTTCGGTTACAAAACCGGCTGTAATACAAATTTTATTAAAAAAATAAATTATATTTTTACTAAAAAAATTGCGAGCAATTTTCATTATTTTTCAAAATCGTTTTTATAAAAGCTAATCTCGTTAATTGAGGAAACATTTACTTTTTAAAATTAATTATAACTAAGCTTAACGTATAATACAATATTATCTATTTGAAATAAATTAAATAAAAATTTATATGGAAAAGAGGCAGCTTTTTATTTATTTCAAATTGATAATATTGTATTATACATTAAGGTGATCTTAAAATAAACAGAAATTTCGTCAAATGAATTAAATTTTATTTTAACACTTGGTCACAGTTAATCTTTTTAAATCATTTTAATTTATTAAATAAAAATAATTTATTAATTATTAATAAATTATTCTATGGTTGAAGCTGTTACTTGATGAAACTCCATTTTAACTAATTTTACCAGTAAAACCATAAATTATTTTTAAGGTTTACAGATTTATTGTAGAAAACACTATTGTTACTATTGTTTCTACACAGTATCATTATCAGGCCGCCTTTAAAAACAATCCAGTGTTTTACTTATAAAATTAATAACAAAATATTCCCTCTTTAGCAACTGTCACATTTTAACTTGAGTTACGTAAGTACTTTAAAACAAATGCACAATAATGGACACTTTCTGTTGGATAATAATAACATATTGTATAATGTAAGAATTTTTATTCGAAATTATTTAATCGAAAGAACAAAAAACAAAAAAAGAAAAAAATACATGATATAAAATTATATCTTCAAGACAGCTCTACCTTATATAATTACAAAGTTTTCATTGTGTTTTTTTTTATAAAAAATTAAAGAAATTTTCAAAATATACATTTGTCCTTTATTCGCCACAATTGTTTCGCAATTTTGCGGCTTCTTCAGGCGAAAAATGATCATTCTTATATTTTAAAAGTATGTAATTAATTATTAATGCTTCTACTTCCTCTGTATTTAATGAATAAATACATGTTAATACATTTTAAACATATTCAAACAATCAATGAAATACATTTAAGACCACAAACTCCGTTTTTTAAAACGAAACGAATGGTATGAGTGAGCGATTTATTTGAGATTACTTGAATAAATCATAAATTGCATTTATCATAGGGCTGTTTAAATTAAAAAAATCCTCTCTTTATAAATGTAGTTAAGAACAAAAAATATTTATATCCTTTTGTTATTAATCGAGGTGAGTTAATTTAAAGACGAGTTGCATCAGGGACATTTCCACTTAGCCGTTTAATCCGGCGATATTTCCCACATAATTTCAGCGCCAGATTTTACAGACACTGCACCATTTCATAATTACTGTTAATTATAAATGACTCATGTAATTACAATCAAACATGTCGAGAATTTCCAGTTATTCCATGTGCATGCACACGTTTGTAGTTGTAATTTATGCCCTCGAACGCATCATAATTGGGTTATTTATGACGTTCGGTCCACTGGCGCAAATTAGCATTGTCGAATTAACAAAAGATTTATTACAAATTTTTATATTGTAAAGAATGAATATTTAGTCCGTGTTTTTTAAATTAAAACTATAATAGAAATACAGTGTAAGTATTTTTTGCAGTTGGAAAAAGGGATTGATCGAATTTTATTGATCATTGATCGAAATTTTCCGTGTTTAATTTCATTGTAATTTAAATAGCTGCAAATGTGTGAATCATCTTTGTTTCATTTCATTTTATTTAATTTAAAACTATGTTTTTTTTGTATGTTTTACGTTGTAATAAAACATTTTTATTTATAGGTTATAAGTTATTTAAAATAATTCATTTAAATAAAGATAAGTAAGTAAGTAATTGGAGAGCAGAAAAACCTCTGGCCGATAGCCTTGGGTAGAGAAATAATTTTATTAACTTAATGTTTGTATTTTGAATTAAATTCTCACTTATTGAAATATTTTTATGTAATAATTAGGATGTATTTTGTTATTCATACTATTTTCAATCTGCCCTATTTATATATCGGCATGTTGGTACTTTTAATTTAATTAGTTCCTTGAAAATTACTACTCGTTGAAACTAGTCGGAACTTAAATATAAAATGAATGAAACGAACAACCAAATGTAGTAATTAAAATACATCCTAATTATTAATGTTTTTAAAAATGTATGAAATTGTCTGAATAAAATATTTGTATATACAGGCAATAGACAATCGACAAGTCTTAAGTTTTTGTCCAGTTTTTGTTTTAATATTACTATTATTTAATCTAAATTATAAATATTATATAAATAGATAAATATATATCTATTTATATACTATTTATACACATTTACATTAAATAAAGATTATAGTACTTTTTCAAATCATTGTGAAAAAATCTCAAATTAGATATATTGGAAGCAATCAAAATTTATTTACACAACAAAGATACTAATTCATCACTTCCAAATGAACAAATAGATCTATTATATTCTTCACTTTATAATTTATTATAAATAATACTTATCACTTTATTGTATTATTAAACCATATATATATATTTTAATCTATACATTTTTCCATTAATTTCCATTTCATTTTAGCAATCCAACATTTTTATAAATAATTAATTTTGTTTTATTTTAATAAAATAACTCAATAATGATCCTGATGATGGTTTTTTAGTGTGTTTTTTTCACCTTGTGAGAGAATGTTGGGGCCGAAATTATTTTGCCTGCTCCATAATTAAATTACTTTATAATCTAAATTAAATAAAAATAATTTGAGAATAATTAATTATCAATCAATTAATTTCTCTTTTGATACTGTGACTTTTTAACATACGTTAAGTTTTTAAAACAAATGTATATTAAAACAATTACTTCTAGGACCTATATCCAGACATTGATGATTATGTAAGGCACTCGCTATTGCATAGTAATAACATATTCTACAATGCGACAATTTTTGATTTGAGAATATTTAACGCAAAGAACAAACATTTTAAAAAATGTGTAATATAAGGCAGACACGTGTTTCCGGATTAATCCCTCGTCAATACAGCTCTGCCTTATATAATTATAAAGTTGTAAATTTAAATTAATTAAACGTGACGTCTTATCTGCGATGTAATTAATGGAGCTCGGCGAGAGATACGAATTTCTTTTATTAATATTTAATAATTGTTTTTTTTTCTATTATAATAATAAATATGAATGAATTATTAACAATCTATCAATAAATAAAATACTGTTTAAGTTAAATTTTCGACTAGTTTCGGGTTATTAGTCTACATTTAAGAGAATTTAAAATTGTATTTCATTCATTTATATATTTACTTTTGTATTCTTTTTATCATAAATATTTATGAGTTTGTAATAATTTAATCATTTTTTTGTAGTATTATTTCATATATTTGTATTTTTTATTCGGAATGTATTTTTTCGCTTTATTTGGAGATTCTTGTGCGGTTATGTGAGCAGAATGTCAGAATGTTTCAATAGTGAAATGGACCAAGGCCTGTTGGTGTGCTGCTGCCGCTGTTTATATACGCATTTATAAGGCTTTCTTAACTTAAGTTACCTTTTATAGTCAACTAAGAGACGCTGCCATACTGAGTTACTTGTCTCGACGGTACTACCAAATCTCAATCACGCTTAATAACCTTTTCGTTCCTTTTTTTATTCGTTTCGTTTCTCATTACTTTCAACGTATTTATTTACAAGGAAAAACGGAAACGTAAAATTAAAATTAAAAAAAAAATAATAAATGATTTATGATTTTACTTATTTTTAGTATTCAATCGGAATTATTCCCTACTTGAAATTTTAAATTTAAAGTGCACGGTATACTTTATCGTCACAATTAAAACGTATTTTCTAATTGATTTCTTAAATTTATGAGATTAAAAATTATATATTTATAGCAATCTTTATTAACAATTAAGTTTACAAGAACATAAGTTTTGTTTGTATAAAATATTCTTGATTTGAAAAACGTTGCTTTATCAGCTTTGCCGAGATGCGACCGCAAATATCTATTATGTAATTCAATTACAATGAAATTAAACAAGGAAAATCATTGCCAAAAAAATTTCCTTGTTTAATTTCATTGTAATTTAAATAGCTACAAATGTGTGAATCATCTTTGTTTCATTTCATTTTATTTAATTTAAGTGTAATTCAATGTCCGGCGTGTGAATTTGCCTGGGAAGTAGTTGTTTCAATAGATATTTGTATTTTTGTATCCTTACTTTGTAAGTATTAGTTGCAGAGCAACTAGGAAGAAAATAATTAAATAATTAATTATTTTCTTTTTTATTCTTTTAATTCAATTAAAACTGCAATGAGAAACGTTACCACCATCTTTATGATTGTAATGATGTGAATATTGTGATGTAATTTAATAATACTCTCAGAAATAAAGATTTTCTATATATATTATTTAATTGTTAAATAGCTATTAACCATAAGTTTTTGTGCCAAAAATATTTGTATAATAAATACGTTAAATTTATTTTTTAAACTGAATTTGACAACATTTGTGTGTGCAAAATGAGATTGGTTAGCGTCGCTTAGATCAGAAACCATGCTATCCTGAATAATTTCACAATATTTTTGTACGAATCTCCATGATTTGCAGCACTAGAAATAGTTATTAAAACACACAAAACTAAACAATAAAAAACTGAATAAAAGTCGGGTGCAATTTCTCGCTAGCATTCGCAGCTTGGCAATAAAACGCTGGAAATTTTGCAAACCTCCATATTTACGGCCCATAAAACGTTACGCAAGTGAGCAATTAATTGATTACGGACATAAATTTCTGAAATTAATAAACAATTTAACTGGTCCGCTTTACAATCAATAAATTATTAATTGATATTACCACCGCGCTTATTTATTCGCCAGAAATATAAATTCAGCGCTGCTCCACGGGAATTGGGTCGTAAGAAATCTCGACGTAATCAACAAAATAAAATTATTATTAAATGGCAAATCTATAAAATCCATAAACAGCCGGCGCTACTGCGTTCCGTAATGGTAAAGTTGAATGTCTCATTGGGTTTGCAATTTTGTTGCTTGTTAAATTTTGAATTTCTTAATTGTAATTGTTTATTTGTGAGTTATGTAAAGTTGAATAACATATAATTAATTACTACATCATTTAATTTTAATATTAATAATGTATATATTGAATACTAACGAGGCTATTCCGTACGAGATTTGTTATACTTAACGCACGAGTGATTTATTAGTATCACAGACTTGCTTAGTCTTAGTTTTGTAATAATATGTAAACTTAGATTGTTATGTTGAATAGTAACATAAGTATTAATTTTTGTTTTCGTTTGGAATGGTAAGTGTTAAGGTAGAAAATAAACGTACGTACCCTGGTTAAATGCTTCGAATTTGTATTAAGGGTGCCGTTTAGACGAAAGAGATAGCTATATAAATATTGGCAATCACTAATTCGAGTTAGATAGCTGTTGTTATTAATGAACAATATTGTATTGTATATACAAAATAAGCAGGAATTTCATCAGATGAATTAAAAATTATTTTAATAATTTGTGTGAAAAATAATTATGAAAAACAATTAAAATTGATCAAATTTATAGTAAATTTCAAATTATATTTTTCTAATAAAAAATTGTGTAATGAAAATTTCAAGAATTTCACTGAATTCTGCATTCAAACAACTTAGCAGTCATTACCTCTTAATTTCATTAAATCTTAGAATTTTATTTTCTAACTTGAACCAGTAAATTAAGGTAATACACGAAAATTAACGATTTATTATTTATACTTGGTAGATAAAAGATGTAATTACATATTCATATTATTAAATCTAAACGAATGGCTCGTTTTTAAAACGATTATTTCCATTTTCTACTAAACCTCATCATTTACAAAATTAATTTATGAAATTGAGATAAGAATCGGCTATCGACATAAATTATATTCTTAAATCAAAATAAGAATAGGGCACTGACAAGAGTTATTAAGCCTTACAAAATGTATAAAATCTAAAATTGTCGACAATTTATTCTATAGTATTCAAGCAAGATTTAAAAAAAGGAGAGATAAAAAAAGAGATTTAGAATAATACGCTCGCGAATGTCTGAAATGAGAAATGCTGACACGATTCTTACAGATAAGGATTTAGCCTCGCATTTTTGCTTTTGTACGAGTGACCGCTCATCTCTCGACGGTGAATTTCATGAATGTTAAAACAACGAGATCGGAATTAATCCGTCCGATATTATTCACCTGGGAGTAATGAATGTGAAGATTGGAGCTATGTGGATAAGTGATACCTCGCATACCTAACAGTTTGATGTATTCCCGGTGAATGTAATGAGATCCACATGATTCCCATTAATTTGCTTTCAATTCACATGATGTAAACCAATAAAAGGAAACGTGCTTAAATGCACGACCAACCATACTTTAATTTTCAAATGAAAATTTAATACTATTTGAAAATAATCTTCTATTTCTTGATTTCCTTTTGTACTTAAAGAGTATGCTAATAAAATGTCCATGAATTGTAGAAATTTTCAATATACAACATTTAAATTTAATTAAATATAAAGTGGAAAAGAAACATCTCTGATGGGATTTGAATTCATGTCCCCCGATTGCTGATTGAGTGCGCTACCTATTACACCACAGAGACCTACATATATTCAATTTATACAGACATTCCTGAAAATAATTTAAAAGGTATAACAATTTAATTTAATTAAAATATGCTTGTAAAAATATGTTACTTGAAACGCAACAAAAATCTGACAGGCTCTACCTAAATTAGGAAAAATAATAATAATAACTTTGAATTTCGTCGATTACATTGACAAACAAAAGTGATAAACCTTGTAATAAATAGACAAGGTTTATCATTTTTGTTTGTTAATGTAATCGACGAAATTCAAAGCTTTTTTTATCGTAATTCAATTACCGCCTGTTAGTTTTTTATTTCAAGTAACATATTTTACAGGCATATTTAAGGGAAATGTTATTAATAGTGAGGATTTTTTAATTGAAATATTGTGGTTAAACAGCAAATGTATATTGTGTAGTTCAATGAAGTAGTTGTTTCAATGTTGTTGTTTTTTGCACTTTCGCTATGTAAGTCAAAAAGTTGCAGAAGCTAAAAGGGAAAGTAATTTATTTATTTTTTCTATTGCAGAGACCTCTACTTCGTTATATATTAATGGTTTTAATATTTAGACATTGGTAGTTCATACTGTATGAAATAAATATGAATAAAATATTAAAAATCAACCAATAAAACACAGATTAGATTGAATAACTTTAAATTCTCGACTAGTTTCGGGTTATTAGCCCATTTTCAAGAGAATTTAAAATTTGTTTTAAAATTTGTAAATTTGTGAATTTAAAATTTGTAAATTCTCATGAAAATGGGCTAATAACCCGAAACTAGTCGAGAATCTTAAGTTATTCAATCTAATCTGTGTTTTATAGGTTGATTTTTAATATTTTATTCATATTTATTTCATTGGTTATATATGTTTAAATATGATAATGAAAACTCTTCTAAACTTTGTTTTGTATCACAAATTATTTTTACTTCTTGATAATAAAGCTGAATTTGCCGAAACTGCACTTTTTTATAAGTAAAAATAAAGTTTTATACAAAACAATGTTTAGAAGTATAAAAATTATTAATTATTTAATTACGTAAATTATTTAATTAAAAATTTCTTTTTATTTAATTTTTATTGCTTATGAAATTTCACTGATTATTTGAATATATGAAAAACAGGCTCTTCAATGAAACTAAATCCTCAATTTTTTATTCGAGAATATTTAATGTAAAGAACAAAAAAAAAACATAAGGCCATCTGCAGGCACGTGTTTCGAGATTTATCGCTCATCAGTACAGCTCTAGCTTATAAAATTATTAAATTAAATTAATTACATATTTAATATTTTACAATACGTAAAAGTGAAATTTTATGTGAAAAAAAGTCGATTAAATAAATAGAGGACGTTGCTATCAAGAGCAATCACGAGGTAAATACGTATTAAGGATAAGTAGTTATAAAACAACCGATATTTTTAAAGTAGCCTATTCAGTTACTGACCTGCTCAATATTTCCGGTATTAATTAAATACATTGCTGTTGGGGCGAGTTATACTTTCCTTTGGTTTAAACTATACATTCGTTTTCTTTTCTAGCTAATATTTCATCAAGAACTAATAAGTCTACTGGAAAATACAAAACAAACAAAAAAATAAACAAACACACATCATAACATACAGGAAGGAATTGCGCACATACATTAATTATAAACAAGCAATTAAGTAATATTTTCTATCTAATAGCGCAGACTGATTATCAATGAAAATCAATACGGGGACGAATTTTTCAGTCTGGCTTCCGACGACGACCGTCTGCCCGAGAAGGAAATAATTTTCTATTTATACATCGCATTAACATACTGATTAATATAATTACCAATGAATAATAATTACTAAAAAAAACTACAATTTTTATCACAATGAAAATTCTAATACGCGTTTACTTATTCATAAATATTTATAAACAGCTATCCGAACGTGAAAATTCTACTTTTTATGTCTGGGTTTATTATCTAAATCACTTCGGCTTAGGATTATGCCGGAGTTGGTTTATTTACGATGACAAAAACGGTCATACATATGTATTGTTATTCATATTATGGGTATTTTAAATTGTTCATTTCTTTCATTCTTGTTTCTAAGATTGTTTTCATTTTCATTCAATGTGCATTTATTCAAATTGATTGAATATAGTTATTAGATAATTGATTTTTATGATTTTTTTATTGTTTGTTTAAAATTCATTGAGAGAGAGAGAGAGATAGAGAGAGAGAGAGCAATATCTTTATTACTAAAATGGTACAGAGTATTATAAACGCATATATATATATATATAATATTACAAGGCTTAGAAACAGTTGTCTGTATGTGCTTTCGACCATAGGTCTTTCTGTCCCTTTGATTTTTATTGTTTTGAATGAAAATTATATGAGAGGATTGGGCTTAATAAAGTAACATATTTGTTGAGTGCGGGAATTTGAATTTAGGGGAAATACTGGAGTTTCTTGTAATGCAAATATTTTGGATATTTTTAAAATTATTTTCGTCGTAGACATATTTTCCTGCAAGAAACCGCATTCTTTCACGAATAGCAGTAATTTTGTTGGTTTTGTAAATTAGGATATTGGAGGGATTGTGTAAAGGATTTAGGGGATGACGAAGTTTGATTAGGGACCGTAATGCAGAGTGTTCGGTCATATGAAGTTGTTTGAGGGTGGCTAGAGTTAGGATAGAGCAGTTTTCGTTCATTGAGTGGCATATCATATTGTAAATTTTTGTGCTTGTATGCATACTTACTCCTGAGGATTTGTACGTAAGTATCCGAAAATATTTTGCATGTTGTAATTATTACATCATACTGGCTGTGGCAGAGAAAATTATTTTTTGAATAAAAACTAAACTTTTTCTTGAATAACTTTCTCACTTATCACTTAGTGAAATATTTTGAGTATTAAAAGTTAAATAATGTAAAATTAAAATTGCTTGGTTTGTTTCACACAAAACCATATATATATATATATATATATATACCAAGTGATTTTAATTTTACATTTTGTCTGAAAGGAAACAATTTGTGAAAATTAAATCCTTACTCTCATAACCATATGTGTTAACATCTGGTGTTCCACAAGGATCCAACTTAGGGCCGTTATTGTTCATTTTTTTTATAAATGACCTGTCGGAATCACTAAGGTGTCCTTATTTGCTTTTTGTCGATGATTTAAAAGTGTATTACGCCGTGAAGAACGCTGAAGACTGTTTCAGGATTCAAGAGGATATTGACTCAATCTACAAATGGTGTGCACTGAATGATATGCAGCTCAATATATACAAATGTAGTTTTATTTGTTTTTCACGCAAGAAGCAGGGAATAACATATGATTACAGAATAAATTAAAGACGACGCAAGCGCAACCTTTTGCCTAATTTCAAGTGGCATCGTCAACGATTTGGGTCTACAAGGTAGACGACCGAGAATCATTGTTTCGTCCACTAAAGGAAGGCGAACTTGTCCTGTTTAAGCAAACAAAGAAACCGAAATGGCCATCACTAGTTATCCATACACTAGATGAATGGTGGCTGAACGTTTCATTAAATGTGAATATGATTACAGATTAAATAACTTAACATTAAGCCAAGTTTATTTGGTGAAAGATCTCGGGATCATGCTTGATTCAAAACTGTCATTCAAGTGCCACCTCGACTTTGTAGTCAACAAAGCTAATAAGTCGCTAGGATTCATCAAGCGTGTTACCAAAGATCTAGTAGATGTACGCACTTTTAATATCCTCTGCAATTCTCTAGTTCGATCACATTTTGATTATTGCAGAACAATATGGTCACGTACATATGTCACTTATCTTAATAGGATGGAAAATGTGCAAACCAAGTTTATCAAATTCATGTCATATAGATTGGCCCAAAAAATATTCACTTAACATCCGAGGAAACAATGGCCTACTTAGGACTTACAACATTGCAACATAGAGGCATGGAATTAGATATGTGTTTTCTTTATAAAATTATAAACTGCAAAATAGATTCAACTATATTATCAGTATGATTAAGTACCAATGCATAATGCATTCGATTTCTGAAGTTTCGCACGACTCTCTGAAGCATATCCTCCGGTATTTTGGCGATGTAGTTTCGAAAGTTTGTCTTCAGGTACGAAGTCGCATGGAGCCAAATCTGGAGAGTGCACCAGCCAAGGGAGATCGCCTTTGAGAGAGATGAAGCGAATAATGAAGTGTTTCTTCAACAATTCCATCAACGCCCATGCTGTATGGGCCGTGGCTCCGTCTTGTTAAAACCACACATCCCCGACGTCCACTTCTTCCAGATGTGGAAATATTTGTTTTTATCATCTCCCTGTATCGAGCTGAATTCATTGTGACAGCGTGCTCGTTTTCCTCAAAAAAGTAAGAACGAATAATCCTGAGCGACGTAATTACAGGAATAATAATAAAAAAAATATCCCATTCACAGTTTTTAAATTATTTTCGATTTAATGCTAAAAAGACAATTTTTATTGGAATTTTACGCATGTGTTCAATACAAAAAATCATAGAAATTTACATTTAGGGTATGTTCATGAAAAAGAGTGGAGGTATTAAGCAAAGCTTGTTCTTTCAGAATATACCAAAAACCAAAAATACGCCAAAGATAGTTTTTGAGATATTTTGAATTTTATTGCATATTTCTGAATATTTTCAATATAAAAAATAAAAATTATTACATTTTAGGTACTTT
The DNA here is from genome assembly GCA_963082785.1 of Philonthus spinipes. Lineage (NCBI taxonomy): Eukaryota > Metazoa > Arthropoda > Insecta > Coleoptera > Staphylinidae > Philonthus > Philonthus spinipes. Next base: position 12,266,453 of record OY720306.1, read on the forward strand.
CCTGAAACGGCTTGGGTATATAACCAAATTATGCTCTTTCAGATTATACAAAAAATAAAAGAAATACAACATTCATAGTTTTTGAAACATTTTCAATTAAATGCGAAAAAGACGAATTTTATTGCAATTTTCAGCTTATTTAGGATAGAAAAAATCGCAAAAATTGTTACATTTATGGAATATTCAGGAAATTACATAGGCGCATTAAGCAAAGCATGGTTTTTAGAATAGTTCAAAAACAAAAAATATCCCATTGACAATTTTTAGGTTATTTTGGATTTAATAAAAAAATACAGTTTTATTGGAATTTTGCACATGTGTTCAATACAAAAATAAAAAAATATACATTTGGGGTATGTTCATAAAAAAAGAGTGGGGGTATTAGGCAAAGCTTGTTCTTTCAAAATATGACAAAAACACACCCTTTTCCAGTCCCTCCTTCACCCCTTACAATTTTGCGGATTTTTCAAAAGCGTAAGTTTCTCTGCGGCAGCTTGAATTTGATGGATAAAGTGTGCTTCTTGAGGGATATTTTTTGTCTAGAAGGATTACAAGATATTTATATTAGGTAGAAGGGGATATTAGAGATCCATTAAGTGCATTTCTGAGTGAATTAGGATGAATTCTGTGGAACGGGAGAAGGAGTTGTTTATTTTAAGCGCCATTTCGTAAAACATTTTGTTGTTTTATCTGTAAGTTTTTGAATGATTTCGAGGGTTCATTGCAAAGAACAGCATTATGGATTAGGGCTGCGTCATCTGAAAATTAGAAAAGAAATGTTTGAAAATTTGGGATTAGGGCTGTGTCATCTGAAAATTAGAGAAGACAAACATTTCTTCTCTAAATTAAAGTGTTTAGGATATGTGTCCAATAGGTCGTAATAATATATATTATAAATGAATGAAGATAAGGGTGACTATTGTGAGACCCTTAACTGAGAGACAAAAGGGCAGGGTACGGATTTGTGTACTCTTATTTTAGTCATTCTTTCAGCTAGAAAAGTATCTAAGATATTAATTAAATGAGGAAGTACAATATTTTTAAAAAAAAAAAAAAAAAACATCAATATTTGAAAAAAAAAATCGAAAGCGAAAAAAAAAAAATTTAAAATTTATCCAAAAATTAAAAATAAGTTAAAATGTCTTAATATTATATCAATATGTGGCTAAATAGTGGAAGAATAATCTATGGGGATTTGAGCCACATAAAGAAAATAGTTTTCAATTAGCACGCTCGAAAAGTTGACCTTTACAAAGTAAGCAAATATTTTTCTGGATTTTGCGATTTTTTTTCGGCGTTCACTGATATACGGAGAAGATGACCAGAAGTGTAATAATAGATATACATTTTAACAATTGAATGCTGTAAATCCCGTCCTTATATTTTTTCTCTGAAGCTTACAATGTGGGTCTAACCGCAGTCACAATCCATTCGGTAGGGCTTCCGTAAAACATTCCCATAAAATTAACATAGGCCCCATGTTAATTTTGCGGTCGATTTAAGTGGCCGAAAATGGTTAAAAATGATTATTTTTAGACACTAAATATCCTTGTTATTTCTGGTATAATCACGGGATTTGGTGATTTTATTAGATTTTTTGAAAGAAAAAGAAATTCATGGAAATTTGAGGAAAAAAGAAAAAAAGGTGATGCGTCCATCATGGAACTTTCCCCGGTGAATTCGGTCAAATACGTTATTGAATAAACATTTAATAGTGAATGAAAATTTTTTAATTAAAAAAAAAAATGGATTGTTATTTCTTACCTTACAATGGCTTGATAAAATTTACAAACACTGTATATAATTTATTCGCCGTTTTTATTCGATGGCGCAACGTATTCAGTGTTGTTTAAATATAAAATCATTTTGACATTTTGTTTGTCATTAAAATAATTATTTAAACAATTAAAGGCTTCATAACCAAGATAAAAAAATATTATAAAAATAATTGGGAATTTATTAGGTAGACGAAATTCTTCCGCATATAAAATGAAAACTGAAGGTCATACAATAAAAGTTTTATAACAAAAAATATTTATTTTTTCAAGATATACACCATTTAACAAAATAATATATAAATATTACACCAAAAGTAGGCTGAAATTTTGCTCGATGTAGCGATTTTTTTCTAGTGTTCACGTAAATACAGTAAAGATGATAGATGAAGATAAAGACATAGTTGGATTCCTTAGAAATCCAATGCTGAAAACACCATACTTTTATCTTTTTTGTGAACCATGTAATATTTCACTAAGTGCGGGCGCGCCCAAAACGGTTAATAACTTCTATTATCAATTACCCCTGTAACCATAATCCTAACATTAATATTTAATCCTGTTGCATTATACAATGTTATTGTTATGTGACAGCAAATGTCCATTATTGAACATTTGTTTAAAGTACTTATGTAACATAAGTCAAAATGTCACAGTAGCTAAAGAGGAAATAATTAATTAATTAATTATTTTCAATTTTTTTAATTTAATTTTAAATAACTGTGACCAAGTTAATAAATTATTTTTTCCCATTGATGATATTTAATTTATCTAATCAAATTTGAAGGGCCTCCATTAATCCGTTACCTTAATTGCTTTTTTTTAATTTTTTATTTATAAGATAAAATTTTGAATTTTAAGGAAATTGAAAATCTAAATACACGAACCTCTAAGTCAATTTCAAACCATTATTAAATTACTTCTATATAAGAAGATGACTTGTCCCTGCAAATTCACGACAAGTTGCGTTTTTACCGAAATTCAGTTAAACTGAGTAAAAATTCTGTCACGCTCCGAATTCAATTTTTAATATTACGACAAAAGCCTTGGCGTTTGGTTTCCGTGCGAACGCCTCCGGAGAGCCGAGAGCGGAGGAATTTTCCGATAAACGGAGGAAATTAAATGCGGACCGGGGGATGGAAGGAAATTGTACTCCTCGGAGTAACACAAACAAATGATATTAAATGCTGGAGGGTGAACGCTTCGTCTCTCGCAGTGGGGCGAATATAAATACAAGTTTCTTTTTTATTTTTTTTTTAAACGAGATTTTTTTCATTTCTTGATTATGATTACGCGATGGAAGGCAAATGCATAATAATGGAAGGCCAAAGCACAATAATGCAAAGCAAATGCATAATAATGGAAGCCGGGGTGGTGGCTATTTCTTCGTCATTTGAAGCAATATTATGAAATATTACACTTTTTGATGGTTAAATCGATGGCATACTCTTTTTATTAATAGCATATTTTATTTCATCTGCACCATCTTCATCTTTTTCATTTATTATGGACGCCATGTTTGTTTTTATCAAATTAAAATCCTCTATTTATATTGTTTACAATGATATAACATATCGTATTTAGAAAATGTTGCCAAATCTAAAATTTCTAATTTTCCAAATTTATGGTTTAGATATGTAGATCACATTTTTGCTATTATTAAAAATAACGTTAATATCCATTTTTTTTATAAATGAATTAAACAAATTATTCCACAGTATCTATTTTACACACGAAACTGAAACTAACGGCCGTCTTCCATTTTCAGACCTTTTAATTATTAGAAACAATAAGAAATTACATTTTAATATTTATAGAAAATCAACACACACCTTTAATTATATACATTCGAGCTCTTTTTGTAATATAAAACATAAATTTTCAATTTTTAACAGCATGATTTTTCGAACAATGAATTTACCAATTACAGATAAAAATAGAAATGAGGACTTTAAATTAATTCTAGATGTTGCAAATTTTCTAAATTATGATGTTTCAATAATTAAAGAAATAATTAACAAACAAAAAAGGAAATATTTAATTAATCATATTACAAAATTAGAAAAAAACAAAGAAACAAATACAAATAAAAAAATTGTTAAAATTTTTCATGAACCTAAATGAAATTATAGATTAATTAAATTATTAAAAAAAAAACATAACACCAGCATTTTATTCTAAAACTAAGACAACATTTTTATTAGGAAATACATTTAACAAAATTAATGATTTAGAAAAAAAGTGGCATTTATTTAGCACAGTGCTGTAACTGTGAGAAATTTTATATTAGACGAACAAAATGAATCTTAAAAACAAGATACAAAGAACACATTTATTATTCAAAAATAAACGAACAGAGAAAAATCCGCAATTGCTAGCCACAAAATAACATTTGGACATAAATTTTCGTTAAACAATTTAAAAATGTCAAATTCTCAAAACTTAATATGTTAGAAGCAATTGAGATGTATAAAAATTCTAGTAAACTTCTAAATTTTGACTTAACTCCGTTAAATAACAATTTATTAAAATTAATTGATTTAATTCAATAAATTACCTTTATCTGATTTTTTTAATAACACATCACATTTGTATATTAAATTTTGTTTACATGTTTATTTATTTATTTATCAATTTTACATAAAACTATTGAAAAAGAGCACGCTGTGCTTGAAATGTACATATAGTGATAAAAATAAAAAAGTGAAGAAAGGAATAAAATATTACTACATTATTTGTATTATATATATATTTTCATATTTTTTATTATCATTAAAAACGCACTTTTTTATAGTTAGTATGTATTAAATCGAAGTAATTATGTCATTGATTGTAAATATTTAATATTATTATTTATTAAATATTTAAATAATTCAATTTATTTTCAATTTATTATTATTTGGAATTATTAAATAAACCATATTTTACTATGTTTTTAGTGATTAAAAGGGTAAAATAGATCTTTACTAGGAGAACCAAATTTGCATTTAGAATATATGTTTGGCTAGATGCGTAGAATCAAAACATACCAAAATATTGCCCAATTAGAAGATTATAAAGCATTAATAAATTCTTATTGAAATTTAATAAAATTCCTAGAGGGTGTTTTTATACTAAAGTAAATTATTTAAAGGAATACCTTTGAATATGTGTTGGTGCGACGGCTGTTTGTTTGAACATAAATTATGAAAAAAAAAAGTTTTTTGAAAACATTTTATGATCATTATGCCCACTTGCACCGACTTCGATTAAATTCGCAGATTAATTAATCATGATTAACTTTAATGGGCGGATTTTTTTGTTGCACCGTATGTTGATTAACTACTGGGAGTCCACCTATTTTTTCATAGTGATTTTTATTTCTGTTTTGGAGAATTTTTAGTAATTTTGACGCCCCTAAGTTAGAATCACATTTGTAAACTAAGGTAAATCAAAATTAATTGGATCTTTTACATCTAAATTATGAATTTCCTCGATTCTAGATCCATGTTTGTTTATTTCCATCAAATCTCTATAACTTTCTATGATCTCTATTACTTAACTTTTTGCGGATATGATTGCCGCAGACACAAATTGCCACAAGAAACTGTTCTCTTTGGACTGGCAAACAATGAAACCGCAATAGTATGTAAATTTTTGTTCCATTGCAAAACTTTTTTATAAATATTTTATTCAAAAAAGCTACAAGTTACATTATATTTTGTATTGATTACTTTTAATTTCATGGCATGCGTGATTTATTAATATTAAGTCTTTGTTAAGACTGTATTTATTTATCAGAATAGAGATATCATATGTGGTATCATTGTTATCAGAAAAAATAGAGGATTTTAATCTGATAAAAAAACAATATTGCGCCCATAAGAAATAAGAAAGTTGATGATGGTCCAGAAGAAATGAAACATGCTATTAGTGAAATTAGTACGCCATCGATAAGATCATAAAAAAGTATTATTAGAATGTCTTCATTGTGTTGAAATATTGCTTCAAATAACGAAGATATAAATAAAAAAAGAAAATCGCATTTTTCATTTTTTTTTTCATTTTTCTTGAAAAAAAAGAAACTTAGACCAGTTTTCTCAAAGGAATATTAATCAACATACAATTCTACAAAAGTGCCAAATTTAAACCTACCCTCTATCTCTTATAATAAGCGGGATCCCCATGGTGAGACTCGAATTTGAAACACCTCGTATACAAGCAACTTGATATTTTTTCTCTCTTCTTTTTTGGTACTAATTTTCAGTTCACTGTTTTATTATTGTTTTTTTGAGAATTACGAAATCATAATGAAAAACAATATTTAAATTAACTAATAAATAATCATTGTTATTTAAGTAAATTTATAATCATAAATAACTTATGCAATTATGATTAATAAATTTTATTAATGCAGCTAATTTCCACACACAAATAAATCCTTATCAACGTCTTGCACAACAACAATCGCATAAAAGCAATAAACATACGCGCCACGGCGATTTTCATAAAATTGAGCTACGCGCGCGTACCGGCAATAATAATATTTCCCGTCCGAATTTTATGAAAGTCGCGTCATTAAACGCATTTATTGCGAATAGTGAAGGCGGCGTAATCGCGCAATCGTTACTTTTGAAATTTATTTAGAATTTACAATAAATGATGACGTTACGTCGCGACGTTTATATTTATCGGCGTATCAATTATGGGGGCCACCCACCCCGGTGGTTCTCCTCGCGTGGAACCATCAATAATTCATTAATTAATTAATTGTTAAATAATTTATGGTTTTGCGAACGCGGGACCTCATTTACCTCACGTACGCCTCGCGTATATCAATTTTAAGTTATGTGAATTTAATGCGGTTTCGAGAAATGCAAAAAATAATAAACACGGTTTTGCGGTTATTAACATAAATAAATTAAATTTGTTATCCTCTCATAAGTCTACTTAAAAAATACATGTCTCATAGACTAAGTTGTAATAATTCATTCAGAACAATTATTTTTGTGTTTCAGAAAATCACAAAAAAATATTGTATTTCAGGAAGAAAAAAATATGATCGATAGCTCATGACAGACTACTAACAAAATTGTACATATTGTTATAATAAATTTTGTAAAATTTTGTTGTTATATTGTCTGAGTAAAGATGTTTGTATATATATTGTATTTCCATAAAACATTTTTATGATTAATTTATGAAAATCAACAAAATTAATAATTAACTCGAAATAGTAATACATGAAACAGTAAATTCTGTGTTAATTTAATAACATATATATTAGGAACCGTAAGAGCAAGGATCGCTTCTACAATTAATAGCAATACCTTTGGCAAAATAAACCGTCGGTTTTGTGCATTCTAGTTTAACTGATTGGTGAACAGCCTTCCGCTTCTACAATAGCTTAAAATTTACCACTCAGTTGGTATAAATGCGCATGCGCGACAAACTGCTGAGCTGGTATCAAAACGAATTGAAGTGAATAAGAGTTAGCAACGACAACCTGAAATTTATAAATATGGCAGATTTCTATGTGAATGTGTTTGAATCCGATAGCGATTCGGAGATCACGGGCCAAACTGTCGGAGCGGTAACACTTTGTTCGTCCCAGTAATGCTTCACCTCACAATTGTAGAATCATCAGACAGGTTTAATCCTTAGGTTAAATTACTAGAAGTTTAACTATCAATTGTAGAAGTAGATCTAAATTAAAATTGGACAAAAACACCTACCTAATATTTTCAGAACAGTAAGAATACATGATTAATAAAATAAATAAATTTAATTTATTTAATAAAACCGTTTTTAGGACCCGAAGAGGGAAACGTTTTTTTGATCCACATGACAGTCTTCTGCAACTATCCTCTTAGACTACAGCCAAATCAATCCATTTTTATTTCTATATCGTACTAGTTGCTCTTCAGTGGTGCCAATTAAAATAATTAATTAGTGTGTCAGTTGTTTAAGAGGATGGTTACAGTTATGTAGGTCAAAGTGAGTCCTAAATAACAGTCTTCTGCAATCATCCTCTTTGGCTATAGCCAAATGAACCCATTTTCTATTTCTATTTATAAATTGTACTATAGTGGTACCAACTAAAGTGATGGATTATTGTAGCTGTATCCTAAGATGACGATTACAGAAGATATGTAAGTCAAAATATTCCCCTCTTCATGTCCTACAACGGTTTTATCAATTATTCATATACGCTTACTATTTCAAAATATGTCACAGAGCTAAATGTGAATAAAAAAATGGGCCTTTCTAAAAATTTTGAAATTAAATAAAAACGATTTGAAAATAATTAATAAATTATATAATTAATAATTATTATAATTAATAGTTACTATTTTTATTTAATTTCAAATTTTATTTAATTTCAAAATTTTTAGGAAGGCCTATTTTTTATTTACATCCTGTTTACATACAGGATGTAAATAAAAAAATAGGCTTCGGAAATATTCGTTATTATTTATATATACAGTCCTTGACCATATTATTAGACTCACTCATAATATTTATATTTTTCCATTATTAATAAATATAGCGCCTTCTAGTACAGGCAAACTATATGTAGCTTGTTTAATTAGGGTTTCCTTAGGTAAAAATGACTGTCGATAATGTAGGTTTCTTACCAAACGTCAAATTACTTGACATTATTTGTAATTCCAAGTTGCAGTGTAGTAGTTTTAAGAGTTTGTATTATTGAGTTCAGAAGTTTTTTTGTACAATGAGGCGAAACCTATACGATCTTGGTTTCAAATGTTGTAGACCGATAAGAAAGCCAAGATTGACACCAAGGATGGTACAGAAAAGGCTGACTTGGGCCATGGTTCATAATTATGTATTTTATTTACTGTTTTTGATTTATCACAGACTTGCTTCAGTGACGAGTTAACCTTCCAAATTCTGGATGATAAGTCACAGTTTTTCAGGCGACGACCACATGAAAAATATAGTCTTGACTGCATTATAAAGGCCATCAAGCATCCTGTGTTTGTCATGGTATGGTTTGTCATCTGTAGAAAGGGTCTGGGGCCTTTGTACGTGATCGAGGGAACCATGCGGCAAGTCCAATACAAAAAGTTATTGGCAACAAAACTGCTTCCATGGATGAAGGAATGGTTTGGTGATGACAAAAAAGTATTTATGCAAGATCGGGCATCATGCCATACTGCAAAATCTATTAAAACATTTTAGGAAGAGGAAAATATTCCACTTTTACCATGGCCGGGCAACTCTCCGGATATGAATCCAATCGAGAATGTTTGGGTATGTTTGAAGAGAGACCTGGCCAAAGAAACGATAACAATAAAGGTTCAATTGATAGAACGCATTATACAATGATTTGATAAAATTTATCCACATCCTTTTTAAATATTTTTAAACTGGAGGCGTTTGACGGCACTTTGATGTTTTATTAGTCATTAAAATAATTATTTCAATAACTTAAGTCTCCACTGCCAACTTAAAGAAGGTCCTACAATAAAAGATCTACAAATATTATTTGAAATATTTTTCTATCCGAATTTCATTTTTTAAATGAAAAATTACTAAGAATAAAGTGGCACTTAATGAGTTTTGATTGTAAGCAAAAGCTTTTCAGATCATTTCACTGTTATAAAAACCTTAGATATAAAGTTTGGGCTTAATCCATTTAGCCGTTTTTGCGCTATCGCGGAAACACACAGACACACACAAAAACATTTTCCAAAACTCGATGGAATGGACTCAGGGGACTTCAAAACGTGCATATTTGTTGAAATTGGCGGTTCGAAAATTTCTACGATCACAATACTTTTCCTTGGGCTGGGGTCCGAGGAAAGTAAAACCTAGATTTGGCGGGTGAGTCTAATAATATGGCCGAGACTGCACACATAAACAAAGGAAGTCTTTTAATCTGTATAAATATCCTTAAATATTTTCACAATGTTGCACCAAGTGATAAGGAGAAAGTTATTTAAGAAATTCTAGAAAATTTGAGAATACAATGATGTAAATATACAATTAAATTCTAAAACTATATTATAGCGGTAAAATCTTAAATGGATTTGCGTTTGATAGTACATGAACTTTATAAATAATCCTGCAATTATCAAAGCAGAGACAGCGTTAATATTTTCCAAGAGAACTGTTATTTCCCACTGGTTTGTAAATACCATTTTACGCAACGCGCTAATTACCGCGAATTCCGCGCAATTACGCCTTTCCATAATAAAAATTAGTGGCAATTTTAATATTTTTCGTGGCTCCTAGATAATAAATAAGCGTTTATTTTTTTTCTGTTGTTCTCTCTCTCTCGCAGGCGCCACGCGAAAGCCCCGCGGGGCCGCGCACCGATAGAAGGCGATCCATTACGGGCAAAAAATCCGGCCCCATTGATTTATCTTCGGAAATATTCGTTATTTATTGGTCCGAGCGAAATGTTTGACAATTATTGACGGATTTATCCGCGCGCGCCAATTAACCGGCGAAATCTTGAAAGATTGCGCACGTCCAGGAGTTATCGGCGTAAGTACGGTCCTGGACGGAGGCGGAAATATCTTGGGAGGCTTTTTATCTCGGAGCCGTGGCTTTTTTTTGCTCCTCTCCGCTTTGGTATTAATTGCGAGATGTTTTGCATTTAAAATTGTTGCGTTTCGTTTTTATCTCGCGTAATATTTCATCCAGGCTTTTTAAGTTGTAGTAATTTTAAGAAATTTATTCCAATTTAAAAGGTCTTTTAAATCTCAAGTCGAAAAACCCACCAATGTATAAATACACCTTAATTCAGTGTTCACAAAATTCAAATTCATTTGTATTAACTAATAAATAATAGAACTTCAAAAAAATCATTTGTTAAAGTACTTATGTAACATAAGTCATAATATCACAGTAGCTAAAGGGAAAATATTTTATTAATTATTTTCAAATTCTTTTTATTTAAAAAATATCCTCTTCAACTCCTAACAAAATACTAGTATTAGGAAAATCGAGTGAATGAGTCATCGAATATTTCTGAATAACCAAACTTTAAGTAGCTAAAGTTAATATATAATTATAAATTGGAGTTTATTAATAAATAGGTGGCACTTCCCAATAATAATATTATAAATAACATTAAGAAAATTGTTATATACTTAATTTTGCAGTCTTTATCCATCTCTATAAAATACGTAACACATTATTCAACAAACTCGACGGTTTAATGAGATGAGAAGCACGTTCAGAAGAAACTGTATCAGTACAGAGCCGGGTGACGTAACCGCGTGCAGTATTCATTGACATCATAAATAAAATTATCGAACCTTTAAATTTATATTCACAGGAAGTCATTTATATTCCGCAGATGGACCTACTAAACTCGGCTGTTGGGAAAGAGCGCCAGAGACCTTGGCTGCAAAAAAAAACGAGCGCTCCTGGCACCGTCAAATTTTTCGCTACCGCCAATATATTTTTTCCCGCGAAACAACAATATCACGCATAAATCTTTGCTGAAACAAAAAGATTTATGCACAGAATAATTTATTAGGTTTTATTTTTATTTACCTTAAAGGTCCTTAAATACTAATAATAGAATAGAGTAATGACAAATTTACTGTTTATTGATTTAGTCCCAGTAATCTAAATAAAATATTTATTATTAACTATTTTCTATTTTTATGATGTTAATGAATACTGATTATTGATTTAATCGCTGAATAAGCACTACTATGTTTTTTACTACGATTATTTATTGTATGTATTCATAAATAAATACATAAATTTATGACTTAAGTTTCGACATTTGACAGTCATTATCAAGTGACACAAATTACAAAATTGTTATGAATTGTATATCATTCGGATATACATTTTCAATAATTTTTCGAACTATATCATTTGAAAGCTCGCGCTTTGAATTTAGTTTTGAATCGTCATAATTCCAGTACTCACTTGAATCTACGTGATTATAAGCATTTTCTCGAATGCTCATAAGCGTCACAATAAGAACATAAATGAAGTTTACATTTTTGTATTTAATTATTTTAAGTGAAATTAAATGTTTGATTGTATTAACAAGTTTTTTTCTTATTACGGACATAATTTTTGCACAATTATGATAAATTATAAAATATCAGTGAAAAAGAAGAAAAATATGTTTTTGCAAAGTAAAATTATGAAATTCCCTTTTATAAAATTCCTAAGTGTATTGGAGCATTAGAATAAGTAGAAAACTGTCTATTTTTTTCTTCTACATTTAATTGAAATATTGTCGTCTGAATGATGTAAAAAAGTGCCTTAAATAAAAATGATTTGAAAATAATTAATAAATTATTTCCACATTTTGCTCTGTGACTATTGACTTACTTACAGGTAAGTAAGTCAATTATTTAATAATAATACTTACAGGTAAGTAAGTCAATTATTTAATAATAATACTTACAGGTAAGTAAGTCAATAGTCACAGAGCAAAATGTGGAAATAATTTATTAATTATTTTCAAATCATTTTTATTTAATATATTTAAATAACTGTGACCAAGTGGAATGAATACTTGTTTTCTATTTATAAAAAAGTGCCTTTTACAAAATAGCATTTTTAATTGAAATGGCTTAAAGGAAACGTAAAACCTAAATGATTTTTTTGTGCTAAATAAATACTTCACGCTCTTTCTAACATCATCAAGAGTATTTGAGATCTTTTTTTTCAGAAGAAAGTAAATTCGATTAAAAATCTATTAGAATACTTCAAAAGGATAGGTATACCATATGGTATACCGCGTAGGGGAGGCACAAAAGGTTTTTAGGCCACTACAACCCCACAAATCAAATAATAATAATGACAAAATAAATACGCTACTATCTTTATGACATCATTAAGAGTATTTATATATTTTTTTAGATTTTTTCAAAAAAGATATTTCATGAAAATTTAAATATTCAAATTTTCATGAAATGTAGTCATGGGAAATGGTGGACTTGGGATGAAACATTCAAAGCTCTCGGAATAACTTGAAATTATACCAAATTGTTCGAATTGAACGGAAATATAAAATTTATAAATTTAGGTATAGGTAGTAGAAAAAATAGTCCTTGTACAAAAGGTGTATAAATAAAGTATTTGAAAAATGAGCGAGAAGATTGTTAAATTTTGGATAATTTTATAAACAAGCACAATATTTTTATTGTAATATTTTTTATGGCGAAATATAGATAAGACTTTTGTTGAATAAGTTCAAAGAGTCTATCTTATCTAGAAATAAAGTCATATCATTTCCATCTTCAATTGAAGAAGCTACAGCGTAGCGAAATTAAATAAAAAAGAAATAAATGAAACTAGTCGAGAATTTAAAGTTATTCAATCTAATCTGTGTTTTATTGGTTGATTTTTAATAATTTATTCATATTTATTTCATACAATATGAACTACCAATGTCTAAATATTAAAACCAGTAAATAAAAAAGAGTTGAAAATGATAAATATTTTATTAATTAAAGTAATCATGGATTTTCAAAAATTGAGTGCCTCATCAATCAACGATGGTAAGGAATAACAATATAATTTGTAACATTCTTCTAAATATTCGGCTTTAACTTTAAAAGACAACAATCAATTTTTCATTTAATAAGTTTTCGTTTACTACACTCAAATTCAATTTTAAGTTAACATTACTCAAAAACGAATTTGACCGAATTCGCCGGGGAAAGTACCATAATGGACTCATCACATTAAAAAATAATCGTTTTATTTTATTAATTAAATAAAATTCTTTCCTTTTATTAAATTAAAGAGAAAAATAATTATAAAATAATTAACAAATAAAAAATTAAATGAAAGAATAAAAAAATAACAAGGAAATAATTATTTTCTCTATAACCATTGCAATAATGACTTAATCCAAAAAAGAATTTTATGCAAAAAAAATAATAATTGCACTTGCGGGTGTTTTATTAAATTTTACGATACGGATATTTGTGTTGTGGTTTTATTGTTAATTATTCTTCTCGGTAATACCCTTAAACCTGTTGATTAATTATTGCGCGCGCGTTTTATTAATGCGCCAGTAATAATAAAATGACATAATTAGTGGACCACCGGCTTCCATCGTAAATTAAAACGCGATAAATCTTAAATTTATTTCTAGGTTGGTAATGCTTATTGGCACTTAATATCAAGGTAATAAATTCGTTTCGAGTCATCGTTTTCATCGCGCTTCGTTGCGTTTTCATTAAGGCTAGAAGGATGCGGGGTTTTTTGGAAACCGTCATTTCGTCAGAAATTAATTATAGACTGGATGTTTATTTACCTTATGCTAGTTTAATTTTATTATTCCAACGTTTAATATTTAATAAGTTGCTGCCATCTAAATTCAATATCAGAACTATATAAAACTACAGGATTTATGTACGTTTCATTAATTTAATTTAGCAACTTTGTAATTATGTACTGACGAGGGATGAAATCCCGAAACACGTGGCTGAAGAGGGCTTTGTATTACGTGATGTTTTGTTTTTTGCATTAAATATTTTCGAATAAAAAATTGTTGCATTATACAATATGTTATTCTTATGCAACACCAGGTGTCCATTACATTTGTACATTTGTTTTAAAGTGCTTACGTTACGTAAGTCAAAATATTACAGTAGCTAAAGAGGAAATAATTAATTATTTTCAACTTCTTTTTATTTAATTTATATATATATACATATATCTTTATTCAGACTATATAGATAATTTTAACAATATAACAAAATAAATAATAACAATACATATAGGTGTTAGTCTGTCTGGGCTATCGACCAGAGGTCTTTCTGCCCTGTCGTGAATTTATGATGAAGTTAAAGAAAAATCTATGCTAGCTAGTTGAACTGTCCTGATGATTTGCGCAAATGTATTTAATTTATTTTAATAACTATGATCATAATGACAAATCCTTTTTTATATAATTTTTTAATTGGGTTTATATTCATAATAAATAAAAGACGACGCAAGCGCTATCTTTCGCCTAATGTCATGTATCATAGTCAATGATTTGGTCTACAAGGTAGATAACCGAGAATCGTTGTTTCTTCCACTGAAGGAAGGAGAACTTATCCTGTTTATGAGGACAGGAACATAGGTTTGTGTTATTTCCGTTTTGAGGCGTTGAACGCCTCGTGTTGCAGGAAATCTTCCATGGAATGAGGATGTCCGCAAAAAACGGAAATAAAACAAATCTATGTTCTTGTCCTCATACACAGGATAAGTTCTCCTTCCTTCAGTGGAAGAAACTTCTTTTTAGCTAATACATTTTTATTTAAACATCCAATTCCCATTTTTTATGCATTTGTAAAGCAATCTAGAATTTTTTTAAAATAGTAAAAAGGAAAATTAAAAATTTTAATCGAAATTCTGAAAATATAATTACCACATAACATTTTTGGTGAGTTATTTCTGTATGTATGTTTAAATTAAAAATTATTACTTTTCATTAGCCAAACAATCACAAGGATTTCCTCAAGATACGTAAGAAATAAAAAAATCTCGCCACAAGTTTGGAAATTTGCCAGAAGAGACATAATTTTGAAATGTAACAAATATAACGAAACAAAAAAGTTTTTTAAATATTATTGAGGATTCTACTTTGTTATTCGTCGTAATTTACTTTTACTTTATTTTTATAACTGATTATTTTTTTTGCAAGAAAAACTAGCAGTTTTATAATGACGCATAAACATCGTCGAAATATCAGTTATAGAAACAAAGTAAAAGTGTTTTATTGTTGTAAAAAAACGAATTGTTGAATATGAGAATATTTCAGAAGCACGTGAATTCTGTAAAAAAATATATTCCAGTATGAAATGTTTTGGAAAAACAATAGTACAGCAATGAATATAATCCAAGAACTGCCCTTGAGAACCCTTTAGTATTATTTGCTCGGGAAACGCTAATAAATCTGGAGGCTTTAATCTTTTTGAAAACAAGTCAAGTTTAAAACCTTATCATTTTTTTATAATAATACTCTCATTATTATTACTTTGTTTGTATAACTGATTTGTTTAATAATTTTATTTTTATGAATAATTAGATATACTATTAGGTAGAAAAGTAGTAAGGATAATAACATTTGTATATTTTGAATGCATTTTGTTTGATTAATTAATAGTTAGTCCAAATAATTATGTGAAGTGTTAATTAATTATTTTCAAAATTATTTTCCTTTTAAATTGTTTTAAATAATGTTGATTAAGTGAATAAAAATCTTTTTTCTAATGATTGTTTATATATTTTTGAAACTTAGTGTAGTAATATTCATAATTGTGTTAGTGCATATAACTATAGAAAAAAATAAAATAAAAATAAGTGTGAAGTATATTTTAATAATTTTCAAAATTTATTGTTTTTCCATTTAATTATTTTAAATATATGTGATTGAGTTAATAAAAATATTTTCTGTATAAATTTGGAATGTAGTATACTTTCTGTTACACGATTATTAAGCAAATAAATAAATATTATTAGCTTATACCTAAGTGGTTTACAACAGCTGCATTTTTAAATACAATTTATTTCTTATTATTATTATTTATTATATTAATAACATTATCTTTATTGGTATTAATGTTAAATAAAATTTATAACATAATGATTTTATTTAATGGCAATATAATTCTTATAATCAATAAATTAAAAAAAGTAAGCAAACGGCTTATACCATATACGTCTGTTACAAAGTAATTAACAACAATGATATGTTAGTCATGTCCCCGGACACCCATTATAAATATTACAGGTAATGTAAACAGCAATAAACTAAGCGCATAATGTGCGCCAACAATGCGCACAATTTATGCAAGTCGTAAGGCTTAGCCTTATTTTTCCCCGCCGCGATATTTTTCCATAAATTTACACCTTATTCCCAACATGTATTTATTGCCATGTACGCCTAACACTTTCTTAATTATAATAAATTGTTTGTTTTATAAAACCGGCTCATTGTGATATAGACATTCGCATGTTTATTGTATTATGCGGACAACAGCCGTCTGTTTCTCGAATAACTTTCTGCATGTTCCACCAAGTGATAAAGTGGTGAAATATGCTGGACTATTTTTTTCCAAAATATAATTACACTTAGATTATTTAATAGTTTCGATTTATTAACTCAAGCGATTTCGCTTTTTACAGCATTATCGTTCTTGGTAAATAAAATATTGTGAAACATAATTAAATTAATTAAAATTAAAATTGTGATGTGTTTATAATGGTACCTTCCCCGGTGATTTTTGAATAAACATTTAATCCTTATCCTTATATATTTAATTGTAACTCGCGTAGACTGGAAAATTCTGTCTATTTTTTATAGACATCCACGGGTTACATTTTTTTATAATTTTCTAACTTGCAGTGTAGCACTTTTTGAATATTCGGGACGTATTACATTCTGGTCGAGATTTGACAACGATAAGTATTTAAAAAAAAAAAACGAAATTTCGTTTAGAAAATGGTTACATTCTGCTAGTAATAAATAAAAAGTTATTAAATGAAAATATGAATTGTTGTCTTTTAAAGTTAAAGCTAAATATTTAGAAAAATGTTACTTTGATATTTCTTACCTTAAAATGACTACATATTTTCCCACACTATATATAATTTTTAGAACATTTTTGTAGTTGCTCGCAAAAGTTTTATTTAGTTACTAAAATCACGGCATTTCGCTTGAACAGGCGTCCGGGGAAAGTAAAAATACCTTAATCAACCGTCTGTTTTTGCGTATTTCTACTACTATTGGTGATATCTTCTTTTAATGTGTTTGTATTTTTTTTGTTATTGATAGATTTATGTGGCCGCAGAATTTTTTCACGTGAATCGTATGGATACCGAGAAATCTGGTTTTATTCTTTTGCATCAAAGCCGGCTCATTATTGATGCTTTTGCGTTGATCGGGTTTTCCTCATAATTGTTTTCCCGATGCGATAATTGTGTAGAATGCATATCTGATGATTATTATTGACGCTAATTATGATTGTTGTTGCAATTTACATTAAACGGCGTAATTGAGCAGGAAAATGAAAATATTGATAAATTGAACAGGAAGATCATTATTATTGATTAGCCAGATTGTAAGTTTGGATTCATTAAATAAAATATTTAATCACGAGAATGAAGTAAAAACACAATAAAATATTTTTTAATTGAAATAAGAGTTTTTTATGAAATTAACATATATAACGAAGTAGAATCCTCCACAATACTAAGACACTTAATACGTTTTTAGTCTTGGGCAAAATCGAGTGAATTTATTAATCGAGTATTTCTGAATAACCAGTTTTAAGTAGCTAATGTTAATAATGAATTGGAGGTTATTAATAAATAGGCGACACTTCCCAATAATAATATTATAAATAACATTAAGAAAAGTATTAATAACTGAGGCTTCAACTTTATTATACATTGTTTATCAATTAAATAAATAATAAATTTAACTTTATATTAAATAACTGTGACCAAGTGAATGAATAATACTCTTTTTTATTTAAATTTAACTTTGTTTGTATAACACAAAAATTAATTTATTGTGACTATAGTTTCAACAATTTACACTTTTAGTTTGATAATGACAAGTGTAAATAGTTAAAACTATAGTCACAATAAATTATTTTTTGTGTTATACAAACAAAGTTAAAAATGTTTTATTTAATTATTAAGAAAAATGTCATATACTTCATTTTGCAGTGAGAAAAAAGGTCGAACATATCGATTTTGTCCATCTCCACTTTTTGTATGGTACTGATCAAGTGTTAAGAAATATATTGTGTAAAATAACACAAAGAACTATATTTTTCCTAATTTATAAGTCAACAATTTGAGTCTACAAACGTCCGAATATTTGTTGTGTCCACTAAAAGAAGGTGGACTATCCCGTTTATGAAAATCACTGAATGAAAATTATTTAAAAAATTGTTCATTCACTGTTTGTATGTGTTATTTTTCCAATTATTTGATCCATATCAGTATTTATAAATACCACACAATATCCGTTCAACTACCTAAAGAAAGTACTCATTGAATACATTGGCTCACAAAGTTTGAAAGACCGAAATGTTCGTCCTCAATTACCCAAAATTATGGTGATTGAATAATTAATTGAATTTTAAGTCGTTTAAAAATGATGGTAAGTTTATTGAGCCTAGAGATTGGGTCTTTATGCGGAATTATTAATGATGTCAACTGGTATCGTCAACTGTATGATATTGATAATTATTTCCCTCACAAACTTTTGATATTTCATACTTCTCCCTAAAAATAAGGCGAAAAACGTGAAATTGATTGAGGAAAGTTAGCAAAAAATCTTAATGGATGATTTCAACCAGGCTATCGAAATGGCATCATAATTCCTAAAGAACGCTATGTTCTTCAAAGTGAAGTTGTTGCTCGGAAAGCATTTTGAAAAAAATCAGTCAGGGCACAGGACAATAGTTTTTTTTTACTCTTTTCAAGAATTTTGATTTTTTTTCCTTTGAAAACGATGATCCGTTATTTTTCTTAACATTAGTGGACGCGAGAAGAATTGAAAAACAATCAATTCTTCTCGCGTATTTTTCGCCTTATTTTCAATTAAAAATATGAAATATCAGTGAGCACATTAAAAAGAAGAAGAGGAAAAAAAGTACTAGCATCGTGTTATTAACGTAACCATATGATATCGTTATTTATTTCCCCAACAAACTTTTGACATTTTATATTTCGCCCTAAAAATGATGATACCAAGTTACAATCAAAATTAATCAAATTAATGATCGTATGGCGGATAGATTGGTTTCAAGTAGGTTAGTTATTAAACTAGCAGCAGAATCCCTACAAAATATCGAGTATACTATGCCAATTAGTACCAGAATCCTTGCGAAACGTCAAGTTTATCCTGTCAATTGGCAACAGAATTCCTCCAAAACATCAAGTGTATCTAGTGATTTGGCAGCAGAATCTTCAAAAAGCATCAAGTTTGCCCTACCAATGAACAGCAGAATCCCTAGAGAATTTCAAGTTTATCCAGCCTATTAGCTGAATAATCTCTGTAAATTTTTGTAAAACTACAAGTTTAGCGGCAAAATTCCTACAAATCAAGTCTACTCTGCCAATTATTAAGAGAACTGATACTGAGAACTGAATTAATAAGAGAACTCCTGACAGAACGTCAAGTGTGTCTTCTAAATTGGCAGCAAAATCGCCCCAAAAACATCAAGTTTATTCCGCCAATTAGCAACAGAATCCTTGTAAAAAAATCAATTTTATCCTGCACATTAGCTGCAGAATCTCTGCAGAACGACTAGTTTATCCTGCCAATTGGCAGTAGAATCCCAGAAAACTAAATACGCCCTGGTAATAAACAGCAGTATCACTGCAGAACGTTAGCTTTATCCTGTCAATTGGTTGCAGAATCCCTACAAAACATTAAAACAAAACAGTCTCGGCACCAGAATCCTATCAATTGGTATCAGAATCCCCTAAAAACATAAAGTTTACTCTACCAATTAGCAGCAGAATCCATGTAGAACTTCAAGTTTATCCTGCCAATTAGCAGCAGAATCTCTGCAGAACGTACAGTTTATCCTGTCGATTGGCAACAGTATCCCTATAAAACATCAAGTTTGCCGTGTCAATTTGTAGCAGAATATCTGTAGAAAATCAAGAATGTCCTGTCAATTGACAGAGGAATTGATTAAATAACATCAGGTTTATTCTGCCAATTAGCAGCAGAATTCCTGTAGAAAGTCAAATTTATCATGCCAATTAGTAGCAAAATCTCTGCAGAACGTCAAATTTATTGGCAATAGAATTTCTATAAAACATCAAGTTTACCCTCCCAATTAGTAGCAGAATCTCCGAAGAGTGTCAAGAATGTCCTGTCAATTAACAGCTGAATTGCTTAAAAAACCTCAAGTTTATTCTGCCAATTAGCAGCAGAATCACTGTAGAAAGACAAATTTATTATGCCAATTAGTAGCAAAACCTCTGCAGAGCGTCAAGTTTATTGGCAGTAGTATTTCTATAAAACATCAAATTTACTCTGCTAATTAGCAGCAGAATCTCCGCAGAACGTCAAAAATGTCTTGCTAATTGACAGCAGAATTGCAATAAAAAAAAGTTTACTCCGCCAATTAGCAGCATGATCTCTGTAATACGTCAAGTTTATCCTGCGAATTAACATCAGAATCTATGCAAAAAAAATCAAATTCATTCAGGAGAAAAAAGCAATTCATACATTAATAAAATAAGCTAGAACTGGGGATGCAACCAAATGGTGGCAAGGGAAGGGTGAGTTTATGACTAGACACAATTATTTGGTATTTACTCCCATCGCGGGGTTGAAAACTAAAAACCTGTTTAGTTACACCTCGCTATTCGCGCAGCTTTGTCTCAACTCCAAAGCCATCCACTACGAGCCGTAAATTATTATTCACTCACTTATCACCGAGTTATTATCCGCGTGAAACTAAATCGCGCTATTACTCCAGTAATAAGTACATTATTCGAATGCAAAATCGGGTAATTACGAACGTACGTCTTTCTAAACGATATCGAGGAACATGTTGGCAATTTAAGCGGAGCGATGTTTATCGCGGCTCTATCCCCTGCCCGATTTGATTAACATCGATGCGAAATAGGAAATGATACATAATGCAAGTGACACTTGCACACATGCATGAGAAAACCGCCGGATTCCACATTTAAATGGCTGTTAAATGCAAAACGGACAATCCACAATCGCAGATACGATGGGGATATTTGCATGTCGGTTTTTAATTGTGAGGAACGGTTTACATGAGTCGTGATTATGTTGAATTGTATATATTATTATTTTTAATATATTGTGATTCATTACATGATAAAATAAAATAAAATAAAATAAATACATAATATTTTCTTTTCTATTAATATTCGAATAGAAATGATTGTATTCTCTTGTACACAGTTCTTTAAAATAAATTAAATAAAACGAAATTTGAAAATAATTAATTAATAAAAATTAAATAATATTTTCTCTTTAGCTACTGTAACTTTTGACTTACATAACGTAAGCACTTAAAAAAGACAGTCGTCCATTTAATCAACCACCCGGGCAAATACCGCGCTGGACATTAGATTATACAATGCTGTTAAAATGATTTATGGTCCAGAAAAAATGTATTGGTAAATATATTTACAAATAATTACCTCTACAATTAAGGCTCATATCCCATTATTTCATTACTTTTTATGTTTTATATATATACATAAATATGATGACTTGTTAAATGGTTAATTGTACAATACAATGACTAATAAAAATATGTCTCGTGACAGAAAGAATTATCTGTAGGAATTGTTGTGGGGGATATGTCCTATCGAATCAGGCTTTTACAAAATTAAAAAAAGTTTCTGTTATAATTATGATTAACAATAGGCTGAAACTTTTTTTCTCAGATGCATGGCGAAATCCTTTGAAATTATAAAAATCTGTTTATTAATATCGAACCGTTCGTTGAATTTGTTATGTTATTTGTCTATTGAGAAAACGTGTTTACGCGAATTTAAAAAACAGATAAAAACGCGAAAAAAATGTATTTTAAAACTATTTCGCAGCTAGTAAATTTCCGAAAGATGCCAAGATGAGCCCACCATAACTGACCTAGGCAGCAAAAAATAGTGTTGTGTTGATGATAATATTTACCGTGTTAAATACATGAATTAGTTGTTTTCCGGGGACGTTTTTAGGCTAGCTATTTTTGTTGCCAATAAATACTATTCAAGTGTTATTTATAGAAAATCGAATTTATATAAAAGAACTGGGATATACATGCAGATAATAATAGATAAGTGTCTATTTTTCAAAACATTTCTTATTTCATTAAAAAATTCATTTCCTTGAATAGCGTTCTCGTTAATTCTTTGTGAAATATTTTGAAATATTTATTTCTGCGATTTTTTTTGTTTCAACCCCATTTAATAAGTCAAATAATTAATAAGGTTTGTGTTGAAATAATTTCTGACTTAACATAAATTATGTTGAAATAATTTCTGACTTAACATAAATTATTTCAATACAAACTTTATTAATTATTTGATTTATTAAATGGGGTTTAAACAAAAAAAATCGTAGAATTAAATATTTCAAAACCTTAATAATTATTTGATTTATTCAATGGGGTTGAAATAAATACCGGTGAAATATGTTTTTGTATTAAAATATTTAAATAATTTATTTTATTTTCCTCCTGAAAATAAATATACAACCAATTGTTAAATTGAGTTTCCCTAATAAACCAAGTTTTTATTTAAAAGTTTTACTATATATGGTTTGATTCATTCCTTTATTAAATTGAATTATTTGTTGCATTTTTTTATTAATGGTTTAGTCCTCTAAATCCAGCTGAAAAGTATGTGTTTTTCGCATTTGTTTGCGAGTAAAACAAAAGGGAATTACACCTTTTAATATATCCATTTATTCGTTACACCGAGGGCTTTCAGGCACAATTTTTGTAAACCGCTTACTGTGACTGCTATATCTGGTGAAATGAGCCCTTCTCCGGGAAATTTTCATTTTCGGTGGCCGGCCTAGGGGTTTTACAATTAGTCCAGCAACATAATTATTATTTTACGTGATTGTAAATTGGTTAATCGAATTGTGTACGTAGGGGAATTGAAAAAAAAAAAAAACATTAAACAAAACAGCAACATGCTGAAGAAAGTGTGATTTTTCGCACCAAAAATCGGTATAACTCAGCATTGAGCACAGACTTTTCAACGGACCGAAAAACGAATAGGTACGTAATTGGAAAATTTAATTTAGAATGCAAAAGTAAAAATTTAATGAAAATCGTATTTTAGGTTAAAAAGTTATGACGGTCACCAGTTTAAAAAATATTGTTTTGAGAAAAGCGCGTTTGACGTTTCAGATTAGATATTTTGCAGTTTAGTTACCTCTAGTCTGTGATTCACTAGCCCATAGAGCATTCCTTCCAGGTTCGATGATGTTCTTCACATGTATTATCGATTTTGCATTTGCTGCCATGGATGACAAAAAAATTGGCAGCTTCTGTCATTCCCAACTCTGTGCCCTCGATCAGCTCTTTGTCCGCTTGTGTACAGATATTGTAGCAGTTTGGTCATAATTTAAGAACGTCGTTTCCGGCGAATATGAGATTAAGTCTATAATAAAATAGACATGCCGAAGAACAGTTCGAGTAAAAACAACATATATTTTTGTAATTATTTACAGGACTATATTTTAATTTTCAGTATTTTAAACATTACGCGCACTATCAGTCGACTGGATTAAAATATGCGAACGTAAAATTATCGCAAACTCAAACCATTTATGTTGAAAAAAAATATCGCAAGCAATAATAAAAAAAAAAACATCAATCGATGACTCGCACACGGGACCGTCCGCATTCTTGAGATAAGGAAATAGTTGATCGGGGTCCGCGCGCGCAGGTGGACTTTATTATTTTCGTTAGTGTTTAACAATTATACATTAGTTTTAAATTGGATTCCTTTGTTGTTTGTGAACAGTGAAAATAGTGGCGAATTTTATAGATGATCGGGTTTACGTTAAACACTTTTTTGCACAGAAAATCAATGGTGAGTAAATATTACTTTTTAATAACTTTGATAATTTTGATGTTTACAATAAACACACATGTACACTTCATTTTGCAATTTTAATTGTGGTATAATTTCGATGCAAATTGAATAACAGCAATAAATTACAGATGCGCTAATGTAAAACTATTCTATTCCATTATAAATCAATATTTAATACTGAAAAATTCTAATACTACAACAGGTGGGTTTCACCTTAATTGATTTTTTGTTAAAAACTTTTTGTTATCTTCTATAAGTTGGTTATGGAGACTTTTAATTATTTTAATAAAAATGATTGTCCTTCCTCCTATAGATTTTATTATAAATAAACAAATTGTTTGACGAATAAAGCACTAATAACATTTCTTCGCACTTTTATTTAAATTACCAAATGTACAATTATGTCGCAAATCCATAATCAATAGATTAACATTCAAGTCAAATTTTTATTCGCATAGCTATTGTGGTAGTATAATTTTCAGTTGCTTAAAAAAAACGATTTAAATATTGATCTATGATGAAATAGATTATTTTTGAATTTATATTTATTTCTGGTTAATAGACAGTAAGAAAGTATATACATTACGATATGATCAAGAAAATTGTCAAACGGCGAGAGAAAGAACTTAAAATAATACAATATATAATTTATGAAAAATTAGAAGGATATTTACTGTTTATAACCAGGTGGACTAATGAAAATAGTCAAATTTACACTGTGATCAGAAAAATTACTACAAATATTTAGACTGCAAAAATGAAATTATTTTAAATTATTTTACCTATTTCACATTAAAAAATGTAATAACTTATTTTATGCCAACAATAATAAATATTAAAATTTAAATTAAATATAATTCAAATGTATTATAATTTAATCTATCTTTAAAATTAATTATATTTTTCAATATAAAAATTAGAAAACAGAAATGCAAATATTTCAAAATATATTTAAATTAAATAATACATAAAAGCAATAAACATTGAATTTAATGTATAAAAATACGCATATTCGGGTATTTTGTTAATAAAATTAGCAGAATGATTGGAACTAAAAATTTATTTCTATAATCAAAATCATTTTAAAAGGTTCCATGAAAAACATATTAGTTCTAAAAAAAATCTAAAAAATGTCTTCAAGAGTGCATATTTTCTCTTTCCCCTTAGTACTTTGGATTTCAAAAGTAAGGCATATAAAAACTAGTATCTATAAAAAACTGAAGAATATATTTGAGGTTTACTAAAAACTTTGCTTGAAATCAAATTGATTGTCATAAGGTCGTAATACAAAACTTTAAACGAGCTTTAATCATATGCAGAAGTGAAACTAAACACATTATTAATCCAGTGATAATGGTCACATTAGGACCTTACAATTTCGTCCAAACGGCTTTTTTAA
The DNA here is from genome assembly GCA_963082785.1 of Philonthus spinipes. Taxonomy (NCBI): domain Eukaryota; kingdom Metazoa; phylum Arthropoda; class Insecta; order Coleoptera; family Staphylinidae; genus Philonthus; species Philonthus spinipes. Next base: position 12,292,178 of record OY720306.1, read on the forward strand.
AGAAATCATCCCTTAAGTGTTTAACACCAATATTGTGTAAAATAGAGATTTTTTTATTATTTTTTTCATCAATATCAAGGATATTCGACGAAAGTTGAAACTTGTCGGAGAAAATAATCATATTTTCGTGAAACAAAACAATTATATAAAGAATGTCCTGCTAATTTTTGGAAATGGCTTAACCTTAGGTTGCTGAGACCAAAATATGAATACAAAAATTAATAAAAAATATTTTATTGATAACAATCGAATGTTCCATTCGATTTGAATAAAATTTACTGTGTTTCTCGCTGGGGGGTATCCCTCAGGTATCCGCGCTTGGACGAAATTGCATCGTCCCGTTACATTGTATCCGAAATGTACATATGGAATAAAAATATAAGTGTGAAGAAAGGATATTAGTGTTTCTTATCAATTACACAGCTATTATAATAGTAGAATTTGTCAATTGTTCAAACAACTAATTTGAATATTACTAGAAAAATAAAGTGGTAAATCATCTGATCGTAACAACCGTCATTGATAATTTTAGTAGTTTTAGCCTGTGCGAAAGTGCATGTTTAGCCAATGATAAAAACGCATTTTCGTGGCGAAAATTTTATTTACTCCGCCTGGTTATTAAATCAGTTATAACTGTATACGGTTTTATTAAAATCAATTATTTACAATCCCAGCCACAAGCAAGAATTCTTCCGAAAATGATTCACTCGAGTAAACAAACCTTCATTCACATTTCTCAAGAATGGACACAACGAAATTTTATGAATGCCTTCTTCCTTTTCATGCTCGCCCGGCAGAAACGATCCGAGGTGCGACAATGAAGTCATAAAACCAGCGGTAGTCAAACACAATTGACACAGGTAAAAACTAATGATGGGGAATTCCCAAATTTCCGAACGCGTTTAAAGGTGACAATAAAAGTCCTCTGCCAGGTGTAAAGCTGCATCCGAAAGCAATTACGTGTTTTTGCTACTTTTCGGTGTAAATCATTACAACCTAAATTATCGTAAAAAGTACCTAACAAAAAAATATGTTAAATTTATTATTTTAAGTATAATTTTTCAATTGTATTTCCCCATTGATGAAATGGGATTCAGTATATTTGAAACACAACAAATTTTTAGGTCGAAGTGCCACTACAGCCCCACAAATCAAATAATATCTGAAATATATTTCACTTTGTCAAAAGAATATCAAATTGAAATGAATTTCGTAAGTTTTTAGGTCTCTTTGATAACATGGGTCATTTACGCCGCAAACTTATTGAAGATTTTAATTAATTAATCGTATCTAAACTATACAATATGGTTTTTATAAAGTAACTGTATATAATATATTACGAATCCGCGTCCAAATGTATTAAAAAATATTGAAATCGGAGAACGCGCAGCCCTTATAGCACTTACCAAAATTAGATACCCTAACAACTAACTTTATAATCCTTTCAATGAACTGCTCTACGATACATGCAAATTCCCCCAATAAAACACTGACTGGAATTTTTATCTTTAAAATTCGCCACTAATCCCCACATTGCCCCTATCATACAACATCCGGCAAATACTTCAAAAGATATTCAACCTGTTTCATACATTTTCAACATCCTGTATATTTGAAATAAATGGAAACGTCTTTGATATAAAGTGATACTTAATTGAATAATCCTATTAAATAACAGAATATATATTCAGTGCAGAAAAGTTTACAGTATTTTTATTTAATTACATCATCTTCGCGTAACTTGCTTACAACTATGAATAATCTTATATAAAAAAATGTTGCCTTTTTTTCCTTAGCAAGAGTAAAAAAATATTACTCGTGTGAATAATGGTTCATTTATTCCCTAAGGGCAAAATGAAATTCCTTCTTAGAGATTTTGAATATTTTATTCATATTTATTTTTATAACATGAACCACCAATTTGTTAAAATTATCATATTAATGGGGTTATTCTCTAGGGAAATATTAAGTTTTATCATCACAGTCTAAGCAACTTTTATAATAGATATACATATATATATATATATATATTTATATATAAAATGTGAAGTTAATAAGTAACGTATATTTTAAACTTAGTATTTTGTGTACGGAATAACTTCGAATATATATTAGAAATAATAAAATTATAATTAAATTTAATTCAACTAATTAAAAACCTTCAAATCAGCTTTTTTTTTCAATTAATTATAACAATTCCACACATTATACAAAAGGCAGGAAATTCCAAATACATGTAAGATTATAAAGATGCCAAGCATGTGTGACATTTTTTTATGTACATAAAAAGACAAATCCCACGTTAGTCATTCGGGTTTTATATAATGCCGTAATTATGCCGACAATTTCTTAAAACGGATTACTAGTCCTGAATTCTGTGAAAATGACGAAAGTGATGCTAATCTACAATGTCCTATGAATGCAAAATTTCTGCTAGGAATAAAAAAAACTGGCTCGTTTAAACAAGCGTCATTAAAAATATTTTTTTTATTTAAAACACTTGCTATGTTCTATCTTTTTTATATATATTCAGTTTAATGATAATAGAAATTATTTGTTCCTCTTTTAAGTACTTGCGTTATGTAAGTCGAATAGTTATAAGGAAATAATTTATTTAATTTAATTTATATTTGTGCTAGAATCTTGATGGAACCGTACATTTAGATTAGGTAAATAAATATTCATATTATATTCCATAGTAGTTATTATTGTATTAATAATAAATATAAATAAATTAGCCATTTCGCAAAATGTTACAGATATGTATTTTAAATAAATATTAAATTATGTAAAATTTTACGAATATAACTGTATTTATATATATATAAGGTTTTTTTCTTTTTGCGTTTATATTTGCGTTCAAAGTGTTTACTATTGTATTTAAAATTAGTTAGTAATACATATAATTTTATTGCATTTTACATGTATGTCTTATATCTGTAAAAATGGTATATTCCGTTAAATAAATATGTATGAATAAATTAATAAAAATCCATATAAAAATCTATATATAAATGACTTTTCGACTAGTTTAAGATTATTATATAAATTTATAAATAAAATTTTAAATTCTCTTGAAAATAGGTTGATATCCCGAGACTATTCTAGAGATTGTATTTATTCATTTTAATCTGATAGATTTTTTTCATTTATGCATATTTATTATTATGAACTACTAATGTTCAAATAATAAAAACATTAATCTTATATATATATATATATAAATTCATACATTTCCTTACATGTTTCCAAACAATAACATTAAGTTTACATAATAAAATGAAAGTATTTGTCCTGGGCTTTCAATCAGAGGCCATTCTTCTCTATCAATCTTATTTAATTTAATTTTATTAATTAATTATTTTCAATATTCTTTTTACAAGTATATATAATCTTTATTTACAAACGTCTAAACTATGTATAATAAATGTATTTAAATATATAATGGTGTTTGATTCGAAAATCGACCATCGACAATCTGCCCTTGTCCAATATATGTCATTGTTTAAACATCATGATCGCTAACGTCATTATCAGTGCTCTGTTAATGAAGTATGACGAAATGATTATTCTTATTATTAATATAAAATCGGGAACACTGGACGAGAGGATGTATGGGTTTGCAAGTAACGAATGGAGTAAAAGTAGTGTTGGGCAAAATCGAGTAATATTAGTAATCGAGTATTTCTAAATAAGCAATTTTTAACAATAAAATCAACAAGTAACAATAAATTGATGTTTTTAAATAAATAGGAAATAGTTACTGATATTAATAGAATATGTTGCATTAATAAAATTGTCATATATTTAAATTTGCAGTAACAAAAAAGATCGAAAAGATCGATTTTGCCCATCTCAAAGTAAAAGGTATGAGTCGATTTAAAAGTATGTGTGACAGTGGACGGGGTGTGGGAGTGATAATGTAAGTGATAAAACAAATGCCAGGGAGGAGTAGCTAAGGAAAGGGGTGCCAAGAGAGGGGATTATACATTTAAGAAATTATTATTAATTTTAGTTAAATAATTATAATTGTGAATGGTAGGTGTTAATGCCAAATAAAGGTTATTTATATATGAAAAGTTCGTTTTCAATTCAAATTTATAAATCGAGATTATTTGTAATTTTAAATTACCTTTAATTATATTTAATTTTCATAAAAGCAAATTACTTTTAATTAAATTCAATTTTCATGATAGCAAATTACTTTTAATTAAATTATCAACATTTTCAAAACTGATTCACTAGTTGTTTAAACAAAATTAGTCGAATAAATCAAACGTCGTTTTTTTATGTGTGTGCAGAGCAGCCGCATAAATTCCGTAATTAATAACTACATTAATTATGTTTTGACGGGTTTAATCAGCTTATTAATTAGCTCGGCTATTTATTGAAATAACCGAATATCCGTAAACAATAAATATCCACGCGATAAAATCACGCTGCGATCGATTACATCACTTGCAGAAATCTACATGGAAGAAAGGATAAAAAAATAAACATAAGAAGTAATTAATAATAATATTTATTTTTTGATAATATACAGTAAAATATAAAATAATCAAAGGGACAGAAAGATAATATTATTTTAATTATTAAATCTTCATTTACGGAAAATCACCTTTTTACAATTAATGACAATCTGAAATTACAAAATACAACAATATATTGAATTTATTTGACAAAATTTAGATTAATAACTCCTTGATCAAGTATAACTATTGAGTTTTTCAATCAGAATCCATAAACACAATAACAATAATGATACGCACCGTGAATGAATATATAAGTAAATCAAATACACATAAAATATTTTACAAAAAAAGTTACAAACTGCAAAAAATGAATTAAAATCACTGCAAAAGCAATACATATAAATTAAAACAAGTAAACAGAAGTAAACCTGACAAAAATCATGAAAATAATATAATTATACACACGACTATTCGGTAGCAAAGCAATTGATAAAAAAATAATGTACACATCATTTGAAAGCAAAAAAATGTAATATTGAATGAACTAATTAATCATGAAAAATTTAAATCATTTTTAAGTTAATAAAAACAACTACTATCACAGAGGCAAAAAAATGTAAATGGAAACATTCACAAATAAAGACAAAAATAAGTAATAATAATTAATGAAAAATGAAAATTCAACAATCCGTGCAGATTTACTAAAATAAATGTATCCTTAATGAATCTAATATTTAATAAATTGCAAAAAACGCCATCTATTGCTTAATTTTGAAATGTAATCCTCAACAATTTGATTTCACGAAATTGCTGTTCATTCAATAAAAGAAAGGCGAACTTTCCTCGATATAGGTCAGGTCTGCATTAGGGAAATGTTTCGGCCCGGGTTGTCACTATAAACCAAGGGGTTAGTATGCGATACTAGTGATGCTTCTTGCGGTGGCATTTATAATTATTGTGCACGTTTACATCATACAAAAATAACCTCATTTACAATTTTGAATTAGACAAGGTTGGGCCATTGGATGATGGGCGGTGGTAAGTATGTGAAAATAGTGCTGCTTCTTGCGGTAGTATTTGTAACTATTGTGCGAGTTGTTTAGACTCTAGAAAGATAACCTCATTTACACATTTGAATTGGCGAGAAGTGTTGTTAGCAGTTGTTAGTTTTTTTTCAAATTTATTATAATTGAACCGCTCGTTGTTAAATGTGAAATAAATGAAAATCGGACTTAAACATATTTTATTTATTTTTGCTACTTCGACATATCTTTAAAATATTTGTATTTCCTTCCAAAGTATAAAAATTATATTGTTAATTTATTTTATATAGAAATTTTTGCAGTAATAACGATAATAGAAAAATGTATTTTATTTGCATATATATTTAAAATTGATTAAATAAATAGAAATTTAAAAATAATTACTTTATTATAATTTAATCATTAATTATTTTTCTTTTACCTATTGCAGTTGTGGATTTATAAAACATAAACATTTAAAAACGCCAAACAACCATTGGAACTACTTCTTTGCCATATACCCCGCCGGACATTGAACTACACGGTAAACATTTTCTATGATGATTACATAATGCAACATTTTTTTTTTTAATTTTAGACTATTTAATGGGAAAAATAAAATAATATACAATTACAATTAAACAATACTCGTTTTTATCAATCAATACGAAAACTGCATCGATTAACGAACGATATTTTGCCATTATACTTTCAAATAGATTAATTAGTCGTATCGCTGAACGGTCGTAAATCGAGCCCACGCAACAATGATTTCCGCCACTTTAAATAAATCAACAATAAGTTTATGGTTATGCGTTTTATTGATGGCTACTTTACACTATTAACTAACTGAACGCCGATTGTTATTGCTTTACGGCTGCAGTCTGTCGGGAGTCGAAAAAACAAAAGAATAATATCGCATTAAATGTGCATTTCGATCCATTGCCTTAACGCGTTCATACGTTGCATAATTTTGTAATACCAATTGTTGAAGTTCACCTTGGGTTATTTATTTAAATAAATTTAAACAAAAATCTTTATTATTTAATAGAAAATATCTCGAATATATTTACATAAAATTAAGTTAATAGGAAATTAGCAAAAAGACTCAACTTTTCGATGGAGTCTTTCTACTTTTCTTTCAAATTCATTTGAGTTATGATTGAAAATAATTTAATATTATCTATACATCAAAAGGTTTCACACTTAAATACATAGTCGGTTGATATATTTTTATTTTTAAAAGGGAATAATGTTTTAATTATTTTTCAAAATCGTTTTATTTAAGAAATAGTGAGGGACAAAAAAGGTATAATTTAGTTCAGCTGTTGTAATTCATTGATTGCTTTGAATCGTTGTAGATAAATAGGGAATAATTTATTAATTATTTTCAAATTCTTTTTATTTAATTTATTCAAATAACTGCGACCCAGAGCAGAAAGATCGTCGGTCGATAGCCCAAACAGACTAACACAAAATATTAATAATTACTTGTAAATATTTTAAATTGTATTAAAAATTGTCTCAATAAAGATGTTATATATATATATAACTGCGACCCAGTGAATAAATTCTCTTTTCAATTGTAACTTTTTTTTAAATTAAGAAAACTTAAAGCAATATTTAAAAGTTGTTTTAATAATTTTTAAATACGCAATTTTAATTTGTATTAAAAATTACAAAATTGAAATCATCTAAACTTTGGGCGAGACTCTTCAGCATGACGAATTCTTGTATAAAAAAATTGTGAATGAATATTTAACAGACATAAAAAATGACTTACATTTACACAACAAAAATCATTCAAATCCAAATGGAAACAAAACCAAACCAGATGATGATGAAGAAGAAGAAAAAAAAACCTCAACGAAATGATTAATAACGTAATAGGACGTAATCTGATTCCATTGTGCTATTATTATTGATTAGTACGCGTGTTTGCTTTGATCACCGGGAATGACTTAATGATTTTTTTCGCCGGTTCAACTCGATCGGAAAAAAGCATAAATATTTATTAAAATGACAACATCATATTATATTGTAATTCCGACGGTGAGCGACGGCCGGATAATTTATACGGCGATGTTTTATACGTCCCGCCATTTTGACGTTTAATGATACCGATCAATTTCGGATGACAATTATGTAATTATATGGTTCAACAATCGATTCACGACGAAATAACACACCTTGAAAAAAAGAAACTTTAATGGCCGGAGATAGATTGAAGGGGGGGCTTTGATTCATTTGATTTTTAATATGTGCTTGTGAGCTTAATAAATGGTTCATCAATTTGTATGATTTTTAATTCAAGCATGAAATTTTATAGTGCATGATTCATGTTAATCAGAACAAAAAATATATACATTTAAAATATTTCTATTGTTTTTATTTTCTTAAATTTTTTAAATCTGAGTTTTCCAGATATATTAAAAATATATATTACAAATAAATGAATTTGTGGCCTATGGCAAAATTTACAATTTGGGCGCCTGTAGCCTTGAGTTTCACCCTCATTGTCGTGAATGTGGTGCCCTTTAAGAATACACATTGACCCCCCCCCCACCCCGTCTTTACGGTCGCGATATTTTTGCTACCTTTCGAGCAATACGGAAGAGTAAGGGGAACAATAGAGGAGATAGAGAGGTTGGCCGAAAATAAAAAAAGAACAAAACAAAACAAATAAAATGCACATGCTAGTAATGACATTGAATCTTAAGAACGCTTCTAATATGGCTTGGTCATCAGTAATCGAGCAAAGATTAGAAATAGTTGGACTATCAGACAACTTGAGGGAAGCAGTAATGAGCTTCTTAACTAATCGCAGAGTAAAGATCGATATATCTGTACCTACTATAGATGTCTCTATCGAGTGGGGCTGTCCACAGGGGTCGAGCCTAGACCCGACATTATGGCTGGCTACCAGGGAGAAATGGTTCGTTAGGGTCATGAAAGTGAAGGGAGTACAGGCAATAGCATACAAGGACGGCCATCTAGTTATAAAAAAGACCTTTATTGGCATATCCATTTTATATGTATATATGCTATATAAATCACAAACTAACTCAACTTTTTCTTCTTAACTCCTTCTCCCACCCTAACCTCATCACAATTTTTACACCAGCACCATCCTCTCGCATTCATTCTTCTACCCTTCCATTTCCTTCCATCCATTCCTTTCGTACCTCCTTACATTCCTTTCCTAAATGCGTCCATGTATCCGTTCCTTCTCTACACAGCGTACACCTACCATACTCTTCTCCCATCCATACCTTTCTTCTTCTCTCCTCCGATCAACATTTCGCCCTGGCTAATGCCACCTTCTGCAGTCTAGTAAGGTCGGACCATCTAGTTATAATCACTGCCAGCTCACTCAAACAACTCCAGAAAAGGTAGACACTCACATGGAAGAAATGCGAAACATTTGCTGATGAATGTAATCTAATATACAACAAGGAGAAGACGGAGATAATGTTATGTAGTGAAAAAGGGAAAACAAGAGTACTCTTAATACAAATTGATGGAGAAACTCAAAAAATACAAGACTCTATTAAGTATTTGGGAATTGTAATTGACAAGAACTTGAACTTTATCGAGCATGTATGTGAGATTGGGAAGAAAGCAGCCACAAAATTCTGAAAAATAGTAGGAGTACTAAGAAGGAAATGGGGGAGCGACAGCAACATGATAAAAATAATTTATCAGAGAGTCTTCGCTCCAGCGATAGAGTACGGTAAACAGATGAGGGGTAGAAGATCGAAAGACTCGAAAATTAAAAGAGACCTGGCAGCCATACAAAGGCAGTTCGTGTTAGCAATTACCGACGCTTACAGGACGGCATCCAATGCGGCTCAACAAGTATTCGCTGGTTCGATTTTGCTATATATTAGATAAGCTGAAACACCAGAAAGTAGACACACAAACAAGAAGAGCATGGACAAAGACATGTGACTTGATTAAGTATCTGGTAATTGTAATTGACAAGGATATTTACAAAAATTGATGGAGAAACTCAAAAAGTACAAGACTCTATTAAGTATCTGGGAATTGCAATTGACAAGGACTTGAACTTTATCGAGCACGTATGTGTGATTATGAAGAAAGCAGTCACAACATCCTGCAAAATACTAGGAGTACTAAGAAGGAAATGGTGCAGCGACAATAAAATGATAAAAATAATTTATCAGAGAGTTTTCATTCCAGCGATAGAGTATGACAAACAGATCTGGGGCAAAAAAGCGAAAGACTCGAAAATTAAGAGACACTTGGCAACTACAGAAAGAATGTTCATGTTAGCAGTTACCAACGCTTACCAGTCGGCCTCCGACGAGGCTCCAGCGATAGATTATGGCAACCGGATCTGGGGAAAAAGAGCAAAAGACTTGAAAATTAAGAGACACCTGGCAATCATACAAACACCGTTCATGTTAGCAATTACTTACAGGACGGCCTCTAATGAGGCTTTACAAGTACTCGCTGGCACGGCCCCGCTCTATATTAAAGCTAGAGTAGCATGCATAGACAAGCTGAAACACCAGAAGGCAGACACACAAGCGAGAAGAGCATGGATAAATAGAGTACACCCAGTATTTGAAAGTGAAAATAAAGTAGAACCAATCGGAGAAGAGAAGAAACCACCATCACAATTGGGCTAGATGCGATAGAAGAGGGCCACATTGGTGCAGGGTTGGTGATTGAAAAAAGAAAGCATACACTGAAACCATGAAAACAAAGATAGAAGGAAACATGCAAAAGGTTAAACTAATGACAATCAACTTAGCAGTTCAACAGGTACAACAAAATGATTCCACTTACATCAAAATTCGCATGAAAACAAAGAAATCCGTATTTTTGTACAATCAAAAAAAGACGTACGGCGGTATATACACAAAGAGAAGAGATAAAGGAGCAGACTCAATGAAATCGACCGATGAGAAGTTGGCCACAACTTTCCAACCACGGATTTTGGCGCCTCCACCATCACCCGAAATTCAATAAATAATAAATTAATATTATTTATCATAGACCACAAGATATTTTTTGCTACAATTGGATTCCAGAATAATTTATATATGCAGTTATCGATAAAAAAATCCCATAAAATAAGTAGGTCACCCAAACGCCTACACAACATGAACAAAAATGCATAACTTTCATTTGCAAAATAAAACAAATATTTTTTCATCGGATATGAACTTACAACACTCTAATTATCAATATTAAGCAATTTGATTTTGGTGGTAATCATAAATTGCAACTTGGCGTGACTTTAAAACTGATATATATTCCCAGCCACGAATCGGACGGGCTTTAAAAAAAAATTATAAAATCCGTGGCTGGAAAGTTGTAGCCAACTTCTCATCGGTATATTTTATAAGAGGGAGCTATAAAGAATCGAAGTAACGGAAACAATGCGAGCGGAAGAAATAACCCGATGCCAGGCAGAATAGGAGAGAATCGAGGACAGGACAACATACGAACCATGTAAACAGGTCTGAATCGACAGAAAGCCACACAAATAGCATTAGGACATGGCAACCTGAATACATACCTTTACAAGTTTTCAAAAAGTGGAGATAGGTGGAAAATGTGAAAGTGGGAAGAAAGAATAGACAACAGCACATGTACTAAATTAATGTACTAAATTAATATACGAAGAGTAACAGCGAGGAGAATCATCGAAGATAGATATGGAAATACAAAAGATTAGTGAATGGGGACAACTCATTCTGGAAGACGACAAGTAACAAGAATAAATAAAGTGCCTTGAAGAAAGGTCATATACACGGAAAAGTGCAAGGGAACTAAACTCAATCCAATGTTGACTGGAAGATCATCGAACGAAGGACCGGTTCCAGTCCATGGGAAAGAATCAGCGGGGAAAAGGGAGACAGGGATCTTTATCTTTATCCATCGCAAATTTTTTAGAGTGGTGTGCTGGGATGGGTTCTCTCGGCGGTCTGTTGTGTGATGATAGCCTTATGGTTGAGAATGGCACCCCTTGTGAATACTCCTCTTACGAGCAAAAAATAAGGATTGACTGTACCCTTTTCGATTAAGAATGGCGCCCTTCGTGAACATCCAACGACCTCCTCCGTTCTTATTTTCGTGAATCGCGCCTTTCTCGAACTATTCTCCTAAAACGAAATTTTTGCTAAGGGTTTTAAAAATTGAGCACCCCTTGAATATTTGCCTGAGGCGATCATATTCCTCTCTTCAAACAAAAACTGATTACATACATATTCATCATACAATACATAAACAAAAAATCAAGGATTCACTATAACTTTATGATTGACAATGGCGCCTCTTATGAATGTTTAGCGTTATTTCTTCTTCATAACCTCTAACGAACAAATAGCCCAAACGAGGACAAAAAAATAACTGATGCTCACTCTACGGCTTCATAATTGTAAATGGCGCCCCTCATGAACATCCAGTGACCCCCTTCCGTTCTTGTATTTGTGAATTGCGCATTTCTCAAACGTTTTCTCTCAAAAGAAATTTTTGGCAAGGGTTTTAAAAATTGAACACATTAAGGCGGTGAATGGCGCCCCTTAAAAGTTTGCCTGAGGTGATCAAAATCCTTCTCACAAAACAAAAACTGATTACATACAGATTCATCATACCATATGGTCCACAGTAATTAATTAATCGATTAAAATTAATACCTCGTTTGTAATTTACGACTTTTTAAAATTACCGTAAATGTAAATACCAATATATCGACGGAAATAAGCGCGCCATATTTCTTCGATTCCCGCGTTCGTTCCGTCTTTTATAAATATTATCATTAAATTGCGGATTTATTGCGAGTACATATCCCGCAGCCCGAAATAAACGAACCATCAATAACATTGTTCGAATTAGATTTACCCGGCGCGGCCCACGTCCTTAAAGTCGGCGGGAAACAATTAATTTTTAATTTATCGCCGCGATAAATACGATACTGGAATGAAATTATGGCAATCCCATAATGCGCGGAATAATCACACTGCGGACAATAAAGCGTATTATTTTAGAAAGGTTGTAAATTATGAACATGTTTTTATTTTATTGAAGAATGTTGCAGAATATTTAACAAAAAAAAAAAATCATTCATTTATTATTGGATGTCTAATATTAATAATTTAAAAAATGAAGGTTTTATAGATAATTTACTTAGTATTATTTAACTTATTAGTGAATTATTTTCAAAACCTAATTTTTTTAAATTATTATTGCAAATGTTTTACCAAGTGATTAATAATTAAGGGAAGTCCGAAGTGGTTCGGGTAAAAAGAGACAAAAGTGGAAACAATCAACCTGATTGGGACAACAAACAAAATAAGAATATCTTTGGGGATAGGAGTAAAAATAATAAGTACAAAATTAAAGATGTCTAATATTAGGTGGTGGTTCGTTTTTTTAAACACTTACATTTTCTGGATTCTCATATCTTTTTATGCTTTAAATGCGTTGTGTTTTTTTTAATAATAATAATAATATTTTCAATTTGAGTCTCATTAATCACTAACAATTACTTAATAATAACAATTCCTAATAATAATAATAATAGTTTTATTACAGTAATCATCTTTTTAAAAAGGTGACTACGTGAAGTTTTCATGAAATAATGTTTATATCATATTCGTTTCTTCACTTCTGTATTTTTTATTACTAAATGTACATTTCGAGCACAATGTGCTCTTAATCAATTTTATATTTTAATAAAAACTATAAAAATATAAAATTGAAAAATAAATAAAATAAATAATATACCTTTTTACAAGATTTATATATATATTTAAATATAGGTTTATAAATACGTTTAATAAGAGTAAATTCAAATATGAAATGCAAAATCATTTGAACTTATTGTTATTACGCTACTTATTGACAATATAGATGGCGCAATAATTAGTGTAAACATCGTTCTTAATTGAAGTTTTTCCGAACCTAGCTTCAAAACAATATATATAGATGATTTAAAATAAAAACAAAAATTGTGTCGTATCGATTATATTTTGGCGAATCATTTTTGAATGGGCTTGTTTATTGTCTTATCTTTAATACGCCATGATGTTCTTTATATCTTATTTTGAAGCCAGAATGTAGCTTCGGAAGAAGAGAAATAAGAACGATTAACCACCGAACGGATCGAGATGAAATTTTCACAGCTTGCGCACACCACAAAGGCACTAATTATACTACAATACAAATTATATAGGGTGAATATATCCCTCGATATAAACACTAATAATCGGGAACTCACTCAAATACTCCGCACACAATTGCGGCTCGATATTCATTTGCATAGCTTTTTCCTGCATCTCAGGAGGTAGGGATGGAAAACTTTTTGAACCAAAAATGTTTAATCACGCCTATATTCTCACACAATACAGCATATGATATTTAAAAATATGTAACATTTAAATGACCACGAAACGGAATGATTTACGTTTATTTTTTTTTTTTGTTCGTTTCATTTTGGTTTACGATCGCATTATGTAAGAGGACCCGAGGCGGACAAAAGGATTGCAAATTACTCTCGGGTTATTATATTAAAATGTTTGTAATAATTGTTTCTTTTTCTTTTGGGCAGCACGATGATATTATAAATGACATAATTATATAATTAATGTACTTTTTTCCCACTGTGCGTGGGCCGAGCCGCGCTTTGTTGTTTGTTCTTTGCCCGTGTATTGAATTGTTATTTGGATTAACCGAACAGAACAGAAGGTTATTCGTGATGTATTTTGCTGTTCTAAAAAATTAAATTATTCACGACCAGGAAAAGGAGATTGTTTCACGTAAATGTGATTTAATTTGTGGTATACTTGAAATGTTTAATGGTAGAATTTATAGCTGTATAAAATTATATTACAATAATAAAATTAAGGATTATTAAAATAATAGAATTGAAATAGTTTTTGTTAATGACTGAATGGTTAAACCTACGCTAATGACTTAATGAATATTTTATAAAAAAATATATATCTCAACACAGCTATATTCCTAAATTTACAGTAATGTAGGGAACATTATTGTGTTAAATTATTCAATTCTCTCCATATATTTCAAAAAAATGTTAAAATATAAAATAATAAAATAACCACAATCCACCAATTCATTAACTCATGCATACATGACGTTCAGCTAGTTTTAATTTGCAAATCACTATAAATTCATACAGGGCAGAAAGACCAATGGTCGATAGCCCATGATAAACTACTAACACAAATGTACATATTGTTATAATAAATTTTGTTGTCATGTTGTCTGAATAAAAATGTTTGTATAATAAAAAAAAAAAACTTAATTTTGATTTTTTTTTTTGGATTGAGTGAGTTACGTGAATATGATAATAACTTGAATAAAAAACACTTAGAATCCTTTCTTCACTATTTTTATTTTTCACCAGATGTACATTTCGGACAAAAAGTGACCATTATCAATGGTTGATACAAATTGTATTGTATCATTTTTATTTGTAATTGTACAAATAAAAATAGTGAAGAAAGGATTCTAAGTGTTTTTTATTCAAGTTAATTTTGAATTCTCTTGATAATGGTCTGATAACCCGAAACTAGTCGAGAATTTAAAGTTGTTCAATTTAGTCTGTGTTTTATTTATTATATTCGTAGTTTTTTAATAATAAATTCATATTCATATTTATTATATATAAATATATTTTGAATAGAAAAAAAAAAATGAAATTGAATTGGAGATAAGTGATACTGTATCAGGTGGCAAAATTTGGAACTATATTCAGAACCAAAATCTGTGTTTACACATGATTTTTCAGCTGACGCAAGCTCACATATTATAGGTTATAAATGCGCAAATCAATATAAATAGAAAAGAATAGGCTGAAAGACCCCTGGTCGATAGCCATTTTGTGAATTTTTGTGTTTATTTTTTAATACAACGTATTATTATTTTTATTAATTAAATGTAAATAAATTGTATACAAAATTTCACGAATAAAGATATTTAGTTAGTTAGTTAGTTAGAAAAGAATATTCATTCACTTGGTCAGTTATTTAATAAATTAAATAAAAATGATTTGAAAATAATTAATAAATTATTTCCAAATTTAGCTCTGTGACATTTTGACTTACGTAACGTAAGTACTTTAAATACTTTAAACAAATGCATATTAAAACAACTACTTCCCGGGCAAATACCCCGCCGGACATTGAACTACAAATTATACACCTGCTGTTGCATATCAATAAAATACGTAAGTTAAAATATTACAGAGCTAAATGTGGAAATAATTTATTAATTATTTTCAAATCATTTTTATTTAATAAATTTATTAATTATTTTTAAATAATTTTTATTTAATTTGTTTACGCTTTAAATTTCCCAAATTATTATATCACGTTCAGAGAATGCTTGTATGATTAGCATCAAGTTTAAAAAAATGTTTTTTGGCTGAATGTGTTTCATAATCAAAGAACAAGGAGTTAAGAATTCTATTGTTTGATATTACAATGGCGTTATAAGCTAAACAATTGTTTAGCCATTACATCAGCTGCCTGATGATTATAGTGTGTATTGAAACAATTGTAGCAGTGCATCTAAAATAAATATTGTGAAACTAAAAAGTTTTACATTGTATTTTATTTTGAAATTAACAAGGAGTTAATTTTACATAAGTTTGCTTCCAACTTGAAATATCTATAAATTAATTTTTAACTAAACACCAACATAATATAATTATTGTTACCGTAAAAAAAACTGCGCTGATGAAAATTAATAAATAAATAACCTAAATAAACATGGTAATTAAAAGCGAGTTGTTCATATTGATTGACACAACCAAACACACGTGAATTAGTTACGTACCTCAACGGGTTCTGAATTTCGCCACTTTGGCGCTGCGATCTTAAAATGTATATCCAATAATTTTTGGATAAAGAAAACAATTAATAACTTTTTTTATACTACTTAACGTCCCTAAGATTCTAGAATTAAAGTATAATATTCAAATAAGAAATATTATTTTTAAATGGTAAATTATATTTTGTAAATGTCGTTATTTCGTTGTTGAGATAATGAAAGGAAATTGTTGAAGTTAAAACCTGGTTCGAGTTATTTTTTGTCTGCTTTTTATTTGAATTGCGCGCTAGTTCATCAATCATGAGATAGGTGGAATTACGGAGGATGTTGACGTGAGAGAGGGTAATTACCCACACGGCGATTTTATCCGAGAGCTTCGGAATTATATGCACGAATTATACTGTAATTATTTGGTATTGCCTTTAAACTATTATGTTGTACGAAACATTTATTTTCGTTAACGGGAGAGTGAGTTTGTTATGAAACGGAAAATTGAATAATAAGGTAATAATGGTCATGTTTCATTTTAGATATATATGCTAAGAATAAATAGCTACTTTATTAATTTTCGTATTTTATGACTTTTGTGAGAAATTACTTTAAGTCAAATTCAGGAAGAAATATAATAAATACCCTCACCTAGGAACTTTAAAACCTTCATTGTATTAGTAAACTTTGATTAAAACACTTGGTTTGTTTCATTGATTTAAATCAGTGAAAGAAACCAAGTGTTTTAATCAAAGTTTACTAATTAAATATGTTTCACCACGGGTTAAGTGAGAAATTAATTCAAAACTTCTGTGTATTACCAGAAATCCCAACATTCCTCCAAAATTCAAGCATCTTCAACCCGCCTTCCTGAATGGCGGGTTGAAGATGCTTGAATTTTCATTTCACCACACATAAATGACTAAGTGATAGACGAGATAAAGGAAAAGAACTGCCGACTGAAAGACCATCTTGTAAATAAAAAAATAATAGTTTGCAAATTTAATGTTACTGTAAATATCACAATAAAGATGATTATTCAAATATGTATAATAATTTAAATGTTTTGTTTTGTAATCAGTTCTTACTTATAAAATGCTTTTTTTTATTCCTGTGTCATCTATATCATTATTTCATTAGATTTATCACAATAAGATGTAATGGACGATCAGGGTGTACTTTGGTCTGAATTGCATTTTTTTTTTCTAATAAAATATAAACGAATCCTAACAGTAGTTCTTGATTACTGAAAGGATTCGTTTATATTTTTGTACATCTTTGTTTTTTTATAATATTTTTGTTCTGAAAAATTAAAAAGAAGTATTATTATTAACATTAATAAAATAAAATTGTAATTATTAAATATTAAATTAATAGAATGATTGTACTTCTAATTTAAGCAAATATTTGTTTAACACAAAAATATACATCAAAAGGTTATTGGCTAGAATTTTAAAAAAGAAAATCCAACCGATCCAATAAAATCGAACAATCCAATAAAACTTTCACTAACAAGCGAAACCACCGCGACGAAGCCAACAGACGGAATAATAAATATACATTATGGTCGAAATTTTATTATAAGTGAGTTAGTCAGGCAAGAAGTATTTAGTCTATTTTCATACCTGGCATCGCACGATTCCTGTCTGAATCACGCAATTATGACACTCGCATCAATTTTTTCTCTCTCTTTTTTGCCACTTTATTCAAATCGAGTTACGCGCAGTACAGTCAATACGACTTAGATCGTAAATCAGTTGCCACAGGAGAGCTAATTAACCATAAAATTTCAATTAATTGTTTGATAAATATTTACGAGCGGAATTGTAATTTGCCATTTTTATGCAAATATGTTAATTTCGATGTTTATTTAAATAATTTTATAGTGCGGAATGAAATAATTGAATACGGGATGTGTAATTACATTTTTTTACTCAGCAGTAAAATGCTATTAGGTTTGTTCATTTCTGCACTAAGTTGAAGTAAGTGACGTCATCCATAAAAAGATTTAGTGAAAAAGAAAATTAAAAATTATGTAAATACATGATTATTTAAATACAAAAAAAAAACGGTTGTACTTTCTCCTAGTTATTTTTTATTCAATTAAATAAATTTCGGAAAGAGCTAACTATCTTCAGTATTGAAACAGTTTCCGGAATATATTTAGTTCAATAAAAATAAGTAGGAGAAAAAAACAACTAATTTTATTTAAATAATTAAAATTCTTCACAGCCAATTTAAAGCAGATTATAAATACAGGATTGCCAATTATTTATCTGTTCTTTTAGATTTTATTAAAGGAAGGTATACATCTCATAAATTATGCAAACCGATAAATAGATCAATTGTGATTACGGCCCGGAAGGTGGGTCAAATTGCACGTCGATTAATAATCCTCTGGTCCGATTAACGTTAGGAGAGTTACGATGGAAATTAAGGCGATCGTGAGATGGTTGAAGATGATTTTCCGCGGCGTCGCGCCGCGTTCATCATAATCAGCATCGACATCGGTTGCCGCTTTTCCTGATTCCGGTCTTTCGCTTATTGCCGACTCGCGAGTTAATCAACTTTGTACGCCGCAACACCAATTAGCCGTGCAAAGTGCGGCGATTTACATGCAGACTCTGTCTCCAAAGCTGAACGGGCTCAAGTCGTAAGCTCTTAATTAGCGACCGGCAAAAAGAAAATAAAAACGATCGATGGTAAAAAATTGATCATTGAGATTTTCAAGTGTAAATTGGATAACATTAAATAAAAAAAAGAGGTATTGATTTTTATTCCCTAAGTGATTGCTTACCGGTTCAATTATTTGAGAATTAAAACAACCAAAGCCCAATTTTACAATCCGCAAGTAAGGCGTAAGTAACGTATTCGAGGAATAAAATTTCGGTTGGCAGCACTCTCTCATTGATAATCAAATGTAGACAATCATGGACATTAACGTTTATTCCGCTAATACGTTACTTACGTCTTACTTGTGGATTGTTAAATTGGGCTTAAATATAACTTTATTTTCCACCCTCGCGACTAATAACTTTAATAAAAACTGCAAATAATTTATTGCAAATATCGAGCGTATAACAAAAATCGACGACGAAGTTGGCATTGGAAATCTAAAGTACTTGTTATCATATTGACAAGTCAGTTGTCACTGTTTAACCGCAACCAGCATTTCACGCGTGTGATCTTAGTACAGACATGACTCGAGACTTCGCCAACTTCGTCATCAATTTTTGTTATACGCTCGATACATATACCTTTATATACTACAATTATAAATATGCATGAAGGTGTTAGTCTCACATGGGCTATCGACCTGTGGTTTTTCTGCCCTGTCTAGAATTTATGGTGTGAATTTAGAAATATCTGTGCTAGTTAGCTAATCTGTCTTGATTCGTACTGATGAATTGATGAATGAATTTCGAAGAATACAGAATTTATTAAGGAGGGATTTTTTGTAAGAGTTATGTGCAAATTTTTGGGAAAGGCTTACCAAACGTTGGGCTATGGGTATGATTGGATAGAGATATTCGTTCGAAGGATAGAGGGTAGAAGGCACCCCTGAAGTTTGGCGATGATTCGTAGGGAGAATCTTTCAGAATCTTGGATATGGTAAAGAGAAGATGGTTTGATTTGAGTAAAAAGAATAAGACTATAATCTAATAAGGGCCGGCATATTGATTCATAAAACAGGGTAGCGGTTTTAACGCATATGCCCTTAAAATAGGACTTTTGGAGGAACTGTTATCCCGCCTGAAGGCTGGTGGCATGAGAAATAAGTCCAGTAAATGTTGTAAATGAGTAGGAATCCTTTTTTTAATAAGTTTTGTTGTAATTACCAATATTCTTATCAATAAAGTTTTTACTGAGAAGTGAATAGAACTGCTAATATTGAGCAAAAGAAACATAGTTGCTTTGTAAACTTATCCATAGGTATAATATGCATTGCAAAATCAGGCGTAAAGACCAACGGTCGATAGCCAATTGGCAGAAGAATTTATTTTTATGTTAGTTATTTATTGTATTCATTTATTATTATTACTTTGTTAAAAATAATCTGCCAATAAAGATTTATATATATATATATATATATATATATATATATATATGCATTGCAAATAAATGTTTAATTTAATATGTATATAATACCTCTGGAAATTTTACCAAGCGTCCAGTTATTAATTTTTTTCAGTATTTCTAAAAAATGGCACATGAATGCCGGAAAGGCAGACAAAGAGTGGCCGTTTCCCCTTTCTGGATTTTTTGTGAGAATGATTTTTTAAATATATACGATATGGATCACTTACTTAATCATCTTTGATCATCTTAGACCTTTGAAAGGGAATAAATTAGAACATCACGTGGAACTTTTTCGTGAGAGGCGTCAAGACAAGGAAAAAAAATTAACACTGGAGAAATCCGACGGAATGTCGAAATGGCTGTTAATGAAGGTGAAGATGAGATTAAATTAAAAGAATATACAAAATGAAATTATATTACTAGAATGTATGTTCTTGAAGAAATACCTCAATATGGATGACATTCCAGTTTTCTATACAGGTGACTCAATAATTACAAGAAAAGACAGGCCAATGCGTCTTTCCACCCTTATACAAAACGGTCCGTACACACTATATGCCTGCTTGGATGTAAATGTTTGAGCTAAAGGTCATCTTTTCTTTACCACACTATTGGAAGATCCTATTAATAATACACTAAGGCATGGCACGCGAAAAGGTTCATCGAGATTCTTATGTTTACAAACATCGTAACATGTCTTAGTCCTCAGAAATGGACAAGACAATTGATGTTAATTGCAGGTTCAGTAACAATGCATAATGCTGCATGAATGCTCTATTGCTTCAAATAGGCATTCTTCATGTTAAGCAGAAAGCTTTCTAATTGTATATTGTCTTATGATGGATCTACATAAAAACATCAGATTTTCTTCTGCGATAGTGCTATATTCCTTTAAAGAGGCAAAGGTTAATGCAAGGGGATAATGAACCTCAACAGGTTAATTAGCGTTTTTTTAACTTTATAATGATGGAAAGCCAAAATTTATCAATGGACCTCTCCTTTTCCCCATTTATTATCTGTTTTGTAATTTTAGTTAGTGCCGTAGTAAGAATTAGATAGTGCGCGTTAACCCGCTCACCAATTATTGTCAAATTGTTTTGTGATGCCGAACTGATAAAAAGCTGTTTATCAGCTTTAGGCATTACGATGATTCCTTACTATTTTTGTTTTGTCATTTCTCGAAAATTACTGAAGTTGTAAAGTAATGGCTTTAATCTGGAGGAGCAACACTTGTAATCGATCATATTGGCTTTTGCCGTTTCTTCTGAGTATATTAAACTGAAAGCAGTTTAAAACACACTCTATTTCTTGTTTGGTTGTGAGGTGGATTTTCTTTGTATCAAATTTGCTGACTGAACTGCATCTTCTTATAGTTTATTAAATGTCTTCCTTCATAATTAATGAACATAATTGTATCTTCGCAGCTCGTTGTCTCATGCAGTCCTCTATCATAAATACTTTGCACGACGCAACACCAATTGTTATACGGCGATACTCTTTGTCCAAAGCTGAAAGGGCTCAAGTCGTAAGCTTTTAATTAACGCAACCACCAATAAAAAACGATCGATAGAGAATTTCTAGTGGAAAATGTATAATTTTAAATGAAAAAAAAAAAAAAAAAAATAATAACAAATTATCGAAATATTTTTTATGGACTCTCAGAAAAAATGTAAAAAATATAAGTTACATATTAAAAACAAAGGAGTGTACTTCTGAAATAATTTTTGAGAATTAAGGGAAATTTCTATAAATAGAAAAAGAGTATTCATTCTCTTGGTCACAGTTATTTAAATAAATTAAATAAAAATGATTTGAAAATAATTAATAAATTATTTCCACATTTAGCTCTGTGACTTTTGACTTACGTTACGTAAGTACGTTAAACAAATGCACATTAAAACAACTACTTCCCGGGCAAATACCCACACCAGACATTGAATTACATAATGTACACCTGCTGTTGCACATCAATAAAATATTGCATAATGCAACAAATGTCCGGCGTGGGTATTTGCCCGGGAAGTAGTTGTTTTAATGTGCATTTGTTTAACACACTTACGTAACATAAGATAAAGGTCACGGAGATAAATGTGGAAATAATTTATTAATTATTTTAAAATACATTTTATTTAATTTACAACTTACCAGGTTTGACTTATAGTGGTAGAAAACCTGGAGTAATTTCTGATGAATAAAAAAAAAATATGATAAATTGATCCTTATTAACAATAACTCTAATGTTTAAATAAAAATATAAATAACACATTAGAATACGGAATATCGCACACATAATTAATATCTTTAGAAAAAAAGTCAAAATTAAAATATTTTAAATTTTCCACTTGAGCACTAAAGTAGACAATTATTACCGTGTTTCCCAATATCAAATATTATGCGACTCCTCTTGATTTAACCGCACTAAATTTTGAAATATGATAGGAGTGGCGTTCTTGAAATCGATCAAGTTTTTCTATAGTCAAACATTCCAACGTAGATGGTGATTAGTATTTCAGGACCAACTTCTCCATCAATAATATGTGTAGTCGATTTTCCTATTCTAGGATGAATAATTTCTGAAGAAACTGTTATGTTATAATTTTTGTCAACTAAGATAAAGTACTCTCTGATTGTGCCCCTTTTTATCTCATTTCACCTAGCATAATAAGAGCTGGGTTTTCAAATCAGCTGCCATTTCATATTTCGCACATTTCATTGCTCGGTGCCAGCGATGAATCGTAGGTCGTGTTTGAAAACCGGGGAAGTGTAATATGCCACAGCTCTCATTAATAACCAAAATCTTCATAATCCACTGTATCGGAACAATTTCGTTTTTTTTGTGTTGAGAATTGTAAAAACTTTGAAACCAAATGAAAAATTCAAAGACCTATTTCGATTGATTTTCCCAGACTGTCATCAACCTTTCTGGTTTGAACGCCTTTGAAGGTCAAAGAGTTTCGGTTACAATCCTTTATTCCTTGGTTAGTTTAAATTTTTCCTGATTTTTGATTGGGATATGAGAGGGAACCTCAGACTGGATCTTATGTTCGTTATTTCGTGGTGATGTATAATCCGCCTGTTTTCTATGGCTACAGCTTTCTCTTTAAAATATTTTTTCTATCAACTTTACCTACAGTTGCAATTACTGTGACTTTCACGGGACTTCCAGAGCCAATTTCTAAAATTTTACCTAAATTATCCTCCTGTTTACAAGATCCTGAAATTAGTTCCTTCAGGGATCTAGGTTCCCGCGAACTACATCTCTCTTTCTCTCTCTCTCGCACATTATTTTGCTCGTCCGTTGTCGAACTGTTGGCAGCAAAGAAAAAATATTTAATGTAATTTAATAAAATGTTTCTTAGTTTACTCAGTAATACCAGTTAGAGTTTACGTAAGTACAAAATAGGTCGGCGGTCCGCTATTTTATAACATTAGTTTAATCGTCCAAACGAATAGATCTTTCTCATTTAGATCCCAAGAGAAGATTTTTGTATTTAACATCAATAGTCTCGTATATCGTCTATTTATCATCATTACTGGCATTGTTCCTTTCGTTGTTGGTTATAAGAGGTGCAATCTTCAATTGTATATCTTTTATGTTAAATGAACTATTTACAAATGCTGATTATAATAATTTTAAAGATCTTCGGATTCAAGAGAATAAAATTGGGTTCTTACTTGAATGCCTTATGTTGTCCCTGAATACCTAATTTTGTTGCGCTAAAAGGGGTTCTTTTATTTTATAATAACAAGAAATTTAAATAATAGCGGAGCGATTAAATCCACAAAAATGATTTATAAATCATAACTCAACATTAATTACACAGCATCAACTAATTCCAAACACCCTAATTGATAATCCTGTATGGAGTGTCTGAGGTCATTACGCACCTGGAAGTTCGCGGAGCGTGCGGCCATAAAATTTTATTAGCTCAGTTTAACGTCCTTAATGCCGGTGTTACCGCGAATCCGAAACTGAGGTAATTGCGATGGAATAAATCTGAAATAGGCGTAACGAGTTTTGCTCCGATAATTCGAGCGCCGCGCGTGAAATCCGGGAACTCCGGCCCTCGGTCTAATTACAACTTTTAGCGGCGGCTGGATTAACCCGTCGACTGACAATGGGATCAAGGCTTAAGCCCGGCGCTCATTATAACTTTTCTGGTTTCCCGTTACATAACGTCGGCATTTTATCAAAAGTGCTTTATAACAGGCTCCAAAGATAAACGAGTTAGAATGTTGTAATTAAGTTATGCAGAAATTTTATAAGTTTCTAAAGTAATATTATAATGTAAAGATTTAAATTAAATAAAAAAAAATATACATGATCAAAGTTTAACAATTAAAAAAAGGCTCTGTAATGGACAAAACACATGAGATTTGAAACAAAATCATGGAATTATAAACGTAAGCTAGCTAAGGGGATTTACAATTGAAATAATTATTTAAATTGAATTGTTATTCCGTTTAAATTATATTTATATCTAATACAATGTAGTAATATTTTATTCCTTTCTTCAAAAAAGTGAAGAAAGGAATAAAATATTACTACATTATATCAAGAAACTTCACGTACTCACCAACAAATATCTTAGATATTTATATCTATTAAATAGAAAATTTCAATGTACAACATTGAGGTATAATTTAAATTTAATTAAATATAAAGTGGAAAAGAAAAATCTTTCATGGGATTTGAACCCATGTCCCCCGATTGCCAGTCGAGAGGTCTCTGTGGTGTAGTTACACAACAGAGATCTGTGATACCAAATCGCATACAGTGCTTCAAATCCAAATGTAGTTAGTAGCCGGCAATCGATGGACATGGGTTCAAAACCCATCAGAGATGCTTCTTTTCCACTTTATATTTAATTGAGTTTAAATTATACCTCAATGTTGTACATTGAACATTTCTACAATTCATAGTAATAGATTATTTTTTTTTATCGAGCTGCTTAATGTATTGTCGTTGAACATTTCTACAATTCATGAAATAATTATATCTAGTAAGCTGTTTTATTACATTTGTATTTTATATCATAACCATTGGTGTTATTATAATTGTAGCTTTCCAGGGAAAATTTGCATTCTGGCGCAATTTAATTTCACGGCGGTTTCATAATCTTTTCCTGTTTACATAAGTTTTGGCAACTAAATAAAATATGAGCCAAAAATATGAATATTAAAAAAACAAACCTTTAATATTTTTTTTAGTGAGATTACTGATTGAATATTATTTCCATTCCATTATTACCAAAAAAAGGTCAGTGAATTATTTTAGATTTTTTTAATTCGATTTTTTTTATAAAAATTAAATTCCATTTTTGTTTTTAGTTTTCAGAAAATTTAAAATAATTCTCAGATTTTCCTATTAATATTAGAAATACAATCCATTTAAATTTTCCGCAAGGAAAACATATTTAAATTATTTTTTGGCAATTAAAAAAAAAGTTAATAGAAACTTTTTTCTGAGATTTTCTTATTAATTATCATCTCGATGTTAGTAAGAAATGTATGTAAATTATTTGAGATTTCTTTGAAAATATTTCTTAATGAAAAATAAAATAAAATTTTTCCTCTGATATGTAAGATTTTTAATCAAAATTTTTTATTTTTAAAATATCTCAAATAATTCCAAATATTCCTATTCATACTAGAAATAGGTCTAGCAACTTTTTGCATGAAATTTAAATATACAAAAACGGTACAAATATATAAAATATGCATTAAAATTCATTAATATTTTCTTTTTGTTAGATTTTTTAATAAATGTTTCTAGGCTACCAGAGGATGTTTGCGAATTATTTCAGATTTTTTTAACAAAAATTCAATGTAGTTTTTCAGTGAATTGGCAATACTATTAATTAATGACTATTTATAATGAGCTTATGAAAATATATAAAAGCAATATAAAGTAGTAATATTATATTCCTTTCTTCATAAAAATAAAAAAGTGAAGAAAGGAATAAAATATTAATACATTATATCAAGAAACTTCACGTACTCACCAAGAAATAACTTCTATATAAAAGCAATATAAACTATTTTATAAAAAAAGCATAAATAATTTCTGTTTACTATTTTTAATTGTTTTAATTACACTGATTTTCTTCATTGTAGTTAATAGTAGTGAAGAAATATTGCTAGTACTTTTTTTATCAAATCGTCTTGAAACTCATTCAAAATCAAATAATAATAATTCGTATGATAAAATTAATTAATATATCAATAAAATAGTTTAAGCTTTTACTAGATAAAACTCCATAACACTATTTAAAAAAATATTGTAGAGACACTGCTACAATTATTTCGCCAACACAGTGGCATCAACAGCCAGATGATTAATTAACTTATTAATTGTTGAGGCTTCTACTTTGTTATACATTGTAATTACATTTTAATAAATGAAACACTTTTTTACTTTGTTTGTATAACTCGGATTGATTTTATTGTTGACTATAGTTTCGACAACCTTAACGTGTCATTATCAAAACACTACAAACAAAGTAAAAAAGTGTTTCATTTATTAACCCTTTGCGGTCGGCAGATATTTCGGCTGGGACTACCAGCAAGTCGGGGCGAATTTAGCGTTTCGGAGCCATTGTTCCCTACGCGATTTAAGGTGAATATATCTACATTTAAAAGCACACACTATGTTGATGCCGATTTGTAATGTTTAATAGGGCTTAAACTACATAACAACGGAAAGATTTAACTTTTATAGTTTAACAACGTGTGATATTTTTCGAAACAATCGCCGATATGAAGCCCGGGCTTCCGAATACATGTGTTGCAATATGTGCGTGTTTCTCTCCTTTTGCCGGGGGTTTTCCTGTCGGAACATACTGCACAATCTTTTTTAGTCCCTGAACGCAGTATATGCAGCTTATTGTCTAATCTATTGTCTACAAAAGATGTGGACGGCTGCGCTTCAGATGGTGTTCCCTGCCGGAATGTTCCTACCAACTCGTCAACTAAACACTTCACAAAATTTAAATGATTTAGCGGTTTTTCGTTATTAGATTCTCGTATCGTTTTGTACATTATGTATGAATTTACCACGCACATCTCCATACCCCAAAAAAACAATTTTCGCCACCATTTTAACGATTTTCGCAAAAAACAGTACGATGCTGCATACTGGTCAGCGCGGTCAACGGCTCTCATTTTCTTCGTGTAATCCACGGCGACGATTGGCTTCAGTACATTTATGGAGTCACCACCGCGTCTTCTTGTAGTAGTGTGTTGGAGACTTGCTGCACTGCTGGTGCTCAGGAAGGTCACTACCCGTTTGCTCTTCCACGCAAGGACTAGTGTGTTATTCTTTTTATATGCCACTGTTGATGTCGTTAAAAATCTAGGCTTTTTAATTGGAGGTGGTAAGCGTTTCCGGTTCGGCATTATCGTTCCTGTCAAATGGATCTTCAGCTTCAAAAGTTCTTCTGCAAGCGGGATACTGGTAAAAAATCGGTCTGTGTACAGGTGGTAGCCCTCTGCGTTTGGAACGTTGTTGAGAAGTTTTTTTATTAACGTTAACGGAATTCTAGAACTAACTGGAAGTTCTGGTTTCTCTAAGCTTTCGGTCGTCAAACTTCCGTAATATGGCAAAATCGAATATACGTATCCGGTTTTTACATCGGCCAATACGTAAATCCTTATACCCCATTTTGTAGGTTTTTTGGGGTTGTACGTGATGAACGCAATTTTGCCCTTGAATTTTACTATTGATTCGTCGACACAGACATCCTTGCCAGGTATGAAATGTTCACTAAATTTTGCATTTATGTATTGCAGAAAGTCGTCCGCCTTCCTAGTGCGGGTCTTCAGGGATGTATCGGACGATGCATCGGTTCGTAAGTGTAGCATCCAAAAAATTTGCCGGAATCTGTCTCTTGTGAATGTTTGCGGATAAAACGGAATTTTGCTGTTTCTCCTAGTTGACCAATACTCCGCTATATTTGCAAGTGGCATTGCTCCCATGTTAAGAATTACGCCGATGAATGCCATGAATTCTTCACGGGTAACATCCACCCACGCCCGCCAAATTGAATTACTGGTCAACTGTTTCTCGCTGATCTTCCTTCTTGCGTATTCGTTGGTCTCTTTTATTACGCGGTCCATCAATATGTCCGTGAAATACAATTTGAAAAAGTCCAGCGGTTTTATTATATCGCGAGATATTTGTGGTCTCACTGTTCGGGGAGAAGTTTTGAATGTAAAACTAAAAGGCAAATCGTCGCTTTCCGTGACGTCCTCCCATTCTTCACTGTTACTTGCGTCTTCTGTTTCCTCAAAATCTTCTTCTTCATCGTCTGGGCTCTCCTCACTGCCACTAACAATTCTCGCTACATTCCGTCTTTTAGGAGGAACTACACAATCACTGGCGTCACTTTCGCTATCTTGTAGAGAGTCGTTCATACGCGAATTGCTCGCACTTTCGTTGTACTCTTCGACTTCCAACCCATCATCACTACTCTCGGTATATTGAGAATCATTCCCAAATTGCTCCATTTTTAGGAAGGGTGATGATTTTACAGTTAACACTTTGTAAAGAACGAGCCTTGATTACACTTGCACTTGGTTCTTCGAGGAATACTCTGGGATGGCGATGTATTGCGTCCGAAGGTTTTTAGAATTATACCTGAATTTTTCGACGCGGAAGCGTGGGTGCAAATCAGAGTCAATCAGCCCGGTTACCATGGCTGAGCGGCAATGGTTTTCATATAAAATTAGCCTCAAACCGTTAATATCGCCAATGAATCTACCTTGAAATCCTGAACAATTGGAATGTTTATTTCTTACTAAACATTCAAATTCAATTTATAGTTTATTATATTTTTATTTATTTATAAATTGATTTCTATTTACTTATCGTATATTTCTCGATGGTAAAATAACGCGTGAGATGTTCGAAATGGCTAGCATTCTGTTAATCTCAGTTTTTCTGGATTGCTCCTTCGAGACGTGATTATGCCGCCACAGCGGCGACACCGACTTCTACGACGGTTTTGAAATGCCGCCACAGTGGCGGCACCGACCGCAAAGGGTTAAAAAAAGATGATTAATTAATTTAATAATTACCATTAAAATTTCTTTTAGTCTATTTCATAATCTATTTTCTTTTTAAATTTTAATGTACTATATTTATTATTTTATTATTGTAACTATTCATTGTATCATGTATGTATGTTACTGTATTTAATGGCCTCCGTTAATTGAATAAATAAATAAATAAATAAATAAATTTAATGTGAAATTAGTTATACTCTTTGTTCAACCTTAATATTAATTTGCTAGATATATTTTTATAGCTTGTTTTCCCTAGCTCACAGAGATATTCTGGTGTGAGGTGAGCCATAAAAGAATTATTTTTTTTACAATGTTAAAATAATATTTTTTCGAATTTACATACAACCGTTTCCTATTCAGTTTTTAATTAGTTTTTCACGAATCTCCATTTTCGGAACAATACGAAACGCTAATAACAACAGCCGGCCAGAACGGAAACGCTGCATCACCCGTGAATAATGGCGCAAACATAAAACGATGCAAATGCGTTAGAATTAAAGGAGCAGCGCATTAAACAATTTGATTTAATAATCACCGCAATTACACTTTATTGCCCATCTCGGAAGCATGCCCCTTTATTCCCGATGAAAGCAAACGTAAAAAAAACAGAAACAAAACAAAAAAGGTTTCTCTAATAACACCTAATTATCCGGAAGAATCGCCAACCTGGGCTATTACACTCCGGCGTTTTATTATATTAATAACTAATCACTTAATAAAGCCAGTTCTGGATAGTTTCGCGTCGGGATCGTTCCAATTTTGGGATCGAAAAAAAAAAAGAGAGACTGTTTATTGTGAAACGTTTTGAAATGTGCGAGATTATAATGCCGGCAAATTGTTTGCGGCAAACAAACCGTAAAAACAGTTACGTATTGTTTGATTAATAAATCGCGCGTTGTTGTTTTTGGCGGGACACGTGACTTGCCTTTTGAAGAATTCACGATTTCGAACTGGCTGTAAATAAAGGAGGAAGAGAACAACAACAAAAAATATGTAATAAAAATCAAATTTATTATGGTGAGGATTCTGAGAGAAAAGTTTTTAGTAACTTGGAGGTTCTAGTTCCTAGTGATAAAAAACCTCCAAGTTTGCTGGAAGTTGACTTTTTTAGCTAAATCCGAAATGATAATCAGGTTAAGTCAAAAAGTCACAGAGCTAAATGTGTAAATAATTTATTAATTATTTTCAAATCATTTTTATTTAATATATTTAAATAACCGTAACGAAGTGAATGAATACTCTTTTCTATTTATGAAAATCAGGGATTGAGGCATATACAAAATGTATGAATTTTTGTTTAAAATGCGATAACTAGAAGTAGAGAAATGATATAGTAGTTCCATATATATTGGGTTGTCTCTATTCAAATAAATAGAGCATCTTAATTGGTCTATTTTCGAAAGCAAAAATCCGTCCTCTTCGCTACCTCGTCCCACCATCCAGGAGAAAATCCATGGCTCTTCCCTGTTGATGTTTAGGTATACGTACGAGGATTACTTTTCAAGTTTCTACAAAAAGTGAAAACTTTTATTGAAATTTAATAAAAAAATATTATCACAATAACTTATTACTTTGTATAACGCTTGTTTATTTCATGTGACTGCAGTTTCGAAAAATTTAGCTTGTTATTATCAAACATGAAATAACTTAAAGTAAATATTTGACAAGTGATATATATTTACAATATGATAAAATAGCTGAAAAAAATGGAGCATATATCAGGTCAACCTGGACATTAATTAAAGGAATTCCCGGATTAGTGCAGGCTTCATGTATTTCTAATGATTCTAGCAAATTCCCTTTACAACCCTTTTCGGTATGATGGATTATGATAAGTACATCTCTTTCAAAAGTCTGTTTTTCATCCAAAAGATGTTTTGCGAAAGATGACTAATCATTTTGTTCAAGCCAAAAAGAGCGTAGATACTCCTTCAATGTTATTTTTGGATTACAGCGCCATCCATTACGAATACAAAAAATGTTTCGAATAAATGCAACGTAGTTATTTGTGTAGAATCAGAATTTGCAATAAAAAATGGGGGTTCAAATTTAAGATACAAAGTTACCCTCCGTCACACTCACAAGGGGTAAAGATATGCGTCATTCAATAGATTTTAAAAATATATTGTACACGTTTGTTGTTTTTAGATTGGACATATATGATAATGACTTAGCCTCACCGCCCGATGGCACCACTATCGTAAGATAAGTTTACTAGCGTGTAGCACATTCTCCAGGACGGTAAAATTTCAGCCGAATCAAACTCGTTCCACAGCCTGTGGAAGCAAACGTTTCCTCGGATTTTAGAAAAAAAAAAATGGAAAAAGAGCAATATCGGTCGTTGATTCTATTCATGATTTTGGAAGGGAAGTCGAAATCAAAGACCGCTTAGAAACTGTGTACAGTGACTCTTCTCCTTTGATGACAACAGTCAAACGAGTTTCAACGTGGTCGAACGTCGATTTTTGATGAGCCACGCCTCGGGGCTACCATGAAAGATAACACGGTAAAATCCACGATCTTGTATTGGCAGACCGCCGATTGAAGGTGCGCGAGATATCTGAGACAGTAGACATCTCAAAAGACCGCGTGGGTTATATCCTGCATGAAATTTTGGGCATGAGAAAGCTGTCGGCACGATGGATGCCGCGTTTGCTCAATCCAGACAACAAGCACAACCGAGGGACTACTTCGGAGCAGGGTTTAATGCTGTTTAAGCGCAATCCGAATGAGTTTCTGCTCCGTTTCGTGACTGTAGATAAAACATGGAACCACCGGTATACATCAGAGATCAAAGAACAATCGAAAGAATGGTCTTTAACCGGCGAACGTCTTCCGTAGAAGGCGAAGACTGTTCTATCGGCCGGGAGAAGGACAAAATGGTCACAAGGCAATGCCGAATTATTGACCCATTTCGATGCCGATTTACAGAATATATGGCCCCATTTAGCGAAGAAAAAAGTGATCAACCCTCATAAAACGGAGCTAGTATTCTTTACAAAAATGCACATAATTTCGAGACACCGACCCTCGAAGGAATAAACTTGGAGTTAAAAAAATAGGCAATTTTCTTGAGCATCATAGTTGACAGAAAACTGAACTGGAAGCGCAATATCCAAGAAAGAGCAAAGAAAGCAATGGTTGCTCTCTACTTTTGCAAGAAGGCTGTGGGTGGTAAATGGCTAATAAAGTCCAGTATTATCCACTGGATCTATAAGGCACTTGTAAAGCCTATGGGGCTCTATTATGGAGGTCAGCTAAGGAGGAATAGTCCTACCAGGCCATATTGGGGTGAATTCGGCGTATTTGTTAATCACAAGAGCCCTGAAAACAACCTTACAAAGGTACTAGAATAGCAGTATTTCTAGTGCCTCTGAAGGGACCCTGGTAGGGACTGCTGTATACTAGCAAGCAGAGTCATATCAGGATCCTGCAAATGATCGTCAACAGTCCATCTTAGGACAGATATGTATCTGAGGTATACTTGAGAAATAACTTCTCGACTCCTATCTAAGATAATTGGATTCAGGGTATGGTGGCAAATAAGCATTCAGTCGGGGTCTTCACGGACGGTTCAAAGACAGGTAGCAGGGTTGGAGAAAGTATCTTCTCCAACGAACACGACTTGAAGCTATCCCTTCATTTCCCAAAAGCGTGTGCACTAAACGCACTGTCCGTGAGAGGGTTAGTATTCTGATCATACACGCAACCAGCGTGGATATCCTTACAGGTAGCCAGGCCGCCATAAAAGCTAAAGGTTGTGACGTGAGCTTCGTAATGGTGGATACATACATTTTTCCTTTTTCAGAAAACCCGAAAGAAAGAAGTCTAATGACGTCAAATCGCACGATCTAGGTGGCCAATCCACATCGTCCCTGCGCGAAATAACACGACTATGACTGCAATAACTCCATTACTTCATTCGCCTATGGTAGGTTGCACCATTTTGTTGAAAAAATATGTTTTTCAAGTCCACGCCGTTCAATTCATTCGATAAAATGTTGATTATCATATCATGATAACGAACACCATTGACTGTAACCGCATTTTCCGCAGCATTCTTGAAAAAAATACGGCATAATTACTTCTGCAACCCAAAATCCGCACCAAACAGTGACTAGTGGTGGATGCATGGAAAGCTGTTGGATCACTTGTCGATTTTCGGTCCCCCAATTCGACAGTTTTGATTATACACGTAGTCATTAAGTTGAAAATGCGTTTCATCGCTTTTCTTCGAAAAAATCACTATAGATTTGTTGATGCTCCACTATCCAATTGGCGATTGTACGGCGCTGCATATAGTCCTCTAGTTGCAGGTTTTGTGTCAATTGGATCTTGTAAGCATGCAAATACAGCTCTTTACTCAAAATTCGCTGCACATAGCATCTTAAAACGCGCTGAGCACGATCGCGAATCTAGGTGAAAGGACTTTCATCAATACTCACTGAAGAACGGTCACTGCTTTTCGCGTTTAAAATTGAGTCATTAAGCTCATTTTTTTATTAAATGTACCACCATGTTGCGAGATGGCGCATTATAATGACCAAATATCACATACATTAAAACTTACAAACTGGATTAATATGTCAGGAATAAGCCATATACTTTTAAAAAATTAAAAATGTTATTTTTAAAAATTTACTTCTCTCAACAAATAAAGGTTCGTTAATATCCATGGCTTACGTATCTAGACATAGTTTGGATTATTCAATAAATAAAAAATAATATGCATAACTAAAAAAAAAATGCGTTTGTTGAAAAATGATATGAAAGTATGAATTATGTGTTTAATTTGAAAATTAAATAAAACGTATATTTTTTGCAAATCGTTACAATTATATAACGACTAAATGAAAACCCGCTGATTGATTTATCGTGACAATAAAAATATAAATAAATTACACGCGTCGATGTGATATTTTACATATTAATTGAAATGTGTGTGTCTTAATCAAAACAGAATATTAAGCCATAACTATCGACATATCAATCGAGTTTTGTAATTTTATACTGTTTTATGGTCACAATCAAGCCTACTCATTTGTATTAATTATAAACCAATGAAATATATGATAAATTTCACGCGGAACCAGTTTTCTGACAATTGCAGTATAATTGGTTTACACTTCGCGGTTTTACGGCTCAATTATGCATTATTTTTTACTGCGCTCTAAAAATATTGGCCGTCGTAAAAACGGCCGATGAAAGGTTTACGTCATTTTTTGGCAAATCGCATTTCGGGTGATAAATATACTGTGCATGAAATTTATTGAATATTAATAGCTTTTTTATTTTATGATAAATGGAAGACGACGCAAGCTCCATCTTTTGGTTAATTTCATGTGGCATAGTCATTTATTATTTATTTATTTTATCATTATTTATTAATCAAAACTAATTTATTTTCTTATAGTTTTATATCATCCAATTAATGTGAAACAAAACAAGTGTTTAATTTTTATCTAATGGTTTAAACATATTTCACCAAGTGTAAAGTTATTGATTTTGTGAAACTTTCTTACTTCACAATTGAATCTATAAATTCGATGTGTAATAAAAATAGTCAAATACTCAATATCTATGGAAATTAAATTGAACTGAGTTTCAAAGTGTAAAGAGCTAGTGCACTTATTGATGTAAGAAAAAAGTAAAAACGTCTTTCTATGTGTTTGAAAATTAAAATATTTACATATTGATAGTTCATATTATAATTGAAATATGATTATATAAATAATAATAATATTGTCAAATTCTACCAAAATTAAAACACACATTGTTTTTAATAAAAAAGTAACTTCTGAAACTATTTCATAAATGGAACTCGATCTAATCTTGCAGAGAATTTATTGTAAGGACAGAAAGACCTCTCATCACATTTTTTGTGTATACCTAATATTATTTGAAAATTAAAATATTTACATATTGATAGTTCATATTATAATTGAAATATGATTATATAAATAATAAATATTGTCAAATTGTACCAAAAATTAAAACACACATTGTTTTTAATAAAAAAGTAACTTCTGAAACTATTTCATAAATGGAACTCGATCTAATCTCGTATAGTATTTATTGTATATCTCTCATCACATTTATTGTGTATACCTAATATTATTTTTTATAAAAGTGTATGAATTATGATATTTGTATATAATTTAATGTTATTTAGTGTGTTTTTATGTTTACAAATTAATTTTTGCTTTATTGGTATATTTTTCATAATTTCCTTAAGAGGAATATGTGTATGTGAGCACTTGTGGAAATTTCAATGTAAACTATTAACCCAGATTAAAATTAAGCTATTCAAAATTATTTAAAATATTTTTCCCAGAGGAGAGGTCTCATGGTTGTAAACGTTGTCTGTTTATTATTTTTTATTTATTTCGACTATTGTGATTTTTTGCGATATAATAAAGTAGAAAAAATACCGAAAATGCTTCCTCTAATTATACCTAAATAACTTCATATCCGAATTATTGGATGTAAAATAAACTTTTCCATGACATAGCTAAAGAATTATTGAAAATAAATATGCTCAAAATATTGCTTAATGTCGAGTGCATACATTTAATAATTGGGTTAAAAAACAAGCATTTTCAGTGATCATTTTATATATTTCTTATAAAACTATTGGAATTTATCCAGACATACATATTACACAGATGTTCTTAGGCAACACGATTGAAAATCATTATCTTGTCGCCAGCAGACATATAATACTTTTTAATACAGAAATGTATTTCTAATAAAATTGATGCTCCTGAAATATTAGCTATGGTAAAGTTTCTAGTGCCTCGCCTTGCATCGCGTCATTACGATTTGTTCTATTTGCCTACTGCGTGTACTAAAAATTATTATTAATAATAATAATTTATTTATCAACAAGCAAAGCTTAATTACAGAGAAATTTATATAAACTAAATTAAATACAGATTTACAGTGTGAGTACAGCATTAATTTAATTAATACATTTAAAATACGTAATCGCTAACATCAAACATAAACTGTTCAATACGGGGTGAAAAAATATCTATAAAGTATTGGATTTCGTGATAATTACGTACCATTTTATACAAGGGGGAGAAGATGTAGTAATACGTGGCTTTGTGTAATCAAATGTTTGCTTATGTCTAGAGAATAGTCTGGGCACATTGAAATCGACTTAATTCGGAAATATCAGTGTAATTGTGAATTAATAATGTATAAATCGATAATAGATAATATTAAATTAAAAATTAAAAGAAGATATTTTTATTTAATTTATACCTTTTAGTATTGTTAGTTTCAAAATTTTCTTTTTTTCAAAATTATTAATTGTTTTGTAATTATTATAATAAAAGCACTTCTAAACTTTGTTTTCTGTAACACTTTAAAGTGTTATACGAAACAAAGTTTAGAAGTGTGTATACCGAAGTAGAAGCCTCCACAATAGAAAATATTTTGTAATTATTATTTTTTATTGTATATGTTATAATAATCCATTATTTTGTATTCTTGTCCTAAATTGGATAAACTGTTATACAATAAAGATATCGTTATTGTTAATTTATTCATATTTATTATTAAAATTAGATATTATTTAAAGAATCCTCTCATTTTTCTAGATAACTAAAACCGAAAAAAAAAATCGTTATCTCCAAATCAATATCTCGTGCGATCCGGACAATTACCACGTCCACAATGGATCTAATATTAGAAGTGATTTCATAATAAACCAATAAAAACATCGACCGTTTTAAAACTCTATCAGTACACGATCCGTATCTCAATATGGAACAATAAAACCGTTTGTGCAAACCCAATTATCTGATAATGATTAATAATAATAATAATAAATCTAAAATACAACTTACCGAACGTATTTTTTTCTCTCTTACTGTTTGTTGTTGCTGTTTGCCCTTTCTACGCCCACGATTTTTGTTTAAATAATTAATTATTACAAAATACACAGTATGGGCTGGTTTGCGCATACGTTGAATGGCTGATTTACAAATGTTATGAATAAAGCGTAAAGTCATTGTGTATGTGTTTCGAATTTTTGTTTCTCAATTGATACATATTGATGTTGATCAGTTTGTGACAGTTGAATGGCTTTTTGAATATTGATTGTGGAGATTTTGCGGAGTTGTTCGTCGTTTTTTTTTGTGGATTTCACAATTGATTAAAGAAATGTATACGAAATATTAAATTACTTTGAAATTACGTTGATTTACTTTTATTAGGAAATATTTAAAAAAATAAATATAATATTAAATAATATATATTATTATAAAAATCTTTATCTTAATTGCAAAAAATCACGAATTTTACTAATGATTAAACTAAGTAGAATAATATTGCATGTATAAAAATACTCAAAAATAGCAATTATAATAACTAAAGTGCAGAGCATTGGTTGTATAAGTGTATTGTATATATAAAATAAATATGAATAGATTATTAAAAATCAACGAATAAAACACAGATTAGATTATGACTGGTTGTGAGTTATGTGAAGATTTTAATGATTAATATAGAAAACACTTGTAAAAACTTTTCTTCACAAATATTTATTTTTACTAAATACGTAATTATAATAATATAATATTTTTAATACATTAATTGTAAAACTATTGAAGATGACTACATCGTAGTCGAAATACGTATTTAGTAAAAATAAATATTTGTGAAGAAAAGTTTTTACAAGTGTTTTTCTATATTACAGATTAGATTGATTTTCAATTCTCTTGAAAAGCAGCTAATAACCCGAAACTAGTCGAGAATTTATTTAATCAAATCTGTATTTTAGTTGTTTTATTGGTTGATTTTTAATAATCTATTCAGATTTATTTTACACAATATGAACTACCAATGTTTAAATATTAAAGCTATTAATTATACAGTATATACTTATCGTTTGAAACAAAAAAATATTTTATTTAAGTGTGATAATCGGGATTTACATGGTAAAAATTGAACCCCGTGTTAACTTTTGTTGCTGTCGAAATTTGAAAATTTTTTTTTATTTTATTAATAAATCAACATTTTTTCAACGAAATGTACATTGCTAGAAGGACATGCACATATTGGATTTCTTTATTTTCCCATTCAAAGTTGTAATTAATTAAAAACAAATTATTACGACAAAAAATCAACCTGGCATAAATGTCACTGTTTTTATTGTAGAAATTTTGCAGTGTGAAACTAAAAAAAATGTTTTTTTAATTATGGAGTTTTTCAAATGACAGCCTCAACCATCGAATAACTAATAATATAATTTTAATATAGAGCACAATAGGATTTTTTAAGTTAGAGAAAGACAAACTACACAATTATAATAAATATACATATATAATATATGACTGTGATGATAAAATATAACGTACACGTTAAACTTAATATTTTCTTTACAGAATAGCTCGATTACTAGTTTTTATTCGATTTAAATGACGTTCGTAAAATCCCGGTTTTGAGTATTAACATTTTTCTACTTAGGTTATTATTTACGTTATATATTTCTGTATAAATATTATCCAAAATTTATTATGTATATGATATATAGTGTAGATACTTTTTTGGATTTGTCCTGTAATGTATATTTAACTTTATTATTAAATTAATAAATAAATATTGAGGAAATAAAATATTACTACATACCATTATATTCTTCTTGGCCAACAGAGTTCAACAGTGTTATATGCAAATGTCTGCAATACACTCTACGCAATCCGATCATTTGTCTCAATGGCTCATTTTATATTGTGCTTCATTAGAATATATTTGGACAATTTAATTCATTTTTTTTTTTACTTTACTTCTAATTTAGATACAACTGCATCAGTAAGCTGCTTTCTTTAAACATTATCTTTGTACCTAAAAGAAGTAACAGATTCCTTGAAGGAAACAATGGCCCATCTCGAAAGAAAGAGATAAGAAGTAGACAAAGTTTTTAAGTAGTTGATTTCTGAACAATTGCTGAAAAACTGGACGTAGAAAATACCGAGGGTCTCTAGTCGGCAAAGGCATCAGATGGTAGCTGACATTGTGTAGAGAGTAATACCGAAAGACTGTATAAATTCCTTTAATACTGTCTATTAAAGGAATTTATACAGTCTTTCGGTCAGTCACTTTCGATTTGAAAGACAGGCTCTCTCGAAATGTCATTTATATGTTTAATTTCAGATAAATTTTATTATAATCGCGGCCAACACGCATATTTTGAGAGGTACGAAAATAAATCATTAATAAAATCTGTTCGGAATCTAATTCGAAACAACTTTTATTCAAATCAACTATCAACTCGCGTTCTGCTAGTACAAATAATTATTTTCAACTTTTACCAACAACTTGATTATTTTGATATTTAGGAAATAATTTGCAAATTAAAATTGTTAATTTAATTCAGATCAAATTTTATCTGAAATACGTGAAATACGCTGAAAGCAAACCATAGCCTTTATTGGCACACAAAACCTTTTTTAATTTTCTTCTCCCAATCTTACCAAAATCTTTAATCCAGCTTCATTTACTCTCCTGTTTCCGCCCCTCCTCCCAGATATTCCTCAGACACCCTTCACACTCCTCACCCAATGACTCCACATACAAAATTTGATATTATTTAAAGAATTTTTTGGAGAAAACAAAAACAAAATAAAAAGCGTTATCTCCAAATCAATGTCTTGTGCGATTCGAACAATTACCACGTCCACAATGGATCTAATATTAGAAGAAATTTCCTAATACACCAGCAAAAATTTCCTTCCCCTCTCTTTCGAACCGCATCTCGCTCGTAGCTAGGTAATCTTGTCTTTACTTGTAAAGTCACTAATAGTTAGGGGTGATGCTAACCTGCGAGGCGAAAAAAAAACGAAAATTCGGGATTTTTTTCTCGAAAACGAAACAATATAGATAAAATCCAATTACTTATACCGGTTTATTTGACAAACAATTTAGATTTTTTTGACTTCTTCGAAGGACCTGAGGACCCGTGAAAAAGCTCCCAGTAGAAGAGCTTTTTGACCTTTAACCCTTTGCGGTGAGGATTCCTAGAGATGCAGAAAGTATTTGAAATCAAAAATTCCAATTGCCAAAATGTGAACGATTAATGACTAGAAAAAATAGTTTTGAATACGAGACAAAAAGCCGCTGTCATATTGAATGAATACATGTTGAATTATCGCTGTCGCCAATTTTGAAAATGCGGTTTTAAGATAATCGCGTTTGAAGATT
Organism: Philonthus spinipes; assembly: GCA_963082785.1. Classification (NCBI taxonomy): domain Eukaryota; kingdom Metazoa; phylum Arthropoda; class Insecta; order Coleoptera; family Staphylinidae; genus Philonthus; species Philonthus spinipes. The sequence continues at coordinate 12,332,847 of OY720306.1, forward strand.
TGAGATGTGTTCGCTAGTGTCTCTACTAATTTTGTATAAACTCGCATAACTTAGGTTTCTTGAATCCAATTAATATGTATTTTTTTAAGAATGATCCTTAAATGTACATACTTTACAATTCCACGATAATAATGAAAACAATTCTTTTAAATAATGCGAGTTGGTATCACCCTTTAAGTACCCTAGCATCCTTCCATATAATTGCCGCCTTTCATACCTTGCCTCTCTTGTATCTCTACTTCCCTCAACCTCTCTTTTATCCATGCCTGTACATTTACCCCATTCTTCCACCACGCATTCACAATATTCCCCGACACTCCTGCCCTTTTATACATAATTCTTTGTTCGATCCTTCATTAACTCAACCCTATTCCCATACGCATTCTCCATACCTCTTTCACCAATTCTTATTATCCAATCCACACAACTCCATCTCATACTTCACCACTGTTTCCATAGTCTCCCCGTGCATTCTATTTGTTTCCTGAAGCTGAGTGTACAAAGGGTTTTGATTTTTTCACCCCCAGAATATGCTTTATACTTGCTCTCAATGCTTTGATACTCTCTTATCGCCCATGTTTCCACAACATACAGCAAAATAGGTTTCATTCACGTATCCCATAGCTTGCACGTCAATTAGAAGTTTCCCGAAAATCACTTTCCCCACTTCTTTTTCACCATGCCCCATACTTTTCTAGCCTTTCCCCGTACCCACTTGACATACTACCAGTATCCACCTGTGGATTAAAATATGAAGCCCAAATACTTAAATTCATTCAACCTATTAATCATATCCCCCTTCCATTACAATTCACCCACCCTACCTTCACTAGCAGTTCTGTTTTATCCATTTACCTTTACACTCTTCGCATCACCTCTTTTATCCCTCCCCATTAGCTCGCCAAAAGCACCATTTCATCCGCATTTGCCAGCATACATAATTTTCAGTATTTAATTGTATCGTTCTAACTTGGTCGTCCTGGGTAGCCTCCACTTCTGTTATGACCAATTTAAATATTAGTATTGTACACTGTCATTTTATAATTATATATATGTTAGAATATTACATATATATATATATATATATATTGTTTTTGTAGTAAGTGTTTTGTAAAAAGGTGATTTCCAAATAAATGTATTATTATTAATTGTATTTGCTTATAAAGAGACTAGTTGAGTAAAAATACAATTCCAATAAATGTAACAAACTACAAATATCAAATATACCCTAAAGTAAGGATAATATTCTTTTTAACATATGAATATAATTAAATATAATGAAGATGTTGTAGCTTCTCTAAGATACCTTCATAATTAATTTCAAATGGTTTATTGTATCGGAAATAATTTAAATTTCGAGGAATCAAAATTTGCGTTTATAATTCTATAATTATGATTAATTAATTATTGTTGCTGGTGATTTGTTTAGAATCAATAAATAATCGTCAGTATTGCCTATTTTGTAATTCATCATTAAGGAATGAATTACGCAAACCAAAGATAACTACTTGCGGTATAAGAATGAGTAAATCATATTAATATTACGGCTCCATGTTGTCGTAAGTATCTGAGTTTTGTAAAAAGAAGACATCCGCAATGATAATTGATTATTAAAGAAAATTGATTAAATGACTGGAAATGATTATAATCAACATCAATTTGTAGCGAATAATATCCAAAGTTTATTTACAGCGCGTAATATGCAGAAAGCGGAAATGCAAATTTTCCACACACACAAACACACATGCTTGCATGGATGTATTTGAAGTAGCGTCGATTTTCCCCGTAATAGAATAATGATTACCATTCAATATATGCCTTCTCTATAAATGTTGTTTTTGTTTGTGAATTGCGCGTTAATCACGAAATTACATGCACTTTGTATACAAGCCGGGAATAGTTGTGCATTTCGAACGTACGTACACGTTTTTTACGAGTTTTAATCAAACGCCGGCGCCACAGGATTTTTCGCATCTCCCGATGATTGCTTTCGGTGCGTATCGATTTAGTGGGTTCACACGCCAATAAAAATCGCTTCCGTTTTTGCGTTTATTTATACACACATACATACAACATGTATGCGATTATCACTACTTGCCCGCTGTAAATTCATTAAGATTGCCGCCGGCCATTTCCACACACGGATTTTCGTATTAATCGCGACCATTTAACATAAGCATAAATATTAATTATGCTGCTTTCAATTTCTCACACTACTTTGTCGCTAATGCCGGATCGGTTTATCTATTCATCTCGGTAATTGAGTTACGCGATGCGGTGTGAGTATCGGTAAAATGTGGATCGAGGCGCCTGTTTTCTGCCGTGGTTATTAATATTGATAAATGTACCAATATACATTTGCTTTTACAAAATACAATATATTGGATGGCGATTAATTTTATTTCCATTAATATAGAAACGCAAATTCAAACAACCGAAATTAAAATTATCCGGATCGAAGGACCAAAATATGGATATTTATATTCAACCTTTTGAAATGTTCTGTGAATACCGAAACAAAGAATGAAAAGAATATGTAACAAAATTTGAGATTAAAAGTATTATGAGGAAATTTAGTTTAAATAAAAAGAATTTGAAAATAATTAATTAATAAATTATTTTCTCTTTTGCTACTGTGACATAATGACTTATGTTACATAAGTACTGCATGTCTTCGGATTCCAGAGAGCAATCAAAGACAAATCTGTTCGAAATATTCGTATGATATAACGGGATAAAAGTAACTAGAATATCACTAAAGACAACTAATGTAAACACACTATAAATAAGCTTATTCGTCTAAGCATTTTTTTAAATTATTTTATGTTACTATTACTAGCAAAAATATTACAAAATATTTCTTTTTCTCGGATGTGCAGGTTGTAAATTTTCAAAATACGAGGTATTGGCGAATTTATTTATTTATCTAACAATATTTGTTAATTCTATTTGCGCAAAGTTAAATTTGAGACATACGTTATTGATTTTTGTTCTTTTTAGTAATTACTTTATTCCGTGATTTTTGATTTTTATTTCTTCTTAAACTTTCTACAAAACGATTATTTTGCGTTACAAAACATAGTAATTATTTTATTCAGTGCATTCGATTATATCTGACTTAAAATTAATCAAAAACACACCACAAACAACCGATTGATTTCTAATTCGTTATCCGTCAAGATTGTTCCATTTCCATTTTCCTCAGCTCGATAATTAAGCGCGCAACACACAACACGATTAATTTCCATTTGCATTATAGATAGTAACCCATAGCGAAATCGCGAGTAAAAAAGCCATCCTTATCAAGTACATGTGATAATTGTAACCTTTATCGATAATTAATTAAACGCACGACTTTTATTAATTGTAATCAATTCGCAAATTCATTATTAAAACGCATATCAAGCAGGCGTATGTGTTTCGATTTTCTTAAGAAATATGCTAATACCAATTAGTTGGGATTTGCATTCTAATGCTGTTATTTATATGAAAATTCATATTAATTGCAGTCTACATAGTTTTTTTTATTGCGGTTTATTAACGTGCATTTACATAGTAATTCGTGAATTAGCTTTTATTTAAATAATATGTATGATTGATTACCAACATTGGTACAGTTAAGAAAGATTGAAATTATAACATGAAATTAAAACTGTTAAGGAAAATTTACGCTTTATTTTTAATTTAATTGTAAAATAGAATTTGAAAACCAAGCAGTTTTCATTATTCGAAAAACGTTTGTGTTTGTATGTTCCGAAATATATATTTAGTATAATAAAAAATGTGAATTAGAAAGGAAAATAATTGTTATTCAAACATGTATATTCTACTTAAGATAAATTATTTTACATTAATTTATTAAACAATACATCTTAATTATAATCTAGGATGACATTAATGGCATTGTTATAAATATCATCATTTTCAAAGTATCAAATATTTTTCCAGATAAAGCAATCGCGAATAATAATTCTCAACTTATCAAGTGGAAACGTTTCCTATTTACCACCATTATTAGAGTGAAAGGCGATTCATGTACATTGTCAACGCCGGAATAAAATTCGCCAAGTTATAAATGAATACGACTCAATCTATAATTTCCCAGTAATTAATCTCTACGGCGTCTGATTACAAGGCGGCCATAAAGGATGCAAAACGAATGAGGGGGCAGGGAATGAATCGCATCGGATATTAATCAGAATGCCAATTTTCCCTTCCCCGCATAATATTCGGTAATTCCGGACACAAAGAAGCGTTTAATAATAAATTTCATCAAAAGCTAAATTGCGAGCGCTGATCGAAGTGAAAATCGGAATCCTTTTGTTGCGGTTTCAGAATTTATTTCGCGATTTGTCTGCAATGTGTGTTTGTCGTTAGAATTTATCGCAACGATAAATGTGCATAACACGTAATTTTTTATTTGTTTCAGTTGAGAAATGATTGCTATTAGTTTCCTTTATGTAGCATTTCGTTGCTTTTAAATTGAATCTAATTTAATAAAAACAGAACTCATTTATTGATCAATTTATTTAATCAATTTCGACTGACAAACAAATTGAACACTCGACAAGGATATTTAATTGAAGGACCAAAGACCAATAGCTAGTTAAATAATATTAATGTTAAAATTATCAATAAAGAGGTTTTACAAAAATGTATAATTGAAATCAACCAAAAATATCGCAAAATGATAACAAAATCAAATTGCTTAAACTATATTTCAATACTTTCGCCAACTGCAAATTGCTTAAACTATATTTCAATACTTTCGCCTGAATGAGCTGGAGAGCAACAAATGATTCGTTTGAAAAGAGATAAAGAATTTTAAATATAAAAAAAGTTGAAAATCAGACATTTGTATTCGTTTTTTAGTTCGACATTGACAATGGTCACATCGATAATGGTCATCGTTGTAACATCTGCATTTAATAAATTTTGTTAAAGGAAGGAGACTCGATCTTCCATTAAATAGCATAGTTCATTTTCATATAATTCAACAATCATTAAAGTAAATGAACATTTTGAACAATTTTTTTCATTAAAGTAATAAAAAAATTGTTCACTTGTAAAAAAATTTTCATTAAAGTAATCATTTACTTTAATGATTGTTGAATTACGTGAAAATGAACTATGCTATTTAATGGAAGATCGACTCTCCTTTCTTCACAAAATTTATTAAATGCACATTTTGGTTACGATGTGACCATTGTCAATGTCAAACTAAAAAGCGAATACAAAACTCAATAGTATTGTTTCGGGTAACATGGATTAAAGCGGTGAGATAAATTCTAAAAAGGGATTAACTAGAGCCCATTGGTTAATCGAAATTCGAAAGCCGGTTTTCCACTTTTTCATTTCTATTGCCTCAAGGGTAATATGTTTTGGTTTGACATTGACATTGATAATGATCACATCATGAACGAAATATACATTTGCATTTAATAAATTTCGTGATGAAAGGAGACTCAATTTTTCATTAAATAGTAAAGTAATTATGGGTTTTCAGAATATGCCTCAGTAATCCACAATTCGTTTCAATAGCTTTGTAGATGAGTAAAACAATATTTCGGAATAATCATCATAAATACAGATTTTGTTATTAAACTAATCAAGTACTAAAATTATCATTAATGAAAATTTACATTAAAACTTTATTTGAATTTGTAACTAATATTACACGAAGAGTACGCAAAATAGAAGTTAAAAATATATTTTTGTGTTACGTTTGTGTTAATAATATGTAATTGCAATAATTTGAATTCAACATAATAATTACGCGTCGTAAATCAATTTTTATAAAATAAATTGCAAACAAAATGATTTATGTAGTTTTCATAATTAGGTGTGAATAATCGATAAATAAAGCGCGTTAAAAAAAGTTAATTAAAAAAAAAAAACAGTTTAAACGTTATTATAAATATATACTTACAAAATTACCCCGACTTTTACCTATACCATATTAAATATAAGCGGAGGAATAATTGTAATCGTGCAAAAAAATCAAATTGCAAATTCCAACTGATACATCTATCGAGCGTATAACAAAAATCGACGACGAAGTTGAAGTGAAGTCTCGAGTCATGTCTGTACTAAGATCACACGCGTGAAATGTTGGTTGCGGTCAATATGACAACTAGTCCTTTACGCGTACGCGTGTGATTTTAGTTCAGACATGACTTTAGATTTCCAATGCCAACTTCGTCGTCGATTTTTGTTATACGCTCGATAGTTGGAGTTCTACTAAGCGATACGAAACATTTTCCACAACTCTCATCGGAACACAAAATAATTAAACTTAATTTTATTTTTATTCGTCATTGTAAATTGTATTGATTTTTAATGTATTGCGACTGCATTTCTTTAAACTTTATCAAATATTGTCATTACTGGTACACGCTGTCTTATTTATGTATTTATACATTATTGTTTGAATTATTTATATTTATTCTGTTAACCCAACAACTCGTAAAACAACTTGGGATAATAATTGATTAATTTATTTGTTAATTTGTATTTTTATTTATTGTTTATTTATATGTAATAGCCTATTTACTACTTATAGTAAAAAAATTGTTACAATTTTGTAAAATGGTGAATTTTCCGCAAATAAATATAAATTATAATTATTATTATTGTTTTACAAAACAATTGTTTAAAAGAAATAGTCAATAAATTCCAATTAAAAATAATATATTTTTATTTATAGTAAACGGCAATTAAAATCGAGGACTGAATAATCCTTTCATCTCCATCCGCGTATAAATCCTGTAATATTAGTGAACAACACAGGTATGATTTATTAAGTATAATAACAATATTGAATTTCACAGTTCCCCGTTGCATATTTATGCGAGCGTGTATTTGTTTATGAAATTGTCGGGCAATTAAGTTGATTGGATTTGTCACGGATTCCAGGTGAGACACGATTATGTACTTAACATTACGTATTACGGCCCTTGGCGTTTATTTCACGCATTAAGGCGAATGTGAACTTCGTCATGAGCTGATACGGTCGGTAATTATTTCGTTAATGTGAAATTCTTTTGCTAATGGCGCGGCGATCTGGATTCGAATTAGTTTCATTCGATTTAATATTTATCTAAATTACTTTATTCAGAATTTTTGTGTATTTCATAATAATGTAATTAAACTTTTGTGTATTTTTTTAGTTTCTCTGCCGTTTCGATTTGAGAAAATATTCATTTTTTTAAATGCTCCCACTATTTTGTGGAGTGAAATGCGAAGTGAGAATTTTTGAAGAATTGCTAAAAAGAATTTATTTTCATATATATGCGTTAGTCAAAAAATACTATTTCAGAATATAGAAAAACAAAAATTACTCCATCCATATTTTTTTAGATATTTTCAATTTAATGTGAAAAGACGAATATGCAATTTTCTGCATGTATTCAATACAAAAATCGTAAAAAATATAGTTTTAATCTATCTTCATGAAACTATGTTACAATATTAAGCAAAGTTTACTCTTTCAGAATTAGCAAAAAAATATAAAAAAAGAGTCTATAGTTTTTGAGATATTTTGAATTTTATTCGAAAAGGCCGAATTTTATTGTAATTTTCTGCATATTATCAATTATAAAAACCACAAAAATTATTGCTGTTTTCATGTTCTTCATAAAACTTCGTGTGAGTATTAAGCAAAGCTGGCTGATTCAGAAAGTAGTAAAACACAAAATACCCTATTGGATTTGTCACGGATTCCAGGTGAGACACGATTATGTACTTAACATTACGTATTACGGCCCTTGGCGTTTACCCTATCCATAGTTTTTGAGATAGTTTCTATTTTATTCGAAAAGGCGAATTTTTTTAAAGTTTTCTGAATATTTTCAATAGAAAAATCATAAAAATTATTGAATTTAGGAAATCTTCATGAAACTGCGTCACATAATTAAGCAAAGCATGCTCTTTCAGAATATACAAAAAGCAAAAAATACCTCGTGTATAATTTTTGAGATATTCTCAATTTAGTGCGAAAACCAATTTTATTGCAATTTTCTGTATATTTTAAATAGAAAATATCACAAAATTGTTACATTTAGGAAATGAAAATGCATAAGCGTATTGAGCAAAGCAAGCTTTTTAGAATAATAAATAAAGCTAAAAAGATCCCATTCACAGTTTTTAAGTTATTTTCGATTTAATGAAAAAAAGACAATTTTTATTGGAAATCGTCAGTTCAATTTTAAAGGAAAGAAGAGGTTTCCCTATGTCGTTTGCACAAAGGGCACACTAACCTGACCTCTTCGTAGCTTCTAACCGGCGGTGATCAACCAGAATGTCAGGAGTGTTGCGAAGTTCTAACTGTAGAGCATATCTTAAGGGAATGCTTAGCCAACGCGATATGCTGATGCTGGGTGGTGATGTGGCATCCGTATTGAGCAATAATAAAGGGTCCGCAGAGAAGGTTATTAACTTCCTACAAGAGATTAATCTTCTTAAGCGATGTTAGGGTGTGTGCCGTCTTTAATGTTAATTTATTATTATTTATTTTGTTTTGTCCTATCTTGTCCAGTAATATCGGGGTCCCTTTATAACTCCGATATCACTAATAATGTACTTTATGCTTTAGTGTACTGTATCGTCCGCTCTATAGTCTTTTTACAACTGTGGGGCATTTAGGTTAGGAGTTTTTTGGGTCCCACAACGGGGTCTTTTTACAACCCCGGTGTCGTCTGTGTGATATTAGGTTTAAGTTTAAATCTATTGTAGATTAGGTTTGTGTCTTTTTAGATTTAAGTTTTATCGTTTATTTAGTATAGTTATAGACTGTCCTTGTCATTTTTTTTTCTTTTGTGTCGTAGCTTCTGAGGCTCCGATTTCAGGGCCTTTTACAACCCTTGATATCGTCCCCATTATGATATTAGCTTTAATTATATTGTGATGCTAGTTTATAAGTGTAATAGAAATGGCTGATACAAAAGAGAAAACAAGCAAGTCATGTCAGCGCACTCTTCACATGAGACAGGCAAATGACCATAGAAGTCGACGCCGGTAAAGTGGGAGGGGTTTTTAGTCGGTAGTTTCCCAGACAAAATCTGGGAAGAGTCCGACGCAGCGTCCGTAAATGGATTTTTCCCTTCCACAGCAAAAAAATATCTTTATTAATTCAAAAAATCATATGCATAGTTTAAATAAGTCAAACAAATGTGTATTGCCTGCAGACATAAGATAAAAAATGTAGTACTATTTCGAGAGATATTCTCAGTTGCAATATAAATTAACATTATTAACTAATTATACAACATTTTAAAATTACAGTTTAAATAATCCTTAAAGTTGTAAAATGCATTCTCTGCTAGGAATTCTTTAACTTTAGATTTAAATTATTTAAATTAAAGTATTCTAAGCTCTGGTGGGAGAAAACAATACAGAAATAATTTGACCCGGTTTGACTTCGTGACAATCTGATCTTTTTCTGCTACAGATTTCTTTCTCTCTAGTATTATATTGGTGAATATCATTATGCAATATAAAGTTGTTCATATTTTTTTTACGTAAAGTAAACATTCAAGAATAAATATTGACGGTAGTGTCAATTTTTGCAAACGGATAAAATGATCTTTACAATCGTCTTGATAACTAATTCCAGCAACTACTCTGATTGCCCGTCTTTATAGAGCAAACAGTCTGTGACGGCTAGACGAGTGACCCCATATTAATAGACCATAAGCTAAATGGGCATGTATAAGGGAAAAGTAGGCCGAACAAACCATAAAAAATCATTATTTCTATTACGAAACCTTTTCAACAACCTATCACGTTGTTGAAAAGGTTTTCAACAACATATCACGTTGTTGAAAAGGTTTTGTAATAGAAATAATGATTTTTTTAATTTACATGCAACCTTCTCCCCATGAGTTCCCCACAGTAAACCCTGGTCTATGGCGAAAAAAATATTTATTATTTTATGTGTATTCCTAGGAATTTGACATGTGTATTGGTAATATCGTCGATTGATTTTTTTAAGGAGAATGTTTTGGTGACCGTCTTTTCCTCATTTAAAAAAAGTCGATTGCTTCGAAACCAAGTTAAAGCCTGAATTAATACTGCTGTATATATTGTGGTAATGGCATCCGTATTCAAACCAGATGAAACCAGCGTGGTATCATCTGCGAACTGAATCACCCTACCGCCATCAATATAATTGGAGAAATCGTTTATATAAATAAGGAAAAGTAGCGGTCCCGGAATAGATCCTTGTGGTACACCTCGACTTAAGGACATCTGTTCTGAATACTTACCATTGTAGAAGACAGCTTTGTCAGGTCACTTAGCAGCAATTTTTGACTGGTATCGTGAAATTTATAAACATGTAATTTATCAATTAAAGTATCGTGAGGTACATAGTCAAATACTTTACTTAGATCTAAAAAGTTAGCCATCGTTAACACTCCTGCTTCATATGATTCAATGATTTGATTAATCAAATCCATTACAGCGTCAATGATAGATAATACAACAAATCTTTAAAAAAAATACACATTTGGGGTATGTTTATGAAAAGGAGTGGAGGTATTAAGCAATCCTTGTTCTTTCAGAATATACCAAAAACAAAAAAAACGCAGGCGATAGTTTTTGCATTGCAATTTTGTATTCAAAATATGCAGAATATTTTGAATGGAAAAAAAATCACAAAAATTGTTACATTAAGGGAATCTGCATGAAAATACGTAGGCATATTAAGCAAGGTATACTTTTTAGAATAATAGAAAAACAAAAATATCCCATTCGCAGTTTTTAATTTGTTTTCGATTTAATGCAAAAGAGACAATTTATATTGTAATTTTGCGCATGTGTCCAATACAAAAAATACCTCATCCTTACTGTTGTTTTGGCCTTTGGATCTAGCAACTCGAAGTAATTATACAATTTGAGCTTATTGGTTACAATAAAAACAGTTTTTAACTTTATTTGTATAACAGAATATTGAAAACTTTGAGTAATACTAAAGTTTATACAAATAAAAACAAATATCAATACAACACATGCAAGAAAAGCAAGAAAATATAGCAAATATAAGTGGCTAAAAAGGAAATAAAATTCTGGTTCAACATAAGGGATGTTCTGTATTTTTACATAAAGGTCATACATAGAAAGCTATCCACTTTACTACACCGAAGTAATTATAGAATTTGAGCTTATTCGTTGCAATAAAACACTTTTTAACTTTATTTGTATAAAAGAATATAGAAAATTGAAAGTAATACTAAAGTTTATACAAATAAAAACAAAGATCAATACAACACATGCAAGAAAAGCAAGAAAATGTAGCAAAGATAAGTGGCTAAAAAGGAAATCAAATTTTGATTCAACATGAGGGATGTTATGTATTTTTACATAAAGGTCACACATAAAGAACTATCCTCTTTACTACACCCGATTGAGTTCAACATGCTTGACGATTACACAAGGGAGAAAGTGAGCCGTATTTGCTTCAAGAAATTAAAGACACAGGAAAGGAAGCTCCAGCAATTTCTAGAGCAGTAGAAAGAAGAGAACAAGAAGAACTCCACTGAAGTAAATTGCAAACCTGTGTCCCACACTAGTGTCATTAATTTAAGTAATAATAATAATAATAGCAATTTATTTACAAAAAAACAAATCATATACAGAATATATATATGTATGATGTAAGTACGTCAGATAAAACGAAATAATAGTAATAAAAAGAATTAACTCTTAAAGTAGTCACTGAAACAGTAAGGTTCCATGTTGACTAAATATTTATGTAATGCCTTTTTCCACTTATTATGATTCTCTATGTTTTTTATTTGTATAGGTAAAGTATTATATAATTTTAATGCAGTATAAGTACAACTTTTACATATTTTTTCAGACGGTACTGAGGCAAATTATATATTTGGCCATTCCTTTTTCGATATAAAGTATTGGAATAGATTTTATTAAAGTAATTAATGTGTTTCCAAAAAATGTTAATATTTCAAATATATAAATGCCGTACACGGGAATAGGACTTTCTTAAACTTTGCCCTAACAACGTACGCGCCATAAATTCAACCAAAACATTATAAAGAACTTTTTAACTTTTTTAAAAGTGTTTTATTATAATTTTACAAAAAGTATAACGAAGTAGAAGCCTTAGTGACTAACCATCTAATTGGTTACGCTACTTTCGTTAATTTTTTCTAACACAAAACGATATTTTGGCTAACAATAATAGTTTATTGACGCTGAAACCCCATCTACCACTTTACAAATGATATTGGTTGGCTATTATTACCAAAAAACATTCCAAGATGACTAATTTTCTCCATTCATAAAACATCATGGGGCCTTTACATCATCAAACACTCAAAGTAATTAGCACTTCTCGGGTCCATTAAAGAGCCTCCTCTTCTTCTCTTCCTACTCGAGCATGAGCGCAAACATCATGCACGCGGATAATGAATCACAAAAACCATTTTTTTCTCTCTCGAAGCTTTGGCTCCGCGATGGAGGAAGCGCGAGCGCCTTAAGAACAACGAAACCAGTTCCTGGCGTGATATAAATATGCGACAAATATGCGCGCACATTACGGTTTTCGCCTAGTCCTAGACGTTATCAGTAGGTCATAAACTATTTCCTCGCCGGCAATAAAGTGTTTTCTTTACAAAACAAGATAGGAAGACAAAGAGGAGATGTGCCCGAAATTTTAAAGAAGTCGCGTTACTATTCTCGGCCGTGACGCTGCCGTGTCTAAGATGTAATGTAAACAATTCGTTCGGCGAAATTATACAATTCACAATTCAATGACATTATCTATTCCGATCTCTTTAAACAATGGCTTCGGGTTGTTCATTGCGAACTTTTTTTTACCGTATTTATAATGTGTTGGATGATGTCATATACTGGGTATTAGAGCAGTTTCTAAAATAATACGCCCTGAATGTGTGTGCGTGAATTTAAATAGGGGGATAAGGATTAGGATTCATCGTGTTATAGAAAAAAGAGAAAAAGAAATGAACAAACGCGAAAGAAAACGGAATTCGCGTAGGAAAGTAACAAATGAAAAGTTACGCTTATGTATACAATCAACGAGATTCTACTTCAAGAATATTAGACACTACACTTTAAAAGTGCTCGATACATTAGTTTAAAATGTTAAAAAAATGTTAGTTTAAAAACATTAAGAGTGTTAGGCAGTCAACTTTAAAAATGTTGGATTTTGTTTTAAGAGTGTTGGACATTCTTCATTAAAAAAATGATCTTTGAATTAATTCAGGATGATTTAATTGAAATTAAAACACTTGGTTTGTTTCACTTATTTAACTTAAGTGAAACAACCCAAGTGTTTGTTCGGGATGATTTAATTGAAATTAAAACACGTGGGTTGTTTCACTTAAGTTAAATAAGTGAAACAAACCAAGTGTTTTAATTTTAATTAAATCATCCTGAATTAATTCAAAAATGTTTCACCACGGGTTAAGTGAGAAATTAATTAAACATATAATTGAACTTTGCTTTAAGAGTGTTGGCTATTCTATTTTTAATTTGTTGGACTTTACTTTAGGAGTGTTGGACATTCTATTTTATAATGGTTAAACTTTGTTTTAAAGGTGTTAGGTATTCTACTTTGAAAGTTAAACTTTACTTTAAGAGTGTTGGGCAATCTACTTTAAAAGTAGTGAACTTTTACTCTAGAAATTTGGATATTCTACTTTAAAAGAGTTTGACTTTTATTTAAAGACTTTGGGTTGTCGACTTTAAAAGTATTTCAGTGTTAAACTTTACTTTAGGAGTCTTGGACATTTTATTTTAAATGGGTTGCAACGACTTCTCTTTAAAGGTGTTAGGTATTCTACTTTAAAAATTAAACTTTGCTTTAAGATTGTTAAGCATTCTATTTCAAAAGTATTCAACGTTACTTTAGGTGTATTGGATATTCTACTTTAAAAGGGTTGGACTTTTTTAAAAGAGTGTTCGACATTCTACTTTAAAATGGTTAGACTTTGCTTTAGAGGTGTTAAGTATTTTTCTTTTTAAGTTGAACTTTAAGAGTATTAGGCATTCTACTTTGAAAATATTGAACTTTACTTTAGGAGTGTTAAACATTCTACTTTAAAAGCGTTAGAATTTTATTTAAAGATGTTGGGTATTCTGCTTTGAAATTTAAATTTTGGTTTAAAAGTGTTGGGCATTTTACTTCAAAAGTGTTGAACTTTACTTTAGGTGCGACATTACTTTAAGAGTGATGGACATTCTACATTAAAAGAGTTGGACTTCGCTTTATGATTATTGGCTCTACTTTAAGGTTATTTAACGCTCTATTTTAAAATTGTTGAACTTTGCTTTAAAAATGTTGGAGACTGTTTCAAGAATAAAATATACTCTAATACTGTGGATATTGGATACTTTAAAAGTATTGCAAAGTGTCTAATACTCTGAGGTTCCACAAGGTTCTATTTTAAAGCCCATCTTTGAACACATTTTAAATAAAAAGTTGTATCTATAATCCAAAGCGAATTCTTCAAACTAATGATGATCAAAATTGTTTAGTTCAGTAATCGAATAATTAATTATTTTTCATAATAAAATGTCAATTTAATAAGTCATATGAGATGTATCATTCAAAACTGAAAATTAGGTATTTTTATAAGTAATTGAAGCATTCTTTAATAAAATTTTTAATTTGATTTTATAAATTATATTAAAAAATATTTTGATATATTGGATGATAACATTAATGTTATCTAAATAAAAATACTTGTCCTTTCTCCTACTTATTTAAGTAGGAGAAAGGACAAGTATTTGTATTTAAATAATTAAAGTCTCCACGACCAACAACCAACATAAAGAAGATTAATGTTATCATTTAAAAAAAGCAAAAAATATTGCGAAATAATTGTAGTGTTAAAATAAACACAATTTTGATATTCTAATAAAATTCTATAATATTAAGAAAGTAATAAAAATAATTTATAATAATGTGGATAGACCTTCGGTGTTTAGTTAGTTAGTTAATGTATACCAAAAAACGTTATTTATTTTTTATATTGTAAAGTACCATCCCATTAGTTTAATCTTAATTGCATCGATTACATTGAAGCGCCCAAACTGCCTTTACCTTATGTACTATTTTTTGTTTTGTTTCCAAAGTTAACTGCGTAGCTTGGACACAAATTTAATTTATCAGCACATTACAATAATATATCGATACTTTAATTAATCGTCTTTGTTCATCACTACTTCAAACCCTTTTAAAGAAGAAGCGGGTGTTCCACAAGGTTCTATATTTAAAAAATAAATGTTTAATTAACTCTTCTTATATCTATAAGAGCTTCCGGGTTTCAACAAGATTTTCCGTCGCTCTTTTTTCATTAAATTATCCACTCATTTCGTCATATTATTTATTCAACAAGCATAAATAATTGCCCGAGTTATATATGAAATATGTAAACACGCCATTAATTAAGCTCAAATACTTGGAACCGATACACTGTGTAAAATGTGCAGTGTATTCAGTTTGCATCGACAAGTAGCAGCGCGGTGTCTCCAGCCCGATCCGTTTCCTTAATTGCGATATTTCCATGTTAACACGAGCTGGCGACAACAGTTTTCTAATTATTGATTCTAAATAGTTTATCGCCAATTAATGTGAATTTATAATTCCTCGAAGTTTAAAAATGTGGTAAATAATTTTCTTGAGTATTCGTAATTTAGTTTTCCTTGGTGTTTGTTTAGTTAATATTTGTTTTATAGTGTGAAAGTCTTCATGGTTTTGTTTTTTGTGATAGCGAGTTAAAATGATAAAAATATTGTGTAATAATTGTAAGGACGGATCAAATATTCTTTAGATGGACGAATACCTTGCTACCCCCAATATACCAAACAAAGATGTATTCCCAATTATTTTTTTAACCATCCCCAAAAAAAAAAACAACAAAAGTAGACATGGAGGGAGGGTATTTTTCGTGGAAAATGTTGTCACTATTAGTAGGTCGTTATCGTTCTAGCTAATTTTTACATAAAGTCGGCTTCGCACCCATCCCGACTTCTGGAATGATAGTGTGCGGTTTTTTTATCAGAACGACAGACTCACTACAAACTATTCAATGTAATCATAAGTCCTTTTGGAGCTATACTAAATCAAAGCAACGAATCCATAAAATGCCTTCGACTACTACAAATGATTTAGTAAAGTTTAGACTTTTTTAATCCATTTATGCAATAATAACTAAAACATCTAAAATGATTTCTACCTTCAGAACAAGCTTCCAAGTAATAGCAAGCTACGTCTCTGATTATCATTTTGAAGGGGAGACGGTTGACGAGGTTGACGTTTCCCCTCGAAAGCTAAGGCTGTTGGAAAAGTTTGCATTGAAAGACAAGGATATATTATCACTTGTTCGTACAGTGGATGGAGACTGAATTCCGAAAGAACAATTACTTTGTATTATGGAAACTCTTGATAACACGGGTAAGGAACGGCTTGTAACATATTAAATTGTTTACAATCTCAAAATATTAATTCAAACAAACTTGCTTTCTAGTCCTACGATTTTACAGTTGCGATATCGGGAAAGTTTAATGATATATAAAAAACTCTGAAATACTACACCGTAAAATTCCTTATGTGCCATGTCAAGCTCATCGATTAAACATTGCTGTGGAACACTGTTGTAGAGCTAGCCTAATAGTCGAAGAACTAGAATTAATAGAAATAATTGTATGTATTTACCTTTAGCAGAAAGCAAGTTCAACCTTTTAGAAAAAGTTAGAGTAAATTTAAAATGTCATACCTCAAGGAGTAAGTATTTCATTTGAAGGAATTGTTGAAGTACTAGAAGAGATTGCGATTTAGCAAAGCTCTCCATAATAATACTCAAGCCAAAGCTTATGATTTATATAAACGTATCTTACATTTTCATTTTGTATGCTGTTTAATGTTTCTAAAAACTGTACTATACGGTTTTCCAATAAGGACGGATTGATGTTGAAGTGGAATGAAACAAGCTGTGACGTATTAACGAAATTTTAATTTTATTTGAAAGAGCCACGTATGCTATTTTGTATGGAATATGACATCGTTCAAATGTCCTCCACGGCTTCTCATGGTGGCACGGATTCAAGAGGTCCAATTTTCAATGATTCTGCCACATAGATCCGGCTGAATTTGAGCGATGGCCCTGGGTCTTGTTGACTTCGAAGGCATTGGTTGATTTCTGCTTATCGGTATAGACCTGCGACTTCAGAAAATCCCACAATAAAAAGTCTAACGGAGTCAAATCGCATGATCTTGGTGGCCCATTTATGTCATCTTTGCGAGAGATAATCATACCTTCAAATCGTTCATGTAAAATGTTTATCGTGGCGTTCGCTGTGTGGCACGTAGCTGATATCACTTGTCGTAAACATCCATATCGTTCATTTGAGCCAACAAAAATAAAATATTATCATCGATCTCTAGCGCTCTCCGTTAATCGTGGTAGCCTCATAAACGTCGTTTTAGAAAAAGTACGGACCAATGATGCCGCCGGCCCAAAATCCACACCAAACCTTCACTTTTTATGGATGCATTACCATGTTGTGAAACTCGTGTTGATTAATGTTGCCACATATATGGAAATTTTATTAGTTAACATAGTCAATTATCCAAAAAATACGCCTCGTCACTAAAGATGATTTTTTGCCAAAAATAGGGGTCCTCTTCCAAACGAAAGGTCGAATTCTTATGCACGGCGAAGATTTGACTGATTCCGGTTCTCTTGCACTCTTTCATGGACAGCGGCGATGTTCTGGGTCAATCTGGAGTTCTTTTAGCGTATGGGTACTGATTATTTGCCGAACTGGTTATCCAGAATTTGGTCACCAAACGTTGGAGAGTCGACCTTAAAAAGCTACCGTGCCTGCCGTAAAATGGGCGCACATCGCGCAAACTTTATACAATTGTACATTTTGTTGATAATTGAATTGTTTTATTTGGACGTGCTGCTCAGTCGTGTAACTGGCCATGGTGAATTGGCATCAGTGACTGAATAATAAACAATAGATTTGACCTACGCTGGCAAAACAATAAGGCCGCCACAGTCTGTCAGAATCGACCCGCTCTTATTGGAAAACCCTGTATATAAAATGAAAATTGTATCAACAAAGACTATAATTGCTATCAGAAATAGCTGGTATGAAATAGACAACTTGGCGATAAGTGCAAAATTGTTTGCAAAGAAAATGGACATGACCAGAAAATTGAAAATAGGTTACATCTATTCACACGATTTTCGAAAATCGAGGACTATAGAAGGCACAAACGTTCAATGTCATAAACTGTATCATTAAAACGATACAGTTTATGACATATCTTTAAAGAAGTATTATAGAATAAAAATGTTCATGTTTTAGAAATTCTAGTGCCATTCCTAAAACATAATTAAATGAGGTTTTAAGTCTGCATTAAAAACGAATTAAAATCGATGCAGGAAGTGATAAATACTTTGAAGCAAAATAAATATATTTTTGTGTTATCCTTTAAACTATGTCTGCTAGTATATACAGCCAAATTTTCAGTGGCAACAAATAAAAGAAAATTCAGTTCATTCACTTTAAACAATTTCTATGAATTACGCTCTAAAATTAAGGAAGATCGTTTGGACGCATTAATGATTTTGAAAGCAACTGCTGACATTACTGATAATATTAAATTATCAAAAATTCCTGAGCTAAATTAAAGCATAGGCAAATTATAATAATCTAATTAAAAGTATATAAATGTCTGTTTTATTAAGTACTTGGTACTTTTTTAATTTAATGAGCGTTTTGTACTTCCTAATGTGTTATTTAAAATATCAGTATTATTATACAAGTAATTAATCTTAATTCATATGAATCAATGTATTACGTTATAATAATTATTTAAAATAAAATAATTTTGAAAATAGACATTTTTATTTTAATTTTGACCTTGGAAATTATAGGTGCTTTAATCAAACGCCCTTGTATCACGTTTTATACAAAATTTCTAGAATCTTCATTAGTTAATCCAAAAACTACGCGACGTTTCCATCCTAGAGCCTTGAGGCTTTACAATCTAATTGTGAAGCTTAGAAAGTTGAAGTTAGCTTGTTTATTTATTTATATTCTAAAGTCGTTATTACTATTTGTAATATACAGACTGGCCTAAAAGTAGGTAATAATAATAATAATAATCTTTATTGTCAAAGTGTCAAACAAAATTATACAAAATGAAAATTGCGTCAGTTTGGGTTACATGCTATCTAGAATAAAATATAATACAACACAGTAAAATATAATAAACTTGGCTAAGTATATATGTAAAATGTATTTACAATTTGATACACTAATTCTAAAGGAATTCTTGTATCGAATAGGGTTATTTTTCTATAAGTAGCTATACAGGTACTTCTTTTGTTTCTAGTATAAATCATGGTTGGAAATCTGAGCGAGGAGCATCGACGATGGATCCTTAAGACAACTGAAAGTACGAAAATGCAGAGATCGTGAGTAGTATGTGGGATAATGAATTTCATTTGCCCGCACCGCCACGTCTTACGATTTACCACATCAGAGACAGATTTGAAACGACAAGTTCCGTCACCAATGCACCGAAGTCTGGACGACCACGCGCGACCTTCATATCTACTACTACCTTCACTACCTTCTCGGGAGCTGGGTATCCCGAGGACATCATTACAACGTTTGATACACCAGAAGTACCTTAAGCCGTACCGTCACAGACTGTTGCATGGCCTTCTTGAAGACGATCCTGACTGCAAATTATAGTTCTATGAGATAATTTGCAATCACATTACTGAACAACCAGACCTGCTTTCTAAAATCGTGTATACAGATGTAGCCTGTTTTAAATTGTGTGGTCACGTCAACAGACATCTGTGCACTGGACCAAATAAAAGTCACATGTCATTAATTCAATCAACCAGGCGCCACAGTGTGAGGTGGCATATCCTGCGATGGTGTCGTGGATCCTTCTTTTTTTGATGGAACCGTTGATGGCCTCAGGCATAGACGTAGAATATACTAGACGAGTAATGATGTGGTGTGGATAACGAATGTTTATAATCCGATATATCGCGTCTGAAAACGTAAACATAAACACATGCGGAACCTCACAGCTGTTCGATTTCCCGCTTTAATTCAAATTCTCATATAAATCAAAATCGATATTAAAGATGCTCGAAATGGTTTAGCGTCGTCGAATCATGGAAATATCTGTTCATTTCATGGTATTAATATCTTAACTAACCAAAAAATATACATACCCATTTTTACTAGTTATGTTATTCTTACATAAACAGCCCCCATGGTAATTCGAAATTGTAATAAAATCTAATATTATATTTTTACATCAGAATAATATCAGTGAGACGCAAATATCGTAAATTAATTATTTCCAATGACTTCAATTAAGAGTTTGAAGAATTCATGAAAGAAAACAATGACAATCTAACAATAATCACGAATTAGACAATAAATACAACCAGAAATTTGGGAATAAATCACAAACAATCAAATTCTAGTCAAAAAACACCAATACAAGCTAGTAATATAATAAAACACAAACGAGTTTGTGTATTAGGTTAGGCGTCAAAATCAGCTGTGTAGTTCCTTCGGGTTTAGAAATCGAGTATTTCCCTTACGTTTTCCCCTGTATGTTGGATGTCAACAAACGAGGTGTATGCTTCCTCTTGTCATTCTAAATCTATGGCCCCAGGTATCTGGACATGTTGATCACCCCGACTTTGTGGAATTATTGTTTCGACAGGACGGGGCCCCACCGCATAATTCTTTGGTGGTCCGTCAATACCTGGATCGGGGATTTCCCGCAATATTAAATGGGGAAACGAGGGAGCCACCACGTTCCCTGGACTTTACTACAATGATTTTTTCTGGGAAGTAGCAAAGGATAAGGTTTATTCCAGAAAACCCGCCACAATACAACAGTTGAAGAATTTCATTAACGATGTTTGACGACATTCGTTTTATCTTGAATTTACTTCGCACTCTGTTTAAGAGTGCCGGAATATGTTGCAGGAATGATCAATGCATTTGAGCACCTTCGTAATTAAATATGTAATTAAAAAAATAATAATAATAAAACTATTGATGTAAAACTACTTTTGGGGCAGTCTGTATAACTACAAATTCATAAATGTATTTAAATATATAATCTTCCTTCCTTTCTCCTTTCCTCGTCTCAAGAGAATCTAGTCCATTATTGTCCCATCTTGAGCTATCGGTGTAGGATAACTATTGAAACTATATAACTATTACAAGTCCATTCTAAATATAAACTAAAGTCTATTTTCGCCCAAACCCATTTTTATAATCCTCCATCGTCCTTGTAATATAAACAATCGCATAAGTACGGCTATGTAAATTTCACATTCTCAGCAAACGAAATATTTGTAAATTACGCACAATAAAAGCGCTCGGGAATGTCAAACGTGAGGCGCCGGCGTGTAAATATTTTCTGGCGCCCCCAATAAATTAATGTAAATATTTATTGTTGTTTTTATTAGCGCTACAAAGTGTGCGCTGTTTATTTTTCAGAAAGAGAAAAATCGTCCCGCGAAACCGCGACGGCGCGTCCGTGTGATTTGAAATTCTGGGCCGCAACGCTTTTATTCCGTGTTCTATTTACATAATGGCGAAGAGTTAAGTGACAGACATACTTTTTGTATTAGTAAATACCATAATAAACATTAAGACCTGTATGGGCGGTTTACCGATCAAATACAATACGTTGGATGTGAAGAAAACTTGAAAAACTATGTTTAATTTTATTGTAATTTAACTAACTGCAAAATATGAATCAACTCAGTTTTTTTTAGTATAATTATTGTAATAGATCGGTAAACCATAATGTTCGTGCTGCTTATGATATTTCTTATACGATTTACTTGTATTAAATCACGCATTTATTCTTAAATCTATAATAAAAAAACATTAATAGGTTGAAAAATACACTTGATTTGCTTCACTACTTAATTTATTTCCTCCGACTGATTTCGACGTTATTATCAATCATCCTAGATAGTGACGAGAGTCGAAACTAGTGTATTTTCAACCTATTAATATTGTGATTATGTTTCATAAAGTGAAAGATTTATAATAAAACAAAATTACTAACGATAACATTATTGAAGAAGTACGGAATACTCCACATTCGTCGCTCATTTTCTGAAACAACGAAAAAAAAAAAAAAAACACTTGCCGACGCCAAAATTACTTACTGACGTATTTTTCTTTAGGAGGCTGCGAACAATCTTTACTGTCTCAGAAACAGCTTGAGTAAATAATCAGTTACAGATAAGTCGAACAAAAAGTATGTTTTATATAAAAAAAACATTTCATTACATTAAATCAATTCCAATACACTTCAGATTAATGTATTGGTTTTCGTTCGATTTAACTTTTAAAATTTGCCTGTGTTTATCAATTATTTGCTTCTAAACTATTAACTTTATTATTTTTTTGATTTTTTATTTCCGGGTTTTAAAGTATGGGGAACATGATGATGTTCTTACCAAAGCGGTTTTTAAACTTTTTGATTTATCATTATTAAAAAAAAAAAAACTTTTAATTTGTCACAACTTCACAACTACTAAATTATCCCCACATAAAAATAACAAAATGACGCAACGTCTGGAATTTATAACGCGATCGTTCACACAGAAACACACACACGGCTTTCTCCACTTTTCCCGTCTTTTTTTTTTTCGTGTAATATTTATTTATATTACGTAAGTTTTTATGGGATGTAACGAGATGAGCGCGGTCTCAAATTAGCGTACGCGCGATTAGTGCAAATGGCGTAGAAAGGAAAATTAAAACGAAAATGAACTACATTCCCACAGATTCCAATTCAAACCATCCGACCATTCCATTACTAATTACAACGCGGAAATATAATGGCATTCTCAAACGTGTAATTACCAATAATTATGGAAATTAACGAAAAAAAAAAAAAAACTCACTCGCGTTGGCGAATTTTATATTTTTATCAATTACGTATGTTCATAATAAAATCTATATTTATATTTTCAGAATTCAGAATTTCGCCGTACTATGCGATAAATAGTCGGCAAGGAGTATTATAATCAGTGATCATATCTCCATAAATCATCACTAGCTAGTTTTGGATCAGTTAAAACCCAACTGATTACCTTTTCTAAACCATGATAGACAAACGCGGGTTATTCAAAAATATGGTTGAAAAATGTTTTTTTTTCCTTTTAATTCTAAAATTAAAATTGAGATCTAAATTTAAATTGAAAAAAAAAAAATTCATGGAAAAAATAAATTACATAACACCAATAAATATAAATAAAAAAATACAGGAAAATTTAAATTTACTCATCGATATTTAATGTATTTTTAATTCAGCTCATAAAAGTTATTTAAAAAAATACTATACATATTACAGTTTTCACCAAACAAACGTTAATAAACATTTGAGTCAATTTTCTTAATTCTTTTTTATAATTTTCGTTTGTTTTACTTATTTTTTGTTTGCACGAATTAATATAAAATCTTTATTAATCCAGCTCTGGGCAGAGATTCGGGGCTATTGTAGAAGCGAAGTGTTAAGTTTAACGTTAATTTTTATCATCCTGGTCTTGGCAGCTTGTGTAATATATAAATACATATAATAACTTACACGTTAAATCTAACATTTTCCATAAGGAATAGCCCTGAATATGATAAAATTGGTTCCCCTTGGACTTTATTGACAAACGTAATACAATATCTACATATAACAAAAAATATTACAATGTATATTGTAAAGGGCTATCAATCACTGGACCTTCTGTCTGCCTTGGACTAAAATTTCGTCGGAAATTGAATTATAGAATGTACTTCAGCCGTTATATATTAGCTCTGCTACAAATTTCCTTCAGTTAATGTTATTATTATTATAAAACCGTTTGCATTAAATAAACATGCGAAA
The DNA here is from genome assembly GCA_963082785.1 of Philonthus spinipes. Classification (NCBI taxonomy): domain Eukaryota; kingdom Metazoa; phylum Arthropoda; class Insecta; order Coleoptera; family Staphylinidae; genus Philonthus; species Philonthus spinipes. The sequence goes on from OY720306.1 coordinate 12,356,797, forward strand.
AATTTAATAATCACTTTCAAATATCATTTTTTATTTTTGTATAACTATCAACATACAGTCCACATCAATTATGATTATTTACTCCCGTAACGCAAGCACTAATTAAATTCGCTTGATAACGTAAATTAAATCCGAACTAATAATAGTCTTTCGCGTTATAATAAATTGGTGTGCGTGAAAAATGGCTTATGTGTCATGTAGGTGAAAATAACCGTGAGATGTGTATGAAAATATTTTTTTTTTGCAAATAAGCAAATTATGTCATGTGAGCGGCTAGAAAACAGAGAAGGTGCGATTACAGAGGAAAATGTGTCATTGCGTACGCACATTTTCGCAGACGTGTGTGTGTAATTTTTGTTATTGTGCCGTGATTAAATTTGGTGCGTGAATAAAAATAAGCGGCTGAAAATATTATGATTTTAGTCATCGGAGATTAAACAGTATATTCATGCTTGAAATATTTGCTACAATTTTAAGAGATGCGATTTTTTATTAAGAAATAAATAATTGAAAACGGAAAAACTAGCAAAATCAAGCGCGTATCCACGGATGATTTAAAAAAAAAGACATATTTTCCTAAACATATGACAGGATCAATCGGGAAAAAAATTAGCGATGAATGAAATTCCGACTGTAATTTTATTAAAATTAAAACAACATTTTTAAAATAAAATTTCCACTGTCAAAAAACTATATCCAAAAATTCCAGCTGGCACAAATAATTAGACTTTGACAGTAAAATGGACAGAAGCAGCACGAAATCGACTGATCTATTGTACAAATCAAATTGACTAATGATGATAATCAAGCCCAGTTTTTCAATGTCAATTGAAACAATAACCAATAGTTTTACAATTCAAAATAGAACCAAAATAATATTTCGTCTTGTAATAATTGCCTGTATAACAAATAAATTAAATTTAGTTTTATTCCTTCGAGACACTAAGTGCTCATTATCAATAACTAAACCAAATTCTTAAAACTATTAGCGCATAATATACAGGTTGCTCTAATTTTTTTATCCTGTCCTAACTATGGTTAGTCTTGATATATATATATATATATATATATATATATATTTCAATGGTAATTTAAAAGATTCATTACCAGAAGGATTGGCTAGAGTAAAAACTAAATCTTCAGATTTAAAGTTGTTTTGATTAATATTGATATTGAAGTGTCAAAATATGACCTTCGCAAAAATCGGGCATTAAATTTTATCGATCTAACTTCACTATAAACTTTACAAGTGGAATTTTTAAGTCTTTTTCCATCACGTCTACTCCACTCATTGCTTCTGATACTGAAACTTTAGTCGCACCAATAAAAAAATATATAATCCATAGTTATGGAATGGGATGAGTTAAGATTCATGAACCAGAAGTCTACACATAAATTCCTTTGTTATTATTTTTATATACACTTATTATTATTTAACCTGACGCAGTTTTCACTTTGTACAATATTTGAAACTTTGAAAATAAATACATTTTATAATTATTATTTGTAAGCAATTTCAAATTTTGTCACCTAATTTGTAGAATTTGTGTTTCATGAACTCAGATTTGGGTCTCACTATGAAAAAATCCTTAGGTCTTTAGTCGTCGAAGTTTTTTGTAAAGCTTGAATGAAGTCACGACCAAGAGCCAACTGTCAGAACCACATATATATTTCGTTTAAATAAAAAAATAATGAATTATGATTGTCTGGAGTTAGCTTAATTTGTAACATGTATTACGACCAATGGCGCATGGGTAGTTTTAAATCTTTTAATTTTGAAACACCCATCCGCCAAATTAAACAAGAAATTCAACTTCAAAACTAATGCAAAAAATATAACATTTATAATCTATTATTGTACTGTTTGACTATTGATCTTAATACATGTTATAATTTAAGCTAACTCCTGGTCTTATTCGGTCGGCTAGTTATAAGATTTGGCTTTGATTTATCCAGGTATTAAACATTTTTTTATTAACTGAAAGTAAGAAGAAGTTTGGTAGAGTAATACTTCAGTAAGCAATTACGAATTTTTTGTCACATTTGTAGGCTTTAGGTTTCATGAATATAGACTCTAGATTTTCGGCAAACCTCACTATGATCCCAGCTTTATGTCTGGCTTCTGATTACAGAAGCTTCGCTAGGCTTCTGTAATCAATTTTTCGCCAACGATGAACTAAAACTAAAATAATATTTTATCTTAGGCTGAAAGATAGCCATTTTACCATTAATTAACCATAAATGTATTACATTGTAACATATATTGAATTAATGTCACAATAAATATGTTCAGATTTAAAGTTGTTTTGATTCATAGTGATATTCAAGTATCAAAATATGACCTACGCAAAAATCGGCAATAAAATTATATATATAAATATATTTATATATATATTTATATATAAAATTCCGGACTGAGCTAATTCGATTTTTTTACACTTCTTACAGAATTTAGTTTCAAAATATTGATTCTAACTTCTTAATACCTCTATATAAATTCAGTCTAATGTTGTCAACCATCGAATTTTCTGTAATTCAATTGTTCTTTTTTTTACCAAAGCCTTAAAGTAAGAAAATGTATTTTATTTGAGACTTTTGACTAGAAAACCTAGGGATTGTTTTACATTATTTACAGAATTTAAGTCCTATGATTTTAAAATTTTAGGCTCTTGGCGCCTCGCTATGAGTGCAGCTTTATGTCCTTCACGCAAACTAAAACTAAAAAAAATAGTTTATGTCAATTTTTTGAATGCAACTGCCAATCTTTTTGCAATATTTAAAAATATTAGATTCTATAAATCTAGATTTTGGGATCATAATGCTTTTGTATTAATTTCTCAGATTTTCTCTATTGGTCAGAAATGAATGAAAATTATTTTTTTAGCTGAAATCAACAGCCCACGTTTTTCCTGCTAACATCGAGAATTTTAAAGTTTTTTTATTCTATTTTTTTGTATAGAAAATAAAATAAAATCGAAATTTGATTTTTTCAAAAAAGGGGTATTCATGGAAAAACCTGACATGGCCATCACTAGTTATCCATAAACTAGGTGAATGTTGGTTGAACATTTTATTAAAAGTAAAAATACTCTTTTCTATTTATGTTATAATGGAGTTTCATCAAGTATCCACAACGATAGATTTTTTGTGAAACATATATTGTTGGTCTAATCAGTTGCGTCCTAATCTCGTTTAAACGGTTCCAATAGAACATCAGGCCTTTGTAAGAAAAATAGAAAACGGCTGCAGCGATAATTTAACGACACAAATTCCTTAAATAGACTCAGAGTCTACAGATATACGTTTGCACCTTACACACCTCAAATTGGGTCTACATATTTGACTCCCATTAAAAAATCAAAAACTGTTGCAGGGCTAATTTAACTAGATCGACAGCTTGATTAGACTTCGCGTAGTAAGAAAATGTTAATTGTTTGTACCTATAAATCCTTCTTTTTGTTAAATAAATAAATATAAAATGAATTTGATTTATTTTTAGTTGAGAATTTCAATAATTTTCTGTGGGTTGAATAAACTCATCCATGAACTTGAATGAATCATGCTTATTCTAAGTGTGAACTATCGATGCTGAATTTTAGTTTATTGAACCCACAAACCGCCTTTGACTATCCGAATTTAACGAAACTAAAAATAATTAAGGTTTGTATGTAAAAATACTAATAAAATATCTAAATTAAAAAAATCAAATGACATTTATTAATTATTCGTATTATTTTTTATAATTAAATCATTAAAATCATATTAAATGCAAAACCGTCCGTTCTTTTATAATAAATAATAATAAAGTGGGAGAGTTTATATGGGGAGACTCGCGACCACAACACATATAATATTTATGAAAGCCAAAAATAGTTTCAAACAGTCTCAGGATACACATGCCATGCGTACGTATTCATAAATATAAATCAAAAACCAACTTGATCCAATGCCAAATATTATACACGAAAGTGTAAATATTTATTCACCCAATTTGAGACATTATTTCCTTAATTTAACAATCCGGGATTTTTTTTCTCAAAAAGTAAATAACTTGAGTTCTACTTAAGATGGGATATGTAGAGTTGTATTTTGTAATTAAATAATTGTTATTCCGTCTCATGATAATATTTCATTGATTATTCTGATTTATTTCAGACACTACGCCATTCAAAATGCATACGTATTATACGATATTATTTAATAAAATAGTAAAAAACGGAATTACAATTATGTAATTTAATAATATACAACTCACTTGAAGAAGGAAAACAAATCAAGGAATAAAGAAACTATATGAAAAATCCTATGTTTGAGATCGCTGGTTCACATAATTAAAATGCCAAAAGATAGAATTCACAAGAGTAAAATTAAAAGATCGCGAAAAGGAGTGGAAAGGCCAAAGAAAAAATGGAAGACCTTAGTATTGACAGACCTGAATGCGATCGAAGTAAGAAACTGGTAAATAGAAACCCAGGAACCAATAAAGAAATTATGTAATTAGAACAGAATTACGATACTTACCTGTTTAATCGGCTGTCGTTGTTGACTGGCATATCTTAAGTGAGCCTCGGTGCAGTTTTCATGCACACGCTTACTCCAGACTTCACGATTGTTTGCTATCTTGCCGACGAGGTTCATCCACTCGGTATCCGATAGCCATGACTCAGGGGCTTCGACCTTCCGAACGCATCAGGACCAAAGCCAAGCCTTGTCAGCTGCTTTTTGATCAGTTCTTTCCATGGGATACAGGGAACGCCTGGGCGCTTGCCACACCGTGATCGATCTGACGCGATATGAACTGCTTGGCGCACCAGACGACCCTCAGGTCTTTGCAATACATAGCCGAGATATCTAAGCGCTACCATCTCCACTTCTCTCAAGGCAATTGAGAAGCGAATGACATGTTCACACATTGCATGCGAGTACGCTTCGTTCGCCTCCTGGTAGATCTGTAGACGGTGCTCCGAAAAAGTCAAGCCTCTTGATGGTCTTGTTATATATTTGTCATTCCAAAAATGCAATACCATTTTGAAATGGGTGAGCAAATTTCAAAGACAAGAATAACTCAGTGCCTAATTCGAAATCATTTTAACGTCCTTCATATCAAAACGCGAGACCATTTTGAAATGGGTAAGCAAATTTCCAAGAACTTTACCGTTGGGACCTGGAACCGTTCAGAGAGATGATCGAAGAGTGGGAACCTTGGAAAAACAAAATCTCAAAAAAACCCTCACCGTTCAGTATCGCGCACTGAGAATAACAACGTAATTTGTAAATATTACGCTTGGACTTTTATTTTCATCCGTATAAAATTATGATTGTTCAGAAATTGTTCGATATTGGACATCATATAACCTGCATGAATTGCACGCACAACTTTTACACTCCGAGAGATTAACTTCTTGATGTGCCGTATTTCCAACTTTCATAATTGGTACACATTTATTTTTTATGTAAAAACGTACCCACAGCGTCTGCTAATTCATATTGCTCTCTCACCATGTTGCGAGAGTTTTTCTGAATAAAAATAAGGCGACTTGCCATACATCAGAAGTAGAGCTGATGTTAAACAGTTTTGTTTGAACAAGATGGATTTTGCAATACGTAGTGCATTGACCTCAGTACAGTTTGGATTCAATAAGATGGGGCTTTATTAAACTGCTTATGACGTATGACATCATAAGCAGTTTAATAAATTACAATGAAATTAAACAAAGAAAAATTTTTGGCAATGATCAATAAAATTCGATCAATCCCTTTTTCCAACTGCAAAAAATACTTACACTGTAAGTTTTACAAATAAAGGTTGTCTCCAACAAGATAGGACGACTTCCTATGCGTATAGAAATAACAATGGCCTTTCTAAGGGAAGATTTTACTGGACGCCTTGTTTCGTTGTGTGGGAACATAGAGTGGCCACCTTGGTGCCAGACTTATTCAGCTGAGACTACTTTCTAGGGGGGCTATATAAAAACCAAAGCTTAATCTCGCGAAATTGAAGTTGTTATACTTGAAATAAATTAATGTATAGAAATAAGAGTCTGTTAATTTTATTTAGGTCTAGCGGACCTTATACTCACAATGTATTGACATGGAACAGCAGGCTATGTTTAAAGAAAACAAGTCCTCAGATGTATTTAAATATTTATTGGAAATGGCTAGTAGGGATTCCTAGATTAATGGTTGTGGAATGAGAATTAGAAAATAATATTGAAACATTGAATAAATCATAGAATTTTATTATCGTATTAAATAATAAGTCAATAAAATCCTCGCTAAAATCTGCTAAAATCATAAAATAAACTAAATATATGACCATCCTTAGTAACCGTAATTAATGCATTAAAAAAATTGCATAAGTAATCGCGAATCTAAAGTTAATAAATGCCGCGTCTATAAAACAAAAAAGTTACAAAAAATCCCGAGGAGACATCGATAATTCCAAGCGGCACTTCCGTAAACAGACCAGCAAAGATCTGTGAGCAATTATTCCCGCGTCGCCGGTGTTTACGATGGACGAATCCGTCCCAACGCGCACGTCTCCATTCGATAATAATTAATACGATTTGAATATTAAGTATTCCGGTGGACGATTTCAACTCGATAATTACACACCTTGTAATTACTTGAAGCTTATTCTGATTCATGTTTTTTTTTGTGTGAGTGCGTCGTGGGGGGAGGAAACGGGAATGCGTTTTTTCGGCGTGTTGTTGTTGTAGTTCACTATCGGCGGTCGAAGGATAATGAGAGCCCGAACGAGCTCTATTAATTATTTAATAATCGCTTTTCAATTTTTGTCTGGTAGCGCTTTGAGGATGAGGATATGGGTATTAATCACACCTTTCACTTGATAATTAATTGATTTTTTCTTCTTCGTTTTCTGTTTATCCCATTCTACGGTTTCAAGATGTTTTTGTTTATAATTTAATTAATAGATACACACGGTTTTGAAGTACTTACCTAATTTTCATATTACCTAAACAACATTGTTTAATTTCGGGTAAATCTACTATCACTAATATTTGTAAAATAAAACATATTATTTCTATTTTAATGAAACGTTCAGCCACCATTCATCTAGCGTATGGATAACTAGAGATAGCCATTTCGGTTTTTCGAACCTCATCAGACTAGTGTGTTCCATGTGCAATGCCTTGATGAAGGCGACTGAACGGAAATTGTGTTGGGATTTTAAGTTCTCAATTTAGTCGCTTGCTGTACGAAAAATGTTTATTCGATATTGTTTAAATTTATACAGTTAATTCTTCCATTATTGGGCACAGTTAAGTGTAATTTAAAGATTAAAATCTGCGGATTTCGGATTTTTTTATCAAAATCCACTTATTTGTGCGCAAGGTGCAGTATCTTGAAAAAAAAAGTTGTTTCAGAAAATTCAATCAATTGCGGATCTTTAAATTTATTCGAGGCTTTGTAATTTAATAAATTAGCGAGAAACGTACGGTTTTGCTATTTACGAAAACAGACAAAGTCGAAAACAAAAATTATAAGCCTATTACCTGTCTCAACATATACTATAACATATTTGCTTCAAATCGACATAATCGTACGTTTCTATTATGAAAAGAATCAAAAGATTCGAATGGAATAAAAGCAATTCCAATGAATGTAACGTAAGCCGTCGCAGCTTAGACTAACCTAATCTAGGCAAATAACATAATTTGAGATAAATAATTTAACATAACTTAAGCTGTATTAACCCTGATTAACTCCATTTTAGTTAATTTAAAGTAATTATGCGAGTTTTGAATTTCCGGCAAAATCATATTTCCTTTGATTATGTTCGAATATCGATAAACTTTAATTTCTTCCGAACAAATCTGAAAAAAAAATCGCTAAGGTTCTTGAGGATATTAAAAATTGCGCTGAGAAAAATAAATATTCCGAATATTTTCATTTCTGTTTCATTCAAGCTATTTGAATTTATGAGTTTAGTTTGCATGGCATTGTTTAAAGTAAACGCGTCGATCGATGCTTTTAGAATCATCGTTGATTAAAATAAGATAAATTTATTTACAGATGCGATAGAATACTGAAATTTACAGAATATTATTCAGAAATAATTTATGTATTTTCATTGAAATTGCGGTCTTGTGCTTGTTTACAAAAGTTACCAAAATTTGACATTTATTTCGCTAATTTTTCGAAGACCTAATTTACACGCTTGCTGAAAAAAAAAACTATTTATGGTAGCAAAAACTGTAAAAATTTAAGCAATATTGATTAAATTTACACAGTTATTGCTTCTATTCATTAAATTTAATTTAGTATAATTTAAGGATATTCAGACTTTTCATCAAACTCCAATTATTGCTATTTGAAAATATTCAAATTTTGATGAAAATTGTTTTCTCCCGAAAAAAATCTAAAAAAAATCTCAAAGAATATGTAAGAAAGAGTATGAAATATTTATTTTACCAGAAAGAAATCATTTCCGATTCATTAAGACTGCTTAAATCGATAAGTGCTATTTGCATCTTATTGAAACGGTTTAAATGAGACCCACAAGGTGACGTTTTTGGACGCGACGTGTAGTAAATTAAGATAATTTTGTTCATAAATGTGATATGATATTGAAACTTAAAGAAAAAGATTCAAGGAGGATTTATCTAAATTTAGCCCCAATCATTGTTAAGTTACGAGTTTTGCGCTTGTCGACAAAAATTTTCGAAGTTGTAAATATTTTTTCACACAACTTTTCAAATTTTTAATTTACACGCTTGCTGTACGAAAACTATTTATTCGACATTGCTTGAATTTATACAGTTAATGCTCCCATTTATTAAAGATATTTTAGTATAATTTGAAGTTATTCCACTAATTTAAGATTTTTTTATCAAAATTCATTTTCTTTATGCATACAAGATCTTAAACATAAAAGAGTTTGAGAAATTTAATAGATATCCCTATTTCAGAATGAATGATTCAATTTATTGTGGAGTTTTTATATAAAAGATTATTTACGAGGAAATGAGTAAAAAACTTTAAAAGATTATTAACTTCATATCTATTACGCATGGAAACATTTCACGACCGCAACATATCTCATGTTGTTGTAGTAGCAAATATTTCCAACAGATAAAACACCATCAACCGCATTTTTCTATCTCCGACAAAAGAATATCTGCGAAGATCACACCTCCAATAAAATCACTAAACCGCAATGGTTTCATGACGCAGTCCAGCTCGAATGCCAGGTATGTAAAACCATACGCTGAAAACCACCAGAAGGTAGACAAGCGGTCATGTTTAGTCATGCACAAATAATTTAATATATGAAAATTATCTTATTTACCTCCATCCAACCAGTAGACAAACAATTCAACATCCATTTTTTGTGATATATATAAAGAGAGAGACTGAAATGATTAATTGACGTCTTGTTTATATTGGTAATTATCAAAAAAAAAAAAAAACTCGTCGAAATCTCAAATATTCGGAATCATCATCATTATTGTGAGATTGCACGATTTCTACTCTTTGGGTGGACGGATGATTGATGTTTTACCTTTCACTTGAAAATAATAATTATCCGGTTACACTTTTCGCGAGTGATCGGGCCCGGGCCTATTATTATGGTTTTTCGGGTATTTAAGGTGAGAGATGGAGGTTTCCTCTGGTTAATAAAATCAATCAATGGACTGTCTGCGAATTTTTCGCTCGCCACTTACTTGGGTGGTCTCTGTATTTTTTTCTCTTCCTCTCTCGCACCAGCAGTTGAAAAATAAAAGTTGCCAAAAGGATTCGATCAACCACAAAACGAGGGTTTTGTTATTAATAAGAGAATAGTGGGTAATTATAACGAAATAATGATCTAATCTTTCTTAAAATTTATATGATTTTGATGAAATCAAATAAATCACATTTTATTTTTATAACTAAATTCTTTAAAATGTGTTTTATTTATTTAATATGACCTTTTTAAATAAATAAAACATGCTTTATTAATTAAGATATATATATATGAAATGCAAAAGTTCAGGAACAAACCAAATCGTCAATGCAGCTTTTACCAAACACATTAAAAAAAACGCAATTAGAACAGAACAGATTAGATTTCTTAAAATTCCAATGTTTTTTTTGTGAAATCAAATAATTGAATTCATTCATTTCAATAATGAATTTTTTTAAAGTCTGTTTTACTATTTGTGGTAGCAAAAACTGTAGAAATTTAAGCGATATTGACTAAATTTAAACAGCTGTTGCTTCCATCCATTAAGAATAATTTGAAGATATTTGAATTTTTCTGATTTTACATCAAATTCCTTTTTCATCAAAAATTTCATTAAAATTTTAATATTTTGGCAATAAAATATTAAAATTTTGATGAATTTTGTCTTTAAAACAAAATCTCAAAGGCTCTTGATTATGCAAAAAAGACTATATTTAAAAAGATCATATTAAATAAATGCTGTATATTGTAAGTGATGTGCGAACAATATTGTTTGTTTTTGTTACACTATTTTATCCACATTCAGAAAATTTATCGTTATTTCCCCCATGATAAGACTGTATTTTAAAAGAATACGTAATAATAAAAAGACGATGATAAGAAATGACGTACATCCGCCACATAATCCAATAATATTATTTTTCAAATGGTATATCTAAAAAATATAAATGTTATCCTGAATTTGCTACTAAAAACCAAATTTCTATGTGTCACCTTATTATCACAATAACAAAACCACACCGAAACAGAATATTCCCATGACATACATATAAAAAGGAGATTCCCGATATGTGTATATTTTTTTCTCAATAGATTTGTATTATATTCACGAGATTGTTTTTTATACGTAATCAAGTAGCCACTTGATAACGGGCGATTCTCGGAAATTTGCAGATATTATAAATAATGCGTACTTTATATTTGCTATAAGCACTTGAGAATAATTGGCTCCGATTGATTTTTTTACAAGACTTATATCAGTTACATAATTAATAATGAGTACACATTGTATTTTTCTGCAATACAATACATATCTGGTTACTGAATTAAATTGTAGAGAAAGGAATAATAATTATTTAATTTTATAATACATACATGATTATGAAATATCACTATGAATTAATAATAAATTTATTTTACGGTTTCACTTTTTTTACAATTTATTACAACAAAAAATAATATTAAATACCGTTTTCATATAACATTAATCGGTTAGAAATTAAATAAAACAGCAATTGGCTATAGACCTGAAGCTAGCTAGACAAAAAATATATTTTTACACACTATCCATTATGCAATAAATAAAATAATCTAAACTAGAATTAAGTGTCTAATAATAATACTAATATTTATTTGTAAAATGGATACAAAGCAAACAATACACAACATGAAAAAAAGTATATTATATTCAGAACGCAATGTGAATAAAACTTAAATTACATTGGTGCCTGAAAATGAGCTTTATATTTAAGAAGGTATTGTAGGATACATAAAAGATGTAATGAGATTTGATTTTGGAGCTTTATTAATAAACAGTGTTTGCCTTTTTGATACAAAATTTTATTAAAACATTTTTGAACAGTACGGCCATGGCATGGAAGTAATCTTTACGCATACTGACCATCTACTATGTATACACTCTGATAAAAAAAGTCCTGAGATATAGGATGATTAGAGGATTATTTTCCGAATTTAATTTACTATCGAAAAATCCATTTAGATTTTTTAAGTTTTGATTTTATTAGAAATGGCTAATAAAAAATACTACTCTACCCAAAAATCGAGCTCAGAGCGTAATAGAAAAGGATCTATTATTCACTTAGTTACTGTTATTTCATTAAAATTAAATTAAATTAAATACAATAAAAACAAATTTGAAAATAATTAATTTATATCAATTTTATTCATTATTCTCTCTTTAACTACTGCAACTTTTGACATTTATAACGTAAACACTTGAAAAGGATTGAGCGTAAAAGCAAAATTAAGAAAAAAAAATGAAAATTCAGTATATATACAGGGTGGGCCACGAATAACAGCCAGGGTTCAGGGTTCCTGACCGCGGAAAAATTTGAAAAAATATCTACATTACATGGTTGAATGCAAATATTTTGACTTTCTTTCACTACTAACTTTTTTACTACTACTATAATATCTTTATTGAAAAAGGAATACAATAAATAAACTTGATACATTCTTTAACAAAACCAATAAAAATGTTTCCTTTTCACAAGGGCTATCGACCATAAGTCTTTCTGCCCGGGGTTAGATGTGGATCTGCGTTTGTTTCGATATCAAGGTGGGAAAGTAGGGTAAAAGGAGGATATGTATTCGAAAAGGGTTATTGGTGGGTTTTTGTATTTAGGGATTATGTTGGGGTTTCTAGGGATGCACATTTTTTTAAGATGTTCGTAATTCGACTCGTTACATGCAAATCGTTCTGCGAGAAATCGAAGTCTATCTTTAATAGGGGTAATTTGGGTTATTTGGTAGAGGAGTACATTTGAGGGATTATGAAGAGGATTTTGGGGGTGTCGAAGTTTAGTGAGGGCTCGGAGAGAGGATCTTTCAGCTACTTCGAGGTTATTAATGGTGGCGGTACATGGATTGATAAAAAGGATGGAACTGTAGTCTAGGATGGGACGGCAAATCATTTTGTAAATTTGTGTACAGGTGTTAGTACTTATTCCTTGATTTTTGTACGTCAGGCAACGGAAGTGTTTTGCACGCTTCACGATGTTTGCTTTTACTTCGGAAGTATGATTTTTGAAGGATAGTTTTGGGTCTAAAAGGATTCCTAGGTATTTGCAAAATGGAGAAGAGAGTATAGTGGACCCATTAATGGATATGGAGAGAGGATTAGGTTATTTTAAATGGAACTACATTTTGGATTCCCTGTTCAATTACCTAATCATTCATATGGATTTTTGGCTACATAACTCTTACAGTTTTTGAGATAAAAAATTATTTGTCAAATTTTAACCTCAAATTGGCGTTTCGAAAAATACCTATAACTTCTAATAGGAACAAGATAGGGAGACCAGCGACATCTTGAATTGTTAGTAATAGATCCATCTAGAAGCAAAATAATGACATCTGTCAATTTTGACAGTAGGTATTTCAAAAGTGTCAACATTTCAGTGAACTCTTAAAAACATCATAACTCATTTTTTTTTTCATTTTATCATCATCCAGAATTATATGTTCAATTTTTGTCAAAATGTATTTATTATTTTCAAATCATTTTTATTTAATATATTTAAATAACTGTGACCAAGTGAATGAATAATACTCTTTTCTATTTATGAAAATAATGTGTGCAAAACTTTGATGTCAGGAGAGAAATGTTTGTTATCCTCCCAAATATTTTTTGAAAATTGCCGAGTTGAGTGTAAAAATTAATCTTCAACAGCTCTTAGATAAAACTGAACACGATTAATTATTGTTAAGACTGATATACAAAAATTAAAAAAATATATATTAATGATTATAAAATGGGGTTGCGACGGATCATCTAACCAATCTCAATATAACATTAAATTTGAAACTATTGATAGTGCAATTCTTCAGTATTTATATATAGTATCGTACCAATAAAAATTGTAGATGAATGCAAAGGACCATCTGGCAGAATGAAACCCCGTCTCTATACACTATTACAGGCCCATTCAATTTCATTTTATGAATAAATTTGAATAAACAATACAATTAGTTAATAAAATGAAAAAATAAATTGTATACTTAATGGCACAGCGATTAACGATATTATTATAAAATATAAAATTATTTTTACAATGGTTAAAACAAAAATTTGCAATTACCTAACAAATAATAAATTATCCATGTCTTGTTCTACATGTAAAGCTACTCCAAAAATGATGAACAATTTCTAATATCAAAAATGCAAAAATCTATTGAAAAAAATAAATATGAATAAAATATTAAAAATCAACCAATAAAGCACAGATTAGATTGAATAACTTTAAATTCTCGACTAGTTTCGTGTTATTTGCCCACTTTCAAGAGTTATTAAATATAATCTGTGTTTTATTGGTTGATTTTTAATATTTTATTCATATTTATTTCATACAAATTTAATATTAGTTATTCTGAAATCATTTGCATTTTCCTGATATTATAAATTTATTGTCATCATAATATAATCAGTTTTAGTAGAAATATTGCTAGCCCAAGATTTTTTTTTGAGATCCCTGATTAAATTCATTTATCTAATTGATTTATATTTTATAATGTTAGAACAAATATGAAAATAATACTGTTTTATTTTTTGTCTAAAAATATTGGTAATTCGTTTAAATATTGTAGTTTTTATTGTTAATTTAATAAACATGTTGAAGTGTAATTTTATTATTATATTGCGTTAATTATTATTTGTAGTAATACATATTTCAAGTTAAAAATTAATAATTATTATATGTAAATAGAAAAGAGTATTTATTCACTTAGTCACTGTTATTTAAATAAATTAAATAAAAATGATTTGAAAATAATTAATAAATTATTTCCACATTTAGCTCTGTGACTTTTGACTTATGTTACGTAAGTACATTAATGTGCATTTGTTTAATGTACTTGCGTAACGTAAGTCAAAAGTAACAGAGCTAAATGTGAGAATAATTTATTAATTATTTTCAAACCATTTTTATTTAATTTAATTATTAAATGTTTTACACAAAACCATCCTAATTAAAATTTTAATATCAGCGTGTATATTTTAGGTATAATATTTAATGTTTAATTAATGTACATAAATGTGCAGTAATTTAAAGCTGAAAATTCAACATTATATTATAATAATAAATTAAAGACGACGCAAGCGCCACCTTTTGCCTAATTTTATTATAATGTTTTCTTTTTTAAACGAATGTCCATTTATTTCATTTTAGCCCACTGTGCGGCTTGTAGACTAAATCTGATTACTCTTTTGAAAATTTCGATGGATTCAAGAAGGTTTAACTTTTTAGCCTTCGTATAGTTATGTATTTTTTTTTCTTTTTTGTTTGAATTATGTGAAATGCATTTTTACAATCTGAAGCGTAGTTCATATAGGTTTATACTTCGTAATACACCATTATTCAACTAATAAAATCCATTTAACTTTAATCAATCAAACTCAGTTAATTTCTTTAAATGTATACATAATCTTTATTGACAAACGTACTACAACACCTACATATAACACAAAATATTACAATACATGCTGTAATAGTTTGCCAATTGGTTATCGACCAGTGGTCTTTCCGCCCGGATTTTGTATTTTCGCCGCTGTCAAAATAAAATGGTAGTTTTTTCTTTATTTCGCGCTAAATGTACATTTTGTTCATTGTTTCCTTTTTGTATACATACCACGCAATTACTTGTAAGAATTTAATAAAATTAAATAAAAAGAATAATTAAATAATTATTTCATCTTTAGCTGTATTTTGGACTTACGTATTTAAAATAAATGTACAATAAAACAATTACTTCTTGGGGCTGTCTCTCCTGAAATTTTAAGAAAAGTGAAAAAATCATCTATATTTTAAGTTGGCACCATCTAGCGGTGAAGAACTTAATTATTTTTTGATTGTTATCAATAATTTTAATCAGTATTATAAGTTCTTTCATATGACATTAAAATCATTAAGATCGGCTAAAGAAACAAAAGACTTATTTGCCTAAATAAAATAAAAAGAATTTGAAAATAATTAATAAATTATTTCCTCTTTAGCTACTGTGACAATTTGACTTATGTTATATTACTACGTTAATTGACATTTGCTCGTTACAAATTCGGACCTTCCTCACCCTTTATTTAGAGTAAGACAAATAAGTCAATAACATATTTTTGTTTCATGCACTCATCATGATTTGTAATTTTAGAATGCCTTTATTAGGACTTTTTTGATATAATCGCAGTATTAATTTTCGACCGTTCATTGCGTCCCCTAGCGGAAGTGTTACGAACTTGGATATTATTTGCAGCATTTTCTCATGGTCAGTTTTATTAACATTTTTGTATTTGAAAGCTTTAGGACTCATAGTTCCTGAGATACAGCCGGTGACTTTTCTTATTTGGACACTCGGTACATTAAATGCGAAATAAAGAAAAAGTAAAGTAAGGATTTAATTGAGTTTGATTTATTGAATTAATACACTTCACATAATTCTCAAATCAAATACAGCGACTTTTAATTTTAACTTTATTTGTATTAAAAAAGTGTTTTTATTAATGTAAATTAAATATAGTTTTAATTTTTTTATATCGTTACCTCGTAGCAAAATTGTTACACTCAACAAAAATATGAATTTTTGGAAATCAATATTTAGCGTTAATTATTTTTAATATCAAGAAAATCGCTTTAAATGGAGGAAAATATACATGTATTAATTTTTTATTATTACTTATTTCGTTAACAATTTTTATACATTACGTAGAAATATAATTCAAACCTAATAAAAACACCAGCAGCAGGTGCGCGTGGCGCAAAAGAGGTTTTTATTGCCGTTTATTGGGTAATTTGTCGCATAAGCTTAGGTAAATGGCGAAATTTTGCCGAAAATCGGATGGGTTTTTCCCCGCGCCTAATTTGCCGAGCGATTTCGAATTCAAATAGCCAAAGTGGCAGCGACTAATCCCCTAATCCCCTCCCGTTTGGATAATTAAACGACAAAGGATTACGAGCTTTGCGAGCGAAAAGTGCTTTTTTACGACATCAAAAATGAATTATTAATTTACTCATTACGTTTTTAAATCAATTCCAAAAAATCTTTAACAAGTATTTGTAACTTTAAGAATTAGCATGTATTTAATAAGATTTTCGCTTAAACAGAGACGCAACTTTTTTTACATTTTTCCATAATTAAGTGAGTTTATAATTACATTTGTTAAAGCTTAACAAATTCAAATTAGAATTATTGTTGATAATTAATGATTTTTATAAGTATAATTTCATTCTTTAAAAACGAATATATAAATAAAATCTGTTTTTTGTTTTATAACACCTTTCAAATTTTACGTGTGAAGAATTTAGTTACATATACTGAATTTTGTATATCTAACTAAATTCTTCAAACGTACAATCAAACGTATGTATTTTAGATTATTCAATTGTAATTCATGCTTTCAATTTATCGATTTTGTGAAAAAAAAAATGTATCAAAAACATAATAATTCAACTTACTGAATTCTCTACTGATTAAAAAAACAAATACTTACGTTATTACAAAATTCTTCACGTTCTGATGGATTCGCTCTTTGAAATCTTGATAATGTTTCAAACTAATCTGAGAAGATATGATTTATATGTCAAATTGAGAACCAATTTCAAGCGCCTCAAAAATTTAATGATAAAATGTTAAAGCACTCCTAGAACTGTTCGTAGCAAATGTTCCTTACATTTAGCCATATGAAAAAGTAAAAGAAAGTGATTCAACTATAGTAGTGTGGAAGAATAGAATAGAATTTAATTAAAGTAATTAGTTCAACACATAAATATAGAAACTGTATTGAATACGTCACTAAAATAAATCGACCGCTCTGTAGCTTGAAGCAATAATGAATGTAATTACAAAATTACTAATTACATAAAAATATCAATCTATAAAACGTATAAAAAAGAAAACAACCAACTATTCAAATGCAGCGAAAATAATAAGAGATTAAAAATCCTCAAGTTATATACAGTATGGAAATTAAGTAACGGATAAATTCGGTAACTCAGTTAATATGTACAATAGAAAATATTAAAAAAATGTAAAATGATTTAATTATTATATTTTTCTTTATTTTTTTATTTTCCCCGGACCGCTGTAATTCTGAAACTAGCTTTAATATTAACTTCCAAGGGAAGTTTGTTTTCGTAAAAATTTTCGAATCGCCAATTTCAATGGATGTCTGTTGTAGGGCTGTGTATTAATGTATTTTAGTGATAGCGCATAAACGGCTAAGTGGATTCAACCCAAACCTTATTTCTAAGCTTTTTTCACAGTGGAATGCTCTGTAAAGCTTTTGATCACAATCAAAACTGTGCATATTTACCCTTAGCGATTATTCATTTTTTAATTCGAATAGAAAATTGACTCAAATAAAAGTTTTAGATCTTGAAAAAATAAATAATTTTTGTTATAAAACTTTTCATTGTAGATCCTTCAGTTTTCATTTTTTATTTTATTATTTATTTATAAAAGTTTTAGATCTTGAAAGAATAAATAATTTTTGTTATAAAACTTTTTATTGTAAATCCTTCAGTTTTATTTTAAATTCCTTAAAAATAAACAATATTTTTATAATCTTCCTTATGTTGGCTGTGGAGATAATAATTGTTTTATGTTAAATGAAACGTCAAAATTCCATCATATTTCGTAAACGTCTCCACAATATTTTGGAAGTGTGGAGAAATTTTGTGAAGCCATTGTTAGGTAAGAAATAACAAACTAAATTGTAATGTTCTTCCAAATACACCGATTTAACATTAAGAGATAACAATTATTTTTTTAATTAATAATTTTATGTTTTACTATAGAACGTATTTAACCCAATTCACCGGAGAATGTACCAACATCAACATTTTTTTTCTTATGTAACCAATTCAAAATGTTGTATAATTGAAAACAAGTTAAAAAACTCATCCAAAATAAAAACATATAAGTTATCATTAAAAAACAATTAATGACTTTATTAAAAAGATAATTAATGATGTCATGTCATAATTATCACATTTATTGTAATTACAAAAAAAAAACGAAGAAAAATTTTCTTAATATTTACCTTACTTCTTTTAGATTTTTTCTCTATCGTACATATTAACGGAGTTACCGAATTTATCCGCTACTTAATTTCCTCACTGTAAATGTATGTTATAATTATAAATCGAAGGTTAAAACCTTTAATTTATGAATTTTTTACGCCTATGTTCTAATATACCTCAAAAGTTGACAAATTCAAAAGAGTAACCTAAAATTATTAATTTTTATTCTTCTCCTCAAGAAGAGCATTATGCAAATAAATTATTTTGTTTTCTATTGAAATCCGCGCACCCACACTTAATGAAACGAAACAGGTGCAGGGTTAATAAATACGTGTGCCCGTGCAACCGACAAATGAGTGGCGATGAAAGATTAAGGTAATTCTCAAAGTGTGTACGTGAAACTGTAAAAGGTGCCAAATTTGCGGAATATCGGATTCGGAATTTCCCGGCTTATCGCGGCCAGGTGCTGGTAATCTCGGGGAGTTAATCCCCTTGCCAATTTAGTGACTGTTGCACCCTTTTGGATGCAACTAGCTTTAATATTAACACAAAATAATTAGAAATTCGAAATTTAAAATAAGAGAAAATCAAAGGGCGACGCTTTTTTTATGGTCATTTTATGAATATTTTGAGTCCTCTCGGAAATAAAAGTGATTTGTATTTTGCAAATTGGTTTGGGACGGTTCATTGAAATTTCGTTTTTTACTTTCCCAGGACCCCTGCCCAAAGGAAAGTATTGTAATCGTAAAAATTTTCGAATCGCCAATTTCGACGTTTTGATGGAGTACATTCCATCGAGTTTTGAAAAATGTCTGTATCTTTCCGCGATAACGCATAAACGACTAATGCCCGTTTGCACCTTATACTCCTTAGTGATAAGTAAACTCATATTTGGTTTTCACCGCACAGGACCTCTAAGATCTCCTTAAATTTAAGCGGCCGTTGTTGGCGGCTTAACTTATTTTAAAGTGATTACGTAATGTAAGTTAAAATGCCACAGTAACTAACGAGGAAATAATTTATTAGTAAAAATAATTTGAAAATAATTAATTAATAAATTATTTTCCCTTTAGCTACTGTGACAATATGACTTATGTTACATAAGTACTTCAACAAATATCCAATAATAAACACTTGCTGGTGCATAACAATAACATATTGTATAATGCAACAATTTTTGAATCGAAACTATTAAATGCAAAAAACATAAGTCATATTGTCACAGTGTTAAAGCGAAAACAATTTATTAATTAATTATTTTCAAATTATTTTTATTTAATTTATTTATATAACTGTGACCAAGTGAATAAATCATTTTTCTATTATTGAAAATAATTCTTTTTATTTAAATAATTGTGACCAAGTAAATATACTCTTTTCTATTGATAAAAGTATTTTGTTTGTCATATTTTTATTCCAAATATACTTTACTTTTTTCATCGCTAGAGTCGACCACTTGGGTTAATTTTTATTTTGCAGTTTCCGCTACTGATATTAAAATATGTTATATATGTAAAATTGTATTATTCTGTTTATATGTGATTTACAGTGATGCTATTTATCTAAACATTTTCAATATTGTTATTATTCTGTATAAAGTTGATTTACCGTAAATAAATTAATTGAATTGAATTGAACTTTCTCCTCCTTGTTTTATTTTTAACTAAACACATTTTAATACTACCGATGATGGAAACTTTGTTTATTAAAATTAAGAACATTCTCCACAACTAGCACATTTAATTATATATGTAACGTGCACTATCAAGAAATATAATACAAATTATTTCAAAAATACACTATAAATTAAACATCAATATTAATAATAATAGATTTTATAAATGGATACAAATATTACATTAAACAGAGATGAAACACTAATTGAACGATTTATATATCTAGGTGAATTATGGTTAAATTATGTAGTCGAATATTGATGTCGGTGAATTTGTAAAATGCATTTTCGAGTTGCATTTTCATTCGATTATTACTTATCACTTTTTCAAACAATTATTTTCACAATCAATAAATCGATTATTTTCAATTTAAAGCTGCCCGTAAACGTACCACGTATTTGGTTGAATAATTTCTGGCTAGGTATTTGTCCAGGAAGTAGATGTTTCAAGGTATTTTTTTTAAGTACTTATATTATGTAAGTCAAGAATTATTATTTAAAAAATAAATTCCAACTTTTTATTCCATTTCATCGTACTAATACGTCTCCTTTATAAGAAAAATAGACAACTCGTCCCTCCACTTCCTGTAAATACGGATAAGATTGACCCAAAACTTATATTGCAAGACTACACCATGATTCTTAAAGCAAAAGTCAACATAGGGTAGCGCATTTCAGAAGCTCAACATACCGATTGCAGGTAATAAACATGAAAATTGCAGTAAACATTTATAAAATGATCTGTCGTTCCTTGCTTCATTATGCTGCAATTCACTTCCATAACCCTTCGAAATATGCAAGTAGCGGAAAGATTTGTAACATCTTCACGTAACTCAACCTACGCAATTTAATTACATCTTGTAACTTTTTATTGTTATTGGATTTTCTTCATTTTAAAATTTAAAAGCAATTATCTCGAAAATTTCAAAATATAGTATTATACTTTTTAGTGTATTTTGACCGAATTCAGCATAAAAAGTAGGGTTTCATTTAAAAAAAATAATGCTTACGTCATATTATTATTAAGTGACAATTACAGTAAAATTGATTTGTTGGAGATTTTTTTCAAAAAAAGTTTACTAAAAGATTTATTGCATTAGTTCCAGACTTTTACACTCGCACTATTTTTGTTAATGTAATTGGCAGATAATTTTAATTATTTCAATTTAGAGACTCTAAAGCTCGGCTCAACTTTAGACTCACTGTGTATTTTTATATTTACCCGAGAAATAAAATTACTGCCTTAATATAATTCTACAGTTTTTCCTTTCATTTTTCATGTACAAAAATACTTACTTACAAAAGGTGTAAAATTTTATGAATTTATAGAGCATAATCAGAAAAAAAAAAACAAAAGAGCATCGCGATTTTGAGATATTAAGGGTGCGGTTTAGACGAAAAAGATAGCTATATAAATATTGGCAATCACTAATTCGAGTTAGATTGCTGTTGTGATCAATGAACAATATGTCATACATTGAAGTAATCTTAAATTAAGCAGGAATTTTATCAGATGAATTAAAAATTATTTTAATGTTTAGTTTGTGTGACAAACAATTATGAAAAACAATGAAAATTCATCAAATTTATAGCAAATTTCAAATTATATTTTTGCTAATAAAAACTTGTGCAATGAAAATTTAAAGGATTTCACTAAATTCTGCATTAAAATAACTTAGCAGACATGACCTATTAATTTCATTATATCTTACAATTTTTTTTCTAACTTGAACTAGTAAATTGACGTAATACACGAAAATTAACGATTTTTTTATTTACACTGATATTTTATACTTTGTAGATAAAAAATGTAAATACATATTCGTATTTTTAAATCCAAAAGAATGGCTCTTTTTTTAAAAGATTATTATATAGCTATCTCTTTCTACTAAACCGCAACCTTAACAAAACAAACATTTCATTGACGTTGTCATTACATTATACAATGGATTAGTTCAGTTGCAACTCAGTGATTCTAATAAAGAAACTTTTTAAAAATAACTTTTTAATATAATTTATTTTGTAATTATTGACGAAGTTACACTTGTTTTTATTTTACGTGTAAAACAAATTAAGTGTAACTTAGTCAATAATTCTTAATATTATTAAAATGTTTTACCAAGTGATTGATAAAACTCAAATTGAAGATAATTTAATTTAAACTATAATAGTAACATTTTCACCATTATTATTAAAGTTAAAAGTGATTTATTTACAAAGTATTGTTTTATTTTCATTTTAAAAATACAGTGGTTATCCAAATTAAAAAAAAGTGTTTTATTTTCATACATTCAACATAGCCTTTGGCTATTTCATGAAATAAAACGTACTTTGTAATAATATTAAGAGTAGAAAATAAAGATTATTATTATTAGAGCGCTAATAAAGTGTGGAAAAGATGTTGAAAGGTCGTGAAAATGAAAGAAAGCCTTTGTGGCCGCATAAAAATGGTGATTTACGAAAACGGGCAAAAAGGCGAAATGAAACAACAAGGATGAAAAAGTGCATCCGACGATTTTTTGACACGTTGAAAAGGTGCGAACCGGTGCCAAAACAAATTACCCGTGATAAATCGGCGTCGCGCACACGGCGAAAAACGCGCGCGGCCGTGGCAAAAGGGCCGCGGGCCCCGGAGCGGACCGAAAAAAGGGCCGTGCGGGCGCCCCCCCTACGTTCCGTCCACCTGATTGGCCCTTAAACGGCGTTATCCTGTTGCGAGGGTGGATTCGGAACAGGACAACGAGATAGAGATAATGCAAGAGTAGGGGAACACTACATAGCAGCTAGCAGCGATCTCAAAGTACTCAGTTTACAACAGCATCGCGTCGATAACAGCACACACAGTGTCACCTTATTACATAAACACACACACACATAGCACGGGAGTATATAAATATAAAAGTACACACAGTCACACATTTCAACACACGTCGTGTCTGCATTATATATATATTTCATTTATATATATTCATGTATGTGCCGAATGCGAATGCGAAAATGAGTCCGTTAAAGTCGCGTTTGAGTTGATGAAAATTTTCTGTGCGCGAAAAGTGGTTTTTCACCAAAACACATTTCCCTACATCGGCGTTTCTGTGATTTTTTTACGTGGAAAACTTGCGGCTCGTAAATAGGAAAAATGAATGTTCTGTGCGTCGTTTTTGTACTTTGCTTTAGTGCAATCACCGTGCAAGGACGTTCGAAAAGTCCTTTGATCGACGAAGACGGAACTAGGATAATTAATAAATCAGCAGGTCAGTGTTTTAATTATTTATATATTAAATACACCACACATGCAGTTGAAAATATTTTTTTTTTTACAAAAATATATAAAAGTGATTTATAAATAATTAAAAAAACTTTTCTAATATTGTAGAATTCTACTTACAGTAGCTATAATTTCATTAATAACAACTTGCAATTATCGAAAACGAAATGATTAATTCTTTTATTAATTTAATTTAATAACTAGTATTTACGAGAAATGTCCCTTTAAATTTCATCAGCACTCGATGTTAATGTCAATTTTTTATATAGTAAAACCGGTTGAGTAATTAACGAAATGATTAAATAGAAATATTCATTCATGCTGCGAAGTTATTTTTAAAAATTGATTTAATCTGATATAACATACTACATATTACAAATAAATAGGTTAATATATAATGTCAACAACATATAAACATGCTTTTAATTTAAGATGAAATTTTAGTATTTTTAGTGTTACTTAATTTATTTAATGTGATTTATAATATGTGATTTTTCGTGTGTGTGCGTGTGTTTTTTTTATCTAATTCATTTGTCTAAAATTATTTTCTTTGAAGATTCGTAAGGATTTAATTTATATTATATTCCCGTATAAAATAAAACACTATGAGCCAATATAACAAATATTAAAATTAATGCGTAATTTTGAATAACTTTTAATTCTCGACTAGTTTCAGATTGTTTATTAGATCATTCTTAAAATAATTTATGGTGATTTAAAATACACTCAATGTGCGTTTTTGAATAATTTTAAATCCTCAAATAATTTTGTATTGTTTATTAATCTATTCTCAAACGAATTTAAAAATTATTACTTCTTTACCAATAAAACAAAATAAAAATTAATGTGTGCTTTTTGAATAATTTTAAATTCTCAAATAATTTTGGATTGTTTAATAATTCATTATCAAAAGAATTTAAAAATTATTACTTCTTTACCAATAAAACAAAATAAAAATTAATGTGTGCTTTTTGAATAATTTTAAATCCTCAAATAATTTTGTATTGTTTATTAATCTGTTCTCAAAAGAATTTAAAAATTATTACTTCTTTACCAATAAAACAAAAACAAAATTAATGTATGTTTTTTGAATAATTTTAAATACTCGGCTAGTTTCAGATTGTCCATTAGCCCATTCTTAAGAGGATTTAAAATGACAAATGGTATGCGTTTTCGAATAACTTTAAATTCTCAAATAATTTTGGATTGTTTATTAACCCAATCTAAAGATAATTAAAAAATATATATATATTCCTTTGCAGGTAAAACAAAATAAAAACTAATGTGTGTTTTCGAATAACTTTAAATTCTCGGCTAGTTTTAGATTGTTCAATACCCCATTCTTAAGAAAATTTAAACTGATTTAAAATGACACATAGCGTAAAACGCACACTATGTGACTTTAAATTCTCAGATTATTTTGGACTGTTGTTGGGTTAATACCAATCTCAAAAAAATTTAAAAATCAATATTTCTTTTCCAATAAAACCAAATACAAAATTAATGTGTATTTTTGAATAATTTTAAATTCTTGGCTAGTTTCGGATTGTTTATTAGCCCATTCTTAAGAGAATTTAAAGTGATTAAAAAGACAGTTAGTGTGCGTTTTTTTTTTTGAATAACTTTTAATTCTCAAATAATTTTGGCTCGTTTATTAACGGATTCTCATGAGAATTTAAAAATCCATAATTACATATATATAACATCTTTATTTCTGCAGACAATTTTATATACAATAAATTAACAATAGAATTCTTATAATATGCTATACGTTGTCCTTAGAAATCGGCTATCGACCATCGGTCTTTCTGCCTGTCCATAATTATTGATTAATAAAACAAAATAAAAAGCAATGTTCGTTTTTTTAATAACTTTAAATTCTCAATAAGTTCTAGCTTATTGTTAGTAGACTTTAAAGTTGAATAATTCTTTATCAACAAATCAAAATAAAAAATTTTTTTTAGAGAATTATCTACTAATAAAAAAAAGGACAATTGAAGAAGGATTTTATTCACTAGGTCACAGCTATTCAAATTCTTTTATTAAATGGCAAAAATAAAATGCCAAATGAAAAAAGATTTTATTCACTTGGTCATTTTTTTAATTTAATTTATTTATTTAACGGAATATACCATTTTTACAAATTTGTCAAAAATAAAAAGATAATTAATGTATGTTTTTGAATAATTTATAATTTTTAGTTTCTGATTATTCATCAGCCAATTTTTAACAGAATTTAAGTTAAATATTTCTTAAGCAATAAAAAATTAATATGTGATTTTGAATTTGCAATTAGTATTTTCGAGTTGATTAGTTAATCTTATTTATGTTTGTTTTTGGTTGTGGAGACTTAAATTATTTAAATAAAAATAGTTCCCTTTCTCCCACTTATTTATTTATTATTAAAGTAGACGCATTTAAAAAAATCAAATTTCAGAAATATCACTACTGTATTAAAAAAATAAGTAGGAGAAAGGAAAATTATTTTTATTTAAATATTATTTATTAGATGAGATTTTCTTAATACATTTAAAATTAAATGATTATTTTAGGATTCGACTAATAACCCGATACTAGTCGAGAATTTAAAGTAATTCATAAGAAATAATTAATATAAAATAAATAATTGATTTTCATTCTTCCTCCTCTCTGTATATATTTTTTTATAGATTATAAAAAAACATAGTAAATAGTTTTCATTTATTTTAAAAAGGTATTTCGATTAGAAATTAGATCAATTCAAATTTTATTTCCGAAAAACAATTATGATATTCAATAAAAATATGTCAAATTTGCAGTCGGAAAGACCAATGGTTGATGGCCAATTAACAATTATTAATTATATATTTTATTAGGTATTTTTTTATTACTTATTTCTTCGTGTATATATGTTAATAAAAAAATTTATATATAGGTCATACTAAAGTTACGCAAATTCGTGAAGCGTTCGAAGCTTTTGTAAAATTTTCAAGCAACAACATGTTTTACAATTAAAGGTGGAGTATGTGCAGTTATTTTTAATATAAAAAATAAAAACAGTTGTATTCACTTTCTGTGAAAAAAAAAGGGGAATACAACTGTTTCTAAAATATTTATCCTCACAATAACGTCATTCCTCTCAGAGCTCATTTCTTTGACATCCATACAGGCTTTACCTAAGTAAATGACAACGTCCTCCCTTAATTTGATTTATTATTATTACTATTATTATTATAAACTTCTTTCAAGTACCCTTGCGGGTGTCGAAGTTTATTTTCTTAATTCTTTAATTCTTTCCTTTATCAAGTTATTTTATTTATTCAAACATAAATTCTCGTAAAATCCCCTCCATGTGAATTTCTAAAAATTAACTTCAACAAGCTAAATAGGACATTCAAAACCTTAACTTAGAATATAAATAAATGATAAATTTATTAAGGCAACAAATAATATACAAAGAAAAGAATATTAATGGCGAAAACAAGTCTAAACTACAATTTCGGCAACGAAACGTGTACAATGAAAATTTCAATCATTTCACCAAATTCTATATTCAAATAATTTCACAATCATTATCTATTAATTGTATCAAATCTAATAATTCACCTTTTTAATAAGAACTAGAAGATTGGCGGGACACGCAATAATTAATTATTCTATTATTTAAATTTAAACTGATTATTTTCACTTGATATATACAAAATCTAAGTACATCCCACTGAATAAACTGTTCACAAATAATATTGCATCAAGATTAAATATTATTTAACGTTAGTGTAACATTTACGCAACGATTTTTTTTTTCAATTTTGCTCAGTGGGTATTCATGTTATTAAATCTCTCTCTTTTTTTGACGATTAATTTTATTTTACTGTATTATAGGAATACAGTATTATTTTTTTAAGAACGTAATAATAGAGATAGGAATTACATAATTAAATATATATGCATGAATATTAATTTAGAGAATATTCATTTAGTTTGTTTCACAAAATATTTGGATTGATTGAGTTACTTGAAGATAATTATACTTTGATTAAAACACTTAGATCCTTTCTTCAATAATTTATTTGTAACCAAATGTAAATTATTGAAGAAAGGATCTAAGTGTTTTAATCAAAGTAAATCACAAAATATATTTTAATTTATATTTTTTTAAATTTAAATAAAATAAATTTTGTAACACTAGCTTAAGGTAGCGCATTAGTAAAAAGAAATAAGATGTAAGATTTATACTCTTATATCCTAATTATATTTTGAATATCCATTTAAGTAAAAATTAATTGAAATTATTTTGTGGATTAAAAAAATAATACTAATTTTTTTAATCAGTAGTTTATATTTAAATATATTTCAGCACTTATTAAGTGAAAAAAGAAAAATATAAGTGAATTTTATTTAAATTAATATTCATACATATGTATTTCTATTTTCTTTTTATTAAGCCGCATTATTATATATTTATATATTTCCAATTCCATTTTTATATTATATTCATTCATTTTTAATTCTAGCTCTTCTGGTTGTTATGTTATAAACATAACAAAAAATTTACAAGCAAAGCTTGTAGCATACCTTTGCTTGTAACTTTTTGGTTGTTCTATTATTTTGTTGTATATTTTTT
Source organism: Philonthus spinipes (assembly GCA_963082785.1). Classification (NCBI taxonomy): domain Eukaryota; kingdom Metazoa; phylum Arthropoda; class Insecta; order Coleoptera; family Staphylinidae; genus Philonthus; species Philonthus spinipes. The sequence goes on from OY720306.1 coordinate 12,385,060, forward strand.
ACATTTATATTAGAGATGGCAAAGTCGATATTTTCGGTCTTTTTATTATTAGAAAATTTACTATCTGACAATTTTTATTAATGCAGCGCATTCTATTACTATCAGTAACTCTTCCCTAACTAACCAAACATCTTTATTAAAATGAGTATATGTATGTACAATAATATATAAAATTAGAATTTTATTCTGCAGATGAATTATATTTATTGAAAAATATAAATTTATTCTTACTTAACAACTTAATTTATTTAAAATTACTCATTTATAAATACTCAATTACTAATATTTCTCGATTTTGTCCAACACTAATTTATATGCGTAATCAATCTTTGTAGATTTGTGTAAAAGGAGATTCCATCAATAAATAAAATGCATTACATAAATTTCCTAAACAACAGCCCATTCTTTAATTCCAGAAACAATTTTTATCCTCTCACATTTGCTATGATCTTCGAAACTAACTAATTGCGTATATTTTACATAAAACAATTTAAAAATTCCCCGAAGGAACAAATTAAAGAAGGAATAAATTAAAACAGCACCTAATAAAAATCCGCCTCTTGACAATTAACCCCGAAAAGGGATTAAGGGTGCCACCACCCGCAGGGCGCGCTTTAATGTTTGGTTTTCCCCAACATTAAATAACACTAGCAGCGTTGTGTTAATCCATGAGGGGAGGAGCTTTTTCAAATCAAATTTTAATTGAACCACTTACTAAAGTTTAATATTTCTTTTTTATTTAGTTGATACGAGTTATGAGAAAATGGAAAAATTATAATCGCTATAAATATTGTCCGTTGTAATTCTAGAAATATAAGTAAAAAAGAATGTATACGTGCGGTCATAGTTCGAGTATGCATCACTGAACTGGTATCCCCAAGCCCTATATCAAATTAGTTTAACTGAAAGTGTTCAATGTAAAGGATTCAAACTTAAAGTTATAAACGTTAATAATTTTTTTCTTTCTCTTCAAACCGCTGAGAGCTGGCCATATGGACACGTATCTGAGGCCAAAAAGGAAAAAAAATAATAACAACAATAATCTTTATTCACAAGTTTTCATTACAAATTTAACACACATTATTGTGACAAGGAAAAACAAGTAAATCAGATGTGTAATGTACACATTTTTTTAGTGCTGTAAATTCAACCTGGGATTTATTTTATGACAACCTTTCGTGAATTGTCACTTCATGTTAATTTTATTTTTTTGTGTTTTCATTTTTTTATTGCTATTGTTTATTTATGTTTTATATTTATATTGTCATGCAATTGAGTCTTTAGTTCCTTTTGTGCAAAACACTTAGTTTTTTTATTTAAATTAACGATATTTTTTTTAATATTTAAACATTGGTGGTCCATATTGTAAATAATAAAAACTTACCATTAAAATAAATTAAAAGGTAGTTTAAAATCAATAACTTTAATTCGTCGACTAGTTCGGTCGAGATTTTAAATAATATTTTTAATAATATTTCATTTATTAATATTTATTATTACGATAAGAACTTAAATCGCATAACACTTAAAATCGTTTAATAATTTAATTATTAATAAAATAATTTATTTATCTAAAATTGTATATTGCCAATATAAGAAAGCAGTAAATAAAAATGTAATCCTTATCAGAGGCAAATCAAATATTTTTATAAATAAAAATAAGTGATTCATCAAGATAACTCAAGTTCCTGAATTGCGTCTACGAAAAGTATTGTTTTCGGGGAATATGGAGTTAAATATCATATAATTGTTTTCAAGGAAAATCTTGTTTTCGCTGAAAGGATAAAATTTTGATTGGCTTTAATCGACCACCTTTATAAGCCAACGAAATTAAAATTGCGGATGTATTCAATAGAATCTTTATTAACAGATAATATACAAAATAAATAACGAATTTGCTGAACCTAATACAAAAGTTATATAATTTAATTGAATATCAAGCAGAAATCTTTTCGCCAATAAAATGATAAAAATAAATATGGAACATTTGGTTTATTCAAAAAATATTTTACCAAAATTAGTTGAGTTAAAGCAAGTATAGAATTTCTGAAACAGAATAAATGTTTCTCATTTATACTTGTATTTTGAAAAATATATTAGTTTTGAATTTACGTGAACTGATTCATGACAAAATAAGACGACTGTAATTCCTTATATCACTTATTATTTTGTTGTTTGTTGAATGAACATTTGTGTTTATGGATAATGAATAATACGTATTTTAAAAAGGAAGGAACATTGGAAATTCCACGAATTTCCAATCCCATTTTTTTATTTTATGAAATTCGCGATATTTGTAGTAAAATACAATACATAGTTGAAAATCATAAAAATACATGACAGTTGTGTATTTAATTTTGTTTGTGTTTATTTGTTTGACAATTTTATAAAAAAATATTGATAGGGTACATTGTGCTCGAAATGAACATGTATCATTTAAAATAAAGTGAAGAAAGGAATATAATATTAATATTACAATCATGAACAGTATTTTAATTTAAAAATATAGATTTTTTAAAATTAAATACCTAAGTAATCAATTTTATTATTATTAATGACATTTAATGATGTAGCATAAAGATTTTCCTGAGTAGAAGAAGCCCGAAAACTAAAATCTCCCGTATTACCAGAATGCTCTCACACCTGTCACAATAAGAGCCCGAAATCGGTTTCTGGTTTCCTGTCGAAATGATCAATATTCGTGCACGGGATGCGATCGGAAAAATGGCAAAATTTCAAGTTTATAAATAACGCACCCATTCAACCACCTGTTAGCGCTCGAAAGAGTCTCGAGTTCATTCTAATTATAAACCCCGGTGGCGTTTTATTAATCCGCGTCATGTGCATTTTATTGTATGCCTTTTTGCATTTCTCTCCGACGGTTATTTTCGGATTAATTAATACACACACTCGCAATGTTTTCGACAATGGGATAACGTAAATAATTACGGTGGATTTAAAAAAAATGATTATATAATTATTTATTTAATAACCCAATATAATTAAGGCCAAAGTAAGGTTTACATAAACAAATAATAAAATTGTATATTAAAATTTTAATCAATTCAATTATTTAACAATTTAACAAACATTAAACTTGTATTTAATAAAATGTTCAGCTAGCATTAGGCGAAAGATGGCGCTTGCGTCGTCTTTCATTTATTATGATTATACTTGTATATTAAAATTTTAATAAACATCATATTAAACTAAAGGGCTTTGTGCTATATAGAAAATTCCATTGTGCGCTATATTTACAAAACAAACATCTTATTTTATAGAAAAGAGTATTTATTCACTTCGTTACAGTTATTTAAATAAATGAAATAAAAATGATTTGAGAATAATTAATAAATTATTTCAACATTTATTTTTTAAATAATTCAATTATATTTTGATAATATTTTTTTATTCCTCGTTTCCTATACTCAGAAAATAATTTATTAAATTTGAATGTAATTAATTGCGTTTAATAAAAAAAATATAGCAGAAAAACCACTGGTCGATAACCATTTAACAATTAATTAATTTTTGTGTGATATACATAATCAATGTTTGTTACGTTATTGTAAACTTAACTAAAAAAATATGGCTGAAAGTCTGATGGTCAGAAGAAGAATATTTTATAAACAATAATAACAATTGTATTTTAATTAATGAAAATTTTACAATAAAGATGATTGTATCAATAAAACGAATATTGAAAATAATTAATTTATAATAATTAAGTATTTTTAATAATTATTTCCGACGTGGTTCAGGAAATCTTCTATAGAATTGTGAAAATCGTGAAATACGAAAGAGAATGATGAATAAAAACTCACGTGGTTAATATTTTTTTTATTTCAATAGATTTGTGTACTTTGTAAATACTTTCGATATCTAAGTGAAAATTTGCAGTAACTAAAGGGTAAAATAATTATTTAGTTGTTACAAATAAACTATTTTCAAATAATAAAGAATATAATTTATTTAAGTAACTGTAACAATGTGAACACATTCTCTTAAAAAAAAAAAATAATAATTATTTTCCCTTTAGCTACTATAACTTTTGAAAACTTAAACAAAATATTGCATTCCTTACTTCACATACGAATATGGGGAGAATATTTCTTTACGAGTATGCGAAGAAGCTTTCTTGATTAGTATAATATTTTATTCCTTCGACCTTGTAAATGAATATTTTATTAGGTTTACAAAAAAATCAACAGTTTTTATTTGCATTAAATCACACTATCAAACAGTAGTTTCATCAATTAACAACTTATCGAATTACGTAAACGTAACGCCGATTAATTTCTTACATTACGCTGTGTGAAACGAGTTTGCGTCTAATTAAAGTTTTCAAAAAAGCGTTTTAATTAAAACACAAACGAAAGAGGAGAAAAAAACCAATTTTAATTAAAACTTCTTTAACTTTATTACGTGAAAATACTTTAACGCGTAATTAAATCACAGTTATTTCACTTTCTCGGTTTATTTAGCGAGTAATAAAAAATAGCGAAAGAATGTAAACAGATTTTTATTATTCGCGGTTTTTAGATTATTTGTTCGGGTGGGTTTTGCGAAATTAAAATATTTGAAAGTGCAAATAAGAAAAGGAACGATGAGGGAAAAGAAAGCGTGTTGTTTGTTGAGTTATAAAATTTATTATTTGTTGAGGGTAGGGAAAAATGTGGTGATGTAAATATTGTTGGTGTCGCAATTTTTTTAAAAATATCTGTACGTATTTTCATTACAACCAAAAAAGTTCATGCGTGTAAAACAAAAATATTAAATTACGGTTCCATCAAGAATGGAGCGCCACAAGCATTAATTATAAAAGAAAAATAATTAAGCTTCTTAAAAATTATAATAAATTGAAGACAACGCAAGCGCCACCTTTTATTTTTTAATTCTTTAATTTATTATGATTAATATCGGGTATATAACCCCAACACAATTTCCGTTTAATCGCCTTCATCAAGGCATTGCACATGGAACACACTAGTCTGATGAGGTTTGAAAAACCGAAATGGCCATCACTAGTTATCCATACGCTAGATGAATGGTGACTGAACGTTTTATTAAATATTCTTAAAAATTACTGAAGATATGTAAAGTTTTCGGTTTAATTTCACAAACCGGAAATTTAAAGTACCATTTCCGGTTTATGAACTCAACACAGCATTTAAAAAAAAAACAACTAAGTTTTATTCCTTACTTATTTTTGTGTGTTAAGGATAAGTGATCATAAAACTTGCAGGAACTTCGATAAAAGAATTAAAAATAATTTTCTTAATTAGTTTTTCTAAGAAACAATTATGAAAGTTTTTGAATAATCCATCATATTTTTCTACTTTTTTAATATATATTTTTGCTCAAAAAAATGAAAATTTAAAGGATTTCACTAAATTTCACGTTCAAATGACTTCACAATCATTACCTTTTAATTTCCTTATATCTTAAAATTTTCTTTTCTAACGCGAACTACTCAATTTACGTAATATTCAATAATTATATTAAATAAAAGTGATTTGAAAATAATTAATAAATTATTTCAAACAAATGCACATTAAAACAACTACTTCCCGGGCAAATACATGCATTTGTTTAACGTACTTACGTAGGTAAGTCAATAGTCACAGAGCTAAATGAGGAAATAATTTATTAATTATTTTCAAATAATATATTTAAATAACTGTGACCAAGTGAAAGAATACTGTTTTCTATTTATATTCAATAATTGGTAATATTTATAATTTGGACTGATATTTTTTTCTATCTGTCAATTAAAAATGTATCTACATATTCTTATTATAGAATCCTAAAGATTACCTATTTTTAATATATTATTTGCATCATACTGTGTAGCCATCTCTTTTTACTAAGCCGCAACCGTAATGAATTCAGGGGAAAGGGTAAATCAGTTAATAATAAGAATCTTTATTAACAGATATATACAGCAAAAATACTAAATAAATATTAGAAAATTACAAAATCAAATGTATATTTTTTTTATCTGTTAATTGGATATCGAAGATGGTCTTTCCGCCTGGTTTTTCGTGTTTATGTCTTTGTCGTGAACGAATTTTAACTGTCTATGTCAGAAGTCATTGTCGGTAAATCAGTTATTATTTGTGATTTTATTTTTTCATGATGACAATACTTACCCTAATATATTTATTATAGAAAGAGTAAAAACAAATAGATAAATATATTATTTGAATAATGAGCTTGTCTTTATAAATGAGATGTGATGTGAAAAACGGCTTTTCAAAAATACACAAAGTGGGTCAATTTAAAAAATAAAACAGAGAGGAGCGAAAACCAATTTTCGCCAATACTTCCATCCAGCCGCACATTATTTATTATTATTTTTCCACACGCCGGCGCTTATTTGAGTGCAACCCAAATTTTCCAGACGTTATAAAACTATCACGCGCGCATATCCAAAAAGAGGCCCCTCGCGAATAAATCAAGAAAAATTACTCGGACAACTTTAAAAATACACCATCAAAAAACCGAAGTCGCCGCCCGCCATTCGTTTCTAAATTTAATTTTTAATATTTTGTCGCTCGCCTCGGAGCGGTGCAGATTACGCTCCGTGGTGGAACGCGGGGAAGAAAAAGAACTGAAAACGGGGAAAAGGAGAAGAAAGAGAGAGAAAGAGAGGAAAAAAAACGAGGTGTACTCGACTGAGACATATTAGGAACAGGAGTTTTATAGGAAAGAATCGCGTACGTGACGTGCACGCAAAACAAATGCCAACAATGCGCCGTTTTTGGAAATAAGGGCGCTAAATGGCCTTACCTGCAACCTTGCTGCCTTGTTGGCTCCGGTTCGTACCAACGACTTACACGGTTTTAACATGAAGAAAAAATATATCTGTAGAGGTTACATAAATTCTAAACGGATTACGATAAATTCCACGTCAGAGCTTGATGGGAAGAATGCTGGGTTATGTAATGATGAAATTGAAAATTTATTTTTATATAATTGAGGTTTGCAAATTTTCCTGTAAATACAAGTTAGACAAAAAAGTTGTGTCTTTCTTCAAATATGTTAGTTTTTGACAAATAATCTAAATAGGCGGAGAGACCAACGCTCGATAGCTAATTGGCAGAAGAAATTATTTTTATGTTAGTTATTTATTGTATTTATTTATTATTATTATATTTTTAAAAACAAATCTGCAAATAAAAATGTATATATATATATGTAATCTAAATAAAATAATATTGAATTATTCTTCGAAACGTCTGCAATCGATTCTGGACCAAAATCGAGGAAATACTTATGTCAAAAACTGTCTACATTATTACTATTCAATTGTATAATAATGTAAATAGAAAAGAGTATTTATTCATTTGGTAAACAAATCAAATAAAATTTTAATTGAAAATAATTAATAAATTATTTCCACATTTAGATCTGTGGCATTTTGTCTTACGTATAGTATTGCTTATTGTGCCATTGATCATGGTTGCATTGCATCCGAAATGTAAATTTAATGATTTCTAAATAAAACGTGATTACAACGTCTTTTAAATACAAGTTGGACAGAAAATTGTGCGATTATCTTCAGGTAGGTTAATTTAGAACAAAAAATCCAAATAAACATGTATTGAATTCCACATCATTACGTCTTACGATGAAGTTTCAACAATTATATATCTTCTTGAGTAGCATTTTTTACAATCTGCTTCATTGAAAAATATACCTTCGGCATTTTTTTAAATAAGAAAATGTTTTCCATCGTGCTAGCTAGCAAAATTCTTTTTTGCAAATCACAAATAAATCCAAGACAGGGCAGAAAGACCTCTGGTCGATAGCCCATGGCGGACTACTAACCCACCAATATGTATTGTAAATATAAATATTTGTAAATAATTGTAATTCTGCTGTCTGAATAAATATGCTTTTATATATATATAATAATAATATATATATCCATAATATAATGTGATATGTTTTCCATCGGCTCAAAAATAAAAATAAGGACTAAACGCTAGCTTGCATAGGACTATAAAAATATTCCTGTTGTAACTTAGGATTTTTTTTTTTCAAAAAAAATATATAAATATATATTTTATATGTACTTCAAATCTGACACTTGCTACATTTTTTTAACTATAAAAAATGTCTATCACTTATTTGAGCTACCGTTTTCAAATTTACATTTTTTTAAATTAGCTCAACACAGATTTTTTTCTTAAATTGTCTGCTACAATTACTAGAAAACAATTAATTAAATACTATACTTGAAGATTATCACGCTCTTCTATACAGGTTGTTCTAAATTAAGGGCATATTATTGCTAACTTTGTTTTTAGTTGAGCTAGAGAGTAGTAGTAAATTTTCACGAGATTACAGCAACGAAATCAGAAAAACAAAAGAGCATCGCGTTTTCAAAATTCTAACAAAACAAACATTTATTTTAATGGAACATCTTATATATTTTAAAAATCATTCGACAGATTAAATGTATTTTTAACAAAACAGTTACTATTACTTTGCTAATTTAACCGACTCTCTAGCTCAATTAATAACGAAGTTAGCAATGATCAGCACTTAATTTAGAACAAACTGTATTCTATAGATGGCTTGAGAAATTAAAAGAATTTTTGTGTAAAATGATTTGCTTCAAATTTTGTGATTCACAGGAAGCCAATTTTCATCACCACCGTACTTTAATAATAAAAATATGTTTTTTTTACACTTTTTTTCATTTAATTGTTGTTTTAATGTATTGCTCTGGTTCATAAAATTCTTCCAGTTTTTCTTTTTTTTTTTTTCAAAGAATTTTTATTTTTCTGCCAAAAAAATATGCACTATTCCTTAGTATAAGAATAGCCGATCGTTAACTTCCGAAATGAAAAACCCGTAAACGCGCTCCTCCGTGCTTTTCGGTAGACTTTTTTTTGTTTCGCCGGCCGCCGAAATTACCTATAAAATATCGGATTACATAATTGTTTGCAACGGCCTCCTTGGCGCCACTTATTTTTAGATAATCAATAATCTTTATCTTGGCGTTCCTAATCGATTCCATGTTTACGATTCCGCTCGTGCCATTACGGATTTTCGTCACATTTTCACGGCCTCCAACAATCATATACATCATTAACACCAAATGCTAATTCCGCTAATTTATGGATTGATATATGGATATAATGGAAGCCATTGGATATAATTACTTTTTTTTGTGAATATTATATTTTGTTACTGTGGATATTATTTATATCTAATTGCAACATCTGTGTTTTTTGTAATTAAATGTTACTGATTATTCACGCAACTGATGAGTCCGTTCACAATATGATAAAATTCATAAATGAATATTGCCGAGTTTAATGAACTAGTGTAGTACATTTTACACTGATATTAATTAATTAATTATTAGGCAGAATAAAGTTTCAAATTTAATTCATTTCACAATATAATGAGACATAAATTCAAATAAATTCGCCATGTATCCGCGATAAATGGAAATTTAGGACAGTCGTCAAAGCGTTTACGAGAAATGTCAGTTTATTTTTTTTGTTGATTGTTAAGGCTTTCACTTGCTTATACATTTTGAGTTTATTAAATAAAACACTTTTTCACTTTCTTTGCATTTATACAAAATAAATGCAAAGAAAGTGAAAAAGTGTTTTATTTAATAAATGTCAGTTTAGTTTTTGAGCGTTTGTCAAATCGTTGCTTGCTTGCTGATGTCAGACGTAGCTCATTTACATCTTTCTAGTTTTGTTAATAAGCAAAACTTCCGTTACTGGGTGACGGAAAATCCTCAGAAATTACTCGAATTATCGCTTCACAGCGGAAAAGTTATTGAGTGGTGTGCCTTTGGATTTTTTGGGCCGCTCTTCTTCCCAAAAATGACTTGACTGTCGCTGTTACATCACTGTGTTATCAACAGTTATTGTATACGATTGAACAGCAACTTCTGCGAAAAATATCTCCTGGCCACGTCATTACGAAATTTGAGGACCTCAACTACTCGACACGGTCACCATATCTGTCATTCATTCTGCCTATCTTTGTATAGAGAAGATCCCGTTCGAGTGACACTTTATGACAGCAATGTAAACCTTATGGATGTCACAAATTTATAATCAAATAAACTTAGCGTAGAATAATTTAGTGATGATTTATTTGGTGCAAAATAAATACGTCAGCCCTTTTTAACATCATAGAGATTTTTTCATATTTCTCCAAAGCAATAAAAAAACATCATTTAAATATTTAAAATAAGTATGGGTGAAAAATTCTAAACTCCTTAACAAAAACTTCAAATTGTATCAAAATGTTCCTCATGAAAGGGAAAATCAGTGTATACATTAGCAACATAAAAGAAATAGTTTTCTTATAGAAGGCGTGTAAACTTAGCTTTTGAAAAATTAGCAACAAAATGACCTATTTGGGATTTTTAAAAACATAAAACTTCCACTTTTATTGATTTTTGGGTCATATTTGGGATAAATCCTTAATTAATCTAATTCTTCAAGTTTCAACATTCTATCGTATCTTTGAGCAATGTTATCTTAATTTAGTCAACGTCGCGTCCAGAAGCGACTATTGGAGCGTCTCTATTGAATCTTTTATATTGGATTCCATATAAATAGATCAATTCAAATGGTATTAGTGATTCGGATTATTTTTCTGGCAAAATAAAAATTTCATGCGATTTCTAACATCTTTACGTGTCTTCGAATTTTTTTTTTTTTTTTGACGAACAGATTTTATCAAAATTTAAATATTTTCATGCAAAAAGTGGAATTTGGTAAAAATCCTAGAATTGTCGGAAAATATTTTTTTCTGGATAAATAAACATTTCCTTCGCTTTCACACATCTTCAACTGTCTTCGAGGTTTTTTTTTTTCAGGACGAAACAAATTTCATCAAAGTTTAAATATTTACGTGCAAAAAGTGGGTTTTATTTTTTTCTGACAAAATAAGTATTACACGCTCTTTTTAAAGTCTTGAAGTGTCTTCGATTTTTTTTTTTCTATTTGAAACAACTTTCATCAATATTTTCATGCACAAAGTCGATTTTGGTGAAAATTCCGAAATTTTATGGAAATATTTTTTCTGTCAAAATTAATATTGCACGTGCTTTCTCACGTATCAAATGTTTTCGAGTTTTTTTTTTTTAATGGAACAAATTTCATAAATTTTTGGTGAAAATTCCGTATATTCTCCGCAAATATTTTTTTCTGACAAAATAAATATTTTACGCGCTTTCTAACATCTTCAGGTATTTTCGAGATGTTTTTAATACAATTCTTTTTTTTTAACAAAACAAATTTCATTAATATTTTCATGCAAAAAGTGAGTTTTGATGAAAATTCTGAAATTCTCGGAATAACTTTAAAATACACCAAAATGTTTCCAATAAATAGAAGCATCGAATGTGTAAATTTAATCAAAGTAGAATAAATTGTTTTTGCTCAACAGGTGTGTAAATTGGGCATTTTAAAAATGAGCAAAAAAAAGAATGTCATACTTTGAGAATTGTTATGGACAAGCACAAAACCATTCCAGTTTAGTGATTTAATTTGCAAAATAATAATAAATCCTATTGAAATCTTCTTCTTCGAGTTTCAACATTTTATCTTATCAGTCAAAAGAGTTATTGTATATTAATATAAGTCGCGTCCAAAAACTTCTCACTAAAATCATCTCCATAAGATAAATGAGATCAATTCAAATGGTCTTAATTAACTGGAAATAACATTTTCTGGCAAAATAAATATCCTACGCATTTTCTAATATCATTAAGATTAAATCAAAATCTTAGTGATACTAGAATCAAAATATTCAAATGGCCTTAATGAACCATCAACTGGATTAAGATTCTTTAAGATTGTTTTCATTTTTTTTTTTTTTTGGCAAAAACCAATTTTATTAGAATTTGAATATTTTCATCGAAAAAGTGGATTTTGGTAAAAAAATAAGCAATGTGCTACAAATAGTTTGTATATAGCAGCCGTAGGCTTTTGAAAAATGAGCAAAAAATTGTCTGAATTCGGAAATTTTTGTTCACATTTACAAAACACTCATTTCTAAATAAGTTATAGATAAATCTTTCCAAAATCTCATCTAAAAGTTTCAACATTCTGTCGCATAAATTATCTTATTTTAATGAATGTCGCAGTCAAAAGTGTTGTTTTTTAACTGTATTCATAAGAATTCATATAAATGAAGAGTACCATTCTTATGGAAACAGTTTAAGAAAAAACACTTCTGACTGCGATATTGATTAAAATAAGATAATTTTATTCACAGATGCGGCAGAATATTGGAACTTGAAGAATATATGATGTCTTATAGGGACTCTTCAGTTTAAATAACCTTAACGAATCGAAATCTCTCAGGATATTGGCAATAACTGTGAGTATGAGTTAGATTTCCGTATGCCGAAGTAGAGAAGAGGATTTACTAAATTTCGGCATGCAGGTGATTAATAAATCGAAGTCTTTCAGGATATTGGTGATAACTGTGGGTGTTAGTTAGAATGCCGAAGTGCAGTAAATCCTCTTCTGCACTTTGGCATACGGTAATCTAACTCAAACGTACAGTAATCGCCAATATCCTGAAAAACTTCGATTTATTAATCATTCGTATGCTAAAATACAGTAAATCCTCTTATCCACTTCGGCATACGATAATTTATGGCATACCCACAGTTATCGCCAATATCCTGAGACTTCGATTCATTAAGATTTATAGTGCTGAGCAAGAAGTAAAGCAATCCAGTGCAGAAGAGGATTTACTGCATTTCGGCATACGGTAATCTAACTCACATCCACCGTTATCACCAACACCTTGAGAGACTTCGAATCATTAAGGCTCTTTGAACTGAAGAGTTCCTATAAAACATACGTCATAATAGTGTAATAAATGCAATCCGAGGACGCTAAAGTGAAAATAGCCACAATCTGCTTTATTGAAAAATATAGATGCGGGAATTTTTTTCCAGAAAAAAAAAAGTTTACCATCGCTTCAAATTAAAGAGAAGGAATGACCGCTGGCTTGCGCGTGACCCCCAAAATAATCCTGTGGTTACTTTTACCAAATTTCCGGCCAGTGATCATGTGCTAAGCGAGGGTGATGTAATCGCGGCCCATTTACTTAAAAGAGGAACCGTTCGCAAGGAAAATTATTTAAACATTCTGGTGAAGGTAATCAAGCTCTAGATAGTCACTGCGGCCACCGGAAGACCATATGTCTTCCAATAAGACGACGCACCGGCTCACACAAGATATTTGGTCCAAAAGTGGATATCAGATAATCGTGAAATGTTAAAAGTTTATCGTGTTCGTTATTAATTAATTTCATATCCTATGAAAATATGAAAAGGCTGCTTAAACTGTGATGATAAAAATTAACGTACACGTTAAAGTCAACATTTCTCTTACAAAATAGCAAATGTTTTGGAATAAGGAATTCTGGACTCCAAACAGTCCAATCAGTGGACTATTAAATGTGAAGCATTACTGAGAGTATTTCTAAAAGTCGAGACATCCTAATGTAGTATTGAGGCAACTTTAATGAATATGGACAAATCGGCGTTAAGACGAGCGTATAATCGATTCTGGCCAAAATTCGAGGAAGTACTTCTGGCTGACTACATTATTACTATTCATATTGTCTAATAATGCTTATTGTCCTGTTGATTATGGTCACATTGCATCCAAAATGTATATTTAGTGATATTTAAATGAAGAGTGAAGAAAAAAGTGAATAAAACATGTTATACGATTTTATCAGTAGAATCGTTATCAAAGAAATTATCTTATTAGTAGTGTTGATTTTTCTTTGGCAGTGGTCTGTTGGAGTTAGATCCAAACGTTTCGCTAACAACTGCGGTCGGCATCTTCAGTGGATCCGTATCAGGATCAAATTCCAACAGACCATCGTCCAATAAGCGCGGAATACAAAACTACTAATCAAAAGTGAAAGCCTACACAGTTTGACATTTTCTTATGAAATGTTGTCTTTTTGACTAAACAAATTTTGTACTTTATAAAGGCCGTTGTTCCACTATTTTATTAAAATAGTTTAATAATAACCAAGCATTTTATTCAAAAACATCCATGTAATATTCACCAAATCTAAGATAAGTCAAAGGTAAATAATATTTGTAAGTTACGTGAAAATGATGTAATTTAAATAAACACTCTAAACTTTTCTTCACTGTATATTTACCTGTTCCCAGTGGAGGTAAATAGTTTAAAGAAATTTTGTTTCGACAAATTATTCATTTTGTTCATTAAAATTCTTCCTTGGTATTTAAAGTGAAATTATAGATTTATTCATTTGATGAATTAATGTAGCATTTTTTTACACATTTTACAATTACCAAACCCGGTTCGAAAGACCCTTTGTGGCAGTAATGTTAAACTTTTGGATGATTTCACAAACTTGCATTTAATTGAAGTTGATGCACAATACCAGATATTATTGATAGTATTCCTAAAAGTCGAGACATCCTAATGTGATTATTTTTAATATGAACAAATTGATTTTCAGACGAGCATGCAATCGATTCTGCCCCAAAATCGAGGAAGTACTTGTAGCAAAAACTGATTACATTATTACTATTCATATTGAATAGTGACACATATTGTATAGTGATGGCCGTTTGTGGCAGCAACCTTTTGCATGATTTCACAAACTTGCATTCATTTGTAGTTGACGCACAATAATCGAAAAAAAAATCTTCTAATTTTTTATTTATTTTTTGTTTTTCATTTTTTATGTAAAATCAATTTTTATTAAAAAATGTGTTTTTTTTATATTGGACAGATAATGAAAGTGTAGAAATGAAATTATTTTATTAACAAAATATAAAATATATTACATTGTGTACAAAGCATAATTTTCAAAACGTCTTTCCAAGCAAATAAAGTGCACATAAAGTAGCTGTTATTCGTAAGGAATGCTGTATTATTTATGTACTTTTTACCAGTATAGCTCTTGTGCGAGAGAGCAAGTAAATAAATTAGATCCAACCGTAAGGCAGTAGCAGCAAGTAAGCATCCTGTGAAATAAATAGAGCCACCACTACTGCACTAGATCCAGCGCAAATATTTAAAAATAGACGCCTATTTTGAAGGTTGCATTTACGCATCTCGGGCGGTCCAAGGGTGGAACCTTGCGGGAACCACAACCATCCGTAACGTTTTACCGAAAACGGCCGGCGCGAAAATAAAATATATATAAAAAATACACACTCATTTCGCGTTTAAATAACAATTTGGCGACCACTATAAACGAAGGTCGTAGTTATGTTAAAGGTCGCATTCACGCTAATTAACAACTGTATAAACATGATCTGGGAACCGATTAGCCCAGTCCGATCGATTTTAATTATGTCGTTACGTGCACACACACACACACATACACACAAACGCAGACATTTCGGGGATGATGTCATCCGATCGGGCCCGCGCCGTTGTTTCGGAAGCGAGACAATTGCCGGCTCGGTTGGTTTATGGTTTTGATGGTTTAATGTGCGTTTGTTGTATAAAATGCGCGGTGGACGACCTCAATCGGGAATACGGTACCCAAATAGAAACGCGTCGCGCGTCGCGACGCCTCAGACGGGGAGCTATAATTGTTAGAATCGTCCGTCTGTGTACCATACCGTGCACAATTTCGTTTATGATCTTATTAAAGAAGAATGCGCAAATTTATCATCGGGATGTAAATATCAACATGGATTACACAATTGGTATGAGTGCGCTACCAGAGGATGCCTACAACTATTGGGCGTCATTGGACGTGACTCTGTTGACACACTCGGAACTGTAATGCTGGGGCCCCGGTTAATTTTCTACGTGATTCATGTAAATTTAAATTGCCTTCGGAATGAACTTTGCTTAAACCCCACGCTATATCCTTACAACCGCATATTTTATCACATCAAAACAAAAATATGAACACCTGCAGACAAGATTATGATTTTATCTAATGACGGAATTAATTCAACTATGATGACCAAATATGTCGAAGCATCCTAAAACGTAAATAACTATCTATACAAAAATACCACTGCTTACATTACCACTACCTAAATAGTTATTGGAATAATGTTATTACTACTAACTAAGCTCAAATAATAGCATAATTTACGAAAACACTATAAGCAATAATTAAAAAAACTCACTATAAACCGTCTATGTATGGTTTATATTGATGAGGTAGAAGTGAACCAATCCAGTGTTTCTGAAAATTATTACTTGACGTTGATTAAAATAAAATAATTTTGTTTGCATAGACTATTAGTACTTAAAGAATAGGATTTGGGAAAGAATCATCTACATTTGACTCTAAAATTAATGAAAATTGTAGTTTTGTGCTTCTCTACCAAAATTCACAAATTTAGAGATATTTTTCGTTCAGTTTATACGACCACTGTATATAAACTATTTACGCAATATTGATTAAATTGATAACGTTTATGCTCCCATTAATTGGAAATATTTTGGTATAATTTTAAGCCATTCCGCGAGTTCTGGATTTTTTTTATCAAAATCATTGTTCCTTTAGAAAATATTAATAAATTGATGAAAATAGCTTTAAAATAAAATTTAATATACAGAATGTGATCTACAAAATGTTATAACCCTATCTACTGGAAAAATATCAATATTTTCCATTTTAATGGAATGCCCTATTTTTTCTTGAAATTCTTAATCTTAATCAAAAGGCCTTTATAAAATTGTATCTTTAATTTGAAACCTCGACACCCAATACGGGTAAAATAAGATAAGATTAAGAAAGATCTTTAATTTGAATTTCAGGCTTACAGACTTCACAAGTCTCAATAAAGAGTCTGTTAATTGTGTTACGTTCAATTATTTTTAATTCTGTATTCACACATTACTGGGATATTTTTGTAGTGAACTAAATATAACAAATTATGCTGAAGATACATTTTTCCAAACAACTGAGAATATTTTCTCAGAACTTGTAGAAATGTGCGATCAGGTATATGGAAAATTGGACAATTGGTTTTCTGCCAACAAATTAAAATTAAATAAAGAGATAAACACAAGCGGCACTATTTAAAACGAGACGAAACAAATCAGTAACACCTGAACAATTACAGCTACAAAAAATGCCATCAACAAAAAACCTACTGAACATTTCTTGGGCGTCAACATTGATGAATTTTTGGATTGAAGCTCGCACATGGACTTCCTAGTAACGAATACCATAAGAATATGTTATATTGTTAATAAAATTAAGTCATATGTGACCGTAGAAGCAATTAAAATTATACATTTTTGGAATTTTTGAGTCACTCCCAAGATTAGGTATGATTTTCTTATCTTCTTTATGTTGGTTGTTGGTTGTTGGTTGTGGAGAATTTAATTATATAAATAAAAATTGTTTTCCGTTTTCCTACTTCCGTAGTTAAGATAGGAACATAGTTATTTTGGATACTATGTTTCCATCTTCTTTACTGAAGATGGAAAACAGTTTCCGAAATATATTTAGTTTAATAAAAATAAGTAGGGGAAAGAAAAGCAAATTTTCTCGGTTAATTACACGTCAATTGAAAAGATCTTTAAAAATTTAAAAAAGATGCATACAATCCCTATTTGAACTAAAGTATAGAGACTCTTGTCGAGGAATATTTAAGTCAAATAAAACCCTAAAAGTGTAATGAATTTCAGATTCAGATTATCCCATTCTCAAATTATGTTGTTTAATGCCTTCATTTGTGTTCAATTTAGTAATTTAATAAGCATGAGTTACATATGTATAACTAATTCTGTTTTCTTACATTTGAAAAAATAGGTGAATTCCGTAAATAAAGATAATAATAATAATATTCTTCTTATATATATATATGAATAAGAGGATACAAGAAACAAAAAATGGTTTTACTGTTAAATATGAAATTATATAGTATTAATGAGTTTTAGCCGAATAATGTAAATAATTAGAATTATTATTAATAATATATATATATATATATATATATATATATGAGCATAAGTTAAAAGATAAAGATGTTAACATCTTTATTGACAAATAACGTTACATTTTACGTATGTGTATGTGTGTTTACAATATTTACAGAATTATTTCAATTTGTTATGTAACTGTCATTGTCAAAATTATTATTATTATGTTAAGTTGTTTTCTTTGTTGTTCTTTTTTGACACTATTTAGCTTATGTTCTGGAACTATTATATTAATTTTGTGAACATTTATCGAAATAATGTTGTTTGCTATTCTTATTGTAGACAAAAATCAAAACAAACGTCATAAATAAATAAACATATTTTTTGTATATTATTTAATTTAAATATAATTAAACCACTACGATAGAAATAATAAAATAATTTTATTATTTTACTTAATGAGAATAATTATTTAATTTCATAAATAAGTTTTTATTCATAATCATTTAATTATTTTAAAAATTCTTTTTTATTTAATTGACTTTTACTTTATTTATAAAACTATATTTATTAAAAAAAGTTCAATTTTGCAAACAAAGTAGAGTAACTATATTATTTTCAATTACGGTGTGTAAAAAATAGAAGAAAAGTAGAGCAAATTACAACAATAGCTTTGAAGAATTTAACATAATGTTCTGAATTCTTTACAAAATCCATCTCAACGCAGATTTAGTTTGCAATAAACCATTTGTTTTGTTTATTAAAGTCGTCCGTTTAAAAATAAAACAGACACCTTTCCGTTATCGCTGCATTATTATTACTTAGCACAATAAAGAGCGTGGCGGTAATATTTTTATTGCGAGTTATTTAGGTGCGCGTATAAATAAAACGGAATTTTGTGCATAGTTATCGTTTATACGAGAACGAGGCCTCTTGGAACAACTGTATTTCATTTCGCTGCGAACTGCGTTCACACACTGCGACGCACAATTTAAAACAATCGCACAGGCGTAAAATAATTTTGGGAAAATTACAGCAATTAAATATTTATTTATATGCTGGATTTTATTCATAAATAATGCAATTAAAACTCACAATATTTAAAATAAAAATCAATATTTATTAACTATACATCGATTTTCAAAGTAAATAAAGAGACGTTTTTTAAAAATTAAATTCTGAACACATTTCAATTCCGTAGCATGAATTTTCATAACTTTTTTTTGTGTCTGTGGAAGGTGAAAAAAAGTGTCGGAGTCCTCCCAGATTTTGTCTAGGAAACTACCGACTAAAAACCCCTCCCACTTTGCCGGCGTCGACTGCCAGGGTCATCTACATAAAATTAAGCTAGCTAACTGGCAATATTTTGTTGGGCACTGATCTTTTGAAGTTAGCCCTGGAACATCACATTACATATATAAAAAGAAACTCAAACTGAAATCACAATATTTACACTGGACATACACATAAAGAACCTAAAATAAATAACATATAAAACCTAACCCTAACCTAAAACTAAAATAAATTTAAAACTTAAACGTAATATCACAGACGACACCGAGGTTGTCGACCCCGATGCATAAAATTGTTGTTACATGTAATATTCCTATGTATACCTGATCGCACCAAAAAGAAGAAAATAAACTTCGATTAAATATTTTTTTGTCTTAATTATTACAAATAATATTTCATTCAAACTTTTCTTAATTTTGCTTTAATCGTCATCAATTTTAAAACAATTGTTTAAAAAATACTTCAGTGTTTTTTTTTATACTAATATTGAGAATATACTACGATGTGAACGCCTGAAAGATTCAATATTGGGTCATAATTAAATAAGAAACGAATTTTAAAAATAATATGCATTAATAAGAATAATACTAAAATTAAATTATTGCTATACCGTTAACCGGAGATGGATAACCAGACGTATAAATATCAAAGTGAGAATTAGTGTAAATGAAATAATGCAATTATATTACAAATTGTCGATAAATGATTGCGTAATGCAACAAAATAATTTTGTTGCGCTATGCAAGGGAAAAATCTATTTATGGATGGAGATTGGACTTGTTCTAGATTTTGACTAAATATCTACCGACTAAAAATCCAGCGTCGGCTATTATGGCCTCGAGATGAATCTGATAATCTTTCATGTGTAATGAAAATTACATTATTGTAATGCGCCAGGCATTGTCGAATCAAACCTAGATGTAATAATAAAAATGAATTAATTTTCTTAAATAACTTTCTCACTAATCACTTGACGAAACATTTTGAAAATAAAATTAAATGATTAATTAAAAGATAAACAATTAGTTTGTTTCACTATTTGTTATTATTTACTCGATATTCCTTGATAATGCCGTAATATGCGTAATTAGCCAAGTAAATAATAAGAAAATTGGGAGTTTACCAAGGTGTTTGTGTGTGCAAAAGTGATATTTTGGCAGAGGGCTACAGCCAGGTGGATCTGAAGACTGAGGATGGAAGGGGAAAGTTATGGTAAGTGTGTGCTCTATGGCTATGGGAGGGATACATGGAAGCATTTGGGTGAGGAATGCGAAGAAGTATGTAAGGCATGGACGAATGGTAGAAGAAGAATAGATGAGTGGTTAAGAGAAGATGTAGCTGGCGTAGATAACTTGAAGAGACTGGCAATGGAGAAAAAAGTAAGGAGAAATGAAAATTATATCCTCCAGATAATTAACCATTATGTTTTTTTGTATTTAAAAAAACATTATTGGAATCTAAGAAAAACATTACACCTTTAAATAATACAAAAATTAAAAATTAAATACATTGTTTAGTTGATAAATTGATTTTTTATTATATAAGGGTTTAATGTTTTTTGGATTCCAATAAGGGTTTTTTTAATAACAAATCGTGAAACAAAGTGTTAATTATTTTTAAAAATCCAATTTTATTATCATAATTAACAATGAGCAATTGAATAAAGTCGTTTCTATTATTATTATTTACAATTTTCAAACAAACATTACATTACGGATTTTTGATTGCATTTGCATGAATATTATGCTAATTTAAACTTGAGGAATAATTACATATATTCACTTTTATTAGTTGAAATAATACAGGAAATGGGTTCTAACTACTGATGGTAATAATCGATAATTCTAATAATCCATTAAATCAAATGAGATGCATTGATAATCA
This sequence comes from Philonthus spinipes, assembly GCA_963082785.1. Taxonomy (NCBI): domain Eukaryota; kingdom Metazoa; phylum Arthropoda; class Insecta; order Coleoptera; family Staphylinidae; genus Philonthus; species Philonthus spinipes. Next base: position 12,406,140 of record OY720306.1, read on the forward strand.
AGTCGTTTAGGATGGATGTTTTAGGTTGCTTCAGTGGTGGAATAAACAAGTTGAAGAAATAATAATATTGTATATTTGACTTTACGTAAATGTTTGTAATAATTAAATACACGCGGTTATTATTCTTCTCTATTCAGAGAAAAATGCTTGAACTACTCTGAGCCAATTACCGAGGCTGTTATTGAATTGATTGAATACGCAATTATTTTCCTTCTTCAGACTTGTTTTAAATATATTTAGGAAAGTGTGATATCATCATCAAGAGTAGTATAGAACTCTGTTTAAAACAAGGAGGAGGAATAAATTGTTATAGAATATAATAATTTATTCAGATTTAGGTTTAATTAATTATTGTTCTTGTTCTTCCTTCTTGTATTAAATATATTACATTCAATATGTTTTACAAATAGTGTATAATGGATACAATTGTGTCGAAAGATTCCTTCCAATATGAAATCATAAATAATGCAATCCAGAACGATTCTTCCAATCTGAAATCTTTAAGAAATGCAATCCAGATTATTCTTCCCTATTTAGAGGAAAATGCTTGAACTACTCTGAGCTAATTACCGAGGCTATTATTTAATTGATTGAATACGCAATTATTTTCCTTCTTCAGACTTGTTTTAAATATATTTAGGAAAGTGTGATATCATAATCAATAGTAGACTAGAACTCTATTTAAAACAAGGAGGAGGAATAAATTATTATAGAATATAATAACAAAAAATTATTATAGAATATAATAATTTACTCAAATTTTAGGCTTAATTAATTATTGTTCTTGTCCTTCCTTCTTGTTTTAAATATATTACATTCAATATCTTTTACAAATACTGTATAATGGATACAATTGTATCGATAGATTCCTTCCAATATGAAATCATAAATCATAAGCGTTCTGGATTGCATTAATCCAGAACGCTTACGCGCCCCAATTGATAAAATTCATTTATTTACGACATCGCTAAAACTAATAGCTAGTAATACGGAGAACTTGACAAAGCTGAATATATTTTGTAATTATCAAATACATTGATTGATTGAGTTACGTGAAGATCAAATTAATTCGACGAATAAAGCACTAATAACCTTTCTTCACACTTTTATTTGGATTACCAAATTTATATTTCGGTCAGAAAGTGACCATTATCAATGGATTAACACTTTGTGACCGAAATGTACATTTAGTAATCCAAATAGAAGTGTGAAGAAAGGTTATTAGTACTTTATTCGTCGAATAAAATACATTGCTATGTATGGGATGGCTACAAAATAAATGTTCAATTCGTATAACACAAGCAGGAAATTCTAAAAGCAGTTAGAAACTTATAATATTCATGTAATAGTAGAATAACCTAACACAATAGCTACAAAAAATTATGAATATGCAATAACTCTAATGGTTATTATGTAGGGGACAAACAGGGTGTACTTTTTTAAAAAAACGATAAAAGGAGCATACAAAATGAAAGTTGTTAATAAATAATCTGTTTAACATTGTTTGTATAACTGAAATGTATTTAGTGACTATAGTTTTGACGTCATTAACGCGTCATTATCAAACTAACTGTTACTGGCTAAATAAATTTCAGTTATACAAACAAAGTTAAAAAATGTTTTCATTAATCGAACAACAATGTTCAACAAAGTAACTATGTCAGTTTCACAATTTATTTTATTTTTCTTTGACGTGTTTCATTTGGTCATTATCAAAGAAATTTGTACAGAAGTTTAGAAATCGTTGAGTAATAGTAATAAATAGAGGAATAAAATTTAATAAACAACCCACTCAGCACACATTTTAGTAATGTTTCATCAACATGAAAATAACGCTTAATGTTGTTACAGTATTGCTAAAACGTTATTATTTTTTTAGTCATTAAAATTTCGGCGGGGGGAGGTGTGATATAACCTCCCTTCTATCTACACCTCTATCCATGGGTCCCCGGTTCGGATGGTGCTGATTGTGCCCTAATTTGAAATTACAAATATTTACAAAGGTCATTATGATATGGTTCAAATATATCATATCCATGTTTGAGTAGAAACAAAAAAAATCCTGTTTTTTTTTAAAGTTTTTCCTTATTTACTCTCAATTGTTGTGTCTGGTGAATGCATACAATTTTAATTTATTTTGAGTATAGTATTTGATTTAACATATAACATATATTGACTTTAAAGTCACTCACATTACCTAATTTTGACAATACAATCACTCTGATTGCCAGATTTTGTCTGGAAGTCTCATTTATTGCCTAATTTTGACTTTAAACTCGTTCTCATTGCCTGATTTTGACTTTAAATCCACTCTTATTGCCTAATATTGTCTTAAAAGTCATTATTAATGCCTAATTTTGACAAATACAATCACTCTAATTGCCTGATTTTGTCTGGAAGTCTCATTTATTGCCTAATTTTGACTTTAAACTCGTTCTCATTGCCTGATTTTGACTTTAAATCCACTCTTATTGCCTAAAATTGTCTTAAAAGTCATTATTAATGCCTAATTTTGACAATACAATCACTCTAATTGCCTAATTTTGACTTTAAAGTCATTATTGATGCCTGATTTTGACTTTAAAGTCACTCTTATTGCCTAATATTGACTTAGAAGTTATTATTGATGCCTGATTTTGACTTTAAAATCACTCTTAATGCCTAATATTGACTTAAATGTCATTATTAATGCCTAATTTTGACAATACAATCACTCTGATTGCCTAATTTTCACTTTAAAGTCACTCTTATTGCCTAATATTGACTTATAAGTCATTATTGATGTCTGATTTTGACTTTAAAGTCACTCCCATTGCCTAATTTTGACAATACAATCACTCTAATTGCCTAATTTTGACTTTAAAGTCACTCTTATTGCCTAATATTGTCTTAAAAGTAATTATTAATATCTAATTTTGACAATAAAATCACTTTCATTGCCTGATTTTGTCAGGAAGTCTCATTTATTGTCTAATTTTGACTTTAAAGTCACTCTTAATGCCTAGTATTGACTTAAAAGTCATTATTGATGTCTGATTTTGACTAATTTATTTGCCAGGAGGAATTACTTTACAGTCATCATTTCTAAAACCAACATTTTGCCAGTACAATGGGCCATACAAGGAATGTAGCGAATTGTTAATTTAGAAGGCCGTGAAAAATTAATTATTATTGTTTACTAATTGAGTGACCATGATTTTTTGATATAAATTTGTATAATTTTGTATTTTATAGTGAAAAAGTGAATGAAGGCGTATCGATACGTTTAATCAACAATTTGTATCATTTTGCAATTCATGGATAAAAGTAGTTTTGGATTTTTGTAAACAAAAACCTTCATCCCATCTCGTAGAAAATCAGACCATATTAGGCAATTTCCGTTTGTTTGGTCGCAGATGGCGGTTAGCCCAATTCCAGCCGGCGGTGTTTCATAAGAGAATTTCCTGAACGCGAGATTCAGATTGATATCATCGACTTCCGTGGGCCTCTTCCATTCACTTCAGAGAAGCTAAAAGAGAGAAAAAAAAACAAGAGCCAGTCAGAGAAAGTGCGCAGCGCGGCCAGAAAAGGACGGCGCGATTTTCATTGACTCCTACATAACGCACTGACCATATGGTCAAGACCCCCCGAAAACGAAACAACAACAAAAAAAATGGGCGCAAAATTTTCGCGCAAATTTCCATTGTCGCACCGCTATTGCGCAACGATCCCGATTTCGAAAATTTGTTTCGAAACGCGGTGTACCGAAGAGAACGACCCGGCGGCGGCGGCGCGACACCCACTCCGCCTATCATTCGCGTTTTGGTTTTTTCGGGTCAACTGTTCTTTTTTCCTCTCCCTCTCTCTCTCCATCGAGTTTCAACAATGGATCCGATATTATTTTTTTTGTGTGTGTTCCCGTTCGTGTTTAGCTCTTGTTCTCGCTCACCTACGCGAAATTGTGGAACTCTCCTCTTGGTGTATTTGCATATAATAAAACATATTCCGAAGCGCGCGTGGTTTTCCTTGTTGTTTTTTTCGTTTCGCGCCAAAACGGCATTTAAATTGGCGCTCCGCGATTTTGGCTTAGTGTAAATAGCTTTTATCTGGAGTATTTATCTCGCAAATATCGGGCTGTCTATGTTTGTTCGGCGTTTTATTGCGAGGTTCTCTTATTTCAAAATAATCGTCTGCGTGCGCGGAATGCCAGCAAAATATTTATTATGCATGTTTGTTTTCGAAATGATCTTTTGTTTACTATTGTATGCAGTCTAAAGTATATCTCCATTATCGAAATCATAATATTTTCAACCTTAAATTCAACAGGTTTTTTTATAATATATTTTCAAATAAACAAAAATTATGTAATTCACTTTCATATCACTTCATGACTAATTTCTCTATTGCAGAAATAGCATTTACTTCCCAATCATGATTATCTTTAACAGACTCATCAAAAGATCATTTCCTTTTGTCTTCCCCATTCGTGCGCAGTTTTAGAGCTACGCTAGTATGCGAGGGGTTCGAAACCAAGGCCTGGTCGTAGTATGAATGGTGTGCAATTATAAATGAGATGGAGTTACGCGAAGTTTATCAATATAAAAGAATGTATATGGTTGTATTCACTTCACTTCACATAATGGTGTGATTGTCCCCAAATTTGAAAATAAGCTTTATATACCGCGCACATAGTTTTTAGAATTTAGTTTGTTATTGATAATGAGCACTTTGTGTCTCAAAATGTACATCTAACGTATAAAAATAAAATGTGAAGTAAGGAATAACGTTCTTTCTATTTTTGTGATGTACAAAGGTTATTTGGTGATTTCTTCAATAAAACACCATTCATATTATTCTTCAACATAAAACTTATTTCATATGATAGCACTAATGATAAATGATCATTAGATTCGAATCATTTATTTTCTTATACCAGTAATAGAAACTATTCTAAGAAAACATATGCCTTCGTGATAATTGCTATTAGTACTATTAATGGAGCGGCAACCTTCCACTGTAATCTTGCTCAGTGACTCAAGCTAATCCACAGGACTTATAAATCACATTCCCAAGTCAATCTTCTTAACAAAGCAGTGTATCTGCTCAGTTGATAGCTTTTCCAGGCGTAGCATTTGTATGTTAAAGTCCTGAATTTTCTCTACATCTAGAAAGTAACAACAATCAGTTCCGTTACTCAGACTCATTTCATTTATATGATGCTTAATTCGTGTATGATTAGTCAAGAGATCAATTATTGTGCGTATTGTTCTGGAATATCTCAGCCCAAAACAATGAAGCCATCATTTCTGTACTTTGAATCTCACCTATTTCTTATTTTGGTTTTTTACAACCTATTCTGATATTTCTCGATAAAATATGTGCGAACTCTCTGTCTACCCAATGAATCCGTAAACATGTTTCTTCTAATCCCAACCAAATCGGAATGGCCTAGTTCATGGTAATATTGCCAATTTCTTGGTTGACTTTCGTAATTGCCTTGACCTGAAAGATCTGTTGTAATTTTCCTTACTAAATTGAGTACCTAGATTTCTAAATTTCTCTTAGTCTAAGACTGCTTTTGTCCTTTCAGCCCTTTAACAAATTTTAATAAAGCATTTTGTAGTCTATTTAAGTTTCACAGATTTATTGTAGAAAACATTGCTACAATTGCTTCAATACACAGCATCTTCTGAGGCCATGGAAGGAAGAATAGTTACTTTTTCTTCACTTTTTTTCTTGCCGGATGTATATTTTGATCAAGTGACTTTTTTCAAAGGTTTTCATTTAAAGTGCAACCACTGATGTTGCAGCACAAAATCTACAACGCAACCAAAAGTGGTTCAATATTTTGTCCAGACAGTGCCTACTAAATATACAGGCCGGAATGTCGGAGGGGGAAGACTCCGAGAGGCATATGTATACCTGGCCTTGAAGCGCTTGCTTGTTTGTCGCACTGCTCTAATGCAAACAGGTTAAATTTTAGCAATATCTTTTTGCATGTAGTTATAATAATAAATATTTTCTATTTAAAAATTAAAGACTTATGGTAAATAATTGAAATTATTTTATTTAGATGAAAATAAAGTTCCAAATTTGGCAAAAAAATGATATTGCATCTTGCTTCCATTACGATGGATGAATTCTCTTCCGTGGATTTCAAATAGACTCCGAGATTTCAATTTCTCCACTCTGACATTCTGTATATATAGTGGGCACAAGTCCAGACCATTTCAAAACACAATATGTTCCTTACAAAAAGTGTAAAAAGTGCCACACTAGTACTTTTTACACTTTCTGCATTTACAGCATTATATTCCTTACAAGTATCGTTACAAACTTACACTTAGTTCAACTTAACCTATAATGCCGAATAAATCCAATATTCCCACATTTATTATTCCGTATAAATAATTCTTTTATTTTCTCCTTCCTCGTGGAAAAATATCAGTTGATGACCTAAAACGAAACGGAAGACAAACATCCGCAGCCTTGCACAACGCCAAAAGCCATCGACTCCTTATTAAATCTACAAAATAATTCTTAATTAATTACGGCCGTAAATTTTTTGTGGGCACTTTTTTTCGCTCTGCCTCCTGCGATAGCCGCCCAATTAATTATTTTTCTCGTTATGGTTGCAAACATAAATGTTATCTGATTGTCCTTGATTCCACCATTAAAATATGGTTTTATTGACTAAAAACATTAAAATCGGAACTGATTAACAAAACAAAATTAATTATTTATCTTTTAATCACTGCAACAATGAATTGCGCAATTTAAGTAATAAAAGCAAATATCCATTTCTCCTGGTTAATACCCCGCCGGTTATTGAATTACACAATAGATATTTTCGAACGAAAAATGATAAAATGATTGCGTAATATAATACATTTTTTATTCAAGAATATTGAATGTCAAGAACAAAATGTGTCCATTTAATAAGTTTTTTGTTTTATCTCCTTGTATAATCGAGAGACAACTTCGCCTTCCTTTAGCGGATGAAACAATGTTAGTTTGGTTGCCTACCTTGTAAAGCCCATATTACATTCGTAAACAATGCAACTTAGGAATAAAGCAGCAGGTGGCGCTATTGTTGTAAAATTTTGTATTTACATAAAGGATTAATTTAATTAATTCATTGTGACCCATCTTTAACGCACGCGTATAATATCGAGCGTATAACAAAAATCGACGACGAAGTTGGCGTTGGAAGTCTGGAGTCATGTCTGTACTAAGATCACACGCGTGAAATGCTGGTTGCGGTCAACATGACATCCGGTACTTTACGTGTGCGCGTGTGATTTTAGTTCAGACATGACTTTAGATTTCTAATGCCAACTTCGTCGTCGATTTTTCTTATACGATCGATATATCTATAGGCGTAAGGGAAGGACTCCCTCAGAATCGTTAAATATTACGAGTTTTTCCTGTTTTCATGCGAGCGATTTTCAAACTTTGGACATAGACCCAATAAATTACCTCCCCTTAGCTAGTTTTGAAAATCATTGAAGGGGAAAGGTGTTGACCTTTTCATTAGTTAATTTTAAAATTTCAATATAAAATCTCTATCTAGATGGACGCTACTGCTTGTATATCTTCTTTTATTTCATACTAAGAAATGAAATCAAGTTGAAAATGCAGATAGATCCTTTTTATTGAAACGAGCAGGAATTCAAATGAAAAACGCTCCTATTGTTTATATTTCGATTTATCGCGAGAGTATGAATGGTAAATATTTCGCATTGTGCATTTTCCGCCGCCGGTGGGGGCATTTCCAATTCATGAATTCCGGCGTGGAATTCGCGTGTGCATCTCTTTGAAAACAAGTAATCGCTTGTTGGTCTGAATTAAGTCGGGGAGGGCATTTTTTCGAGTCTGCAAGTGCGGCGGGCGACAAGGCCATTTTAAATAAATGCCCATTCATGAAGTGGATCATGATGCCATTCGTTGTACAACGAAAAAAAGGCACGGCCAGTACATTGTCCTTTGGCAACGTCACTTAAGTGCCAGTTAATAAACAGTGTGTTCGGATCCGCGGGCGCGTGTGTGTTACGGACAATCATAGGCGCAGCCCGAGGAATTTCTATAATGCATATCGATTTAGTATCAATCATGTATTAATATTTTGATGATACTTCCAGCGATTACATTTTTTTCTATGTTGAATTATACAAGACAAATTCAAGAATTTAAATATAGATTTAAGCAATTATTTGTCTAATATTATCCATAGTCCACAAAAACTTTGACCTGAAATTTATAATTATAATATAGACAGAATATTTTTTTACATGAACTATAAGTAATATATTTCGTTGCCAGTTTAAATTAACCATAGGGATGGATTTAATATTTAGACATTGGTAGTTCACATTGTATGAAATAAATATGAATAGATTATTAAAAATCAACCAATAAAACACAAATTAGATTGAATAACTTTAAATTCTCGACTAGTTTCGGGTTATTAGCCCATTTTCAAGAGAATTTAAAATTTGTTTTATTAAAATTTCTATGGATATTTACATGAATTTTTTAATTTTATTTTAATTTAATTGTAAATATCCATAGAAATTTTAATAAAACAAATTTTAAATTCTCTTGAAAATGGGCTAATAACCCGAAACTAGTCGAGAATTTAAAGTTATTCAATCTAATCTGTGTTTTATTCGTTGATTTTTAATAACCATAGGGAATTTTGTATCGACAATAAGCTTTAATGATCTGATAAAAGTAAATATAGTATGTTTCAGAATATAGAGTTATATAACTTAAGGAATGCATAGTATTGCTTGTGAAAAAAATATTATGAAGCAACTTTAATAAAAGAAAGTGGGAGGGGAGGGGTTTGTTGATATGAAATTTATATCTATGAATTGAAAAAAAAAACAATGTACAACATTGAGATATAATTTATAATTATAAACACAGATTTTTTTTATATAAACTTATAAGTAATATATTTTGTTGCTAATTTTATATTAACCGTAAGAAATTTAATATCGACGATAAGCTTTGATGATTTAAAGAAAGCAACTGTAATAGATTTGAGAATATAGAGAGTAATGGAACTTGAGGTATGCATAGAATTGAGGGTATCAATTGTGTAAAATTTTCTTATCAAGCAACTTTAAATAAAAAAAAATTGTACTGGTGCATTCTCTCCCAGATTTCAGTGATCATTAATTTTAGTAATGAATCCTTGCTGATTTTGCGTTTAGGATATTTTCCTACCATTTTTAAGTATAGATACTTGGAGTACCTATTCTAAACCTTCTCCAAAATATCAATATGAACATATGAGATACTAGATTATAAATTCATACTCAAACCTTGATTTGAACAGAGTACGATAAAGTAAAATAAGTTTAAAAATCACTAAAATATCTGCAGCTTCTGAAGAGGAAACGTAAGGTGGAAGTTAAGCTCAATTCACCTAGGTGTTCAATAAAGGTGTATTTTGAACCAAACGCTATTTATTCTTTCTTTCTTAATCTTATCCTCTTTTGCTAGTATTGGGTGTCGAGGAAGACCGCTATTTATTCTAAGATCTTTAAATTGGAAAACATATTCGAGCAAAACATCAACAACAACATAATTTAAATTTTCTCGTAAACGTCATATATTTGTATTTCATTGTATACAATTAATTTTCAACAACTTTTAACTGTTTGGGTTAAGTGGAAGAACAGTAAAAGATATTACTGATTGAACTTCGCCTACACTTGTATACATTGTTTCTTTGTAAAACTATTCTTTAATATGATGATGTTTATTATTATTATTGTTATTATTATTATAAAATATGAATTGTATTTCAATTATTTTTGTAGTATGCAGTTAGGGAAGAGGAATGAATTTGATTTCATAAAAAATCTTAAGATTACCTTCAAAAGCTAATTTGTGTCATATTAAAGAATTCACTTAATTATTTATAAATCCTAAATACTATATTGGCCCTTGATTTGAGCCTTGAGGTACCCCTTCTATTTTTTTATTATTTCGGAATTAAATCTATTGTAAGAGACAAATTGTTGTTGGCCATTTAAATAATTTCAAGAGTCTTTCCGATTTTTTTTTCAATTATTTTTAAGAAAATAAATGTTATAAAAATTTGAATAATTTCATAGGGTACGCATTGAAAAAAGTGGATTTTGGTGTAAAATCCAAAACTCATAGACTTTGATTAAAACACTTAGTTTGTTTCACTGAATCAGTGAAACAAACCAAGTGCTTTAATCAAAGCCTATTAATTAAATATGTTTCACCGCGGGTTAAGTGAGAAATTAATTCAAAATAATCCAAAACTCGCTAAAAAGCTTCAAATTATACAAATATGAATAGGAGTATCAACTGTGCAAATTTAAATAATGTAGTTAAATGGTTTCTGTATGTATGCAATTTTGAGTATCCGAGGCGATAATTAAGTGAAGTAAAAAAAATGAGTTTCGTCTAGTGAAAAAAAAAAAAAAAAACTTCGGCAAGGAGACCGTTACTGGGCACTAGACCGGGCGGAACGTAAATATCAGCCCTAAATTAAATGAGAAAAAGCATTCAAAGTCAGAGGTCAACAATAATGGAATTTGTATTTATTCAGTTTTTTTTTTTTCGTGAATTCTGGAATTAAAAAAATACTCGGCCCCTTGGAACGCGATGGAAACATTAGATTTTGGTTGAAACGCAATTAATATAATGGAATGGAAAAAGAAAAAAAAATGCCAAAAAAATGTAAAACTGTAGCTTTATATAAAAAGATACATGATAGGTGTTTGAAAAAAAAGCAAAAATGTTAAACTTTGGGAATTTTTCTAGACCAGCACAAAAGATTTATTAATGATTAATGAGTTGTGGTATATAGATAAATCTTTGCCGAATACATCTTTTCCATTTACAATATTCTATTGCATCTGTGGGCAAAGGTATCTTATTTTATTCAATATCGCGAACCAATAGCGTCTTTCGGAACGTCTCACTAAAACCATTCTCATAAGACTCCATGAAATGACCAGAAATAAAAAAATCTAATAAAACAAGCATCTCACGCTCTTCTTAACTTCTTAGAGGATATTTGAAATATTTCCGGTATAACCGGAATAAGTGGTAAAAATTTCAATACAATATATTAATTGGAAGTCCATATACTTACTTTTAATGTAATTTCTCGGCGAGACACCTTAATAATAAATAAAAATTCTGAAACATTTCAAAAGCTTTAATTTGAAATATTAATTGAGTTTAATATTACAAATTCTTTTAGATTTATAAAAAGGACATGTTTTTTTATAATAATCAGGAAATTCCTTTATGATTCCACCAGTTTATTTTTAGCTCCTCTCGCGCTAAAAAAAAATAATTAACGATCAATTCAGATTTCGCTAATATTGAAAACGATGAATCGATGACGAATCCATTAAAATTTTGAGCCGAAAATAACAATTTTCGAGCGCCTTGGGCAAACGGCCTTACGACAAAACAGCGGCAAGAGCAATGACATGGCTTGTAATACTGACATATTAAAAGGTCGACCATTACACACACACACTCACTACCTTATACACATATATATGTCCGAATATAAGTATGTTTTATTCCGATGGCGCCGTCCGCACAAACTTGAATTAAATTAAGATTAAAGCACACTTAATTACAACTAATAATATTATTTATGGGCATACCGATTCATTTTGCAATCGAGACGAGAAGCGGCTTTACGGCCGCCCGTAAACTTCTTTTGTGAGTGCAATTACCTATGGTGATAACTTTAATTTTAAATGTATACAATATTATTTGAATAATTCATTTTGTGTGCGCGACAGCGCGGAATCTGTAACACTTATAACAATGTGAGAAATTGCAAGGGGCGACATTTTAAAATTGCATATCCCTCTCTGTATATGGCACAATCGTTTCCTATATAAGGCTTTCCGATTTATTGGAAACTCGAACAATGTGTGACATTCCTGCCGGCCGATCGGCATTTATCTATATATGTCACAATTATACCTAACTCTGTAACTTGATGCGAAAAAAGAGTAAAACATTTAAAGAAATAAATGTGATTCTAAATAGGTTTCGGTTTTTATTTTAAATTAAATAAATATTTCAAAAAAGTGTTATTAAAGTCTGTTTTTATGTATTACCGTAAAAAAAGACTTTAAATAAAATAATATATATATTATATTATTCAAACAATTTTATTTAAATAATTTACGAGTAATTATTGATATTTAATGATATTATATATAAAGGGTTAATCCTTACGGGAAATATTAAGTTTAATATGCACTTTAATAATTAACTTCGCATTCTATGCATAAATTAGAAAAGTACTTAGATTATATGAGCCTAAGGTTTAGGTTTGGCCTAAGTGGATCCGGCGTATGAGCTGCCCACACTACAAAATCCTTAATTCTTGTTTAGGTTGTGGTGATAAAAAATAACATACACGTTAAAATTAACATTTCCCTTACAGAATAGCCCCGATAATGCATGAAAATCAAAACGCAATGACAGTAAGGATTAAATACAGCGTAAAAATATAGTTACGCGACTCTCCAATGGAAATATTGTCCTACGGGTAATCTAAAAAGTAACTTAAATTATATAGAAATAAATTTGAAAATAATTTGTTTATACAATTTAATAATTAATTAAATTATTTTCCCTTCGGCTATTACAACTTCTTTTTTGTTTAAATTATTTTTAAGTGTGTAGCGATCTCACTGTTTTCTATGGAAAAATGAATAATAAATCGTCATTGCAGAAATAGAGAAGACTAAAAGGGAAACTGAAAGGGCACAAACAAAGCTAAAAGTTACAGTAGCAGGAAGGAAAATAATTGTTTAATTTGTATTAATTAAATATATATATATACTGTAACGTTTAGCTTTTTTGTGCTATCTTTATTCAGACTATACAATAATACAGATCAATACAACATAAATATTTAGAATACATGTAGGAATTTGTCTGGGCTATCGACTAGATTTATGTCTTTCTGTTATCAATTAATTATTTTCATATTTTTATTCAATTTATTGCGTTTTTCATTGATTAATCATTCATTTTTGTTTCCCCTATTTTGAAGTGTGTAGATTTCGGAAACACTAAATTTTCATTCTGTAGGTAGACACCTATGAAATGCCAGAAGTTCAATACTGATGGGCCTGAAAAGATATATTAGTCATGTTATATTAAGCTTGGCGCGTATTCAATGCCGAACACACCTCTCTTCAACGCCGGCATCGGCCGCCTTGATCAATTCATCAAAACTTGATCCATCGAGAGGTTCCATATGTGTAATCATGTCGCCGGGTATATTTCGGGTTGAATTTTTTTTTTGTTTCACGGGAATGTCTGTGAGTGGAGGAATTGAATAAAAATGCCTATATAGCATGGAGAAGGAAATGAAATGATTAATAAATTTATAGGTTTTTGACATTCTTAAAATTTCAAATTCCATTTAATGATTTAGCTATACTATATATATATAACATCTTTATTCGTGTCAATTTACAAAGCTAAATATTATTTACAATACATATTAAATAAAATGAAAGAAAGATGAATACAATACATTTATTATAATTTTATGAAATGGCTATCGACCAGAGGTCTTTCTGCGTAACTATACTATTTACTATATTTAAAAGTGTAACGAAACTTAACAAAATTAATTTCTTTATATTTGCTTAATCGTATTTAAAGCTACTATATAATAGTATATATAATAGTATAAATAATAGTATACAAGTAACAATTTTATTTACATTATATGATTTTGCTACTATATATAGGGTGGTGAACTTTTCGATGCTCACCATTGGTATCTCGGAATCGATAGATACACGAGGTCCAATTGTTTTTCAAAGCTTTCGTGATTTATGCAAATATTTACATTCATTTTTAAATTTCTACAGATTTGTTGAAAATCAGCGGTTATGTGTGTGGCGATTTTGAAAAACTATTTTTCTGATCCACCTTAAAGTTTCAAAATTCAATATGGCTGCTATAAGATATACAGTCATCAAATTTGATGAAAACATCGCCAAAGTCAGGGAAGATATATTTTTTTTGCAAAATTATAATTTTCAGATTTTTTTGCGATAAATCATAAACCTATCAAAATTAAAATGCCCCACTTTTCTCTAATTTAAGCGATCTTGTGTATCTTTTCGTTTTCGAGATACATCGAAAAATTCACCACATGATTATCTTCAGAACAAGATAATCATCTTTTACCATCGACTCGATATTTCTGATCAGCTTGATCTGTTCGATTGGCTCGACCTTTTCGATCAGCTTATTCGGCTCGATACTTCAACTGATCGATCTTTGATTGATTTTTTTACAATAATTTAGTTTATTTTATCGAGTGCTTATTCAATTATATTTGCTTAAGTTGATTTATTGAGTTACGAGAAGATCAAATTAATTTGACGAATAAAGCATTAATGACCTTTCTTTCTTAATTATGATAAATTTGCAGTAGATATCCATTTACTAGAAACCGATCATAAAATCACAATAGAGAACATTGAATTATTAAATAAAATGGTCAAATTATCGTTTAAACATGCTACAAGACATTCAAATGAAAAAACGTGAATTTAAATTAATGAATTTTGATTTAAATCACTTTCTTAATACATTGTTAGATTTGTTTTTAGCCTAATCCCTTTTACCTGGTTTGTACAGAACACCCTCATTCCTTCTAATTCCTTTTTTCTTATTTCCAACCCCACCGCTCTTGTATCATAATTTGCCGGTTTATTTATAGATTAAAATGTCTGTTTTGTATTTAGTGTTAATCCATTAGTAATGGTAAATTTTTGCCCGAAATGTACTTTTTGTAATTCAAATAAATGTGTGAAAAAGGTTGTTAGTCAAATTAATTTGAGTTTTATGTAACTGGATCAAATATATAATTTGAAATATAGGCAATAGATGGCGCTTGCGTTATCTTCCATTTATCATGATATAATTTATGTTTGATAATTGCATATCGACCAGTGGCATCTCAAATGAGATTCACCATATCTCAAAAATATTTCCATTTTACTTATAAATAAAATGGTATTTAGTGATATATATATATATATATATATATATATATATATATATACATACAGAGAGCTTTTTTTATCAGTATACATTTCCCCTATGTATACATGCAAAATACCTAAGTCAAATGCATTAATGTATGTGTGTTTAGTTGTCTATAACACCCAACTGAACATATATATGACAAATAGGCAACTAAACATACACACATTAATCGGTTCAATTCGTTTTTTTACAGGTATACATAGGGGAAATGTATAGTGATAAAAAAACCTCTCTGTATATATATATATATATATATATATATATATATATATATATATATAGAGAGAGAGAGAGAGAGAGAGAGAGAGAGATAGAGTTGTATGTAACACCGAACATGGCAGAATGTCTTTGTCTTGTTCTTGCCGTTGTTGTCGAATTATGATATATCCTAATGTTATGGAATTTATATTTTGGGTTGAAATTGAGGTTGCAAGGTATGATAGTGAGATATATTCTGTGGAAAGGGAAACACATATGAGATTGCGGGATACTTATTTAATATAAAAATGAAATACAAGTGAAAAACCCTAGAAAAATATTCACAATAAAAGCAATTATAACATTTATAAATTCCTTGAGTTGTATAATGGAAAAGTTTAACATAAGTTTATCCTTGATCTAAGGATTGTTTGCAATATAATCTATAATTATGTTGACTATTTTATATATTCTCCATTCCGAATTAATCCATGACTATTAGTACGGGCATAAATAGAAGATGAGAAAATAATTACATAATTTCAATTAAGAAAAAAGCCAAATACGTTTTTCTCAGAACTTATTTAGTTGTACCTTAAACAAATAAAAAAAAATCGGCAGCTATTTATAAAAGCAAACTAAAATCAATCAATTTCGGCCAGCTTGACGAGCCCACCAACAGCTCAATCATAAACACCAACAACTTTATCATTTCTCGCATTAAATATTCCTTCACCGACTGTGAAAAAAAAAACTACGTACCGCTTATGCACATGAGTGTGCGTGTTTTTTTTCCTTCTTCTTCTTTCCTTTCGATTAATTATTCCGCCAGATGTAACTACGTAATAGAATAGTTAGTACAGCGCAATTTTTTCTCTTCGTGTCTTAGATCGGAATGTCGCGTGTGCATGTGTCTCGAATGCGTAATCGAAGTCTCAAATATTTCCCCTACATAATGAAATGTCACCGCGTTTTACAGCCTTCGGATGGAATTGCCGCAGTGACGGCTCGTGCAGACAGGAAATCGGGAGGGTTTTTTGTTTGTTTGTTTTTTTTTCTGAGGGGAAGGGGGCGTCGTGAGGTTTGTTTTCGTGTTTGCGTCATTCGCTGGGTTTACGCCATATGGTTTATCAGTGCCGATGAGATTATCATAAATGTCTTTAAAATTTTCGCCAAGCGATGAGTTTTCTTATCATTTAATTTATTTAACAATTAATAATTTTTAAATAAAAAATGAAATCGTCTGAAAAAAAAGACCTCTGGTCGATAGCCCAGGACAGACAAACCTTTATCTTAGTGAATAAAGATATATATATGTATCGAGCGTATAACAAAAATCGACGACGAAGTTGGCGTTGGAAGTTTCGAGTCATGTCTGTACTAAGATCACACGCGTGAAATGCGGATTGCGGTCAATATGATACTAGTACTTTACACTTGCGCGTGTGATTTTAGTTCAGATATGACTTTAGATTTCCAGTGCCAACTTTGTCGTCGATTTTTGTTATACGCTCGATAAATAATAATTGAGAAAATAGAAGGGGAAGCTTTATATCAATAAAAGATCTGAATGAACTCAACATCAAGGGCTTCCTTCGAATGAAAATAACCACAGAAGATTCGAAACCTTTCTAGTTCTGAAAAAATATGTAATATGTTAAGACGAAAAAAGGGAAGTCAAATTATTCATTAATAAATTGTCAGTTTGATAATGACGCTTTAAAGACATCAAAACTATAACCACTAAACATTCCGGGTGTTGACGCGATTAGGTATACATAGCGATTTTACATGTAAATACAAGTTAATGCATTTTAATTCTTTCAGTTTTTTTCTCAAAAATTAAACAGGACGCAGGAATTTTTGAAAAAATATTTTTCCATCTAAAATCCTTATGTATACCGGATCGCGTCAACACCTAATATATACCCCTTTTTGAAATCACTTTTGAAGTAACCTTTCCAGCAAGGTTAAAAAGTGACTTCATTGATCTACACCAAATAATGTTTCATTATTAAAATAATTTGTTATGAAAGAAATAAGCAGATTACACCAATTAAATTTTTTTTTAAAAAATAATAAAAACTACTGCATGACTAATTTAACTACATTAATCGTTTAATTAGATCCAGGACAATAAGATAACGTCAGTGGTAGTATCACATTCTAAAACCCTCCTACAGGAACAGGAAAAATAACAAATAAAATGTTATTTGTTTTTTTGACTGGGTCGGCAGAAAGGGCTCTGATTAATAATTAAAAAAAAAAAAAACGTTTGCACGGATAATATAACAATATCAATGACTTAATTAAAATCTGGATAGTAAAATAATAACAATAGTTTGTATTTATCATAATCTCTAAACCTTCATAAGCACCCCTTATTTTTTATTTTTGTTTTGGCTACAAAATTTGGCTCCAACTAAAAATCTTTCGAAAATTCTTCAAAAATAACAACAGATTATTGTAAAAATTAAAAAAATAAACATTAAAAAAACCTATGAATTGAAGAAATTTTCAATGTACAACATTGAAATATAATTTAAATTAACTAAATATAAGTGAAAAAGAAATATCTCCGATGGGATTTGAACACGTGTCCCTCGATTTATAGCCGAGTGCGTAACCAAATATACCACAGAGACAGGTGATATCAAATCTCCTTTCAATGCTTAAAGTTCACTTATATTCAATTTTAATTAAATAATTAATAAAACCTGCTGCAGGGCAAGTATAGCAGTAAAATAGTATCAATTATTTGTATCTATCGCACCCTCTAATTCCTCAACAGCAGCCTAAATTTTTTGTCATTTTTGAGTGGGTTAGAAAATTTGGCTTCAACTAAAAATCTATCAAAAATTCTTCAAAAGTAGCCAAAGGGCTTAATATTACACCAAAACGTAGCTAAGGAATAGGATAATAATCTCTGAAAAGATCATATCTATCAAAATTTTAGTTTTCGATCAGCATGCTCTCAAATTTGTCTTTCACAAAGTGGGCTGAAGTTTTTTTAGATTCTGAAAATTTTTATATAGAAATTCTACTCTGGTTGATAGGCCAAGACAAACCTTTATTTTAGTGTATACACTATATGTGTATATATTTAGTGTATATACAACATTTGTAAAAACGTAATTATGTCAATAAAGATATCTGTATATACAAAAAAGATTAAGTAAATTGTGAAACGATTAATTTTGCAATAACAAAAAAAATCGAAACGATCGACCATCTATAGTATAAATTGAAATTATTAATTATTATAGAAAGTAGTTTATTCACGTGATTGAATTTATTTAAAGTTTATCCTGCAATTGATGAATAAACTATTGATTGTAGTTATTTAATTTTTATCCTGCAATCAAGTGACCAATCATATTCTATAATAATCAGTGTTTTTATTCAGCAATATGGTTGAAGTAATGCAATTAACTGAATAAATTAATTTCTATAATAATCAATGTTCTTGTCCAATTATAAGGTTTATGTATTAACACAAAATCAAAATTCAGTTTAATTTCTTACTTCATATATTTTACTTGAAATAATCGATGGTTGAGATGAAACTCCATAATACTCTATTTGTAAATAAAACAATAGTTATTTACACAAAATTTATAGCAGAATCACTGCGATAATTGTCAGCAGTGTGTTGGCAAAAGAATTGTAGCGGTGTCTTTACAATAAATTTTGTGAAATTTAAAAACAAAATTTTGTATTATTTACAAATAATTTCACTTAATATTAAGGACAGTATTTAGCTCCTAATAAATACTACATCTAGGTGGTATATTATCGAACAAGTTGCATATCTCAAATTGGCAATTGCAAAAATTATTAAAACGAGAAGCGAACCAACCCCTTTTTAGTGCGTTTTACATCCTACTTTCTTTTTGCTTAGGCGAGCATACGACGTTATATTTTCAACATATTTAGGAAGAAAGATCTTCCACATGCAGCTTACAATTTTCTTAATTAAATAAACATATACAAACATCATTCATTTTTATTTAATATATTTAAATAACTGTGATCAAGTGAATGAATACTCTATTCTATTTATATAAACATCTTTATTCAGACAGCAGATTTACAATTCTTTACAAAAATTTATATTTACAATACATATCGATGGGTTACTAGTTTGTCATGGGCTATCGACCGGAGGTCTTTCTGTCCCAAATAAACATAATTTTTTAAATTAACTTATTTTTTGAAAAACATTTTTTTTAAATAATAGTTGACGTTATTGATAATAAAATAAGAATAACATCAATATTTTTGGTTTATTTTTTATTAATCTGTTGAAGCGTGTAAACGGTAGCGCTTTAGCCAAGATCCTGCCATAAAGTGAAGTATTTATTAAAACACAAATAACTAAAATAAGGTTCAAATAACTTAATGGACTGAATAAAATATTTTTTATATAAAAATGACCGTTCTTTATTTATATTAGAGATGAACAAAATCGATCGTTTCTATAATTTGTATTCACTTGACATTATGTGTAGCCTCGGAAATATAAAGATTTTTATTCCTTACTTCACAATTTATTGTTATGTTAAATTGTGTTTAATCGCAAATAGAAAGACTGTTATTTCTTACTTCAGAATTTATTTTTATGTTACATGTACACAATGTACTCATTATCAAAATACATTGTGTACATGTAACATAAAAATAAATTCTGAAGTAAGAAATAACAGTCTTTTTATTTGCGATTAAACACTTCACGTAAACTCAAGAACTATATAGTTACGAGTAGCCTTATTTTCTCAAAAAACAAAATTAATTCCACTTGAAAAAATCCTTTATATAAGTTCCCTAAAGTTTCATATATCCATATGAAAATAATAAATTATCTTTTTTTGTTATGAAACTTATTATATGTTTAACCGATCTTGTTCTCCATTTCGGAATGCACCGTCTAAAATGCGTTTGATGTCCACGCGAATTCCGCTATTTTCGCGCGTGTCTGCTGATCTGGTCATCTGCTAAAGTCAGGCGGTCGCGTTGGTCCGTTTATAGGATTATAAACACCTGAAAATGTTGGATCTTGTTGAAAAACAAAAGTGTTGACTCCTTCTTGGAACTACGTGCACACAGCGACGGTTGTCTATTTTGGTTATTAATAAAATTAGAGGAGGAAGTAGCTTCTATTTTAAATGAGCCATGGTGTGGTCATATGATCGAGACACAATTGTTTACGTCACAGGCTGGTTTTAATGATACAGCTGTGAAAATATTAGTTTGCTAATAAATTTAACCGCATATAACATCATCAGGAGTTTGTCTTGTTTACAATAACTATTATTAAAAATAATCAATTAAAGACGACTGAACGTTTCATTAAATTCATTAAATATTATTAAAAATGTTAAAAAAAAACTTTATGAAATATTGCAATTCAAAAGTAATTAAAACACTTTAATTTAACAATATATTCTCAGTTCTGGAAATATTTCATTCTTCAAATTGAAATCAATTTAGAATACATAATAAAAAACTGTGAAAACTTCAATATCAAAACATCTGAAAAAAAGTTTTGTTTAAGTGGCCATCAAGTTGAAAGTGTTAAATCTGCAGTCGTAATAAATAAACGTAAGTTGAAATGAATTCAATTATAAACAATGAATCACAAAATTAACGTTTTCAACAAAACATATTTTTTATTGCATTCCTTTTTTGTTGAAATTGGATTTTACAGTGCGTTCATAATGAAAGGAACAAATTCATTTAAACTGCTAGTGATTATTTTATAGAAAAAAATATTACATTGTATTAGCTTTTGTTTAAGGGACACCACGCATTTGAAATTTTTAATGAAAAAGATGCGCAGTTAAAAATACTAATCGACATGTAAAAGCGTTCTTTTTCTAAAAAAAATAATTAATAATTTAAATGAATTTGTTCTTTTTATTGTGAACCCACTGTATATGATTTAAATTCATTTATGCTTCGTCGAAGCTTGAATTTCAATTCATGGGTGGATATGGACTAGTTATTAAAGACTTCTAACTTGAAACAAATCTATAGAATATTCGTATCCTTTAGTGGTCGAAACAACTATTCTCTGCCGTGTAACTTGTAGACCCAAATTGTTGACGATGACACCTGAATATATTAAATAAAAATGATTTATATGATGACACCTGAAATTAGGCAAAAGATGAAATTGTGCTATCATTTTAATTATATGATCCGTAGAAGGAAATTCAATGACGCTAAATCATTTAGGGATTTAATTCTGATCGTCGATATGAAAACGTCCACGAATTCATGAAATAATTGAATTATTTCAGCGGCTGTAGGACTGGTTTTTAAAACGGTAGCTATTTAAGCAGTCAATATTTTTGTGACACGAAAAATGACTTCTTAATACCAACATTTGTTGAAATTGATGTGACTCAAATGTGGTTTCAATATGGTGGTATTAAAACCACATTTCATTTACATCAGTTTCATTAAATTTGGGTATTAAGAAGTAGTTTTCTGTGTCACAATATATATATATTGATTGTTTAATCAGCTGCATTTAAAAAAATGGCCCAAAGGCGCACCCCTTTAGCACAAAATTCAAACCAAACACGTTGTGGATCCATTTGTTTCTTCGACGATCATATGTAAGTTCTCTGAATCTCCAATTTTTTTCGACAATCACGTGTGAGTTCTCTGAATCGTAAGTGCAAATATTTTAAAGATTAATGAAGCCATCGATGTGAAAGTAAGTTTTATTGCTTATGATTATTTTACTGGAAAACTTAATTGGATTTCTGTCTGTGCCCTAACAAAAACATAACAAAATTACTTCTTGCAATTAATGCAAGATTTTACTTGCACCTATAATAAATTGCCTAATTGTAGTAGTCTTAAATTTTGTGAAACTTAAAAAACTGTTGTTTTATTTATAAGTAGTGTATTATGGAGTTTCATCAAGCAAAAGCCTCAACTATCGATTAACTTTCATACATTTTAAATATTTTTCATTAAAGGAAATGCGTTGTTTTCTCTTTTTGTCTTGCATTTATATTACTCTAAATTGTTTATAACTGTAAACAGATTAGTTCGGTAGCTGTCTTTATTTCTTGTTGGCAAATATTTTATTGCAGAAATGTCATTAAAATCAAATCTTACCTAACTTCACACCCTTTTAGAAGCAGTTATTAATAATATTCTTCAAAAATCAGAAACATATTGTTTAATCAGGATTTCACCTATGTAAGTTGATCCAAATACATTTAACTGAGACATTAATTAAGCATTCAATAAAAACACAAACAACTTAAACAGTATTGTAAAGAATGCCTCGGAGGATTCCAAAAAGTTGAGGCCTACATTACATGCCGCAACATTCCCGTTCGTAAAACACTGAAACTAATTACATTTGATCGGTAAATAGTCGGCCGTTTATAATAGACGCAAGTAAATTCTTGTATAAATTGCGTTAAGTCGAGTAATTTCGTTATGTTTTTGTTGGGGCACTTCACGGTGGGCTGCCGTAGACAGAAATACAATTCTCTGGATGGAAACTGGTTTGCGATATATATATAATTTTTTTTCACCGCGAAACTTGTGCATATATAACTAAATATCATAAAGCAAACGAGCTGAATTATTGACAGCGACGTGTAATTAAATTCGGCGCGCGTTGCCGGCCATAATTGAATCCACACCTCGGGATTTTTTTATTATTATTTAGTTAATTAATTAAATTGCACACGATTATTAAATGATATATTATTTGCCGGGTAAAAATTGCAAACGGGAATGCTGTAAGTGCTTATTTAGAAGGAAATTATCATGGGATCATGTAAAAGGTAATGCTTTTCTAATTGCTTCGGTATCAGTTGTTTTCCATTTATTCCCAACTAGTAATTACATTAAATATTTGATTTTTATTTATTAATTACAATGTTAAAAGTTTTATTGATTAATTGTCATGATTAATTTAAGCAAAAAATATGCTTGATAAATAATATTGATTTTTTTATCTAGGAGAGGTTATTCATTCATTACAAATTCTTTGAGTCTGGAAACCGGAAAATTGTGGCATTTTTTCCCCTGAGAGTCGTGTTTATTTAATGGAAACTTCTGGTCTTGCCGAAACGTGGGTATTCAAACGGCGACTGGAATATACGACTTTTTACGGTAGTTAAAGGGTAGATTACAGAAGTTATGAAAATGGAAAATACTGGCAAAAATAATGCAACCAATTTATATTCATACAAATGCAAAAACAATTGGAAAAACTACCTTAGAACAGTACCAGCTGCATTTTTTTTTCTCTTGCCGTTTCAAAACAGGCTTTTCGAGTTCAGTTTTCCCTCACGCGAATTGTTCTTATTTGCCATTAATTCGAGGAATTTCAACACACGAATGGATATGGACTATTTATTGCAGATTTCTAACTTCAATAACTTCAAATAAATCGATAAAATGTTTGCCTTTCTTTACTGAACAAAACAACTATTCTCAGTTATCTATCTTGTAGATCGAAATTGTTGACGATGTCACTTGAAGTTAGGCAAAAGAAGATGCTTTGAGCTATCTTTCCAATTATATGATCCATTGAAAGAAAAGCAATGTTATTAAATGATTTGGAGAGTCAATTCTGATCACCGAAACTAAAAAGTCCACTAACAGTATCTTACTCATGCATTAATTGAATTATAAATAGAAAAGAGTATGTTATTTAATATATTAATTGAATTATTTCAAAGATTGTACGACTAGTTACACCATATTATTGAAATCACATTTCAGTTACATCAATTTCATCCAATTTGGGGATTAGGAAATAGTTTTTCGTTTCACAAAAAAAATGACTGCTTAACCAGCTACCTCTTTAAAAACCAGTCATGTCTATTCATGTCATAGAAATATTGAATAGTTAATCAGCTACTGCTAACAGAATGAAAAGAAAAACGTCCTTAGAACAGTACTGGCTGGATCTTTTCTTGCTATTTCAAAAAAGGTCTTTCGCATTCAGTTCTCCTAAACGCGAATTGTTTTTATTTTATCACCAAAAGCGTCGGGGCTGGGCTAGCTCAGCCATTTGCCACGGCCGTAATACGTTCGCGTGGGTGCACTCTTCCATCGAGCTAACATTGCTGCCCAGGAAGAGTGTGCTGGCCGCGTCGCCTCTAGCTGAGCCCCGACGCCTCCGGTGATAATTTGCCATTAATTCGAGGATTATTTTTTCCGTAATCTGGCGTCTGATATATCAGATATTTAGAATTTTAAAAAGGCAAAATTCTAGCCGAACTGGTTTAATATCAGTCCAATTAAACTTCACTTTTCTTGGCGCTATTTCACTACTAAAATGAATGGCCACCCATTATAATATTCTGTCCTTACTGGCAGATCTAAAGTCCAAAATACAGGCATGTACTCTGGGTTTAAGAATTCTAAGAAGCGACGAAGACATTTAGATGTAAACAAGCTGTCCCTTCACGACTTCGCCTAATCCGAAAAAGCCGTGGACAAAGGTGTATATAAAGAACAAAATGATGCATTTCCGTGATCAATAGTATAGATGCTCCAAATCTTCCGCTGGAATTTTCAACTCAGTGGTTTCCTTACTGAATCCGTTCGCGTTCCACGTGAACTCTATCATTGGAGTGTCGTTTTTAGTTGATATAATTTCTACGAAAAACATTAAAAGCATTTAAGGGCACTTTGCATTATTACAGATGCCGTGCATTTGTAGCTATCTGTAATTATCCAATAACAAAAAATGTGAGCATTCTAAATATACTGGCCGGAATAGTAATAGAACAGCCGGAATAATGGGCTCATCACCATTTCCATATGTTATAGCAGAGCCTACTAAATATACAAGCCGGAATAGTAGTAGAATAGCCAGAATCCGTATATTGTAACAGAGCCTAAAAATATACAGGCCGGAATATTATTGTGAGGAGTTCGAAATCTCGGAGTCTACTCGGTGAACATATGCGAAAATTCAATCGCCTACGAACCATCGTGACAGAAACATCTCCCGATCACAATCATTTACCTAATTTGGAATTTGATTTTCATCTAAATAAAATAATTTTAATTTATGATCTTTAATTTTTGTAATAGAAAATTTAAATATTTATCTTCATGACTACATGCAAAAATAATTGTTACAATTTAACTCGCTTGCATTAGAGCAGTGCGTGAGACGAGTAGCAGGTATACGTATACATCTTGAAGACCTCCTCACTCCGACATTCTGGCCTGTATATTTAGTAGGCTCTACTTATAGTCATAGTATTTTCCCCATTCATTTCATGTGTGGTTATATTTAAAATGTGGAAAGCATAAAACCGGCTTTACAACTTTTATCAGCTTTATAAAAATTGTTGCTGATTCTACAAGCAAGTACTTTAATTTATTTCGTTCAGATAAGTATTTCCCAAACAATGGATAGCAATCCATCAGTGTGTCGCGAACGAATTTTGAGTGGGCCCTCGCCACTGTATACATGAATTTAAAAAAGTAATAAAAAATATATATATTTTTTATTTCAATTAGAACAAATAAGACAGCATTGAGTAGTTCCAAGACTTGCCACTAGGGAATCTTTTATTAGATGGGTCGAAGCCCACTCAACTTTGGGAACCACTGATTTAGATGAATCGGTCGGAAGTCTTTGAAAATAAAAGTTGATTTTCTACTCTTTTTATATATACAAACTTGCAAAATAGTAAAAATTCTAAAAATATTTTGATTTAAACAATAGATCATACATCTATCTATGGTTTAAATCAAAATAATTGGGAATTGTAAAGGCACCAACTATGGGTCGTTTTCGCCTCGCCGAATTTTTACCTAAAGATGGCTTCGTACTCGATACACACTTCAAATCAAGTATAAATGAAAATAAACTATATTCTCGAACTTCCTCTAGAAGGTTATATTTCTGGCGATTATTTTCACAAAAAATGATTTCATGGCAGTTCCTCACTTCTCGCCGACAAGGAATGAAAATTGGCGGTATTCTCGTCTTTCTACAGAACAAAACTGATCGAAAAGAAATCAAGGTGATAACACCAGTACACATACAGAACATGTAAAACCATTCCAGTGAAAAATGCTATTTATTGTTGTTTATTTTTGTGTATTTGACAGTTTAAAGGCGACATTTTTTTTAAATAACCTAGTTCTCACCCAACCAGTCATTCCTTCCTTCTAACTGATGATGACCAATGGTTCAAAACAAGTTCAAGAGAAAATTAAATAAGTTTAACAAACCAATATTTATCTAAACATTTTGAATATTGTTATTATTCTGTATAAAGGTGATTTACCGTAAATAAATGAATTGAATTGAAAAGTGTTTTAATTAAAAATTATATATATAGACGCAGCTTGTTTGTGATCCATCTCACTGTTCAGCATCCACTAAAATTTCATGAGTTAACAGGACAACAAAAACTAAGTCTATAAGATGCTTACAACCGGAAAAATCAACTGGACCCTTCTTTTATTTATTTATTTATTTTACACACGGTTCGTCAAGGTTCATTAGAATCTTTCAACCCAAAATTTTGATCTTTTTCAATAGTAGTGACTCTTAAGGTACCAGACTTCATCGATTTCATAATCCGTATCATAGGGTCCTGAAAAATGGCCATCAGCCACTTTTTCCTGATTTGAAGTCTCTTCTACAGATTTTAATTCAGGAACGTTTTTGTGGCTTAATGAATACAAGACCTCCTGGGTCACGGAAGTTAATTTCGAAACCATGTAATGTTATCATGTAAACTTTAAATGAAAATCAAAAACATACTAGGTTTTTGATTTTCACTTTAATTTATTGTTCGCGACAATTGTTTCGCTACACAATAGCTTCATAAATAAGAAAGAAATATAATAATAATAATATTTAAGAAAGTGAGTACAATATACATACGGAGTGAGGGTGTTAAGATTTTATTTTGAGGAGATAGGAATTCGAGAGTTCAATTTGTTCATTTAATAAATTCTCGGTTGACAAGTTTTTGCTAATTTCTACACTTTCGAGGATGTTAAGTTTTTTTCCTTTATTGCACACATGGCCTTCTTCTGTTATCATGGAATTATGACCTTAAATTAAATAAAATGAAACAAAGATGATTCAAAAAATGTGCAGTTAATTTCATTATAATTATGACCTTCCTTATTTTTAATCAATTATTTTTATCAATATCCCATAATTCAATTTATTACAAATTATAAGACATTATTATTATTATTATTATTCATTAATTTCACTAAGTGATTAATTATGGGAAATATTTGCGATATTGGTAAAAATAATTGATTAAAAATAAGAAAGGTCATAATTATAATGAAATTAACTGCAAATTTTTTAAATCACATTGTTAACACGTTGACTACTAACGTTCTTTCGAAGATTCCGGTCCATGAGCCAATTTAATATAATCAACAAAACATTTATAGAATTATTTTAGAATCATAAACAATAATATTTTATTTGTATACTTCAGTATTATTTAAATATTAACGATTTAGGGGAGGAAGGGCAGCAAGTATACCGCGCCCACGTACCTCTGATTCATTGTAGTACTTCCCATCCTGGTGGCTTGACCCATTCCGCCAGCCTAGCTATTTCTTGTATTTGGTCGTAGATCAATCTCCACTTGGAGCCTTCACGATTTTTGGGGCTTCTCCCAAAAATTCTCATGGGATTTTTTATCATTGGCAGCGCCGGGCATTCGTGAAGTATATACTCAGGTATTTCCATTTCTTCGTTGCATCCTCTATATAGGTCGTCCCGCTCAATACCTATTCTTAGGAGGTGCTTCCTATATGTATTAGTATTTTTTTATTTGAAAACGATTGTCTTTTAGAATTATGCAAATATAGTCTGTTTATTTTGTAGAATGTCAAAATTTAAATTTAGATTTTAGAAAAATATAATTTGTTTGCTTTTAGAAATATGAAAAGTAGTTCATTTAAATTAAGCACGGCGAAGTGGCATTCCTCAATTTTATTTCGCCGAAGACGATTAAGTTTAAGTAGTAGTCGCGGCGATCTCACGTCGGGAATTACAAATGGCCGCGCGCGCATTTCTCTTTCTCCTGTGCAATTTTAAAACACGAACCGCCACTGGTCTGTGCGTCTGTATATATGTGTTTGTCTTTCTTAGAGTGTGTGTGTGGAAAAGCGATTCCATGTGACACGCATCCGAGAGAAAGAAAGGAAGAAACGAAGAGAGGAAAAAGGAGAAGAGGATATGAAAGCACGCGGTGGTGCGGGCAATGGGTTTTCGCGGTATCTGTCTGATGTCAGATGTCTGAAGTCGCTACTACTTCGAGACAAGTTGTCTAGCTCTAACTTGGGAAAGGTCACATCTAATTTAAAACCGGGCGCAATTGTCGCGGACGTAATTACAACGCGAAAACTTTATACGTTACCATAAATTAACCGGAGCGAAATGAGATATGGATATCATTCCTCCACTGAAAATAATCGCGTTGCACAAGAGATATTGTTAAATGTTAATTATCTAAATCTGTAATTATAATTAAAAAAATATATAACAGTGTAAAATCAATTAAAAATAATCAGAATCAAAAAAAAATTATAAAAATTTGTCTATTTACTAAATGAAATATATTTCAGTTTTATAATTAGAAAAATATTATAAGGGCCATTTTTTGTCTAATTTCAAGTGTCATCGTCAATAATTTGGTAGAGTATGTAAACGAGCGAGAATCGTTGTTGGAGAGAAACTACATTCTTTTTCTTTTCTATCATGATTTAATGCATCCCTGAAAACGTTTTTGTGAAAAAATATTTATAAATAATGGAGGAAATTTATTTTTAAAATTGTATATATATTTAACAATCTTTATAACAATTAAGTTTACATTCACGCAACAAATATTGATTATGTATATCACATAAAAATTAATTGATTGTTAAATTGCTATCGACCATAAGACCTATGGCTTAAAATTATATGCTTAATGTTTACATAAAATATATTCAATGCCATTGCTGTAGAATGTATTTTATATAAAGATTAAAAATATAATTGATGGATTTTCTAAAGATTTGCGTATTGTACGATTTTTCATGTATGCTATACATTATTCTATTCTCTTTTGATTTACCATTAATAATACATATCAATTCTAAGTTGTTAAATTAATCAAGCATACCGTCCACGCTGTGATCTCCGGTGGAAATGATCGAGAGGACTTGACGGACGCGATTGCTACGCGCAATCTCAATAAAGTGTCTTCGGCAAAAATACTTTCGGTTTTAGATTTAAAATAAAGCCTCGCTGGCTATTAATCATAATATAATAATATTATATGTATAGCTAGTACACATATTTTCATTGCACATCACTATCAAGCCCAGGGTAGACAAACCTTCATTTTGGTGTGAATCCCAAAATGGTCGAATAAAATCTTAATATTAACATAATAATGCTCAACCTTACTGAGAGAAAGACAATACATAATAAATTAATACAAGAAAGAAAGAAAATACATAATAATCGTTCAAAATTTTTAAAGTAATTAATAAGTATGAAGTTATTATCAGTAAGAATTCCTTACTTTAAATACTTAAATAATTGTTCTTTTATATTTACTAATAATTTTATTTTGTGTAAACCGAATATTTTTCTATTTGTTTCCTTCGACTTTTTTCAGAGTGTCTGTTTGGTTCGCAGAGGCGGGAATTGGGCTCGTCGTGGGTTCCAGATCTCGGTGTGCCCATCGGCATTTTGTACTGCATGAAATGCGAATGCGTACAGGTAAGTTTTCTACATAAATTTCATTCAACTATGGCCGGCCAATTACTTTTTCACTGCCTTTTTCTCTCCAACCAGAAAACCAGTTTTTTGCATTTGCAAAACTCTCCTTCTTCTGCGTTAGCGCGTGTTACGGTACTCCTTTTTTTCCCACCGCGACTCTTTTCGTTCCTCTTGTCTTGTTTTTTTCTCTTTTTTATTAATTTCAGCTCTTTTCATTGTTATTATTCAATTCCTCGCAGCGAAATTGTAATTAGTTTAATGTTGTGCCTTTTTTATTACTCAACAACATTCACGGTTTTACAATTTTCTATTGTAGAAGTACTGCTACAATTTTTCGCCAACACAGTGATATCTTCAGGCAGGTGATTAATGGTTTTGCAAACACATGAATTCCTATACATATTCAATTAGAAGAAAAAAAAAAACAATATGAACTGAATTTAAATGCTTTATTTAAATCTATAAAAAAATAATCGTTTTTTTTTCTTTCTTGAATGACTTTCTCATTTATCACTTGGTGAAACATTAAACTCTTATTGATGAAGTAATTTAATTTATTTTTAAAAACTTTCATCAATAATAGTAAAAATAATCGATTTTTGAGACTTTTACTTGACGAAAAACTCCATAATTGAGAGTTTCTTCAAGTAAAAGCCTCAACCATCGATTATTGTAGAGACTCATTCTACAATACATTTTGTGAAACTTCAAAAACTTTTATTTACAAATTTAAAAAAAATACAAAAATGTTCTAAGAAATCCAAAAACTCTCAGTATACCGAAATGATATATTTTATTGAAAATATTTAAACTTAAAAGGGAATATCTAATTAAATGAAAAAAAAAAAATCAAAATTGTAGAATTAAGTACAAATTGAAGAATTTAGTATTTCAATAAATCGCACTAAAAAAGTGTATTATTTTTTCCTTTCAATATTAAGCGTTATTAAAATTCATAAGCGAAATTGACTTCCTTTTTATTTTCGTTTACAAAATGCGTCTTATAAATATTTTTTCTGTTTTTGTTTTTGATGATGAATTGCCGACACTTTTTCGGCTTCAATAAATAATTCCTCCGGTGTCCGAACGCGCGCCGGCGATGAAACGTGAAAATTTTTACTCGCGCTTATCGGGACGTTTGTCTGAAACACGAATTGAGGATTTGCGCGGATTGAGGAGGGTAATAAACAAGTTTTGTTTCACCGTATAAGAAGTTGACCTTTACTTGTGGCGCCACTGCAACTCGCTATCATTTCCATATTTTGCGTCGCTTCAAAATCGGAACACTTTTATACAAACCACAACGGATAAACAACGGAAATATTCAGTTTGTAAATAAAACAAGTTTTCAAGTTGTTTCGCCTACACGGTGGCATCATCAGGCAGATGATTAATCATTAATCATCACTTTTAATTTAATAAGTGAAGAAATCCGTACAACGTGTTTTCATATATCTATCAAATCTTTACGAAACTCAGATTCAATTAAGAGTTACTTAGATGAAAAGAAAAAATGGTTTAGTTCAAGAAATGACTCTTGAACTTAACCATTTTTTTGTTTAGTTCAAGAGTCATCTCTTGCACTACATCTTTTTTGTTTGTTTATCTCTAACTTGTCTAAGGTATTCAGTTTTCTTCCTTTGTCACATGAGTGACAATGTAACATGGAGGAAATAATAATATACTTCACTCCTTTAGCAGACATATACTTTCAATGAAATTTTCAATCCACATGGGTGTAGAATTTTGTCTTCTTTTATATATTTCACTGCCAGGTCTACATTAAATACAATGCAAAAATAACCAAACTCGACACGTTGGTTAGAACCGGGGCAATTGATTTTATTCCTTTTTTTATAGTGTTCTTCAAGGTTCAAAATCCTAACGCGGCTATATTATATTTATTATCTTTATTAACACACAGATACATACATATATATTTGTTATTATAATATTTGAACTTACAAAACAAAACATGAAATAAGGTAATCCTAGATTAAATTAGATTGATGACTCCTGGGAGTCTCCACGTTCCGTGAGTTTAGTTCGCCGCACCACTCCATGAGGGGGCGCTGCTATCGAAAAATGACGTCACAAGCTGCAGGGTGAGAGGGGTTCTCGCAGGGGGTTCTACTATATACGGGACGTAGGTGGCGGGAAACACCGCGCGATACAAGAAATTATAACAACATAATTAAAGTTTAAAATATTTATTATAAATAATTATTACATTTAAATATTTACAACGCAATTTTTTTAAAAATAATTTTTACTAGTAGATTATAGAAAACATTGTCCACATTCTCTTTATGAAACATTCACTCTTATAAATTTAATATTTCAATATTTAGTAATTACATCATTTTTACTAACCTAAATGTTAATTGTCTTCAATTTATTTAGAGCAATGGTGGCTTCGGCGGGTCCGATTTAGGACATTCGGACCGTTTTGGGAATGAATTTTAATCTCGACTGTCACTTACTTCCGTTTTTTGATAATTTATCTGGTTTTCTAAAGGGCATCAGTTATGCGTATGTTAAGCATTTCCAATGCATGGAAAGACCAACACTGATTGCTCTAGGGTGATTTTTTAACAATTTCGAACAAATTTCGGGGGATGGTAGACGGAAGGATAACTTGACCCAACTCAAACTTGATTTTTTTGTGCACCAGATGTTCGTAATTGCGGGAAAATTGAAATTCCGACAATTGCGCCCTCCCATCGAGTGGTTTGGCGAACTAAATAAGTGAACTTTGAGAATTAAATCTAGTTGGCTGGGTCTGAAGGTAATTATGTAACTGTCACTGTCTAATAACTATCGATCAGAGGTCTTTCTGAGAATCTTTGTCATTTTTGACGAGCGTCAGTCATTAATGAGTGTATGGTGGAGTTTTGTATTTTGGAGGAATTTAGAGTTAGTCTGTACAAACAAAATAGGGAAAGTATTTTGTGATTAAAATGATTTTTGGATAATTTTTCGTAGAGGAATTGAAGGCGTTCTTCTATAGGAACATAAAGAAATTGGTTTGAAGGATTATGTTGTGAGTTTGAAGGATGTCGGAGTTTAGTAAGGGTTTTAAGTAAAGCTCGTTTACAAACCTGGATGTGTTGTAGGGTAGGATTCTGGATTCTGAAAAATCAATTATCACTTCGTAAAACTGTTTCACAATAGAGCTGTATTATTCGCAAAATTCTTCTTAGATCTTTATATAGGTAAGAACTTTAATCTTTATCTCCTTATTTTCATTTATTGCATTAACTAATTTCTTAGAACTATT
The DNA here is from genome assembly GCA_963082785.1 of Philonthus spinipes. Classification (NCBI taxonomy): domain Eukaryota; kingdom Metazoa; phylum Arthropoda; class Insecta; order Coleoptera; family Staphylinidae; genus Philonthus; species Philonthus spinipes. The sequence goes on from OY720306.1 coordinate 12,439,469, forward strand.
CCTCTATATCTTTAGTAGAATTAGACATCTAATTTTCTAAGATAACTCTTGGGTTAGCTTTACCACTTTGAATAAGATTCATGTTATATGAGTGATCAAACAATACTACCCATATATTCGCCCATCTAATTCCTCAAGGAACTCCTCTTGTTCTAATACCTATGATATGTATTGAAACAATTAGAAATATTATTCGACTAGGAACTTTAGCAGTTCAGCTAGCCGCTAATAAAATTGTGTTTTACGCTAAAGCAAAGAATTATCAATAAATTAAAACTTGGTTTACCATATATAAGACACTTCACAAAAACTCAAAGCAAATCTACAGAGAATTATGTTTTTTATAAATAAAATCACTTGGTTTGTTTGAGTAAAATAAATATTTAAAAATAATACAACTCAACGTATTTTAGAGCAGAAGGTACTTTTTCCAATTTTAGAAGTCCTTTTTGTTAATTTCTATTCATCTTCACTTAGAAGCACTATTTTCTTTAATGTTTGTTTGTTTATTGGAATTGCTTTAACTATTCATCACACTTTTCTTCACTGTTTTTTTAGAAGGTATTCCTCACTCCATATCCGTAATCTTTGATTACAGTCATGATTCAATTTTAAAATCGCATGAACTTAAATATCGTAGACTGAAGCAATCTTGTTTCCATAAAATTAGTCCACATCCTTCCAAGAGATACCAGACACACGTTGGGTACCATAATCGTAATGCACATGCAAATCCCTATTTATGAATTCCTGCATCGGCTAGAAATAAAAAACTATCCGCGCGGAATCGATTTTGGATCATTTCGCGACGGCACGTGGGTTCACTACACTCGTCTATTTTGTCTGTATTAGTTAGACAAACAAAGAAAGTTTCTAATAGTGAATGGAGCTGCCCACACGTCCTCTCAGACACACACACACACATGCACACAACCAACACCGGTCGCGACACAGACGCAGCCACACACAAACACGAGACCAGCTCAGACAGGATTTATAGTTTTTTATAGTTTTAAATAGCGGATGCAAATCTAATAAATAGTATGTCATTCGCGGTGATGAAGATACAATATGGGGGCGTTGGAGGTGGAGGTCACTAAGGCCACTGACCCGCCATTTTTTCTCTCTCTCTCTCTCTTTCTCTCTCTCACTCACTCACTCGAGTTTGTTTCGTGGTGCGGTGTGGTATACCGACACATATTTCGTTCACCTTTTACGCGAAACTGTCACCGATTCGGTGAGTCTGTTCTACTAATTATAGGTCGCGTGGACTCCTTTTATTTTTGGTGAGTTCGGTGGAATTGGAGAGGTTTCTTTTTCTCTTTTTTTCTTTCTTTCTTTCGGCGTAGGTCTATTGACACCATTATTGGGTCGCCGACCTACTATTGCTAATTCGCGATACTGTTTCGTGCAAACAATATTTGACAGTATTGAAAAAAAAATTAATTAATGTAAAATAAAAATCTTGAAAAAAAAATAATTACAAACAACAATTTTGTATCAACTATACTTTTTCCGCCCCCACTTGTGTTGGTTAAAAACCGTTATTGTTCATTATGGAGACAGTAATCATCTGTCTGATGAAGTGCAGCAAGCCAAATGGCTGTACATCTTGGGCACACCAAACCCTTATTTCCTCTACAGGCAGTCATGATGAAATGATAGATCTAAGTGGCTATAAGTTAATGATTTTCCTTTTCAGCTATCTTGAAATAAATGAAAAAAGGCAAATCATTATAAACATATAATTTAGACGGAAAGACCGATGGTAGTTAGCCATTTTCTAAGGCTTAACTAGTTTTAAATGATTGTAATGTTTTAAATGTTGTGATATAATTTAATGTATTTCTCAGAAATACAGATTTTGTATATATATATATATATATATATATATATATATATAAATATATATATATATATATATATATATAATTCAATCAAATCAAGATTTATAAAACGAAAGAACTATCACAACATACACAAATCAAAGTTTGATATTAATGTTTGGATATGTTACCTGGATACTCAGGAAAGAAGAACTACCCTCTTCTCACAAGCATAACTGCTCAGTACATATGTACGTGCTCATACACATACACACACACAACTGAAAGCAACTGAATTGATGATGCCTCTGACTTTGTAGAAACAATTGTAGCAATTTTTCTGCAATAAAAATCGTCAAACTAAAAAATGTTGTTTTCATTGAATTGTGAATACGCAGTTTTATCAAGTGACAGTCTCAACTATTGAGTTTTTTAAAACTAATTATGGTTGTATCTAACGTAAAGATCTATTTAGTTTCAGTGGGCAACTTCCGATCCAAATCTATGTTGAATATAATTAACTCCAGTCAAAACAAACTAGAGCAAAAGAAATCTGTTCTATAAACCTAAACGAATTTGAGTAAAATTGTTTTTTACAAAAATATTTAAAAATAGTTGAATTTGATTTAAATGATTTAGCTTGAGTCTACGTCAAGCTAGATAAATCCTCGTCTCAAGTTCCGTTAGATAAACTGATCGTAAACGTCTTCTTCCACAGTTTCCTGAAATGCATCAACCTTTAAGTTGAAATTTTGTATGGTCATATATTTAAAAAAAATAATGCTAATAAAATTAACTAGTATGTACAAATACGAAAAGAAATCTTCTTTAAAAATCTGTAGAAATATACAGGATGTCCCAATTTAAATTAAAAAAAATAATAAGAGAATTTTCGGTTAAACCGGAAGTGTTAATAATAATTGTTAATAATAAAATATACGTTAGATGCATTTTATCACATTGTACTTACCTGATAAATTCAATAAATAGAAAAGAGTATATTTTATTTTTTATTTAACTGATAAATTCAGTTGGATATACTTGGTTGGGATAAAGTATGGAACAAAGTAAATATCTATAAAACAAAACGAACAATATCTTTGAAATTTTGCATGTAAGTGAAATGGGACAAAATGCATCTAATTTATATTTTTTGGTTATAATATACTTCCGATTTAATCGGAAATTCCCTTAATGTTTTTAATGTAAATGGGACATCCTATATATTTCTGCAGATTTTAAAATAGTATGTTATTTCGTATTTGTACACACTGGGTTTAGTGTAAAAAATCTTTAAAAACGAAAAATAATTCGATTTGACTTGCTGAATAAGTAAATTTATTTACTTTAGACTAATTATAATAATAATTTAAACAAAATGAAATCAATTATTAAAATTGCTTGCAGTTCACTTTCAGTCTGTTAACAAATTCTTGAGTAACTCTTTCCAAGACTTCTCCACGTATTAGTTTATATTCATCACTAATGCTGTCATTTATTGCAAGCGTATTGGTGATTTAACGTAAACATCTGATTTTAGATAACCTCAAAGAAAAAAATCTAATGGGTTGAGATTCAGAGAACGAGCAAATGGCCTGCTATGAATCCTCTACGTCCAATCCATCGATTTTGAAATTTCTCATCTATAAAACCAAATCTCTACAGAATGTCGAGTAGCAGTAAACCATGGTATAGTTTACTGCCAAAATTGTGATAGAAGTTTGAGGTTATTCGTTTAAATCATTTGTATGTTTTGCCTAATGGTTTTTGTTTGTTGCGCTCCGCGGTCTTCTGGATTCCGATAAATTGTAGGCAATTTGGTCATCTCAAATGTATTAAAACATTGTAATTTTTTATAAGAATTGAATGTGATATGGGATTCCTTTCAAAATGCATATTATTAACAATATGACACGCTTATTCATGAGATCTAACATAATCACCATTGCCGATAATCATTAATGATTCAAAACGAACAGTTTCCAAGGACACCCTTCGGTACCCAAATGGAAGATCAGCCAATCAATAACTGCGGCTGTCCAAAGAGAATTTAAAACATAGCATGACCATTCTGACTGGACATACCTCCACAGATCGGGGATTGTAGAATCACTAGATTGTAGAAGGTGCTGTTTATGAATATGCAGGATTATCTAGTGACAGTCTCAACTATTGAGTTTTTAAAACTGATTATGGTTGTATGAGTTACGTATAGATCTAAATCCTGACACTATTTTGACTGTGTAATATGTAAATAATAATAATAATTGAAAGGAGAATATAGGCAGTCCTATTTGGAGGACGAAACCGGGGAACATATGCTTGGATATTGATTTACTTTAGCAAAAGTCCGATAGAAAATCCATACTGCGTAAGGAATGTGGCCAGAAATCAGGGATCTATCCGCCTCGGCACTGCTAGCCTATCTCAATGAGGTAGGCTGGCTGTGCTGATATATGGTCTTAGATACCATATAGAGAGGAAGCATTAGAGCCCTAACGAGGCCTATGTGTGCCTGCGTAACATGCACACCTCCCACAAAACTGTAAACGATCAGTTTCACTTAAATGACCCATTCTTAATCGTATTTACAACATTTAAAAGTGGTTGATTAAAGTGCTGTATTATTTGTTGTTACAGATTTTGTTTACACTAAATTCGTAATAACATGCTCTTTAATAATCCGCAGAAATATTCAGGGTATCCCACTGAAAAAATAAAAGTTGAGGGTTAATCCAGAATTATATTATCAACCAAAATATGTACAACGGATGATATCTTTGAAAGTTTGAAGGTAACTTTCAAAGATATCATCCGTTTTGTTTTAAAGATATTTTTTTCGTTCCATACTCTATCGCAATCCTGTATGTTGTATTGTGTTTATAAACATTCATATCAATCATTAATTTTAATATAAAAATAATATAAAAGTGCAAAGCGCTTTGTTTTGTCTAATTCATTGGTGCAATTGTCAAAAATTTGAGTTTACAAAGTAAACAAAAGAAACTGCTGTTCGTCCAATGATTATATAAAATCGTTTCACTTTGTATAAATACCCTTTAGATCCAGGCTAATATTCCAAATTTAATTTTAATTATATACAAAAATCTTTATTAACAGACAATCATTATACTTACAATAATTATACATATGCATAGTTACAATTTACAATTTAGTGTTAGTCTGTCATGGGCTGTCGACCAGAGGTCTTTCTGCCCAAAAATATTAATTAATTTACTTAATTAACAAAATCCTGAAAATTCCATTTCTTTCTCTATATCTTTTCTTCTCCTGTTACTTTTTTTTAATTTCCACGTTTGTTTATTATGTGCGTGGACATAAAAGAAAACGCGCCTGTGAAAATTTCATTTGGGTCGGGCGTTTTATCGTCGTCGTTTGCCCGTTTGTTATTTTCGGCCAGCATAAATAATTGATTTTCGTTTTGCAGTCGCAGCGGAAGAGGAGGATCGTGGCCAGGGTGCAGTGCCGCAGCATAAAAAACGACTGTCCGGAACCGACCTGCGAGGAACCGGTACTCTTGCCCGGCAATTGTTGCAAGTCCTGTCCTGGAGATAATTACAGTATGTATTCTAGTTTCTACAAAACGAAATGGTGTTTAAATAATTAAACAGTCTACATAACCAGCGTACAGAATTTTAATTAATTTTTTACTATTTTTTTTAAATCAAATATTCTAATTATGGTTTATATGAATTTTGTATGAAGAAGTATATACGCTACAGGTGCGAGTTTTCTTCCTCCTTCGCTCTTTAAAACCATGCTGGTTTGATTGAGGAGTTCAGCCATTACTCAGATAATAAAATTTTTACAAACATGTAAAAACACTGAAATGAAGGTTTGTCTTACCTGAACTATCGGCTAGATATCTTTCTGCACTGTCTTGAATTGATGGTGATGTTCAATAAAAATGTCTGTGTAGATGAAGCCAATAACTGAGATTTTTAATTTTGAAATCTCAGGTATTTAAAAATTATAAATCTTCATTTTAGTATTTCTCTGCTCCAATTTCCTTTTTTTTATTTATTTCTTTATTTCAGAAATAATTTGAAGAAAATCCATTAATGATAAATGTGCGCTAAATATTCAGTAAACTTAGATTTATTCCTCAATTAATATATATATATATATATATATGCGTTTTATTGATAAATTTCGCAATTTAATTCAACTCATTTCTAAATCAACTACCTCATGATAAGGGCATATCTACATATCTAAGTAAATTTAAGTTCTTGAATCTTTGAAGTGTTCACTTCGTGGTACATTTTAACAAGTTGTTAGATGGTTTAAAACGTGCCATTTTTTACGTAAAATGTTAAATTCAACATAAATAAGAACATAAATAAAAATAAATTTTATTTAAAAAATTGTAACAATAAATAATAACGTCCACATTAAAATTTACATTTCGCGTACGGAATAAATCCAATTAAATGTTGTTTTATCTTTTTCTAACTTACGGATTTTGAATCTGAATGTTGAAAGTTTTTTAACAAACTTTTTAATATTTCGAAAAATAATTGTACAGGGTGGGAATAATTTAATTATTTTTTTAAGTGTCGAAGTGTTTGTAAAATGCAAATCAATTATTCCTCCAAGAAGATTTGTAATGTTTATTAGGCTGGTATAAAAAAATCAGCATTGTTGCAGAGACTACATATATATGTACATCATCGATGGTCCACTCCGGTTAAACATTTAATCATATCGTGGATTGGAAGTGTCAACAACACGTAATCGAATAAAAAAGATCAACAACTGTATTTTTTATCAATAAAGATTAACAATTAGAGTTTTACGGCTTTCCCGAAATCGTTTTTCAACGAGCGTAATTAAAATATCAAGCCGGCGCAACCGTTCCTCGTTTTTTCTTCTCTCTCTCTTTGATTAATGATTCGGCGGCTCGTGCAAACGGCGAGACGCGCGACTCGCCTTTATCCTTCCTTCAATTCGGTGAAACTGTCAAAAAGAGCCGGCAACACATGTACCGGTAAACACCCCGGAACCGGGCAATCGGACCCCGCGGCGCGTTTTTCCCGACCTTTATCGGTCATTTTCAAGGTGGCTCGCGTTTGGCGAAAAGCGCGGACGATCGGAATACACCAGTTTCAGACAAAGCGCGAGCATTATTAAACAGACTGTCAGTAGACATGGGAAATGTAATCTTGGCGCCATTCGTGTAAATGGTGGGAGTGCACATATTTTCGCCCACAGACACACACACACATACTGACATAGGCGTAAACACGTACGCGTGGTCTTCAAAGTATGTGCGTTTTACCTTTTTTTGGAGGAAAAAGAATTAACTCGGGTTTTATTGAGTCCGTAAACACCGCAGGGGGAAACTCGATATTGCTCAAACGGAGAAATCACGGCTTGTCTGAACATTTCAAACTGTGGGCACAAAATGTGACACTTTTAATAAATCACTTTCTATCAACTCATACATGTTATAACTGGAAATATAACACTTTTATTTATTTATCAACAACATGCTTGTTTTTTTTTGTTCTGTACTACAATGAATTGAGTGCACGTTTGTGATGCTACCCAATGCAATCCTTCATTGTTGAAGAAAGTATAAAAAGTGCAACATTACTTTATGTAACGAACTAATCAAATGCTTCCATTTATCTATAACACTGGAGAAATTTACAGTAAGGTGAGAAGTTCAACACCTGACACAAAGATGGCGTTCTAATCAGTAACTCTTATTTAATGAAACGTTCAGTCACCATTCATCTAGCGTATGGATAACTAGTGATGGCCATTTCGGTTTTTCGAAAATATGATCAGTAACTCTTAGTTTGAAAATGACACGCTACTATTGTTGAAACTATACAAAAAATATACAAAAAATAGTTATATAAACAAAGTTAAAGTGTTTCATTAAGTTATAACACTTTATGTTTCTTCCTTTGGTGATGTGTCGTTACTTCATATGAGAAGTTTCAACATGTTCTCTTAAGTAGTTTATTTATACAAATTTTTGTAGTAGACATGTATGTTGAAGATTGAAATGGATAAATTAAAAAGGATCTAAGTGTTTAGGTATATTGAGAATGGAATATTTACAGAGGAGACCTCGATTCCAAACTGAATCAAATATCCATTGTATATCGAGAAACGCAACGGCTGAAGTTTGGCCTTCAAGATGTTTGATTTGTAAGCATAGAGATAAAGTATAAGAGGGCCAGATCCATGTATTTAGCGGGAAACGCGCGCAACGCCATCCAGTGCTCAAGTGGACAACTATTTCCCAAGTTTCAAACCTTTATAAGATTTTTGAGCTTAGGTTCATATACACACCATGATATAACTAATGGCGGGACTTTTGAACATTTTTTTATTTATAATTTTTTGTTCACTATTTTACTTCAAATTATTGATATATTTTTTTTTATAAATGTGCTATTTTACAGAAAAAAGTATCAGTAGATCATGCAAACAAGAAATTGCAATTAATAAAATTATCTGAAAAAAAATACATAAAAAATAACATATAAAAACAACAATATTTTTAAGTAAAATATATTCAACTTATAAAAGTATCATTTAACCTGTTATTACATTCATATATTAATTAAAACATATTAACAACAGTTATAATTTGAATTAATTAATATCTCTCAGCTGGATAATTTTATGAACTCCTTTCCTTAAAGAATCTAGAAAAATATGGATATAAATATTACTTCAAAAACGTCTATGTTAAATACATTTTTTTCTGATAGAAAATATTGTAAAAAGCATAAACTATATAATAAAAAAAGAAGATTTATAGACCGAAAACATATTTTGAGAATGTGGGAAATAAATCATATTTATTAATAATTAATTATTGCTCGATTGGTTCATAATTTTAAGTTATGTATATTCTTTCAAAAATATATAATTCATAGAAATTACTAAGCAAACGTATTTTAAACTACAAATAATAACTAATAAGAACTGAAGAAACTTCTGACGAATACAAAAAAAACTGTCAAAAACAATTCATATGATTTACATCAATCAAATTGAAATATGGCAAACTGATTTTTATTTAGAACATTTTTAATGTTTAATTAAGAAATATACCTTATAGGGCGACAATAATAAATAAATCATTGTAAAAACCCAAAAATAAAGTATTTTAAATTTTCCACTTGAGACTTCAGCGCCTCCAGTGCTCAAGTGGACAATTATAGCCGTGTTTCCCAATTTGAAATATTATCCAACCCCCCCTGTTTGTAGGTTGGATGTGAGGATAGTTACAGTTGACTTTTGTGTTATAAATTCAAATTTGGTAATCAAGGATAAATAAAAAAACGCACCCCAAACCTAAATTCTCACTATAATTCTTCATGAATTCATTGCATCACTTCACCACATTAATGAGAGTTAAATTACGAACATAACCGACAATGACTTCTGACATAGACAGTTAAAAATCACCATACACCTTTCACGACAAAGGCATAAACACGCGAAAAACCAGGCGGAAAGACCATTGGTCGATAGCTAATTAACAGATATAAAATATACATTTGATTTTGTAATTTTTAATATTTATTTAGTATTTGTTACTGTATATATCTGTTAATAAAGACTCTTATTATTATTAAAATAATGCTACATTTTGTGCAAGCCGTAAGCCACATTTTTATGTAATGCGTAAGCACAATATGGTAGCATTTTTTATTTAAGGTAAGATTCAAATAACTTTGCGCAATAACTAAAAATAAAGTGATGGGAAGTAATTTATGTTGTATTGGGAATAGTTGAGAGTTTTCAGTTTCATTCTTTAGGAATATATTGATTTTTGTTATAGTAATTAAGGATTTTTAATATCCGTTATTGGATGTCATTTTGCATTTTTTTTAGGAAAGTACTTTTTCTCATAAGCAAGGTCTGAATTTATCAAAAAAAAATAAATAAATAGAACTGTGAAATAGTTTCGTGAAATAAATAATCGTCTTATTAAATTCAAATTTTGTATGTAAATACGGTGCCCATGAATGAAATATGTGAATTTCATTCAAGGAGGCAGCATCTGGTTTCCGGGAGAAGTGGGCAAAGTCCTTCCAATCGAGTGCATGAAAGAAATTCTCCTTTAATTTAATTGAAAACACAACTATAATCACAAAATAATAAATATATAGTTAACATGATTTTTAAATATTTTAATTTTATCAATATTGCGTTGTATACCATAACAACATATTTATATTTATAAAAACTTCAAAACTACTGAAGATGGAAACATAGTTTCCGAAATATATCTAGTGAAATAAAAAATAAGTAAGAGAAAGGACAAGTATTTTCATTTAAATAAAAGTGAAGAAAGATATATAAATCTGAGTTCAATTAAGGCCCTATTTTACAATCTGCAAATAAGGCGTAAGAAAAGTATTTACAGAATAAAAGTTGATGTCTATGATTCTCTCCATTTGATTATCAATAAGACAGTGCTGCCAACCGAATGAAAAAAAAAATCAAGAGTAACGTTACTTGAGGTTTGTAAAATTGGGCCTAATTGATATAAACCTTCACGTAACTCAAGTAACCACATTCTGCTTTAATTAAATAATATTTTTTTATTTGTTTCTCAATATTAACTGGGTGAAATATGCTTTGAATAAGAAAAAAAAATGATTTGAAAGTTTAATTATTTTCAAACAATTTAATTAAATTTAATTACCAACAGACATAAACAGAAAAACAACTCTTTTTTTGCATAATAAACTTACGCAAGTTGACCGACTCGGCCAATTCGATATGACACAAGACGCTGAAATTTAACGGCGCCATGACGCTGCTTTTATTATGTAGGCGCCACCGCGCTGGGCTCGAATAAGCTACGTAAAAAAAATGCAACGGCCACCGCTTATCATTATTATTAAAACGGGAGTATATACATGTACACATGTCTGTCTGTATGTGTGCATGTGCGAAATACTATAGTAAACATGTTTAAGTGGGTTTTATATATAATATAGGTCGGACGGCGCCAACCACGGACACTTTACACATTTTTTATCTAAACAACACGTTGCAATTATCATCGCGGTTATACCTTCTGCTGAACCCGCTGGTTTATGTTTTATGAAAACCTGTTTTTAAATATTGGAGATCCTACGGAAATGAAATGTTAGGAGTAACGAGATTTTTCGCTACCTGCAGACGTTTTCTATTCATTTCAGAAATATATTGATTGAATAGAAAATTTTTGAATTTTAACAAACAAATATTGGTTCATCAAATAAATGCCACAAAAACGCCTTAGCACTCTTGGGTAATGGGGCATTTCAGTGTAACTGCTTAACTTAAAGGAAAAATAGTATCAATTTAATAGTTAAACTTATTTTAAATATCCAATTAATCGAAATACATTGCCCACTTGCACCGCGGGTGCTTAATTATGATTAAATAGTTAATCACGATTAAGTCTAAAAATTAGCTTGCACCAAGACTTAATCATAATTAAGATAATCTAAAAACGACAAATATATAATCAGCCGATTTTGCCGATTAAATCATGTATGTACAACTTCACGTCGATTGAGGTTAATCGTGAAGTTGTTTACAGTTCACACAGATCATAGAAGAGATAGTTAGATAGAGATTTGGCGGAAATAACCAAGCGTGGATTTAGAATCCATGAAATTGATAATTTAGAAGTAGATGATTCAATTAATTTTGATTTACCTTAGTTTATTCATATGACAAATACGTGCTTCGACTGTTTCTAACTTAAGGACGTGAAAACCACCAAAAAAATCTCTCAAAACAAATCCTAGAAAAATGCGTTCGATCTATATTACTACTCAAAAAATCCGCCGATTAAATTTAATCATGATTAACTAATCGGAGAATTTAATCGGAGTCATATTAAGCGGGCATGTATGAAATAATTATTTACATTATATATTTTGTAAAACTAACCAAGTGTTTTTATTAATTCCGCAAATATCATTTTAATAATGTTTCACCAAGTGATAAATTAGAAAGTAATTCAAAAAAATTATATTTAAATGATTTGAAAATACTTCAATCCGATATCTAAAAGGGTATAAGAATTCAAGAAGAAGTAGAAAATACTTCATGATATTACTTAAGTTAAAAAAAAATAGTTTTGTACATTTTCAATTAAATATTGCCATCGAAAAAAGAAATGATCTTAATTTAAATTACATTTTGGTTTATTCAATTCAATTCATTTATTTACGGTAAATCACCTTTATACTGAATAATAACAATATTAAAAATGTTTAGATAAATAGCATGACTGTAAATCACATATAAACAGAATAATACAACTTTACATTTAGAACATATTTTAATTTCAGTTTATGATGCGAGGCATATTAACGATTGATTAAACATATCAAATCTAATACTGTTTATTTATAAAGTAAAGTTATTGTTTAAATATACTTACAATTTTATACGTATCACCAGTTAATTTGCCTGCCTGTTCCGTTCAAGAGATAGGGCGATGAGCCAGATTCTGAAAGTTCTGGATATTCGGATTGCGAGATACATTTCACCTCGAATGATACGTAATAATAATTGTAACATGACTGCCCTACAGACCGAACTGTTTTATTAAATAGTCAATGGAATGAACAGTGAAAAGAAGTAAAATTTAATTTAATAATTTATTAAATATTGTTTTATAATTAATTATAAAAACAGCATTTTTATTCTAAAAAAAAAACAAGTACAATAATTACACGGATTAATATTTATGTATTTGATGTCATTTATTTAAACTTGACCAATATTGATTAATTTCCGCAAATTCGTCAATTTTTCTGATTACTCTGGGGATTTTACAAATCTATTAACGTGTCATTCAAAGGTTACGATTTTTACGCGATAATTAAATCAATTAAACCATAGACAAAAAATCTTGTCCGTTTGACATTTAATGTGTGGCCGGTTTTAATTGTGTAATTTTATTCCCTCGTTAAATTTTATGTTTCAATTTGAAAACTAATCAATATTCACTCGGACTCAAAAAAAGCAGCACAATAATTAAATTAATAATCGCGGTTTGTTTCCCAATGATTTTATGAGGAAGAAGAAAATTGTCTGAACCTCGTAATCTGTCTTTATAGCTTTAAAATAGTATCATTTGTATTTTTTTTAATAACAAAGTGAATATTATTAACGAAAGATTAATAAGATTAAAATTAATTACGAAATATATTTCTCTTATAGCCGTACTAATAGTCGCAGCTTAATCCTTGAATCGATCTGGGATTGATGAATCCCCGATTTGCAAATGCTATTGCCTGATCTAAGGATTGTTTGCAATATAATATATAATTATATTGATTATTTTATTCATTTTGATGCGATTCAAGAATTAATTCTCAATTCTGAATCAATCCATGAGTGGGCATTAGTAAATTATTTTAAATAATATATTAGATATAAAAAATATTAAAATAAATATTGGTAGTCCACATTATAATAACAAATAGGAATAAATTATTACCAAAATACTAATAAAACAAAATAAAAAGACACATTAAGTCAAAGGCTCGCTTTTATCAATTGAAGTTCTTGATCGTGATTGAACTTTTTTATATAAGTCAATGCAAGACACATTTAGAAGCAACGATTTTCTTTAAATACTTTCTAGCATTTAGGCCCAATTTTATAATCCGCAAATAAGGCGTAAGTAACGTATTCGCGTAATAAAAGTTGATGTCTATGATTCTCTCAATTTGACTATCAATGAGACAGCGCTGCTAAACGATATTTTATTCTGCGAAGACGTTACTTATGCCTTACTTGCGGATTGTAAAATTGTGCCTTAGAAGGGAAAAAATATAAATTGCTATCACAAATGTTTTCTTGGAAAATTTATATCAATCTCAATTAACCAAAAGCAAATTTATTGAAACCATTTAATTGAATTACGTAAAATAAGTAGAGATGGGCAAAATCGATCTTTTCGATCTTCTTTCTCGTCATTGTAATATTAGTATTAGGAATTGTCATTTATTTATTTGTAAAGACAAATTAATTGTTATTTAATGCCTTTAGCTGCTCAGAATTGGTGATTTTAAATTACTCGATTACTAAATTCACTCGATTTTACCCAACACTAAAAATAAGTAAGCGGAATAAAACATTTTTACTGTAGTTTTGTCGGGGTTAACTTGGTGGTACATTTATAATATCGGATATAAAGAAAACAAGATAACTTTTTTATACCAAATGGTATAAAAAGAATATATTGCTTTTCTTTATATCCGAATCAATTTTTCATTTAATTGATTGATGAGGCTGATAATTGTTGAAAGTTCATAATTACTTATATTAAATAACACTATTTAGTACTTCAAAGTCTATTGTAATATTGTTTCACCACACTGTGGCTTCTTCAGGCGAAGAAATAATCATTTGTAGCGATATTTCAATAGACTTTGAAAGACTAAATAGTGTTATTTAATATAAGTAATTTTTCATTTGGTATTGTGGTGAATTTCGCTTCATTATTATTTTTTCACACTATTATATACAAATCAATTATATAAAAGTATGAAAAACATAATATTTTTTGCTTATCAAATTTCAAACGACTGAAATAAATTGAGTAAAATTTAGTGAAATAAACTATGTAAGATGGAAATCTATAACTCACCTACAATTCCACATATTTACGTTATCTTATCAATTCTTCTTAACTGTTTGTAATACTCGCACGTAAAATCGTACGAGTGTAACGTAAATTTCAAGGTTAAGTAACGTATTAAAGTAAAGATTGACATTTTCGTCATTTTTAAATAAACTTTCTGTACAAAAATAAATCATGATTTACTCGTATTATTGATATGGAGAAATAAATAATATTACGAATAGTTTTGTTATTATTGATTTATTTGATTTCGAGGATTTATTAATAATGCTGGCAAACATTTTAATTAATATATATTTATTCAGACAGCAGAATTAAAATTCTCTACAAATATTTATATTTACAATACATATCGATGGGTTAGGTGTCTGTCATGGGCTTCGTCCATCTTTCTTACTTTCTTTCTTTCTGCCCTTTAATTAATATTATATTGATAATTTATTATTAATATTAGTAATAATGATGACAAACATTACGTTTTTCAAGTTGCTGTTCGGTATGGAGTGTTCGTTGAATAATTTTGGGCAAATAATATTAAAAAAAAAATCAGAAGGTCTCACTATTTATACAGGGTGATTTTTTTATCTTGAGACAACTAAATATATTGAAAACTAAGAATTTTATCAAGAAATGTTTCGAATAAAATTATAAAAATTTTATAGGAGAAATTTGACAATGAACCTAAAAATTATTACCTTTTCTGACCGCCTTATCAACTACAAACCTCAATTATTTCCTCGTTTGCATCTGTGATATTTTAACCTACGTTACATAAGAATTTTAAAACAAAGATACACTAAAACAACTTCTTTTCTGACAAATACCTCGCCAGATATTGAATTACAAAATATCACAGATGCAAAAGAGTAAATAATTTGTTAATTATTTTCATTTTTTTAATTTAATTTATTGTAATAGCTATGACCAAGTTGAATACTATTTTCTATTGATGCAAGCCTCAGGTTGAAACTCTCCCATGTGTAGACTCACCTTGTATAAAATAATTTTGACTAAAATAGTTAAAATCAACCAATAAAACAAATAAAACACAGATTAAATTGAATAATTCTAAATTATCGACTAGTTTCGGGTTATCAGCACATTATCAAGAGAATTAAAAATTTTCTGTTGAAAATAGGCTGATATACCGAAAATAAAAAATTCTATTCATATTTATTTTATAAAATATTGGTAGTTTATATTGTATATCTTTAAATGTTGAAATTATTAATCACGTTGTATAATTTTGCTATAATTTTTATAATTTTGGATCATACAATTTGAGGCAAGGCTTGAGAATTTATAACTATTACAACCGCTACCTCTTGATTATGCCTATGGTGTTGAGATAAAATGGAGAGAAGTTGATGAATTTTAAACGCTTTGTAACGAAAATAAGTAAGAATTCCTATAAAGAAAACGAAAAAGAAGACCGAAATGCTGAATCTATTTATAACCGCGAAAATAAAATCAGTGATGGGACTTGAAAGTTGGAAGCTGGGAAGTGGATTGCGGATTGAATGAGCCGGCGTTGCGTTATTTATTACAAGCCAGCTCGGGTCGGACGCAATCCGTCTGGCCGTCCATTTAAAAATAAACCGAAAAACGCTATTTTCCGGCTCGTCCGCTAATTAAAAAAAAGAAAAGCAGGAGAGACAAGGCGAAAAAGCCGGGAGTCATTAGGGAATTTTCGCGCGCGCGCCCGAAAATACATCCGGCGCCCTTGAAATAGTTTCAGTTTCACAAAAGGCGGCGGACACGAACGCCGCGCGAGGGCAAAAAGGAAGAACGAAAGAGAATAAAAATAAATGGCCGCGGAGCGCGAGAGAGTCGAAGACAGCTTGTGACACACCACGAAATATATTAGCCGTTAAGTTGTATCAGAGATCGGCATGCATGCTCTTAAAATGCCTCAAATCCTCTTTTCTAGGAAACAAAACGCCGATTTTACGGTTCGGATCTTCTTATTCTTCCTCCTCCTCCTCTTCTACGTCTCCTCCATCTCCTCCATCTCGGGGACAACTATTCGTGTCGGACATGGTGGTTACGGTGACCTTTTTTTGAAAAAAGAAAAAAATGTGTTTTCGGTGATGGGGAGCCGATAAGTCCAATTTATTTCCGACCTAGGTTGTCTTAAACGCCTATTTATTATAATGATTCCCAACAAAAAAGGTTCCAATTAATTCAACAGATTAAATAC
The DNA here is from genome assembly GCA_963082785.1 of Philonthus spinipes. Lineage (NCBI taxonomy): Eukaryota > Metazoa > Arthropoda > Insecta > Coleoptera > Staphylinidae > Philonthus > Philonthus spinipes. The sequence goes on from OY720306.1 coordinate 12,456,153, forward strand.
ACGGACAGGCTTTTCTCGATTTGGTTTATTTGCAATCATTTGTGCATACAGAACAACATTATTCTCAATGCTTACCAAATGTAGTAATGAATAAATGGCAATTAGCAATCGATTATCAACGTCATGTACTATTTACAACTTATCAAATAAATTTATACTCATAGCAGAAACACCTAGAAAAGCCCACCAGAAATGTTTTTTTTTTTTACCTATTAAGACAAAAGTTTTACAACATCGATATATAAATATATTTTCACTATGTTTTAATTAATCATGTGATGACGCATGATTAATATATAAGGTCTATTTTTGTAAATCGCCTTCAATTTTGACAGTGCAAAATTTTAATGTGTTTACAAGGGTCATTCAATAAGTCCTTAGAAAATCGGCGCATGTACAATAAAAAAATCCAATAAGCATCACTTTTAACCAGTCAGATTTTTTAAGTCTTAACTGCATTTATCGAGGTAATTTAATTACCGTTACCGTCGTCTCAAACAGGGCATTTATATGCACCGTGAATGGAATAGGGAACTCCGCGTTAGCAAGAGCGTACTTTTTCTTACGTTGCTTATTATTAACTAACTAACTAAATATCTTTATTCGTGAAATTTTGTATACAATTTATTTACATTTAATTAATAAAAATAATAATACGTTGTATTAAAAAATAAACACAAAAATTCACAAAATGGCTATCGACCAGGGGTCTTTCAGCCTGCTTATTATTATTTACCTAGAAAATATACAATTATTTATTGTAATAGGGTTTGCTTAGTATTAAAATTTCGTATAGCTCCATCTATTTTGTGTATTTTTTTCTTCTTTTATGAATTTTCACCTTGTGGAATAGCTCTAGAATTCATAAAAAAAAATGTTTAGCTACAGATTAAGGATATCAGGGTGGAGGGGAGTCCAGACACCGCTCCTTAGATCCTTAATTTCATTGTAGTAACTTCTCTTCAACTAACTAGATCCATTCCGCAGATACGTCTCTCTTCATAAGTCCATCTCCATGACTGACTCATGAATAATGTCAGGGCCTTTCACGAGATTAGATCTGTACGTGTATGACATCATAGAAATAATTGTGAAATGGATTAATGGGTTGTTTTAATCTAGTAAGCATTTTTAGGGACTGGCTGACTCATGAAAAGAGACAGATCTGCGGAATAAATCTAGTTTGTCTCCATGACTGACTCACGATAAAAGTCAGGGCCCTTCGCGAGATTATATCTGTGACTTGTATGAAATCATAGGATAATTATTTAAGGAATTGTCAAACGGCTTATTGGGTTGTCTTAACCTAGTAAGCATTTTTAGGGATTGACTGACTCGTGAAAAGAGACAGATCTGCGGAATAGATCTAGTTTGTTCCCATGACTGACTTACGACGAAAGTCAGGGCCTTCATAAGATAAGGTTTGTGACTTGTATGAAATCATAGGATAATTATTTAAGGAATTGTCAAACGGATTATTGGGTTGTCTTAACCTAGTAAGCATTTTTAGGGACTGGCTGACTCGTGAAAAGAGACAGATCTGCGGAATAGATCTAGTTTGCCCCCATGACTGACTTACGACGAAAGTCAGGGCCTTCGTGAGATAAAGTTTATGACTTGTATGAAATCATAGGATAATTGTTTAAGGTATTGTCGAATGGATTATTGGGTTTTCTTAATCTAAAAAGCATTTTGAGGGACTGACTTATGAAAAGAGACAGATCTGCAGAATAGATCTATTCAGTCTCCATGAATGACTCACGAAGAAAGTCAAGGTATTTCATAAGATAAGGCTGCGACTTGTATTTAATCATAGGGATAATTGTTTAAGGGATTGTGAAGTGGATTATTGGGGTATCTTAAACCGGTAAGCAATATTAGGGAAGATCTTTCGGCAACTTTTAGATGGTAAAGAGGAAATGGTTTGATTCGCAACAAAATACTGCATACAACGAGCGTTGTAGGTCCAGTGCAACTCTCCCTCTGCAGGGAAATTTAATTCGCAACTTCGTAGATGCGCATTGTTTTAAACGAAGACATTTTTTCTTGAAATCTTTGTTCGATCGGTCCAAAACCGATGCGTGATACTCTGCTGTCATCGTGTTTTCCTATTCAAACTTAATCGATGTAGATGATTCCATGTGCATCCCAAAAAACCTCGACCATAATCTTGCCGACCAATTTCACCGTCTTTGCCTTCTTAATCAGTTTGTCTTCAACAATCTTCAGTATTGACTGTTCCTACACTCTGGAGTGTAATGTTGTGTCCATATTTCATCGACAGATATGTATCATGTATTATGTATAGACAATCCTCGGGATTGTAATGCAAAAGAAACAAAACAGGTCTACCGCACAATTGTTTCTACAAACAAAACTGTGAGCAAACTCGACACCCATTTTGCTCAGATTTTTGTTAATACACAATTGTTCGTGCAAAAGTGACCGCGTCTTGCGATGTGCCCGTAGTCTCAACTGTTGGTGTCAAGAATTTAAAAATGATTTAATCAATTTTGTTAATAATTTCGCTAGTACACCGGCAACCTAAATGATGTTCATCTTTTGTAGATATATGGCGACATTTAAATCCATCTACCCAATAGTAATTAGTCGCGAATATAAGAGCATGTATACCATGAACTTCAAACTCATCATTTTATCAATTATGTCAATAATTTCATCCGAAATGATTTTCAACTTTTCTGAAAAAAAAAGCCACATTTAAATCCATCTTCCACCCAATTGTAAATAGTTCAAATATAAGAGTAGGTATACCATGAGCTTCTAACTCAGTTTTGTCCACATTCGGCATTAAGCTTTTTAAATAAATCGAAGAGCTTAAAAATCTAATTTATCCATTACCATACTGAAATAATTTGTTTGAATCTTTGAGGTGTTCACTTTCTTTATGCAAATGAAAATTGATTTATTCAAACAGCAACAGTAATTAAATTACCTCAATGGATGCAGCTAAAACTCAAAGAGCTGACTAATTAAAAGTAATGGAAAGGTACTATTTTTTGCTGATTTTCTGAGTACTCATTGAACGGCCTTTGTAAACACACCAAAATCTTGCAATATTAAATTTAAAGGTGATATTAAAAATAACCAGACCATATATGTGTAATAATGCATCATCAAGTGATTAATTAGAACATAGTGAAAACATATTTGCTATATTAGTGTTGTAAAAATTGTGCCTTATTAGGTGAAAAGAAAACATTTCTGGTGGGCTTTTCTAGGTGTTTCTGTTATGAATGGAGGTGATGGTAAATTAAGAATTCTCCGTGTGCCCAATATACATATTAGTTTGTACATAAAAGCGATTTGTGCATAGCAGCAGCAAGTCCCACTTAGTAGGTATGGCAATATGATAATTTTTGAGTTCGCATTCGCGTGTTCAAGTGAAATATGTGTAATTATAGAAACTAGCCATGTGTGTAAGTTGTACGGAGTGTAGAACAAGTTGGAAGTAACGGTCGTTTACGATTATAAATGCAGTTGCACCTTTTAGAGGCGTTATATATGGGTTTCAGGTGAAAAACGACAAACGACAAGACGGCACACTTTTATCAAAACACTTGCCATATGAGCGTATAATGAAGGCGCCAGCCTCCGCTCTCCGCGACTCGCTCGCTTGTTCGGTCCGGCACATTTGCGTGGGGTCCGACTCCTTGATTCTTGATACTGACACTGAGTGTCCTATTTATAGCCCACAATCGTATACCATTTTTCCAGATGGGCATTCGCAATTTACAATTTACTGCCCATCTCTTGTAACATTTTTGCCACGGGAAAATCGCCGGATTAATAATCGGCTACCGCTGCCGTTTCTTGCGCGCGCTTCGGAGTTGTAAAATTTCCTTTTATGGCTAAATCGAATTATAATTTGATGATCTCGGCTGGATTTAAATGGTTATGTTTTGGTTTGCGCGTTGGAGGTCTTCTCGGGGAAATCAGGATTTAACAATTAACAACAATGTAACTAATACATAATTAACCATAAATTAACATTATTTTTTAGTGTTTAAAATAATAAGTATGTTTTAGCGGAGAAGGCAAAATACTTTCTAGGCAGTTTTTGCTAATCGAAGTGCGAGACATTTAAACATTTTTAATCAAATAGTACACAACCAATTGAAACAAATTCTCTTTCGCAGTTCTCATAGCCTGCATGGTTTTTTTATAGAATCTTCTGGAAGATTCCTATAGAGTCGAGTCTTCTAGGATGTTCCTAAAAAGTAGTTTCCGCCTATTGTGATTAAAAACAAAGTTAAAGCAATTCTGAAGCACAGTAGATGGAAGGAGGACTTCGACGCTCTGTCTCATTTTGAATCCCCTAGTTGTTCTAATTGGTAGTAAGCTATTTCTTTTGAAGTATTTACACGATATTTGTCCTGGGTAGAAAACTCTGGATGGAAAATTGAATTCCTTTCTAGCGAATAACAGAAATAAATATATTTTAAAATTGTAACATTTTTTTACTGTGTATTCGCTGAAACACAATTTATATAATCAATTCTTTAGGTGAAAGTACGTTTCATAACAATATTATTTACACCGACCGTAAAACACACATAAAGCATTTTATCTAGTGAAACCGACACAATAACAACTCCTCATCGCCATGAATGAACGGATCCGTGTCAATTTTTCCATCATCGACTGGCTCTCTTCAATATAATACATTTATATATCTCTGAATGCGCGTATGTGTAGCGTATCTATATTTAAACATCGAGATAAACAGGACATTGATTAAGTTTCTATGTAGTAATCTGTTTGTGCCGCCTTTTCATTTCTCACCTTTCGAAGGCGCCAACGTTTATAAATTGCTGCTCGTCAGGAAACTTGTTTACCGCCATTTTTATCGCGCCGCCGCCGCTAGAATCAAAACAAAACGCGATTCCGATTCTCCAATTTCGATTTGAAATGCAGTCGCGCCGCTTTTTTCTTGTTGTTGTTGTTTTTGTTCTTGTTTTCGGTTCTTCTTCTTTCGCGCGTGCATTTCGTTCGATTAATTTGGGTTTCTTGTTTGTGTTTCAGGTGAGGAAATTCGCGACATTGTCCCGCAAATCGTGAACGATGACGACGAAAAGAGTACGAAACGTAAGTATTTGATGGTAATTAAATCAAAGGAAAACAAAATGAACACATAATTTAGCTATAAACTATTTGTAAATAAAATAATAGTTTTTTTATGATGAATTAATTTCTCAGTTATCCCGTGATGAAACATATTTAATTAATATACTTTGATTAGAACACTTGATTTGTTTCACTAATTTAATCAGTGAAACAAACCAAGTTTTTTAATTTACTTCGCCAACATAGTGGCATCATCTTCCAGACTTTTACTTACGAATTGGCTTACTGGTGTTGGAGAGAAGTTGCAACACCAGTATTTTCAATCTGTTAATATTCGTCTATAGCGCACTCAACTTCTTTATTGGAAGTGCATTGCTTCACAGAAATAACTTTCTTAAATTTTGGGAACTGATGGAAGTCTAAAGCGATGAAATCAAGAGAATATGGGGAATGGCCGAGCAAATAGAACCCAAAACCTTGCAGTTTCTCATTACTAACGCTCCCTTGTGTACAAGTATGACGTCCTGGTGAAAAATTATTGATGTTTTTCCTTATTCGAAAAGAGGCCTGTCTCGCGAATTTTAGCAACCAGCTTGTCATGAAGGTTAGAGTAATATCTGATTACCCTTTTCAGGGTAATCAATTAACTAGATCCATTTTACATTTTAAAGTACCCCAGCCATAATTTTTCGATTATTTCATGTCCACCAGGTAAAAAGCCATGTTGATTCAAGGAAATAATTTTACTTAGGAACCACTCTAACTTCATGAAAATAATAGATTGTATTGCGATTTCAGAGTAATTACCATCTTTATAACAAGAACCTGACTAATGAAAAGATACCCTGCTTTCAACATGGAAGATTCACATGGAGTTCATGAAGACTCTGCTTAGTCATAAACGTTTGCTAAATTAGAATGAATTCCCACAGGGATTTGGATGGATCATCCAAAATAAAGAATTTTATGACCTCACGATATTCAAATGTATCCATTTTATCCATCTACTACAAAAATTCGTTTATTCGCGCGAACACTTGAGAGAATTATATTAAACTTATCATGGGAATAGCAGAGAATTTTTTTGCAGATTTGAAAGTCATCTTTGTCTCGGACCGAGGACTTTTGACCTTATTCTAATGTATTATTAAAAAAAAAATGGTGATCTGTCCATCATGGTATTTTCTTCGGCGAATTCTGTCATATAATTATTTGAATGAACATTTTAAAGTAAATGGAAAATTATTAAATGAAAACTTTTTTACAGTTAAAGTCAAGTATTCTGAAGAATCTTACAATTTATTTTGTTATTTCGTACCTTACAATGGCTTTACAAAGAATCCCCACATTCTTTTTAATTTCTTGAAAACCTTTAATTATTATATGCTAAAGATTTACTGAGTTACACATATTACACAAATTTTATGGTTTAAATTTATTCTTTTTTCTATTTATTTTTAAAATATATTTCTACTGGTTATCACTCATGATAATGTTTAAAAAAATGGATAGGAATGTATCTTGCGTGTGTGTTAAACGAAATTTAGAAAAAATGTACATTATTGACTTGCTCTAACAGAATTCTATACATTTTCTAATAATCAATAAATTCATTTCAGATTATGCGGCATTATTAACGGGACGCTCATCCCTAGTTTTACGAAACGACGACATGAAGCCGATCCCAAACGACAACAAAAACAACGTCATCGCCACCGGGCGTTTCACCTTCCAGAAGAAAAACCTCTACTTCTCATTCTACATCTCCGATAAGGCGGCCAGGCCGCGCTCTTTGCAATTTGTCGACCACGATGGCAACATCCTCGAAGAGATCATCCTCTCGGGCAGCGGCGGAGTCTCAAACAGCCTCTACCAAAACGCCACGAGGAAGGTCTGCGGAGTATGGAAGAGGCTCCCGCGGGACTACAGGAGGTTGTTGAAGGATGAGAAGCTTTACGTTGTGCTAGTGTGGGGTGTTAGGGATCAAGCCGAGTTTACTTTAAGTGGACAAGTTATGAAGTACGTTGCGCTGGGAACGGAGTTGTTTTCGAGTTTATTGGAACCGGCTGTTGGGAGTGATAGGGTTTTAATGGAAGGTGCTGGTGGAACTGCAATTGTTTCAACCTCTACCACACTCTCGCCTTCCATTCACGTCGCGATTGTTTTCAACGGGATTTTCACTAATGAAGAAACCAATGACGTCGCCGTTGAGGTTGTTTTGTCTTTAGAAGAACGTAAGCAGATTATCCTGCAAGAGAAAATTAGAGTGGAAAAACCGGCGCATGAATTGAATTTCGTTGAAATCAGCTCCCCGGTTACTCCCGCTGATTTAAGGCAATTAATGCGCGGCAGGTTAGTCCTTTCCGTATCATCCGTTTCTAATCCGACTTCGTTGAAACTAACCGGAAACGTGATGACGAAAGCAACCTGCGAGCTTTTCCAAACCACCCTTTCATCACCTGGTTCCAACACGTTCGGTACCTCCGGATTGGCTTGGCTGTTTTTAAACAACGAAGGCTCTTTGGTGTACAACATCCAAGTAGACGGACTCCACTCCTACTCCCAACAAAAACCCGTAGCAATCACCCTCGTCGACGTTAGCACTAAACGGAGAACGGAACTCGAAGATTTAACTCCGGCTTTCACTAAAGGCTGGGCCAACGGCACCGTCGACAAAATCGGCCCAAAAGTTTTGGAATCCCTTTACTCGGGAAATCTAGCCGTGAACGTCGCAACGCCAAGTGAAAGCAGTCTAATCCGAGGGAGGTTATCCCCGAAACTCGTGGCCGACGCCCGGGATGCCCCCGCTCCAGTTCTTTTGAAACGAGAAGATTACAGTCTGCCGACTTCCGTGGCGGGTTTAGCCTGGATTAACGTGGATAACGATTGCAATATTCATTACGACGTGTCTATTACTGGACTAGGACCAGATAGATACGAGTTGTATTTGGAGTTACTGCCGATGATCGCTCCCGGTGCTCCTGTTATTACGAGATTTCTCGGGGAGATCCAGGGGAATCAAGTCGAGGGAAGTCCCACGGATACGCTGAGGAAAGATGAATTGAACAGGCTGGATTCCGGCGTTTGTTTTATTAAAGTTAAGGAGAAGACTACGAGGAATACATTGCTGGCTGCTACTTTAAAACAAGTAAGTAAATAATACTTTGAAAATAAAATATAATAGCATATAATACAAATATAACTAAAATTAATTTCATAATAATAGAAAAAATATTTATTTCGATAATTAAAATACTTTATTTACTTGTGATTAGTATTTATTACACTGTAATAATGATTACCATTTTAAACTTTAAAATAATTACCCTGTAATCACAAACTATTTGGGAATAATTACCATGTAATCTCAAACGGTTTGAGAATGATTACCATGTAATCTCAGGCTGTTTGAGATTGACTGTCATGTAATCTCAAACTGAGAATGATTACCATGTAATGACTCTTTAAGAATGCCTGCCGTGTAATCTCAAACAGTTTGAGAATGATTACCATGTAATCTCAGGCTGTTTGAGATTGACTGCCATGTAATCTCAAACTGAGAATGATTACCATGTAATCTCAGACTGTTTAAAAATGCCTGCCGTGTAATCTCAAACGGTTTGAGAATGATTACCATGTAATCTCAGGCTGTTTGAGATTGATTGCCCTGTAATCTCAAACTGAGAATGATTACCATATAATCTCAGGCTATTTGAGATTGACTGCCATCTAATCTCAAACTGAGAATGATTACCATGTGATCTCAAACTGTTTGAGTATGTCTGCCGTGTAATCTCAAACAGTTTGAGAATGATTACTATGTAATTTCAGGCTGTTCGAGAATGACTGCCGTGTAATCTCAAACGGTTTGAGAATGATTACCATGAAATCTCAGACTTAGAATTACTGCCATGTAATCTCAAATAGTTCGAGAATGATTACCATGTAATCTCAAACGGTTTAAAATAATTATCTTGTAATCTTAAACTAATTTATATTTATTAATTAAGCTTTAAAGTGCATAAATCATAATTCAAATCTGATTTGATTAAATATGAAGTTTAATCGTGTCTATAAAGTTTATTTAGTGTAACAATATTTTTTTTTTGTTTATTTCAGGTAAAAGTCCCATCGAGTTGTCTTCCAATCTACACTGATAACGACGTACCCACCCTCTACGACACCGACGTTCCCCAAACTGGAGCCTGCCTTTACGAAGGCCGTTTCTACCAAGAAGACGCTTCCTGGACATCAATCCAAGACCCCTGCACCATGTGCTACTGTCAAAACGGACAGCCCAAGTGCGACACGACGACCTGCCCCGAACTCAACTGCACACTCTCGACGAAAATCAAAAACCCCGGCGAATGCTGCCCGATCTGCACCAACCACACCACTCCTCAGGAAATCGTCATCCCGACCGGCTGCACCTTCGGCGGAAAATTCTATTCTTCCGGCAGCAAATTCCACCCGTTCCTCATCCCCAACGGTTTCGATTTCTGCACCGAGTGCGTGTGCGACGACGGAAACGTCAACTGCGCCAGACAGGGCAACGAGAAGCTCTGCTGTAAGAATTGCGATTCCGCCGGTTCCGAAAACGGGACTTTACAAGGGGACTCGAAGCCGCCGACTGTCGATGACGCCAAGAGGGTTACGTTCAAGCCCGTGAAGAACCCGCATCAGATTTTAAGCGAGGGCGGATGCCATAATCCGGCGATGCCTTCGATGCCCTATGAAAACGGACAGAAGTTCCATCCGTTCATTGCGACGCTGGGTGAATACAAGTGTGTCACCTGTAGATGCAAAGTATGTATGATTTTAATTTAAATATCCAAATTAATATAATAATAACAGAAATAAAAAAAAATTGTTACACGAAGAAAACACTTTATCTTCTTTATGCTGATGAACTGTATTTACTTGTAATTAGTTTCAGTTACACTATTTGAAAATGATTACTACATAATTTAAAATTGTTTCAGAATGATTTCCGTGTAATCTCTAACTATTTGACAATGATTACAGTATAGTCTCAAATTAATTACCGAACAATTACTTGGGTAATCATTCTAAACTGTGTAATCTCAAATTGTGTGAGAATGATTACACTATAATCTCAAATTATTTGATTATGATTACAGTATAGTCACAAACTGATTACAAAGCAATTACTAAGGTAATCATTATAAACTGTGTAATCTCAAAGTGTTTGAGAATAATTTTCGAGTAATCTCAAACAATTTGATAATGATTACAGTATAGTCTCAAATTAATTACCGAGCAATTACTTGGGTAATCATACTAAACTCTGTAATCTCAAATTGTGTGAGAATGATTACAGTGTATTCTCAAATTATTTGATTGTGATTACAGATTACAGTATAGTCGCAAACTGATTACAAAGCAATTACTAGAGTAATCATTATAAACTGTGTAATCTCAAAGTGTTCGATAATGATTACTGTGTAACCTCAAAATATTTTATAATTATTACATTATAATCTCAAACTGTTTAAGAATGATTACTGCATAATCACATGTTAATCAACATGGTTTGAGAATAATCACTGCTAATAATAATAAATATTAATAATTACTCTTTCAGAATGTTTATCGCGGAATTACTACAGTAACCATTCTAACCCAGTTTCAGATTACTAATAATTTCGAAACAGTTTGAAAATGAATACACGGTAATTATGCTCAAGTCGTGATAATTACCGTTTAATTGTTTTCAAACGCTTACGGATTACACATTAATCATTCACAAACAGTTTGCGATTTCAAATTAAGAAAAGTCAAAGTGTTTTAATAATATAAATATTGAAAATGTACCACGGAGTGAATGCCTTCAATGTATAAGAAATTAAATTAACAAGTAACGATTAATTTTAAAATTGTCACTTTTTTATTAATTTTCGCGACTTTTCTAACATATTTTAATTATAATTTCAGAATGGCAAACAATTGTGCGAGAGGCCCAAGTGCACGAAAGCCATGTGCCACAAATTCCTGCGATCGAAAAACAAACTGAACACGAACTCCCCCGAGTCGTGCTGTTCCATGGAGCAGTGCAAGAGGAAGAGACACCACAGGAACCACAACAAGAGTTGAAAACGTCAAATTAGTCGGTACAAGTCAAACTTAATTAATTACCTTTTTACCAAAGAAGACTGAATCAGATATTTGTAAAACGTAAAGAAAACGGGGGAAGTTGAACAAAAAAAAGTTAAATTAAACGGAACGTTAAGAAACTCGGAACTGACATTAATGATAAACTATTTAATATTTATTTCGAAGAAAACGGGGACGAATAGGATTCGCGCTTTCTTTATATATACATAGCTGGAATTTTTGTGTATTATTTATTTTTTATATATGTGTATATTTTATTATAATTATTATAAAAATTGAAAAAAAAGAGAGAGAGGGAGGGAGAGAGTAACGAAAATAATTGAAGGAAAATGTTGATCATTTCTTTTAAACTAATCCTAATATTTATTGTACGAAGACGAGGAAGGAAAGAAAGTAGGTGTATATTTAAAAAAATTAAGTAAAAATATCACGTGTAAATTATTCCAAGATTAAAAAAGAAAATTGTAGGGTTTCTAAGAACTGAGACTCGAACCTCAAAATACTAGAGATGTGAAGGCTGATGAAAGTTGATAATGAACAGAAATTTTGGCGTGAAAGCGACATTTTTATTATTTTATATTGTATAATATTTATACTTAATTTTTTGTGGATTTGAACGAATGTAGAGGTTTCTGTTCTTTATTGCAATTTTTTTCAAATATAAAATGAAGATATTTACAGGATTTGCTGAATATATAAAATTATATGAACACATTTCAAATTAATTAAATTATTTATATAAATTAAATAAATAGAATTTGAAAATAATTAATAAATTATTCCCTCTTTAGCTACTCTTTAGAAATTTTGTCTTACGTTACGTAAGTACATTAAAACAATTGTCCAATTATTAACATTTGATGTTGTGGCTAAAGAGAGAATAATTTATTAATTATTTTCAAATTCTATTTATTTTAAATAACTGCGACATTGGGAATACATCTTTTAAATTTATTATTTTTAAATTATTTATTGTCAATTAATATATTTTAAATTAAATTATTTATAAAACGCTCAAAGCGTTATATATTGCCTAATTTTGAAGAGATGTTATCAAAAATGTATACTTTTTTAATTAATAATTACTTGAATTAATTAATTTTAATTTATTTAATTAAATTCTCAATTACAGAAAACAAATTCAACATTAATTTGAATCAAAAGCAAATGAATTTAATTAAACGTTTAATAAATTAATAATAAAATAACATAATTTATTTAATTGAACGTTAAATAAATTATTATTATTATATTATATTATTATATATACTAAACGACGGTAAGTTTAAACTAAATTATTTATTTTCCAATGATAATATCCAAGAAAAAAAATTAAAGTTGAAGGCAAAAAAACTTCAAATTGACATTAAACAAATGGATTTTCAAAATCCCAAAATAAAATGAAGTTTTAAATCATAAAAAATAAATAAAATAGTATTATTTTGTTTTTTAAATTATTAATCAATTTATGTAAAAAAATAATTAATAACACAAAGTGTTTTTTTTTTTTTTTAATTTAATTCATTCGCGAAAAACGGTTTCTGTAGGAGGAAATTTACTTGAAACTGTAAAGCAAACGATTTTTCTTTTTATAAAAATGTAATTTCAAGATCACAACTGGCTTGTTACGCCAATGAATTCTACTATATTAAAAAAAAAATTAAATATAAATAATTAAACTTAACAATTAAATTATTATTTAATTGATTTAAATTAAGAATTTTTAATTATAACAATTAAATATAACAATCATATTTAAATGATTTATTTTAATTTTTTATTTTATATAATCGAAATAACTGTAAATAAAAATACTTTTTCTATTATTGGCTTAAATAAATTATTTTTCGGTTTATTTATATTTCAATGAAATGTGTTCATATAATTCTATATATTGTGACTACCTTGAATATACAGGTTACTTAATAATTATAGTACATATCCATTTTGGTGCCATCTTAAAAATAGGTACTTAAAAATAGGCTTAAATAACTACTCGTAGGAGCATTTATTTAATGTAAAATAAAACTATTAACAAATAAAAAATACTTTCTCTAACAAGTTACGTAACATGAAAGTTTTTTTTGTAAAGAAAATTATTGGAATCTCCATTTTTTTGCTATATACAGTATTTTTCGCGTTAATTAATACAAAATAAATAATAAAAAACACACAAATTAATTAATTTATTTTATTTTGTTAATTTTTTTAAACAAAAAACACAAATGAATTAATTTATTTTAATTGTTTTCTCGTTAAAACAAACAAAAACAAATATTTATACCTGTATGAATGCGTATGTAATAATTCTGAATGTATTATTAAAGCAATATTTGTAAATATTAGTTTGTTTGCTTTAGGCAAATGTAATACGCTTGTACATAGATGATAAGCTAATACACGTACGTACAGTTAGTTGTTAAGGACTAATGTTTTTTTTTTTTTGTTTCGTTTTGTAAGTTTTAGGTAATATTATTTATGCGACTTCTCTGCATTTTATATGAATGGAAATTTTATTCGAATCGAACTGAGGCGCGAGTGTTGAAACGAAACTGTTCTTTTTTCTAATATGTGAATTGTTCGATGTAATCAAACGAAAAGCTCTTTTATTCAACTTAAGTGTACCTGCTACCTAGAAATATATGCTTCAACTACATACAGATTGCGGTTTGTGTTTTTATTTACCTTTACCTTGTATTTAAACTTTTTCAATTGATCAATTTCATTTAAATGGTTAAAATAGAATTAATAGCGTAGAAAGACCGTCGGTCGATAGCCATTTTCTAAGATTCAGCAATTTGCAAATGATGTAAATATTGTAATGTATTATTCGGGGGTATCCCGTATGGAAAATATTAACTTTAACGTGTACGTTATTTTTATCATCACAGTCTAAGCAGCTTTTGTAATAGATATGTATTAATAAAATGTGAAATTAATTAATAACATACACTTTAAACTAAATATTTTCCATACGGAATAGATCCAATTAATAATTTAATGCAACTCTCAGAAATAAAGATTTTCTATTTACAAGATTGATAATAATATGATTATTAGTTATAATAATTGACACAGGAAACACGCTAAAATGGATACACGACGGTAAACTCTAAAAAAAAAACAAAGGAGTCATTGATTGCTATCCAAGATCAAGTGATACACACGAAATCCTACAGAAAAAATCCAAAATTTAGATTATTTTGCGGTCTATGCAAAAGATGAAGGAAACTCTAGACCATTTGGCAGCGGGCTGTGAAGTATTGTCCCAAAACGCGTATTTAGAACGACACAACTGCGTGAAAAAGAGAGTCCATTGCACCTACCTGAAAAAGAAGACGAAGCCCAATATTGCCAGTATGAACGCCCACCTGTGGTTGAAACCACACAAGCAACACTGTTCTGGGATAGAATAATATTAACAAATAGGCCAATACTTTATAATATCAGAGATATATTGTTGTCATTGAAGAACAAAAATAGGCTTACATAATTTATATTGCAGTACTATTCCCTGAAAATATGCAAAGAACACATAGGTAAAAAAAATATAAATACATACTGTTGTAGGACGAAATCAAACAAATGCGGAATCATCATAACCCTAGTGATCCTCGAAGCAACTGAAGAAATCCTTACAAAATTACACAGCGGTACAAAAAAATAGACATATACAAAAATATATACATACTCATACAGATAGTCGTAGTACTGCAAAGATACAATATAATCAGACGCGTATTATCAGACAAAGTGTATGAGTGAACAACAACACCATACCATTGGTAGACCCCCTGTGTATATATATAAAAGACTCTGACAGACTATGGTGAAAATCACAGGATAATAATAATATTTACATTTTTTGAATATTTTTTGGCATACAAAGATTTTTATTTAAACAAATGCACATAATTTTTGTATGCAATTCATATTGATTTTAGTCTGTCTAAGATATCGACCAGAAGTTTTTCTAATAAAAAAGGATTTCAATTGGCCACAGTTATTTAAATAAATTAAATAAAAGGAACTCGAAAATAAGTGATAAATTATTTCTTCTCTTACTAAATTCTGCATCCCTCGCAACCTTAATATACCTCCCAAGCATAAACACCCTTCTGTTACAATTCATCAATTCATCACTCATTTATATGACAGTTCAGCTAGCTAGCAAAGTTCTTATTTGCAAATCACCGTAAATTCATACAGGGCAGAAAGACCTCCGGTCGATAGCCCATGACAGACTACTAACCCATCGATATGTATTGTAAATATAATATATTTGTAAAGAATTGTAATTCTGTTGTCTGAATAAAGATGTTTGTATATATATATTTCTTCTTTAGCTACCGTGACATTCTCACTTACGTAATATAAGGTTATTCGCAGACACTTTGTTGGGGTTTCATCCCTCACCAGTATAACTGTGCCTTATATAATTACGAAGCAGTTAAATCAAATCAGTCAAACGAACCGTCACATTGAGATCTCCGGTGGAAATGTTTAAATCTACCCAATTTAAAATTTTTTATTATTGTAATTATTAAAACGTAATTTGAGTTTTTATAGAGAAGTAAATTTTATTTAATCCCCGAAATTAATATAAAATAAATTACAAAATATAAGTATAACCAATAGGCTGCAATTTATAAGTAATAATAATTTATAATTAATAATAAGTAATACACATTTTAGTTTTACAAATTTACTGTAGAAAACATACAAGGAGTTGTGATTCTCGATTCACAATATTTAAAAAAAAAATCGTTTACTTTATCATTTCTATTAATTTTCAACATTTCACCAATAGATTTTTTTATGTGCGAGTTGGCTGAAAAATTGAAAAAGTATTCAGTAAAGTTCAATAATTACAATTGAAAAAGATTAATCCATTTTCAAATTCTATTTCACTCACACTAATTATAACAATTTAAACTTTATTTATATGACACTAAATCAATTAATTATGACTATAGTATAAAAAATATAAATTTATATTTTAGTTTGATAATGACAAATGAAAATTGTAAGTGCAAACTATAGTTATAATAAATGGATTAAGCGTAATATAAAGTTTAAAGTCTTTTATTTAATTGATAAAGAATTTATAAAGAAGTTGAACCCTCAGTTATTAAAAAATCTCAATTAACTCTCAAAAATACTTCATTTTCGAAGCAACTGGGCTGTAAGGACCCTTGAAATACACATTTTTAAGAATATATTATTTTTGTTTTTCGTGTTTTTTTTTTTGGGGGGGGGGGGTTCATATGAGGATTTAAAAATAAATTTATTTATTTAGGTATGAGGAATTTATTTTTAAATCCTCATATATAAAGTATCTAAATATGCATAATATTTAGCAAAATAGTTTTGACTTCAGACTAGTCATATTGATCATTTTTTTTAATATATCTTTGTATTAAGATATTTTATTAACTACAAATAGAAATTACTCATTCAATGCACATATTTAAATGTCATTTAACATTCTCAATATTTAATTTTAATACAAACAAAAATTAAAAGAAATATTGATATTAATTGCATATGCCATCCTGCAACGTCCGTCGTATACCCCACATTCACGGAAAAAAACGGTACGTTTTTGAACAATTATTCAATGCAAAGCTATACATATATATATTGATGAGGGATAAATCCCGAAACACGTGTTTAAAGATAGTCTTTTATACTTAGTTATTATATTTAGTTTTGTGTGTATAAAAAAAAACTTTATCAGCTTTGCTGATATCCAACGGCAAATATCTATTGTGTAATTTAATATCAGTTGTGGGTATTTGCCACGGAATTAGCTGTTTCAATAGATATATGTATTTTTGTATACTTGCTTGGTAAGTATTTAATTGCAGCATAACTAGAAAGAAAAAAAAAATATTTTCTTAAATATACGTAATCTTTATTGACAAATGTAATACTACACCTATATATAACACAAAATATTATAACATATATTGTAAAAGTCTGCACATTGGTCTTTCTGCCTGGATTTTATATTTTCGTTCTTGTCAAAATGATTGGGTAAATTATTTTTTCTTTTTTTCTTTTAATTCAATTAAAATTGCAATGTGAAAAAATTCGACAATCTCCATAAATAAATAAATAAAAAATTATTACTTTAATTTATTTATTTTAATTTTCACAGATCATTTTTATATAAATACTCCTATTATTATGATTAATGTTATAATATCTGAAAAGTAAACAAATATGCATTATTTTTAATTAATTAAAATTAATAAGTAAACCAGAATTCTCTCGTTTACTTTTTTACTTATTAAATTAAATATATATTTAATGATAATAAATAATAATTGAATAATAAATTATTTATGTTGCCTTTAGCTACTGCATCTGTTGTATTTAAACATTATATTTTGTCGAAACTATAGTCACAACGTTTAAAGTGTTTTAATTATCGGATTGCGAGGTTTTTGTCCGGGAAACAGAAAAAAGATTAATTCATTGAAAAAATATTTGTCCTTTTTCTTAGTGCTGACGTTACGTAAGTCACAGTTGCAAATAAGATTATATATATATAATCTTTATTGACAAACACAATACAATATCTAATTATAACATAAAATATTACACTGTATATGGTAAAAGTCTACCAATTGGCTATCGACCAATGGTCTTTCCGCCTTAATTAATTAGTTTTTGTATTTAATTTATTTTAAATAACTGTAACCAAGTCAATAAAAATCGTTTATTTAATTACCATCCATACAAATCTTAATATTTTAATATTTAAAGAAATGTTTTTATTAAATAAAGTTATTGTTTATAATATTTCTCTCTGCGATTACCAATTTATTTTAAATATTCATTTTATAAAAACAGTTGCGTTTACAGTATTTTATCATATGCAACCGAAGTTGTAATCATTCATAAAAAAAAGTACAAGCGCCATTTATAAATAATTGGGGCTAATCTGTAAGAGAAATGTTAAGTTTAACGTGCACGTTATTTTTATCATCACATTCTAAGCAACTTTTGTAATAAATATTTAATAATAGAATGTGAAAGTATTTAATTATATTCACGTTAAACATAACGTTTCCCGTAGGGAATAGCCCCGAATAAGCATTATGTGCCACATGTTAAATTAAAGATAATTTGAAGCATCGCAATTGAAACGAATTTTATAATTGGTATGAATACTTAATTGTGATAAACACAACGAAAATGTTACATTTGCCATTCTACATACGAAAAAAAATCACTTTAATAAAGTACCTACAAAGGAACGCTGTTACTAAATTATTATAATTTGTATGGATTTTAAATAATTAATTTAGTTTACGGTATTGTATTGTATGCAACTGAAGTTGCAAACAGTTTAAAAGCACAATTGCCATCTAGCGACTATTTTGTTAAGTACTCTGCGCTTATAAAGTTGCATATAATAACTTCTTAAAATTGATTGATAAGGCTGATAAATGTTGAAAGTTCATCTTCACTTTTATATAAATAAAACAATTTATAACTTTCTAATATATTGTAAACTCGCTACAATTGTTTCGCCACACTGTGGCTTCTTCAGGAGAAGAAATGTTGAATTTCTATATTTGAAAGTTATAAATTGTTTTATTTATATAAAAGTTCTTAAAATTGATTTTAATTATTATCAAATAAATACAATAAGTAAGCATCTATTTCGTAAGAGTATTGTATTATCTATAAACATTACAACCAAAAGCATTATTTTTATACAGAATTAAATACATTAATCAACTAAGGTATGTTTTGTGAATTCAAATACACTTTATTCACATCACGAATTCGAATTGTTAAAGTAATATCTTCATGATGTATGCTTTATTTTTTTTGTAGACTAATACACGAACTCGTGATATAAGTAAAATGTATTTTAGTCAACAAAAAAATTCATTATTTGAAATTTCATTTAGAGAATAATCATCATTTTCAACGATGCATTAACTTAAAAGTCTTCTATTTCGATCTATACAATCTTTGTGAATTAATACACGAACTCGTGATATATACATAGTGTATTTGAATTAACAAAAGAATTAAGTTATTTGAAAGTTCTTGAAGTAACTGTTCAACATTTTCAACGATTCATTAACTTCTACTTTGACATGTATATTTTTGTGATACGCGCTTTAATTAACTAAGATATATATATATATATATAATTTTGAAATAATACACGAACTCGTCATATAAGCAAAGTGTGTTTTAATCAACAAAAGAATTACGTTCTTTCATTTTTTTAAGTTTCAACAATTTCAAAATGTTATTAACTAAAACTCTTTTTTATGTAATATTTATTAATTACAATTATTACTTAAATATATTGAGGTAATTAATTTCAGGAAAATAGAGTCAAAAAATGTACAATATACGAAACAAATTTCTGTGAATAGATTTTTTTAATTATTTTAAAAATATAGTTTTCATTTCAGTTCATTTATTTATGCATAATCATTGTAGAGCACAGGTATTACAATTTCGACTTATGTTTAAGTTTTAATGACTGTATGGCTTCTTTCAGTACTTGAAGTACGAGTTCGACTTTTTGGGGATTCGCATTGTAACCCATGAGCCCGATTCTGATGACCCGATTGGCCGTTGGTCCTAAACCTCCACTTACTTCCAACAGAAACCTATATAACACAACAAATAATAATTATAAATAAATATATATGAATTGACGTGTGTAAGACTTCATATTTTTAGCACAAATAAAGATTTATATTTCTATACTTTACAAAATTAAAGAAAATCTGTAACAATTATTTTTTATAGTCATGTACAAGATTTTCAACGCCTTCAAGAATTTTCACAAGAAATATATATGGAAAATCTTGATTGTATTTCAACAAATAAATAAGAAATAATCATTAAATAATGTTTATAAGAAAAGTTAAAACGGTGTGAAAAATCCCGTTTTAACTTTTCTTATAAACATTATTTTTTTGTTGATATAAACATTTAAATTAAGTAAGGAAAAATATTGAAAATGAACGAAATTCAAGTGAATGATTGAATTTCGTTCATCATTTTCAATATTTTTCCTTACTTAATTTAAATGTTTAAATCAACAAAAAAAGTAAAAAACTTTTATTCAATGCTGAAAAAAATATTTCATTGTTAGTTTTTTGAACAAATTTATTCCATTCTCTATTGTGGAGGCTTCTATTTTGTTATACTTGTTAATTTAACAATAAAACAATCATTACTTTAATAACACTTGTTTAGTTTATGCAACTGCAAGTAAATAAACTGTAAAAGCTGTAATTGTGAAATAAATTAAATCGAAAATAAGATGTTATTACTAATTTAGATTATTTAGTATTTGTAAATGTTATTATAATGCCATTCTATTACAATGAATACAATTTTAATTATACAGAGAGGTTTATTTATAAGTATACATTAGGGGAAGTGTATACCTGCAAAAAAAAAAACGCGAGTCAAACGCAATGTGTGTATGTTTAATTTCTCATTTGACATATGTGTGTTCAATTGTGTGTTATAGGCAACTAAACAAACATACATCAATGCGTTTGACTCGTGTATTTTGCAGGTATACATAGGGGAAATGTATACTGTTAAAAAAAGCTCTCTGTATATATATATATATATATATATATGTAAGAATATTAATTTAAATAAAAATCAGTTGGTTTGTTTCACAAAATATTTGATTTATTCCCACTAGTTTCGGAAATGTAATTTCTGTATATTTCTTGATAATGGTTAGAACTCGAAACTAGTTGGAATAAATCAAATATTTTGTGAAACAAACCAAATAATTTTTATTTAAATTAATATTCTTATATATATATATATATATATAATCATCAAGTAATTAATGAGGAAATGGTAATAGATAGTTTTTCTTCAATAGTGTTAACCTTTTACTAATAAAACAGTCACAATTAGTTCTAAGTTACCGCGAAGAGAGTTTATTTAATAAATTTTAAACTCCGTTTATTCCACTTTATTTATTTCATGTTACTGAATAAAAAATGAAGTAATGAGTAAACTGAGTTTAAATTTAATTCGTGCTAAACTTACTCTTTCATGATGAGAGCAGTTAATTCTTTCCAGTTCAAGTCCTTTGGAACAGTAACGGTGGTTACTGTCGGGATACGTTTCTTGGGGTCCTTCACGAAAAGCTCCAAGCCCAGCTTGGCTAAGCCATCGTAGAGCATTTGTCCGGCTTTCTGGTGTCTGTCGATGACGTTGTCGATTCCTTCTTCGGCGATCATAGCTAATGCTTCGCGCAAACCGTAAAGTAGTGTTGCAGAAATCGTGTGGTGATATCTAAATTAATAGAAATAAAACGTTTAATAATTAATAAATTAAATAAAGAAATTCATTAAAGTTTCAGGTTTAGAAGATAGCTGTTTTCTAACTTTATAAATAAAATAGTGCATTACTGAAGTCATTTTTATTGGACACCAGAGTCCGCCGCCGTTTTTATTGCATTTTTTTGTTCAAAATTATTAAAAAATTACAGATAATCGTATCTATCATCCATTACTAGTAGGTTTGATAAAATGTTCAGCCACCATTCATCGATTCGACATGAAATTAGGCGAAAGACGGCGCTTGCGTCGTCTTTCATTTATTACTAGTAGTTTTAGTTTAGCCCTGGGTAAAATATTTCGCCAAATAGCCATGGCGCTCAACCTGTTAGATTAAATTGAATAATGCACTGATAACCTTTCTTCACACTTTAAAAAGTTATTAGTGCTTTGTTCAACTCCTATAAACCTTGGCCTAATACACATATTTACTATTTCGTTTTGAGTTATGTGAAGTTATAAAATTTAAATTAAAACTCTTATTTATTCTTTTCTTTACTATTTTAGTTTTAAATGTTAGATGTACCTACATTTTGAGTACTACATATGTGCATATTCTGTTATTGAAAGTAATAAATAAGTATTTTAATTCAACTAATACACATACAATGAATTGTGGAGGTGTTCATACGTCTAGGAGTTAAAAATATGTTGCGA
Source organism: Philonthus spinipes (assembly GCA_963082785.1). Classification (NCBI taxonomy): domain Eukaryota; kingdom Metazoa; phylum Arthropoda; class Insecta; order Coleoptera; family Staphylinidae; genus Philonthus; species Philonthus spinipes. The sequence continues at coordinate 12,478,394 of OY720306.1, forward strand.
AATGAAATTATTTACTATATCAATAAACCCAGTAAATATATTTCATTTTTAATAATTTTAATTTTACATGTTCTTTTCTTTTGTATTTATTATACTTACACCCTTGGATTTCCGTAGCAACCCCAGTAATCACCCAATATTTTCATATCCCAGTAGAAAACCTTCACCTCGGTCTTCCGATTGAAAATCTTCTCCCTGTGAAAGCGAAGTAAGAAAAAAATGTTCAGTTTTCCCATCGCGACTCTCTGATCCCATTCTTAATTCTCGCATTACTCACTTTGCCCGATCGCTAAATGATATCGGGGTGATTCCTGGAGGAGCTCCGATAACCTTTTGAGAGCCTGTGTAAACAGCATCTATGCCGATCCTGTCGGCGTCGAGTGGCACTCCCCCTAAGGACGCCACCGCGTCAACTGCCAATAAACAGTTGAATCTGCCGGGAGGAAATTGAATATCAGCTCTCTTATCAAAGTTGCATCAGCGGAATGTGATAATTCATGACGAGTTAGTGAAGGGTGACTAGGATTAATTAAAAATAAATAAATTTTATGCCAATTAAGCCTGTGAGTTCACCAGTAATAAATTTTATATTACGTTTTTATTCTTACAGTTTCAAACAGCGAATAAATTGCCTATTAAATGTGACATGAGTGTTAATACAATTAATATATCGTGAACTTAATTTAGTTACTTGAGTTACGTGAAGGTGAAAAGGTGAAAACACAGTTATATTCCTTTCTTCATTTAAAAAGTAAAGAAAGATAACTGTGTTTTCAATTAGTAATATATCGTGTTTAATTGTATATCATGTTATGTCAACTTAAATCTAATATTGAAAAGTTAACAGATCAAAGGTAACTGTGTTTTCAATTAGTAATATATCGTGTTTAATTGTATATCATGTTATGTCAACTTAAATCTAATATTGAAAGTTAACAGATCAATCCCAAGTGTTTAACAGGGAATACTACTCGCAACGAAGATTTTCCTACAGGGCAACGGTGTGGGATGAGGTAACTAAGAGAACGGATTTTTTACAAAATAGACCAATTAATATGCGCTATTTATTTAAGTAGAGGCAACATTCGATTTATGTATAAAAATCAAAAAACTATTGGTTGCCGTTTCGAGAACATTCTTTTTCTAATTTATTATACACGTATCTGTTTGTCTTTTAAAAATACCCATATTATAAAGTAAAGAGTTTATCAATGCCTATATGAAATGTTGTCTAATCTAGCATTCGTTTTATCCGTGCATACTTGGAGTAGAGGCAAAAATTAATGCTCGGTGATACCTATATTTTTCATTCAACCTAAGTGGCATAGATAGAAACCGGGCAATTTTTGTTCAATTCTGTTGGTTTTAAAATTTTATTGCTATTATCAATCTCATACAGCTACTACCAAATTTAAATAAATTTCATATATTAAAATTGTCTAAGTAATGAAAATCAAATAAATAAAACCTATAATATTTGTTTTTTTATTATTTATAGCTTCGAATTAAGCTTTGAACTGCTCGAGCTGTTCCACGCTAAATAACCGAATTTGTTCTCATTATATATGTGTAATAAGATTAAAGGGTAAATTTTGCATGATATGGAATACAATCAAGAAATAAGATGAAGTTTTTTTTAGTACAGCAGAATTTGCTTAAAATTAACCAAATGCAATTGCAACAGAATATTCCAAATAATCGCATTTGGCTTATTCTGTTCATTAATTACAAAATAATTGTCCTATGCTTTTCTATGACAACAAATTTAGTCAATTTCCAGTTATTCGCGATTAAGAGATTAGACAATAAATTAAATAAAAAGAATTTGAAAATTTGTGGCCATGTCAATAAATCTGTTTCCTATTATGACTAGACAATAGCCTGGATATGTTTATAATTAATTAAAATGCAATTTTCTGAATGTCTGGATTTTTGCTCTTTTTTTATCATACACGATTTATAAAATGTTATTCAATATCATATAAGTTTATTATTAATTTTTTTTGTTAATTGGTTTTTTGTTAGTGGTTTAGTTTTAGGTATCAATGAATTCAAAGTGTAGCATTTTTATATCTTTAATATTTAAATTCTTGTTAAAATGTAAATGTTTAGGTGGAATTGCAACATTAAGTATATCTTATTAAAACACTTAATATTTTTAATCACTGAGAATCGTATTTGGTTTTACATTAGGCCCGATTTATCTATCATAACTGACATGAAATTAGTGATAATCACAAGTTTATTAATTTCTTATGATTAAACCATTTTACAATTATTTAACATAATAACATCATGTTAATCGGTACACATTACAAAAGAATATGGTTATGTTTTAAAAAAAAATGCAATGGCGTTATTAAAATAACCATAAGGGTAAACGACCCATTGTGTTTCATGTAATCACATTTTTTGTTGTTTAAAAGTATTGTGAGGTTCTTTTTTAAATCAACGTGATTTGATCTTTTCTTTTGTTTTTAATTGGTTTGCAGTGAAGTGAAATTTGAAAATCATTAGCACGACCGGGGCATTAGGCACGGGCGTGGGGATTGCGTGATAGGGTGCATAATTTAGTGAAATGGTAATTTATTTCACGTGTCCAGGAATTGGGGTCTTTAGTCATATTAGGACTGTGTCCGATAATTAACAAACGCAAGTAGCTGGAGGATCGCTCGATGAAATATTCATTCGACGGTCGGATGTTGTCAATTCGACCGACGGGTTATTATAATTCACTGTGGCCACAATTAAAAATGATAAATGTATTTGCAATAAGAAACAAAAAAATATTATTAGAAGAAAATGAAATAAATTTGAGTTTAATGTTAATTGATTATAGCGACAATTGCTTTTTGATTATTTCTAATGCTCTCTGCATTAAGTGGAGATGATAGTATTTAGTAGAAAAGATAGCTTTATTGTTAATAATAGTCAGCTTTTTTACATTAATTTTCTGGTCAATGAACAATATTGTATTATAATAATTATTATTTAACAATTATATTATTGTAAAGTTTTTAAGGATTGTTAATTAATTATAATGAGAATGAAACAGCACTAACATCTCAGTCTATAGCAAATCCGTTATGCCATTCATGAAAGGACCTAGTTTGCAGTACGAGAGCATATGTCGAACAACTCTATTAATGGGCGAATTGAAATTTAGATTTGATTTACCCCGACGTGGTAAATGCGGTTATGCGCCCATTATTAGAACACACATTTTAACTCGTCGATTATTGAAGCTTCAAACTTCGCCGCGTATCATAATTCATAACAGTAAAATATTATTATTAAATACTTTCCGCCCATAAAATTCTAATTTCTATATAATTATATTAACTTTGTTTTGCTCTGTTCATTATTTGTTAGTTTTTGGAGTCATTAAGCTGGCAACTTAGTAAGAGTGAAGTTGAAATAAAAAGCAAAATGTTCAAAATTAATTTTTAATGTTCGAATAATCAAGTCCGTAAGTTACAACGCGACGTCTTACAAACAACTCCGTCTTTCAAGACAATTCAACAAGATAAATTATTCATAAATTGAGGATTTTATTTCATCGGACATATCTTTATGTACTGTTTATTATAATTTATGAAAATAATAGAATTTCAATGATATCAATACATTGATATAAATTAACAATACTGGCTATGTTCGATTAAATAAGATCATTACTGTATTAAATAAAAAGAATTTGAAAATAATTAAATAATAAATAAATTATTTTCCCTTTAGCTACTGTGACATTATGACTTATGTTAAATAGGTGCTTTAACAAATGTCTAATAATAGACAATTGCTGTTGCGTAACAATAATATAATGTATAATGCAACAATTTTTGAATCGAAAATATTTAATGCAAAAAAATTAAACTGAAAGTTACGTAATATAAATGATTATCTGCAGACACGTGTTTCGGGATGTGATGCCTCGTTAGTACAGCACAGCCTTATTTAAATAACTGTGACCAAGTGAATAAATCCTTTTTCTATTACCATTACTGTATATTGTGACACTAATTTTATATTAAGAAAATTGATTACTATCCAAATATTTATTACTCTCACATTGATTGATCCATCTAGTTCAATTTCACGAAATTATCTAAAATTAATTCACCCCAACCCTCGCATAATTCAATTCACTCTAATAATAAAACCAAGAACAAAAAATAAGCACAACAAAACCGTATCTTTTTTAATCAACTTGAAAAAGTCTCGCGGCCAGGAATGATCACTTCCCCGGGAAATTTTAATAATTAAACCTCCCCCCCCCCTCCTTCCCACACAAAAACCGTTTAACGCCCGCGGGTCCCCCGTTAACATTATTAAACGCAAGGTCCCCCCGCATTGAAATTCAAACAATGGGAGAAGCGAGCGGGGGTCGGTTTTGATTCACTCCTGTTTCGTCGGCGAGCCGAAGATTTACCTGTGGCATATATCACCGAGTCCTTCGAGGGGTTGATAAACTCCGGTCGAACTCTCCCCCTGCACGACAAACAACATCACCGGCTTATGTTTCATTATTGCGCTCTCCAATTGCGAAACGCTGAAGTTGTTCCCTGGCTCGGTCTTCAGTTGGACGACATTGGCGCCTGTTAATGACGAAAGTTTGCCTTGTAATGGGATTTAAACGTGCTCGCTTTTGCGGAATAAATGTAATTGATTGAAATATAAAAAAATATATAAATAAAAATAGGATATTAATAAAACAATTTACAGTCATAATTATTTGATACTTAGAAACCTTTCTTCAATACTTTATTTTTACCAGATATACATTTCGGACTCAAACTGATCATTGTAAATGATTTGTTACTGATTTCATTGAACTTAACTCTTGAATTATTTTTTCATTTAACACTTGGTGAAACATATTTCAACAATTAGGTAAAAATTAAACACATGGTTTGTTTTATAATAATTTATTGTGAAACAAACCGCATGTTTAATTTTTAGCCAATAGTTTTTTATTTAATAATATCCAATGCTAGGCTAAAGAAAATTCAGTTTGAGAATGATTACCGTTTAGCCGCAACTAGTCTATAATTATTAAGTGGTATAAAAATGTTATTAAATGTTTTCTTGATCCTAATATTGAAAAGGTACCACGAAGTAAACGCTTCAAAGATTCAAGAAAAAATCCAATGACATCAATTGGAAGCATATTTAAGTAATCAGTAAAATAAAAAATAACTGCCATACACAGTATACACACACTAGTTATCACTTTTTGATATATATTTGCTCCTATATTAGTAAATCAAATATTCATTTTGCTGCTATATATTGTATATTTGTTGATTTTCAACTTCAAACCATCTCAGAATTTTATTATTCTGTAGTTGTTCCTAGTACATAAATTTTCTGTTGGGAAATTAATTATTATTTAAAACTTTGAATTTTTAACAGCCCGCTTTGTGTCTACAATAACAAAAAATATCAATATACAAAGAAAAAAGCTTTAAATATTAACCACTTTGCTCGTATTAAAAAAGTGTATGATACAAGCAAAGTGGTTAATTTTTAAACCTATATTTTTTTTACATTAGTTAAAATGTTATCACATAATAATGGATTCAACCATCAATTATATAAATAAGAACAATATTAAATTGGACTTGTAAATTAAATTTATTTAGATTAGTTTCACTTATTTTTATTTGAACTTCAACTAAATTTGAATTGATGTAATTATAAAGAATCTTAATTTATTCCTTAATGCTTTGCCAAAAAAGGGCCCGATATAAATAAGATCAAATTGGATTATTTTAATAATTAGTATGAGATAAAACTAAAATTGCATGTTATTTAGGATATATTTTCTTGAAAGGCCAAGAATTATTATTATTATTATTATTATTATTATTAAAACTATCTACAATATAATTTGAACAATATGGATTTTCAACAACTGAATCAATCACTCAATCAATAATTTTAACGTTTAATTGAAATAAATAAATTCCCATAAAAAGCGAAAAATAAATGCGTAGCATTAGAAGAAGAAAACGTGATAGTGGGTTTGTATACATTTGAATCAATATCCCTCTAGTTTGGATAAAATGGTGGAAATATTTGAAATTTAAAAATCCTCTTTATTGGAACTTCAAAAAATACAAATACAAAACCATCAATATTCTAATCAGCAGTAGTTTCTTACTTAATTAATAAAAACTCTGTAAACATTTTTTCTTCAAATTTATTTTACATCCACATTTACATTTCCATCGCGAACGGAAATGCACATTTAGATGCAATATAAATTTAGCGAAGAAAAGTTTACACAGTTTTTATTAACTAATGGTGATCTTAACTTATTCACAAGTCTATTATTAGTTTCTTACTTGTTTAATTTCAATGGTATGTTTAATTAGAAGTTTATATTCTCGTATATTTCGTATATATATATATATATTATATCAAATATAATATATATATATATATATATATATACGAAATATACTTCTTTTTGTTTCTTACTAATTTATATATAAAAATTATCACACTCTATAAAGCTGAGTGTGAACTCAGCATAAAAATAATCGCTTTTGAATATATATAAGCCTTTTTTAAATAGTAGCATTGAGTAAATAATATTATATAGCATTTTCTCCTCTGTGATAGTAGCATTCTTTATTTCGGCAAAAAATGTAATTCAACTCTACGAAATTCATAAAAAAAACACTTCATTTATGATTTGCATATTATTCGGTGATATTTCATATGGGAAATGTAAAGTTTGATGTTTACATTGTTAATTAAATTCACATTCTATGTATATCTATTAATAACTGTGATGATAAAAAGTAACATACACCTTAAACTTAACATTTACCTTACAGAATAGCCCCGAATACTTAGTTACAATAAATAAAAGCATATATGCTTAATTAATTTCTCACTTAACCCGTGATGAAACATTTTTAAATTAATTAAAAGCATATGCAATATAAAAAATATTATCTGGTATCATGTTTTGATTCTTTCTTACTTTATTTCATTAAAATAATTTCAATACCCATTCTCTCCCGAATGAACAACAATGTGTTCGACATATTCGATACCTGAAAGTCTTATTTTTTTTATTTTTTGTTTGTCAGAGTTATGCGCTGTTAGTTACGATTGGAGGATATTAGAGATTATAGATATTATGATGGATTACCGTATCGTATGGCCATGTTGGAAGCACGCTCGCCCCAGATGCCATTTGTGGCAACGAGAACTTTTTCCCCGGGCTCCAGGAGATTACACATGACCGCTTCCATCCCGCCGTGACCCGATGCACTCACGGCCAGGGTCAACTCATTACGCGTTTGAAATATGTACCTAATACCTTCCTTGATCTCGTCCATTATCTGAAAGAAACAAATTTACAACATAAATCTATTTGTTTATAACTACGTAAAATTATTATTTCAATTATGATTTATCGATATATCTTTTGAATTAATATTTTAAGATTGTTGTACGGATTATTATTGAATATTGGGCAGAAAGACGTACGGTCGATTGCCATTATAAATTAATTAATTTTTGTGTAACATACATAATAATTGTTTTTTACGTTATTGCAAATTTAATTGTTAATAATGATTGTTATATCTATATATTGAATATTTTGAAATTATTGTATACATTCCAAATGTGTGGCTATTAAAGAAAATAATATATTAGTACATTTTTATGCTTGATAGTTTACTTAGTGGTACGTTTGATATAAAGAAAACATCCTTTTTATATCACTTATATTTTATTTTAGTGACTAGTTTAAATTAAACGGTAATCATTATTAAACAAAGTTTCATTCATTGTTACCAAGTAATATAGACTAGTCACTAAAGTAAAATAAAAGTGGTATAAAAAAGTTGAGTGTTTTCTTTATATCAAAATTAAAAATTTACTACTAAATAAACGCCTTAAATTTACATAAAATATGATTCAGTAATTTATTATTTTCACCGATTTAACAGTAATGTGTAAAACGCTTTTACTCATGTTTATAATTTTGTATTGGTAAAATCTCGTCCGGGTATAATTTCAGTGACATTGCTGTCATTACAGTGCACGTATTTATACATATTTCGAACACTGCAGCTTCCTATTTTTTATTCGCTGATACATTATTTTACTACAAATTCGCAATTGGATCACATATGGTTACGGATGACATTTTTACTACTGTTAATGTTAACATATAGCCATTTGTCAATTATTGTAAATATTTATAATCTATAAAACAATTAAATGTTTATTTTTTAGCGAATTTTGGTATTGGCGCAAATTTTGAATTTCGATTTCGGATGATATATTTAATAGGAAACATTTAGATAAAAGATAATAAATAAATACGAAGATTGGAATAATTAAAATTAATATACAAAGCAAGATAAAATCAGATATAATAATTAACAAATTAAAATTGCTAAATATTAGTTTTAGCAATTTGGAATATATGTGAACAAAAATACTATTCAAGAACAGATAAATCAATATACAATATATGGCGTTTAAATTTATTATATGAATTACAAAAATATATTGTTACGGGCTGGAAGATCTCCGATTGATATCCGATTCATCTGCAGAATATAATTTTATATATTACTGTAAATACATATACACATTTGAATAAATATGTTTAGTTAGTTATAATGTTTGGATGTGTTACAAGAACATATGGAAATTAAATCGGTCTAAGGCCTACTGTAGAGTGTTGTAGAAGGGAAGAAATTAAAATGTAATTAATAAAATTCATGTAATCGTTGATCATCCTACATCTATAGCTCAAATCAGGTGATATTCTTCTACACTACCATTTTTTATGTTAAAACGAACTAAAATGCATGACCGTTGAATAGAAGAAATTAAAATTTAATACAACACTCATGTTAATACAATTCACGTAATCGTTGACCAATATTTAAATTCATAGCACAAAAAGAGTGATACTCTTCTATATTACAATTTTTAAGTTTAAAATGCGTATCCGTATTCTAAATGAAATAAGATATACACATTTTTTGTGAACATATTAAATTATGATATTATTATTCGTGTTATGTGATGATAAAATCACTGAAAAATACTTTACTTGCGGCCTAACTAAAATAATTGTAAGGTATCCCGAACGTTTCATACGTTCGGGATACCTTACAATTATTAAAATGCTAAGTTGTTTCTAAAATCTAATAAAACCTTACTTTATTGCGCTTAACTAGTGATATTAATATGTGGAACAAATATCAATTTATTGTATAATCGAACAGTTTTCCCAAATCAAGAAATGTATCAGCCCAACATGATTTAATATTATTAATATAATAATCAACTCTAATGAACATATTTCGACAAAACCTAAATTTTCTTTAAATTTAAATGCATACTGTTGCAAGTGGACATAAGTGTAGGTTTTATAACCATAAAGAGAACGAACCTTATAATGTTAAATAAAATAAATAATCGTATACGATTAATTAAGTTCTCACATAACCCGTGGTGAAATTTTTATTAATAACCGTACATGTTGAAAGCAAACCAAATGTTCTATTAAAAAGTTCTTTAAAAGAATCAGTTTCTATACACAAATATTTTGTGAGTATAATTAGTTTACAGAGTTATAAAAATGTAGATGGTGTATCAACCATCAACATCAAGTAAATAATTATGTAAAGAAAACACTTAACTTTTTTTATACCACCGCCTCCAAGATCCAAGAATCAAGTAAATAAGTTATCTATATCCTATTGTACAATTAAATGATCATTAAATTCTTTGATTTCATTAAATTGTTTCAGATCATATGAAAAGAAAAATTGAATTAATTCGTTTCTATAAAATTAGCAACGTCATTTAAATGGAGTAAAAAAGGGTTACAGTACGACCCTTGAGGCACGATTATTGTAAATCTCATAGGTTTAGAAATAATGTTATTAATCTTACAAAATCATTTACATTCCTTCTTAAAGTCGAAGCCTTTCAGTTTATTAAGAAGGTTAGTATGAATGATCCTATCACTAGTTTTAGAAAATTCAGTATTGACCGTGTCAACTTGATGACCATCCACAATTTAGAAGTAATGGATCCACCAACATGAAATTCGTGTTATTCGCCCCTTACAATAATCTCGCAACATCCAGTTAATTGATGAGATATTAATTTATTAAAATTTTGGAGATTGCAAACTGGATAGAAATATCCCTAATAACAGAGGGCACAAATTTATTTGAGTCATAGGTTTTATGTACAACAATGTCCTAGAACGGGAATTTATTGAGCATTAATTCAATGATTGTTGATTTTAAAATAAAGTAACAGTTTATGAGCAATGTTTAATCTTAAACAGTTACGAATGTATTGAATTGAAACACAAGTTTTTTTATGAATAGAAAAAAGTGGAAATAATTTATTAATAATTTTTAAATCATTTTTAATTTATCAAATTTTTAGGTTTCACAATATTTAATAATGCAATTGTTTCAAAACGCAGTATCATCATCAGTAGTAGCAGTATTTCTACAATAAAAAAATGCGAAACTAAGAAAATGTTGTATTTTTATTTAATATGTGAATATACAGTTTCATGAAGTGATAACCTTAATGAATGTTTCCGCTGTGTCTATATAAAGGTCACAAAAAGTATTTGAAAAAAAAATCAATCGAAACATCTATCACACAATCTATGGTATATTACTACTCTGTGGACTCCGATTTGTAAATAGACGTTCGGTACGCAATCGAAATCCGATTAAAATAACTAATGATTAACTAATCGGAGGATTTAATCGAAGCCGGTGCGAATGGGCATAAGGGTAGTGTTTAAAACCATGAACATAAGGAATCTCTTCACGTTAGAGATTAAGACTTAACCATGATTAACTAATCAGAGGATTTAACCGAACCAGGTGCAAGTGGGTATAAGTATAGTTTTTATAACCATAAAATAGAGCCAGGCGCGTATATATAAATAATTTTCTAGGAGAGGGGGGGGGGGTGATAAAAATGAAATAAAGTTATAAAAAAATGTTTCATTAATCCTAAAAATAACATTTAATGTTGTTACATCGATACAAAAAAGTGTTTTTTATCAGTCATTAAAATTTTGGGGTCGGTGAGGTTGTTTATAACATATACATATAATATATAATATATACATATATTTATATATCTACGTCACAGACTAGAGCCATGATAACCATGAATATTAATTAGAGAAAACATTTTAGTAATATTTCATCAACATGAAAATAATGTTTAATATTGTTAAATTCGGTGCTAAAACGTTATTTGTGTTTTTTTTTTTTCAATCAATCATAAAAATGTCGAGGGGAGGATTATGGTTTTTTTATAATATATCTATCTACGCTACTGACTAGAGCCATGATAAGCATGAATATTAAGTGGAAGAAATAAATAATCGTAAATGATTATTTAAGTTCTCATGGTGAAACTTATTAATAATTGTACATGTAAAAGCAAACCAAGTATTCTATTGAAAAGTTGTTTAAAAGAATACGTTTTTCTCTTTTGCGACTACAGCTGGTCTACAGAGTTATAAAATTAAAAAAAAAAAAACATTAAAAGAGAAAAAACCCTTTCTTTAAAATGAAATCTACTGATCTGTACTTATGTATCGCATGACATTCTTGTATCCCCACAATAAAACCAACCAATTTATATTAAAAACTTTTTTTTTTTATTATTATTATTATTTTCGAAACATCCTTTTGAGAAAAGAAACCGCCTCCAGAAAACAGGTGCCGGCGCGGCCAAGCAGGTGGAGATAATTACGCCCTTTCTCGATTTGAGGGCGCGCACGAAATCACTTTTCCACTCGTTTTCTTTTTTTAGTTGTTGCTCGCCGGAAAGCCGAGACCCACAATTTCGTGATTATTTAGGCGCCGTTTATAAATGCATTTTAACATGTACTTATACGGGATGATGCAGCTGCCGTGTTGTGTACGTCATTCAACGCCCGTTTTATGATTTTTAATAATCCTTCTCTGGTATTCAGTAGTAATGGAGTGTAAATAAAAATTATAAATTTGTGGAATAAATAATTATATTAGGGGGAAAACGTAAAAAAGTCAGGTGTGTTTTAAAGCCTGTGCTATTAATTTGAGAAACAAAGTAATTGTAAGAAATATGTATGATGATTTGAAATATTTTAGGAAAATAATAGTACAGTAGCAAAGAGATATTAAAATTGTTATAATCGTTTATCATCTAGCCAATTTTGTAGTTTCTGAACATTCATAAAATGTATTAGTACTAGGAAGTAAGACTACACTTTGCCTTTCACAAACTTGTCTAAAAGAAGCTGTGGCTGGTTGACAGAGCTGTATAGCTAAGTCCATAATACTCGCTCAGGGTTATCTTATTATTATTTTTTTTCGATATGCATTTATAAAGACACCCATAATATTTTTAGATGAGTAAAGAGAGAAATTATATTTTTAAATAAAATTCTAACAGAAGCTCCGACATTGGTTAACAACGTTAACATTCTTGCAGTTATTTTAGTAATTCTTATTTCTGTGGGTAATGTTTAAATTAATGATTTTTATTTTCATTAGCCAGGGTAACAAATTCCTCGAGATATTTAAGAAGTAAAAAACCACACTAGAGGGATGTAAATAGGAAGAAATAAGACTCGTAATTTCAGAAACTAAGGAACGCATTGCTGAATATAATAATATTTTAGAAGGGCAGGCGAATTATCTAAAAAAAAATATATCTTGATACGAAATATTTTCGGAAAATTACAGGACAGTGGCAACGAGCTGCCACTGAAAATGTATTGATGGAAATTGCTCTGGAAACGTAATAAATCTATTGGCATGAAAAAAAATGTGATTTTTTAATTCTTGAAAGCAAGGGAAGCCTAACACGTTATTGTTATTGAAAAAAAAAATACAATTAGATTTTTTAAAATCATTTGCCTATATAGTTATGAGATTAATCACTTTTTTATTTTTTTATAAATAACTCTATGTACAGTTAATTAAGTTGATGAATATTTATTAATATTGTTTGAGATTTAGCTTAAATATAACAAAATTCAGATTGAGACATTTTTTATTATTCATAAACTGGCATAAATCACCAAACATTAAAAATAAAAAAAACACTCACCTGAATCGTTTCCAGATGCAAATGTCCCAGGATGGGCTGGCTGAGAGCGTGCAACACCCTCGGAGAGCAGTTCGACGGTCCAGGGCCCATCAGTACCTTGTGTGGGACGATCAATGGCTTTCTTAATACTTCCGGTGGTGGAACATCCATTTTTTGTATTTGGTTTTTATTTTCTTGATTCTGAAACACGATAGCGGCGCGCGTTTATGAATCGTGCGTTCCAGAATTATGGGCCCGCTTATAAATTATACATTAAATGCTTATGTAAATACACCCAGTGGGTCATTTGTTATATACAGTGTCCGCACCATTCACAGATTAAGATTTCCTCCAGGTCTAGTTTATTTAGTGTGCGCGCCTTTGTAAATTTCACACCTACTGAAATTTTCATACATAAATATTTATTGTGTGTATGCGAGTATTTATTTTTTACGCTTATTTATAATGCTCAGAATTTTTAACACACATTTAATCTTTCTTCATATTTATCACTGTATACACTGATTTAAAATATTAAATAAAACGCTCGGTTTATGTTTCACTGTTCGTTTTTTATTATATAAACTGACTAGTTTCGGTCAAGCGACCATTATCAAAGTAATTACAAGGGGGTCTTATTTAAATTATTTCAAAATTTATATCGTTTTTTAGTTTAAAATGCTCAGTTTTTTTTTAATACATTTATTGTTTGATTTGAGTAATATAAAGTTGTCACTATTAAATAAAACAGTTCGTCCATTTATTCGTTCACTTTTATTTTTGTCAGAAGAACATTTCAAGAATCAATAATTGATAATGAGGCAAAGTACTCGAAAAATAGGAACAATTTGAAAATAAAGAATAAATTATTTACATCTTTAGTTCTGTGATATTTTAACTTACATACTTTTCGGGCAAAGATGCCCGAATGATTTGCTTGAAAAGCAGTTGCTTAAATGTACATTTGTTTAAAGTACTTGTATAACGTAAGTCAAAATGTCACGGAAGTAATTTATTATTTTATAGTTCTTTTTATATAATTTATTTAAATAACTGTGGCCAAATAAATAAATTCTTTTTTGCATCGACTCGAAATATACGTCCGACAAATAAAAGTGAAGTATCCTTCATTAACTTTTATTACTTTTTTATCAAATGAGTGTTTTCTTTTCACACATTTAATATTTCTTTTTTTTATAATGCTCACATTTTTTAAATGCACATTTAATGTTTCTTGCTCACTGACTGCACTTAATCTGCAGTATAAACTCCCTGACATTACCAATTTGTCGTAGAGCGAAGTTATCTCATTTTGATAATGGCTTGAACGTCGATGCCACTAACATTAACACGATAAAGATAATACAAGCAATCGTTTTCTCAGTTTACATCAGGCAAAAACACAAACATGCTCTGTTAAGATATTATATAAATAACAAAAATGACTCTCTCGTTTCAAAAATAAAAGAAACATTTTAATTATTAATCACTGAAATATTTATTAACAATAAATTAAATATTTCTATTGTTGATAACTGAGGCTCCGGCTCAGATAAATTTTGTGCTCAAAATTTGTAATATAAATAAAGTCTGCTTACTAATTTAATTTAAGAATTTAAATTTTAGTATATGTGATACAATCTGTGTTGCCTTAATGCAAAACGCACAGATTGCATCACATAGACTAAAACTTAAATTCTTAAATTAAATTTTTAATCAGATTTTAGTATTATTGTCTTATCCTGTAATCTAAGCTTTTAATTTGTTTGTTATGTGAAGAGAAACCTAACAACAATATAAAAATTGCCAGTCACCAATTAACTATTAATATTTATTTATTATATTTTATAATCGTCGCTGATTAATTAAGAAAAGTTGCGTTTTTATAAAATTCTTGTTGAATTGTTGAATTATTTATTCGTATATTTATATATTGAGAAAGTTCCAAAATTATTTCACAAGTTACAATTTTTACGATTCGTTGACAATCGATTGCTAACATCTCAAATATTCAGTGATAAAAGTCTGTTATTTAGTCGGTTTGTGTAGTAATTACAGTCCTGTGTATTTACATTATTTCTGAAAACTTCAATCTGTGATATGTTTTGCAAATTGTCAGTGTTATTTGCCTCTGTTATTTAAGACAATTTTAATGTGTTATTATGTCTGTCTATAAGTTTCAGTCTTGTATATATTTCAACAATTTTAATATAATCTGTAACAGTTATTTCTTAATTTTTGTTCTACAATCCACTATACATAAATATTATTAATTATATTGTAGATTTGTATAAAGGTAAATCCGTTAAATAAATAAATATAAAATAAATATAAATATATTAACATTGCAATAGAAATATTTACAGTAGATTAGTCTGTCTTCAACGTGTTAAGGAATTTATCGAATTATTAATAATTACTATTAACAAATGTTATTATGTATTGTTAATAATACTCACATGAGAAATGAAGAGTTTATGATTTCGGCTGCGCGTTGAATAAATTACGAGTCCTCTGTTTATATACACTGATCGATACTGATTGTTATCAAAATGTGGCTACTTGACCCCACGTCAAGTGTCATTCTGAGGGGGGAAGAATCACAACAACAAACCGCAGAAAAATTGTGCGTTCGCCTATGCGAGGAAAATAGGTAAACTTCCTCTTTCTGTATTATCTGGTGAAAAAATTATGTAACGCGATTACGCGCGGAAAATGTAAATACGTGACGAAATAATTACATACAGTACACGATTTTAAAATATACTGTTCTAATCAAAATATATGATTTTTAGTTATTATTAAAAACTGATTTAATAATTAAAGTTAATGGTATTTAACGTAGCATCAATTTTAATACATCTAGTATTTACATTAAAATTAAAACAGACTTATATAATTAACAATAATGCCTTGATTTTGAGCATTAAAAATGATAATTTACAAATAAACGTGTAACACAACTAAATATTTTAAATATAAGGGCATTTGTGGCGAAAAATAAGTAGATAAATGAAATGCAATGAAAAAACAATAGATAAGCAAGATAACATTCTCTCCTTAAGCTCTGTAAAAACCTTAACTTATAAATTTGATGCAATTTAATCGTTTCTATCCGCAATAAATACCAATTAAAATTTACTTCTTTTTACACTAATTACACGAATCAAAAACTTAAAAAAACAAACGTGGGTTCCTGTTTAAAATAATGAAGTTGGCCCCGTGGACCCCTATGGGACTTCTTTCCAATACAGATCAATTTGCCCCTCTAAAATATGGAGAGTTCATTTGAAAGTTTTTTTTTTGATAAAATCATTAATTGCTGTGATATTTGAATGTCTCAAGATAAATGACTCCCTCTGTATATCAATATATATATATATATATATATATATATATATATAATAGAACTAGAATTTGTATCAACATTTTAATCAGAATTTTTTTGTAGAACTTAAAATTTTCAAATATTATTTTTGATATATTTTGCTAAAGAATTAAATAACGTGGTTAACGCTAACAATCAAAGGATATCCTTATTGAAAAGGACATTTGCATTATCAATTGTAAATAGACGTCATGCGTTGTAACACGTTGTTAATAAAAACGAATCTTACAATTTTCAAAATCTTAGTCTTGGAGCCTCTGAATGAGTCTGAGTGTTTTTTTTCTGATATTAATAAGATTATTTGAATAATTGATTGTTGAGGGCATTAATTTGTGATACATGTTTATTAATAACATGAAGGTGCAATTAATAAAACACCTTCCTTGTATCACGCACTTGATTTTTATTCCGTAACTAGTTACTAAGTCGAAACTAGTTACGGAATATAAAAACCAAGTGCGTGATACAAGACAAGTATTTTATTAATTTCACCTTCATATTTCGTATTATTTTTAGATTTTTCATACTTTTATAT
The DNA here is from genome assembly GCA_963082785.1 of Philonthus spinipes. NCBI lineage: Eukaryota > Metazoa > Arthropoda > Insecta > Coleoptera > Staphylinidae > Philonthus > Philonthus spinipes. Next base: position 12,495,433 of record OY720306.1, read on the forward strand.
TATTTGAATAAATTGAAATTATGTATTAAATGCAATTTCATAAATTGTTTTAAATTGCTTTGTTTAGTGAAAAAATCATATCTGTATATACTATAAATCTTAGTTTAAGAGTCTTGGCTACTTTAATTGCATCTATGAATTCGTGAACTCAAATGAAGTATTGTTTTAAATATATTTTATAAAGTGGATCGGCCTTTATTATTTCAATTTCTCACACACGCAAAATCCTCCACAAAAGACTTCCATTACGCGTTCCAATTAGCAATTCCCTCGCGCACACAAGAACAAACAGAGAAAAAAAAACACCATCGGAACGAAAAAAATAAACGCACCAAATTGAAATTAGCGAAAGGCCTGCTCCCCTTCCGTCCCTTTTGATGTGAGCAAAAAAAACGAGAGTAAAGTACCGATATGACAATTCTCGCGTATTGTGTTAGTTTAGCATAATGCACGCTTTATGTGCGCCATATCAAAAAAGGGTTTTGCACTCACGTGATTAGCTTTTTGAAAGGGGGCCATTATTTCGCTGCTGTGCACACTACATACATCCCCATACACTCACACAAACACACAGCCGTATACAGGTTTATATAAATATACATGTGCAGACCCTTCCAAATTACGAAATTAGCATTTAGCTATATTTAAAGCCCGAACAATACGCACCGCCGTTGATGGACAAATAACCCTTATTTTCTCCCCCCTCTAGGTTCTTACGTGTGTATATTTAGCTTTATAACATCGTGTGATGAAGGAATTATTCTCTTAGGGTTATTACATTGTAATCCCGAGGGGTTTACGGCTTTTTATATATTCACTATATAATTATTTTATTTGCTCGACCATTCATAATTTAATGTTCTATATTTAACCCACCGCAGACTTTTTAAAATTGAATTAAATTATTGTTGCATACACTTTAAATATCCACTAGCATAATAAATGAAAAAAAAAAGAATTTAAAAATAAGTGATTTCAGGATTTCTCAATATAAACGAGCAATAAGAGAGAGCAGAAGATTAGCATAACGATTTTTTTTGCGGAATTAAGAATGTGGTTTCATATAAAGAGATAGCTGTACAATTATTAGTAGTAATAATTGATGGTTGAAGCTTTTACTTGATGATTCTCCATAATAGACTATTTGTAAATAAAATAATACTTTTTTAAGTTTCACAAATTTTATTCTAGACACTGCTACAATTGTTTCGCCAAACACAGTTGCAACATCAGGCAGATGATTAATCAAAAACAATTGTAGTAGTGAATCTACAATAAATTTTGTCAAACAAAAAATAGTATACATAGAGTATTTATTCACTTGATCGTAGTCATTTAAATTAATTAAATAAAAATGATTTGAAAATAATTAATAAATTATTTCCAAATTTAGCTAATGGCTAGCGAGCCGTTTATTCAAATCTGAGCCGAGAGAAGTTTTTTGTGAATTTACGATAAGAACGCACACATTGTTCGCGTCTTTGTGTCTGGTCATTACAATTTAGTTTGCTTTGATTTAATATAATTAATTTAAAGTTTGTTTTATTTACAAATTTTGCATTAGCACTAAATTGTGAAACATTTAAGTTGGCATTTTGAACAACTGTTTTTGACAATTTTTTTTTCCTATGGAAAATGTAACTTACACGTTAATTAATTAATTCACATTTTATGAATAAATATCTTTTTCAAAAGTTGCTTAGACTGTGATAATAAAAATACGGTACACGTTAAACTTAATAGTTTTCTTACAGAATAGCCCCGAATATTTTTCTTTCATTGTCATTTATTTTTCTTGTTTTTCATTTTTCAAGTATCACTATTACTTTCTAATTACATAAAATTTAAAATAAATGTAGTTCTATAAATAAACAAAATACGACCAATCTTCACATAACAAAACAGCTGTGTCTAACATTTTTATTTTTACTCTTATCCCGAAAGATATTCTCATTTTGTTTGTTGTCGCAATCAGGTTGAATGTTTCCACTTTTGTCTCTTTTTACCTGAACCACTTCGGACTTGCCTTCACTTCACATAACATTTCTTTCTTAAAAATACCATGTCAAATTTTTGTACATCCTGTATATACAACGAAAATGTTAGAACTAAAAAAATAATTTAGAAACACATGTCGGATTTGACACAAGAATTAGGTGGAAAGGGGCAGCGACAACTTTTTCAAGTCGTAACGCCTTCAAAAATATTTATGCATATGGAACTGAAAGCAAGAACATTGCAAACGTATCTATCTAAGACATGGTAATATATTGTAGAGGAGACAATATGACTGGAGAGTAAGTGAAGATGGAATTGCATTTATAAAATGGAAAGATCGAAATGCATTTTGATTCTATACAGTCTTCAGAAGAAGAAAAAAAGAATGGAACTCGTGAAGAGATTGCGTGGTTGAATAATTAATTTAAAGTTATTCAATTCAACGTATTTTTATTTTCATTGTATAATTTATTCATATTTATTAATTTTGTTTGTGTTGAATTTTTTTATTGTTTTTCTTTGTTTTTGTATTACATTAATTTTAGTCGCAATTTCGCCAATCCTATTTGTTTTATTTCATCGCGTTTTTGTCTCCGCTATTAAAAATTCAGCTTGTTTTCCCGTTTCCTGTTTGTGCAATAATCTTAATAAATATTTAATGGCGGACCTATTTTCATCGTACCTCTATAAATAATTCCGGTTTCCTTCCCGTGAAGAACGCGAGTTCATTCCCTCCAGAGCAGAGAATGTCCGGACACTTAAATCGTTAATCATATTTTCATCAAATTGAAAACAGAAACGTTCGCCTTGTTAAAGTATCTTGTTTCTTTTTTCGGCCGGAGGAGCGTCCCCCGACTAATTTTCGCGGTTGTCCCGTCCACCTCTTTCAAATGAATATTTCATCGGGTATTGTTCTTGGTTACAAATTATCCTTTCGTCTCGTGTGTGTGAGGATTATTATGAATTTAATGCATCGATTATAATATTTAAATGTGTATTAAAACTTATCTGAACAACATTCCTTTATGACTGGCAAAAATATTTTAAAATATTCAGTTGATTTTATACAAGGTGACCAGAAAAGGTGTGATTATCTTTAGATAGTGTGAATCATTAATTCATTTTGGTTAAATAATCTAAATAAAAAAATATTTATTATATTCTTCTTCGCCATATGAAAAATATGAAATATTAAACGTGAGTTTGGAAATTTGTATTAATATCTATATATTTGCAATGAAATCAATAGAACTTTTAATAAACTACATTCATAAAATTTGAATGACATTAAAATTTAATAAAGAAAAATTACTGAAAATCGATCAATGATCATGATCATGTTTTACTGTGGGAATAATAGAATTTTAATTATTATATTCAGTAACTTTTCCTCACTTAATTTTAATTTAAATAACTGTAAAAGTGTGAATCATCTCGGTTTGTATTTGAATGACATTAGTTATAAATAAATTGAAAAACGAGTTCAGAACAAACAATCCATGAATGAATTCAAAACTTTAAAATATTTATTTTAATCGCTACAATTGTTTCGACACAGAGTGGATTGGAAACTTTTTAATATTAATAAAAAAAAGTAAGCTAACGGGAAAATAATTTAATATATATTTACAAATTATTTTTATTTAAGAAATTTAAAAGTATTTAATTTAAGTTTCTTCATTATATTGTAGCCGCTTAATGGGAGAGATTATAAATTACAAATTATTTGACAGTTTCGAAAATTTTATTTTATTAATGTTTAATATGAATTCAGCAATTGTCAGCTTCATCAATAAGTTAATTTTGATGATAATGAAGGTACATATTTTATTTTGATGTATACTTAAATTATGACTCTTACTATGCAGATTTGTAATTATTATTTAATACTTATTTGATCCACCGTTCTTAAACTTATGCTTCTTTAAATTGGCTCATGAGAAGTTATAACCACAAAAACAATGCAATATATTTCCTATAAATATTTTACTATGAATTAATCAACTTTACCTGAAGAATATCTACCTTGAATATAATAAAATAATAAAAGGCGGATAAATTCCTTTCTTCAATTGCTTTTTTGTTAAAATAATTTAGCACTAAGTGTACATTTCTGAAACTATGTGTCTATCATCAATATTTGAATATAGCGCTAAAATAAAAATAGTGAAGAAAATAATCTAACCACTTTTTTATTAACCCGTAGAATACATTTTAGGGTTAACACTCATAATGCGCATGTTTTGGCAAAATATTTGAGTTTTTTTGGCTAGTCATTTAATTAATTTAAAGCAATTTATGCCTAGCTCTAGCTACGTATATAACTGAAATAAATGAATTCTTACGTAAAATATTTTATACATAACGCAAAAAAAATACTTTTCAGATGTTAAGAAAACTGTCAATTAATGCTACCTAAAGGGATAATATAATCTTCACATAACTCAAGAATACATGCATACCTTGAATATATTACAATTTTAAAAGAACTGTTTTAATTCTCGCAGGGTAGAGTATTTTATTAATTACAAATACTAAATTATTGAACAAATTAATTAATGTATAATTATTAATATGTAAAATTAAGGTATGAGTAGTGGAATTACAAGAGAAATTGCATCACTCGCCGTCCTAATCCAATTCCGCATAAATTTGATTCAAACAGATTCAAAGTAAAATTGCTCACTGTCTGTTTCCATTAGCATTTATGAAAATATCTCTCAGCCTCCCGCGTTTTCCCTCTACTTGCATTTCGCTTCTTGCTCCCTCCCGTCTGTTTATTCTCGCGACTTGATATACGATTTCCAACTTCCCCCATAAATTGTACCGAGATGTTGTGAATTCTTTCCTCTTTCTTCTTCTTCTCCTGAATTACGCCGAAATAATAATTCCGCATTTAAATGCCGTTATGTTTTCCCAACCGGCATTACCATATGTAAATATCCGCGTAATGTTGTTTCAGTACTACAAATATTGACGTCGAGTTACGGTCTTTTTTTTAGAAATGATGGATATTCAGAATGAAAATAGAATGTCGTTTAACTGAAGTTTGATATTAAAAAATGTAAAATATATACAGAGTGATCAATTTGATGTATTCGCGGTTGACAACGAATAATCCCTGTAGATTCAAATTGATGCGAGGGTGAGTCAGCAGTAAATTTTTATTATTGTTATTCACTGCTAATTAAAATGGAAATCTGTTATTTTCCATCACATATGAAACACTTCATTATTGTTCCATTATCGTAGCGATTATGAAGATACGAAGCATACACTCAATTAATGCGCAATTAGAGATTATGTTTTCACACTCATACGAGATGCGCTGTGTAATTGTGCAAAATCCATTTATCAATATTTTTAGGGGGGGGGGCTTACGTTAAACTGCGGTTATGTCAAGGGAAATGTGACAGTAATAAAGCAATTCAATGAAGGCATTTTGCGTTTATAGATATAAAATATCCCTAAATTAAATATAAATATAAATACCTTACCGCAAGTTAAATTAAAAAAAAAAACATTTTTTTTTATTTTATTTTTAACTGCGAATACTTGAGATTGATTACTCGATATTATACAAAAAAATACACCAGAAAGCAAACAGGTATTTGTGGTGAATGATAAAATCATTGTTTAGATGTAAAAAAATATACAGTGTTAAATTAGTGAGTAGAAAATGAATTACAATGCATTTTTATGTGTTTTTTTTTATTTGAGGAAATTTAAAATCGATTTTTTTTTTCATTTAAAAATTGCATCAGACATTTGCGCCGGTCCACTATTCGCATATTTTCTGCAATATTCCATACCATCACGAAGAGTCTTTGTGACGTGATCGACCATTATTTTTGTGGAATTGATCCCCATAAGTCCCACACGGATGGCTTTGTTGCTTGTTGGACCGATTCCGAAACCTATACTTATTGAATATCTATGAAAATATTAATTGTTAAAATAAAACATTATAACTTATGGTAAATTAAAATTAAATTAAGCAACGTCATTTGTTTTTCAATTATATTTTCCAAGTGCTAGTCGAGAAAGCTATTCAATAAAAAAATCAAATTGGAAGTGGATTTGTTTTATAAAATCCTATGATATCTTAAACTTGGAAACTGACCTTAAAATAGACGAAGCTCACATCTATTTTGAGATCAGTTTCCATAAAAAAAAAACATTATTTGACATATCCATAAAAAATATTTTCTTTTAATAATAATTTTATTACGGAATCACCTTTTTACAAAAACAATACAATATATATATATATATATATACAGAGAGCTTTTTTTATCAGTATACATTTCCCCTATGTATACCTGCAAAATACGCGAGTCAAATGCATTCATGTATGTGTGTTTAGTTGCCTATAACACGCAACTGAACACACATATGCCAAATAGTCAACTAATCATACACACATTAATGGGTTCAATGCGTTTGACTCGCGTTTTTTGTAGGTATACACTTCCCCAAATGTATACTGATAAAAAAACCTCTCTGTATATATATATATATATATATATATATACCAGTGTTACAATCAATCAATGTATAGTGAAAAAGTACAAAAACAAAGTAATTTCTTAAGTTGACGCTTAAATGTAATGAACGAACTCCCAAATATATCAAATTTAATATCACAGTTGAGTAGGTTAATACATCTTATTATTCTATTCTTAATTCGATTTATTAACTTCCCTTTGTTCTTCTTAACTACAAATTAGTTTTTTTTTTTTTAAATTAAAGGAAGACTAACTGAAAAAAAAACTGGAAAGCCGAGATCAAGAATATATCCTTAAATATAAACAAACATCTTACGATGGAAAGGTATTTGTTAGTGAGTACGTAAAGTTTCTTGATATAATATAAAAATATTTTATTCCTTTCTTCACTTTTTTTTATTTTTTTTAAAACTAGATGTACATTTGTTCTCGAAATGTACATTTAGTGTTAAACATTAAAAAAGTGAGAAAAGGAATAAAATGTTATTATATTATAGGAAGGAAATATTTTGAAAAATATGGGTTGGGATACTTATCAAAATATTTGCATCGTTCCTCTCTTTATTAAGATTTTTATTTGTTTATATTTAGGATCAATTCTTGGTCTTGGCTTTCAAATTTTCATTTACAGTTGTTTATAGTCTTCCTCTATGAGACGATAAAGGGGAATATGTCTAAACCAGAATTCGTGATATTTTAAGATGGAATTAGTATTAAAAGTCAGGTGCGGTGTATATGTTGGTAAATATACTTTACAGTAGTACTAAAATTTAAAAGAGGTGGTTGACACGTACTGTCAAATACCACTGCCTCTTCGGGGAGAGGAGTTTTTGTATTTTTTATTGTTGAGTTTCAAAATTTCCCTCAAATCTACACCTTAAAAAAAGAGGTGAGTGGATATGCTGAAAGCGCCTATAAATTTACATATTTCTTGTTAGTTCAAGCCATCCTATAAATATATTATGATATTATGATGATATTAAAAAATATCATAATTCTTGTAATGTAAGCAAACTTGTATCTACGTTTAATACTTACTTATCAAACATATGATCAATCAACGCCGGCCATTTAACATCATCGGGCAGAACGAAAGTGCAGACACTGTTCAACCGATTCTCCGGCTTCACGACGAAATGCTTCAGACCGATCTCGTCCATCTTTTCCGTCAAATATCGATTCACCTCTGTGTGTCTCCTCCACACATTCTCCATGCCCTCCTCGAGTTTTTCGGCGAGGGCCTCGCGCAACCCCGCTATCTGGTTCGTCGAGTACGTGTAATAATACCTGGAAAATTAAAAGGCATTCCGATGGTGATGCTGATGATGATAATGTATTCCCCGTCCTAATTTTCCGGGAAGCGCGCAACTTACCCTCTTTTATCCCCGAAACAATTCCAATAAAACGCCAGCCCTTTGATGTTCAAATAAAACGACGTGGGACTTTTTCGATTCATTATAATTTCTCTGTAACGGGAGATCAAGGTATTCTTTTTGTGTTTGTTTGTTGTATAGTTTGTAGGTATTGTGTGTATTTGAAAATGTAAGGATGCTTGACGACTATTGTTGTATTTCTCTTTTGTGTGTGTAGAATCGATAGTCTTGTATTTAAATTTATTCCTGTGTCTGAAATCTATATCTTGTTATGTTTATAATTAGAAACGATATTTAAAAATAAATTAAATTAAAAATAAAAACTCTGATCAATGGCCCAGACTAACTAAAACCTATATGTAATGTAAATATTTATAAAAGGAACATGGTCTTAGTTTTAAAATAAATTAAATATAAAGAATTTGAAAATTAATTAATTATTCCTTCTTAAGCCAGTGTGAAAATTTTAACTTACTTTACATAAGTACTTTAAAACATATATACAATAATGAACACTTGCATTCGCGTCCATCGTCGGACTCGATCATTTTCATTGGAGATAGCAGCCGGAACGGTACGTTCGATTAATTTAATTTCTTTACATTAAGTATTTTCGAAACATTTTTTTGCATTATAGAATATGTTGTTGTTATGGAACAGAAAGTGTTAATTATTCTACATTTGTTTTAAAGTACTTACGTAATATAAGTCAAAAATGTTACAGTAGCTAAAGAGGGAATAAGTAATTCATTATTTTAAATTAGTTTTATTTAATTTATTATAAATACTTATATTTGTGTTATTTGTATAGGTTCAATAAAGATGTGGATTGATTAGTTCAGGATTTAGGAAAAATATTGATATATTGTTTTCAATATATCGAAAAACTCCTATAATCTCGACCATTTTCTGTCATGAAGTAATGAATCCTCAATTCCTGGCTAACTATTAGCATAAGCATAAACAAAATTGGATAATTACGATAAGTTATTCAATTTAATAATAATAAGTAAGCTATAAATATGTAATAACATAATAAGCTATTGAAATTATTACTCAAAAGTGTGTAGTAGTATCAATGGGAACTGTAATATATCGAAGGAAACAAAAGAAGTATTAATTAACCGCTATTTATAGTAGGAGAATTAATCTACCAGAAAGAAAAAAATCTAACCGAAAACACACTGAAATTATCTAATTTTGGGCATTTTAAAATAATTAACTTTAATTACAACAATTTTTGTTTCGGTAATTCGCTCCTCGTTTGCATAAGTTGGTCGTCCTGAATTGGGGAGATAGCGAAACATCGGAATGTTTAGAATTACAAAAGCGTTCTTGATGCGGCATTGTGTTGGTGTGATAAGCTAATTACGTAATGACGCTCATTAACATACTCTGCCCTTTGACTGAACGTTAATAAGGCCAATCCCGGCGGAGCTCCAATCGCTTTTTGCGTAGCGCCAACAACTGCATCTAATTTCCAATCGTCTGTGTACAACGGGGCGCTCGCAAGCGTGATAATGGCGTCCACGGCTAATAAACAATTATACCTGAAATTTGAGATAATCACAGTTATTACTACAATTCAATAACGTTCACAAAATAGCAACATTAATTTAGAGGAGATCACTTGTGATCCAGTGATTACTTAACCATTATTTGAATGGTGTTGAACATTACTTTGTGGCAATCCATTATAATATCTTCTGAAGAACTAAATTGAAGTTGCTCAGTATACATTCATTTCATTATAAGCAAACTCAAGTCGTAAGTAAATTAAAATAGTAATAAGAAGACAGTAAATATTTTTCATCAATTACCTAATTAACTGTAATCAAGTGAATATTTTTTTCTATTACGATTATTTCCATTAATATTGTTTTCTCTATTAGTTGTCTTAAAAACTCTATACGCACAGAATAAATACAGACCAGCAGTCTACAAATATTAGGACCTACAAAAATTGGCACATCCAAATACTGCAAAAAGGACGTTGTAAATACATCTATATACAAAACTTAGTGAGTTACAATTGACATTGTTATTCTTGTTACCTCCTTCGCTTAAAAGACTTAAAGTAATTGTAAAAATGCATTCACAACTTTCGAAAAATTACCATAATCAGTATCGCCACCCATATATATATATATATATATATATATAGAGAGAGAGAGAGCAAAGAAGCAGTGGACCGGAAAAGTGGAAAGGGATTATTAAAAACATAGGTGATATTATTAAAGCCTGCAAGGCTTGTAGTGCTGATATATATATATATATATATATATATAATTTAATAATCACCCATGTTTTTAATAATCCCTTTCCACTTTTCCGGTCCACTGCTTCTTTCCTCCAGTCCTGTATTCCCATTTGCTGATTATTTTCTATTACTGCTTCATACCATTTTTTTCTTGGTCTATCTCTCCGCTTTCTTTGTAGTCTTCCCTCAAAAAGTACCATTCTTGCTATCATTCTCTTAGCATTCGATAAACGTTGCCCAACTATCTTGTTCGTTGTGCTTTAATTGTTTGTGAGATGTTAGCATGTTGGTAAATGTGCTTGATTTCGTTGTTTATTCTTTTCCATAGTCCGTCTTTATGATTCACTCCTCCAAATATACTTCTTAAAATCTTTCTATCCCAGATGTCAACTTTCGCTTCATTTTTCTTTCGCAACCGTATAATACTATGGCTCTAATGATAATTTTATAAATTCTGACTAAATTCTGGTGATTTTATTTAACATTCCCATAGCTCTACTTCCATTTCGCAATCTTCTGCTTATTTCCACATCTTCTCCATTCTTACTTGTGACTATTATTCCCAGATATTCAAAATATTCAACCTTTTCGAAGGTATATGTCCTATTATTTACTCCCATTAGTTGTACTGTTTGCAGTATTCGTTTGCAAATATTTTGTTTATTCCCTCGTTAATAGTTAGTCCATAGTTCTTGGCATTTCCTTCTGGTTATTTAAGGCTTTTCTCCAGTTTAGTCTTGGTTATTATCAGTAAAACGATGTCATCCGCGTATGCAATAACTCGGTGCCTATTGTGATATATATGTCCTTTTGTTTTCAATCTACTTTCTCTAAATACTTTTTTTAAGATCGGGTTGAATAGAACAGTTGACAATAGATCTACCTGTCTTAGACATCTATTGACCTCAAATAGCCTCGACATATTTCCTCTTATCATTACTTTACTTATTGGACTTAAGTTGATTATTTTTTTCGGTAAATCTATGTCTTGCATCGCTTCATATATCTTGCTTCTAATTAGTGAGTCATATGCCTGCTTATAATCTATAAACAACATCTTCAGCTTTAAGTTCTGTTCAAAGGAATTACTTTGTATTTGTTTTAATAGAAGTCCTAGGTCTATCGTCGATCTGTCTGTTCTGAACCCTACTTGCAAATCTCCAATTATATCTCTATGTCTCACCAACACTACCAGAACATTATACGCGACATCCAACAGGGCAATACCTCGGTAATTTAATCTTATTTGTTTAAATATTTTAGTTTTTAATCAAGTTTGCTTTGATGGCAAAGGCAAACTTTGTATCCATAATAATAAAACATAAATATTTGTAGTTGGTAATAGACATGTTTAATTAAACATTGTCATCATATTACAAAAAAAAAAAAAACTAAAAACAGGGTCGAAACCTTTAAATCTGAGGAAAATATAACTCGCCCCAACAAACAGGAATATTCTATGAAGAAAGTTCCACTCAGGGGTAATCATGTGGTAAATACATATAACTGAAAGGTAGTTCTAAAACAACCGAATTTATTTTAGGCTGCTGTGTATAGAGAAATTACGCATATTTTTGTATAAGTAAAATTCTGATATTAATTAAGTTATCGTTGGCTTACAAGTAAAATCCACTAAATTATTGTTGGTATTGTCATAGTTTACTAAATTGAAATAGCCCATTCAGGTACTATATTTCAGCAAACCATGAACTTGCGAAAATTATTATAATATTTACCCTACTCAGTTGCCGATCTATGATAATAATCGTAACCGATGAACAAAAAACTAAACTATACAGGATTATTATTCTTAAATTACTATTGCTTGTACATTTTTATCAATTACATTTGATCTTCACGTAACTCGCCCAATCAATTTACTATTACTTGAATCTGTGTATATGTATTTACATATGTCTACACGGTGACATATGTCTTATATTTAGTTTGTGACAATATTCTTTGTAATATTTACATGTATATGTACCATTATTTTTTGAATAAAATGTGTGTTATCTTAAAAGTAATCTGGATTTAAAATTCACATAATTTCCATAATTTTTATCCAGATTACTTTTCTGTTTATTCAGTTTTGTTTTGTGGCTTTAGTAAAATTTATAATTAATTTATTATACAGTGCGAGAATCTGGAACTATCCCAATCAATAAACAATAAATAAAACAAATATCCTCAAACAAGTCAATTTTTATCTTAAATTAGACGTATTCCTGCGTATTTGTCACTTAACGTTCGGCTTTTGTTTTTAACATATGACTTTTTTAAATGTCTCATTTAAGATAAAAATTGACGTGTTTAAGGATTTTTTTAAAGCGTTTACTAAAAGACTTATTACGTTGGTTCCAGACTTTAAATTCGCACTGTATAATTATAAATTGTAACAATAGCACAAAGCGCCATCTATTGTCTAATTTTGAAATCACATCATCAACAAATTTCAGTTCTACAAGATGTAGCTTGGGTTATTGTTCCAATTCATGTTTCATATTAGCGTTTACAGACACAGTTATACATGTGTTCAACCACATTCATGAAACTACGCGGAACACACCGTTCTGATGGCACCTCATAGACCGAAATGACCATCACCAGTTATCCAAATGCGATATGAATGGTGGTTGAATAATTCATTTAACTATATAATTACTTATGACAAATGTCTGCTAATCCTTCAATTGGTTGTAAGACTCCAGTGGAAGTTTCTCCATGAGTAACAAAAAGGACTTTTGGTTTGTGCTTCTTGATAGCTTCTTCTAATTCCTCGTAGGTATAAACTTCTCCGGCAATAAGGGAAAGCCTCACAACATTGATTCCTAAACAAGAAAGAAATTTTATTTAAGATTGTTTGATTTTCGTTAGCTTATTATTAAAGTAATCGGCTATGTGGTTGTTAGTCGTGTTATATTAATATGATGATTTCCAGTTTCGCACTGACCCAGTATGTAGTATTTCCATTGCTCTCCTAATTAAACTCTGATTTCTATAGTTTAAACCAATAAATTATTGTTAAGTGTCTACGATCAAGAGATAATTATCTATATGTCACATTTTGAATACTACTGATAAGTAACCATAGTAGATGTAAAAAGTAATTTATAAAGTGATACTCATATCTACACATTGCATAAGAGCGATAATCGCATTCTATCAAAATATATTTATTCGTGGATCAAAGAACTTTTTGTTAAATTTATATCTTTTACCATAGACCGTATGCGTATATATCCATTCATAAACATTACTAATAACATAATATCCTGGTTAATTGATAAAATTATATTATATATTGAAGTTATCTTAAAAAAAAAATGCGGAAATTTCGTAAGATGGATTCAATAAAATAATATTTATTTCTCCTGGGCACTTTTTTAATGTTTAAATATTACTCAAGTTTGTTTGAAGATCAATTATTAAGACAATAAAAACTGCTTTCATAACTTATTATATCGAGTGTATAGCAAAAATCGAAGACGAAGTTGGCGTTGGAAGTCACGAGTTATGTCTGTAATAAGGTCCAACGCCAACTTCGTCGTCGATTTGTTATACGCTCGATATTAACTTCCGAGCTATTGTGCTTTGGTCGGTTGGAGTTTTGTTTAGTACACAACAAGCTGGTGAAACAAAAATAAAATGCACCAAAAGAAAAGTTTGTGAGCTACTTTCGATGAAAGATCATTCCAAAACAGCAAAGACTGTGATAAACACCGAAGATGAAAATACAGTTATAACCAAGGGACGAAACCTCGCTGCCCCGCCGAAGAACAGTCCGATAGAGTAAATTGTAGCCAATGTGGAAGCTGTCATCAATGATCTTTCCAAGGAGCTAGTAAAATAAACACATAGAGAGTCCTTTAGGATGCATTGCAGCATGCTGAACCACCGAAAAGTAATATACGTGCGAAGGAACGTCTAGCTCCAAGGCCACTCAACCAAAATGAGGAATTCATTATTGATTGTACTAGCTGACAATAATAATTCTGGATACCAGAGACTATACCGATAAGATGTAGGCATTTGAAGACCTGAACATGTATCAAATAACCAAGCGTGGATCTCCTCAGCCATTGGTTTAACCCAGACGAAGACTAAACGCGTCTCATTTGCGACGAAGCAAATCCTCCAAGAATATATGACCTGCCAAGTTCCATAAGTAGAATGTTCCATTACAACCGATTGCCAGCCGTAGATCTCCTCAGTCGCTCATAAAATTCAGAAGAAGACTAATCCTTCTTGGGGGGATTTGGTTTATTGCAAATCCCCCCAAGAAGGATGAAATTCTCATTTTCTCGGAATTTCCATGGTTAAGAGCAAGTCCCAAATCTAAAAGCATGTTACAATGTTTCTTAGGAACGCAATAACATTCCGAGTGCTTTCCGGTCATAACAGACACGTCTTTCCAAATGTATTGACGCAGGGGAGAGTGTTTTTAAAGAATTTTAAGCATTTATGCAGGTCCGATCATATTAGTAATCGATTTTTCGCAGAAAAAGTGCAGTATTTTCATAATGAATCATTTATTTTTTCACCAGTATTATTTGACCATGTCCTTTTAACGACCTATTTCCAATGAAATCAGGAGTTTTTTGAACAACTGGTTGAAATGGTCATAGAAAGCTCAATCAGGCTGGCTACCATACATTGTTTCATGAAGGGTTTGGAACATACAGCACTAAAAACTGTGCTAGATTAATCCAAACACTGGTACCGGTACGAGGATTATAGCTTCGTGGTATGGAAATATGAGTTCCTTCAACAGATTCCATAAATATAAGAATCCAATCCACAATGGAAATCGAAGAGGATGGAAATCTCCTTCTCGTCGTCATGGAAGTGGGGAAATCAAATGGAACTTCAAACATCAGGCGCAGGCCCACGCATGCGGTATTTGCAGAATGACTTTAATCATCATCTACGGCAAAACAAGAACTTATTAAAATGCTTCTTTGCCGGGTTCGCAGGATTTGTGAACTGATGCATCTCAATCACTGCTCGTCTGCTCTGATGGCTAATGGCTAAAACAAGGGAAATGTTGACAGAACGATGAGTACTACAAGAAATCAATCTAGAAAGGAAACAACCAGTCCATTCGGTAGGGTATCTTTGTCACATATCTGCAACGAATGTGCTGGAAGAAACTTCAATCATCTAAGGTTTAATAGCCCAGAAGTCAATATTATGGGAAATAGCTTTTTATGGCAATTTTTAATTTACATTTCTAGTAATAAATGCAATAAGAAAAGTCAAGGATCTCAATCAATTCTATATTCAAATAAATTTAAAATTAAAATATATTCATTTCATTATCTTACATTTTTTGTTAACAAGAACTAAATATCGAGCGTATAACAAAAATCGACGACGAAGTTGGCGTTGGCAGTCTCGAGTCATGTCTGTACTAAGATCACACGCGTGAAATGCTGTTTGCGGTTAAACAGTGTCAACATGAAAATCAGTATTTTACGAGTGCGCGTGTGGTTTTAGTTCAAACATGACTTCGTCGATTTTTGTTATACGCTCGATATAATTAGCCTTTATTTTTATTATTTAATAAATGGCAAAACAAAATTATTATATGATGAATTAAACTTTGTTGATAAATCAACAAAGAGCAGACAGAATTTCACAAAATAAAGTGTTAAGACACTGCTACAACTGTTTCGCCAACACAGTGGCATCATCAGGCAAATGATTAATTATCTTATTTACAAATAGCGTATTACGGAGTTTTGTCAAGTAAATCATTGTATTATATTGTAAATTATTATTGTAATTATATGATTTCTATTAATTATTTTCAAAATTCACCTTATTTATTTTATTGTAAGAACGTTGGAAATCTTAATTATAACATTCATTCGGAGCGTTTTTTTATCAAAGAAGACATTCATGTCATTCAAAACAGAAATCCCCATCCCCTCTTCTGAAAACATATTCCAAACATACAATCCCAACTCGTTCGTTGAAATTGCCACGTCACTTAGCCCCGCGATAATGATGTGACATATCGTTTCGCTTCTCCCAATCGACAAACGTTGAAGCCTTCACAACAGAGAGAGAGAAGAGTTCCATTCCTCGCCGTTTTCCCGCTAGATGCTTGTATAAATTGGCAGGTAATAAACGTACCGTAGTTTTCCGCGATCTGCGCTGCCCTCTCGCCCCACACCCCGCCGACGGCCACCAGGAAAGTCTCCCCCGCCTCGAGTAGGTTGACAATGAGGGTTTCCATTCCACCGGATCCAGATGTCTGTTGTGCGAACGTAAGCCGGTTTTTAGTGAGGAAAACCGCTTTCAGCAGTTCCCGAGTTTCGTCTAATAACTATAACAAGAAATATTAACTGGAGACGGAGGAGCGGCGTACGCGAATGTTGCCAGCACGAGGAGTAGTGTTAACGGGGATGGTAAGCTGTTGCTGTGATGTTCACTTAGATGTAAATTAGCGAAAAGGAAGTTGGGCGATGGTTGTTTGCTTAAAAGGAATCCTGCATTAAGGCTTTAAAGAATACATATCATTTATTAATTATCAAGAATATTTTTATATAAATCGTTATTTAAATAATGAATAACACTTCACAGGTTGATCATTCAAATGAGGTTTGAAGAACTTTTTACAACTAAAATTTTATTTACTGATAATAATAATTCTTTTCTTGTAACTAACATCGTAATTATGTTGTATTAACCAGAGCACAGAGACACAGACCGGAATGTCGGAGTGAAGAAATTCGAAATCTCGAAGTCTAGTCTCCGAATTCGCGTGAATACAGTCGCCCGCAGACCGTCGTGACGGAAACATCACTCGCTTGAATCCATTGAAATGCCTTATTTCTAATTATACCATATTAATATAATTCCATTTGTTAATACATTGATTTTTAATTATTCATTTTTAGAAAATATTTTTGCATAAAATAAATATTTATCATTACAACTTCATTCTGAAAATAATTGTTAAAATTTAACACGCTTGCGAGGCGAGCAAGGGCTCCAAGGCCAGGCATTTGGGAGTCCTCCCCACTCCAACCTACCGGCCTGTGTCTTTAGTAGGCACTGACCAAAGCCTAATAAATATATAGGTCAGAATGTCGGTGTGGAGATGATTTGGAGCCCCTGCTTGTCTCGTTTGCTGCTCTAATGCAGGCGGATTAAATTGTAACAATTATTACATGCAGTAATATTGATACATATTAAAACATTTTCTATTAAAACAATAATGACTTAAAATCATTAAATACATTTATTTTATTTAGATGAAAATTAAATTCCAAGTTAAGTAGAGAAAAGATTGTGGGAGATGCTTCCCTTACGATGGTTCCTAGGTGAATGAATTTTTCCCTGTCGCCTTCGAGTGGACTCCGAGATTTCGAATTCTCTACTCCAATATTATGGTCTGTATATTTTGTAGGCTCTGACATTAACGCTAATTCGACGGACGTATTGCCAAATACAGCTTTAATAAAAAGTCTATTTGTTTCTTTTGATTAAGAAAAATGATATTTGTTTAACATAAATACGTCATGATTAACGATAAATACAGGAAAATTATACAGCTATACTAAAAATCCATGTTTATAAATATAGCAAAGATGCTATTATAATAGTCATAAGAGAATACGGTACATTATTTCTATTGTTTTTATAGAAAAATGCTTTACTCAATACAAAAGTGTAAATATAATATTCAATTAAGAAACAGTTGATGCGAATAGAAATATAAATTAAAATCTTATACCTTATCAATATTTATGTTAGCTTTACAATTTAAGAGTTTGATCTATGTATAAAACAAAGTATATTACATAATAAAATACAATAAAACAAACCTGCAAAGTAGGCTTATCCATAGGCCCCAATGACTGCTTGGCTGTAGCTGCTAATACCCGATGCGAACAATTGGTCGGGCCGGCTCCAAGCAACAGTGTATCCGGAATGTTGAAGGGTGTTAAATCCATCTGAAACAAACGAAAGAAATAACAATAATTTCCTCTAGAAATAAATTATATTCGCAAACAAAAATATTTCTGATAAAATTAAAAAGGTACTTTAGGACCAATTTGATGCCCACTTCAAAACTGAGACTGAGAGGTTATCTTTGCCTAATATCAATTTATTTAATTTATAATTTATACAATATTAAACGAAAAATTATTTGATTTACAGTTAAATTCAGAGTAAAATCATTTTTATTTAATTTATTATTTGGTAATTCGTTATTCTTTTTCCTCTCACAATGTTTTTAAAAGTACTAGAAAATGCGTTTGCCACCTATTAAGAGAACATTCTCATATTCGAAATGACTCTCCTGTTTTTCATAAGGATAATTAAAATTTATCATCATGATGGTTTCGATCGTAACTACGTTGTAATTCTTAATACAATCACTAAATAAACACTTACTATTTTAATGGTTTTAATATTTTGACATTGGTAGTTCATATTGTATGAAATAAATATGAATAAATTATTAAAAATCAAACAATTCAATCTTATCTGTGTTTTATTGGTTGATTTTTAATAATTTATTCATATTTATTTCATACTTACTATTTTTTATCACAATTATTTATTGTATGTATTCATAAATAAATACATAAATTCAAGACATAAGTTTCGACTTTTGACAGTCACTATCAAGTCATACAAATTACAAAAAAGTTACCTTTATACAGGTAGAATTTAGAGTGACGTTAAGGATTACTTTAAGATGAATAGAATAAAATATTACAGAATTTCAAAAAGCGGAGTTTACACTGAATCTGATTGCTCGTTTAACAGATTAACGAGAGGATTATTTATTCATTAGAAAATTTCGGTGGACTCAAAAAGGTTAAGCTTATTTATGTAAAATTTTCATTTTTTGAATTTCGGAAAATTCACAATCTAAAGCATGATTGGAGTTTATTTCTTTATGTAGTGTATTTAATACTATCTGAATTTTTAACAATTTGATAAGTTTATGACAAGTATTGCTTAATAAATATTTTACGCATTATCATTATTCCCGCTTAAGTTAAATCTTATGACACAATTTTTTTTTTTTTGGATTTTCAAAATTATTATTTATTACTCATTTATCTAGTAATTTCAATTGAGTGTAATTATAATTGTAATTATAAAACTTACAATTTTATTTGAATCAGACATTGAACTAGGCCGAATGGTGTACGGTTCAGAACTAAATCAAAATTGTGATGAGCCTTATCGCGTCCTTATCGGAAGATTCCACTTAAATTACACAGCGCAATTGTCAAGGCCGTGCATTTATTAAGATTTTATGTAACCAACTGTATTTATTAATTAAATCTTTATCGGTAGGGAGAAATCTGAATGAGAAAGAGAGTGGGAGGAATAAATTATAGACTACCTTCAATTGATTTTTCTTTATACAGTGCTTCCAAAAGGTATGGAATAAATTCTATAAAATTGTAAATAAAAATATTTGAGAAAAATGCTCTGACACGTCGATTATTATTTTTAAATGACTATTTTAACGTACAATTTTCACCCCCCTGCCCCTTTACGTGATAGTAACCCCAACTTTATAAATTCAAATAGCAAAGTACCCCTTGCGATACCTCAATTGATAGATTTTTTCATTCTGAACACAAGGATTTTTATAAAAATTGGTTGATATATATTTTATATATATATATATATATATATATATATATATATATATATGTATACAAAGAGGTTTTTTATCAGTATACATTAGGCGAAATGTATACCTGCAAAAAAACCAAGTCAAACGCATTGAACCGATTAATGTGTGTATGTTTAGTTGCCTATAACACACAACTAAACGTCAAACGCTAAACTTCAAATTGTGTGAAATATTTGATCGAAAATGTATACAAATTTACTAATTTATAGTCACATATTTAAAATTCCGAAGACCTCGTGAGCCTCAATGAAGAACCATACAACATTTTTTTTATTTGGATTTTCTATTAAAAATTAATTAATGAATTGAGTTACCTGAAGGTTTTCACTCATTTTATGTACACCTTGTATTGAGTGACTATTGTTTCGACAATTTACTTTAAACTTTTAGTTTAGTAATGACAAGTGTAAATTGTTGAAATTATAGCTATTAACATTTTTTTTACTCATGTCAAATTAAAAGTGTAAAGTATTAAAATTATATTCACTAAATAAAATATTTTGTAATACATTTTTTACTTTATTTATAATAAAGTAAAAAAATGTATTTTATGTAATCATGCTGAATAACAAAGTATAAATCTCAGTTATAAATAATTTTATATAAAAATGAAAGTTAATTAAATCAACTTATGACATAATTGAAAAACTGAGCTACAGCGATCTTATAGTGGTTATCCTAAATTTTCTTTATAAATACAGACTTGCTCGTTAATCATGTTTAACAGTCTTCCCTATACGAGCAATTAAACCCATTGTATGGCAGATTTCCGGGATATCTTAATAATTAATTAGCTCCTTATTAAACTAGGTCAAAGTTGGTATTGTATCAAATATTCTCTTAGTTTACTACATACGCTTATCTGAATAACTAAAAAGCGTTATGGCCATTATTTATTCTGATAATGATTTATAATATTATTCATAAATATACAATTTAAATTATATTTTTGTTGGTATAGAATTCTCTTTGATCAACCACTAACGAAAATTTACGACTAAACATAATTTTATAAATATTTTTTAATTTAATTTATAAATACGCGATAGTAAAATGATAATTTATATACTTTTGCGTATATAAATCATAATTTTATTATAAAAAATACTTAGATTTTAATTAAGTAAATATTTTATTATCCTCTTATCTGATTTATGAAGATGTCTCGTAATAATTTTGTAAATGCACAATTTTTTAATCCATTAAGTGTTGTCGTGATAATGTTTTAAAATATTAGACTTTATCTTTTGAGTTGAAATTAATTTATTATTTGTAAATGAATTGTGTGTTTTATTCATTGTTTTAGTTTGACAAATATAATTAGTTTCTTTTAGGGTAGTAATACATGGATAAAGAATGGGGGAATAATCTGTCAAAAAATATTTTTAATCAGTACGCTTGCAAAATTGATCTTTGCAAAATGGGCTAAAATTTTGCTCGAATTTGTCTTTTCTCTGGTGATTCCAACTGTTCAAAGAAGATAACTATTAGTAAAAATATATCTGCATTCATCCTTATATATAGAAAATCTTTATTTCTGAGAAACACGTTATATTACATTACAATATTTACATTACAATCATAAACCTCTAGTTAAGCCTCAGAAAATGGCTATCGGCCATCGGGCTTTCTTTTCTGCCTGTATTCATCTCTATTAAACTAAGTAAATATAAATCCAATGCTGAAAATCGTATCCATCTATCTTTTCTGTGAAGCTTATAATCTTGGTTGGTGAGCTACAAAAAAAATTCTTCAATTTGCATTTTTTTTTTCTGATAATATCTTCCAAAGAAGAGGACAACAAGTGTATATATAGATGCATTTTTGGAAATACAATGTGGAAAACCTAGTCTTTCTATCTTTTCTATGAAGATTGTAATCTTGGCTTAAGCGCTGACCGTGCGAAACAGCCAATCGGCCTCTCTTAACCATTCCCATTATTTCCCGCTTTAATGTCATGAGATGATTCAAGTGGCCCGATATGAATGAAAATGATTATTAATGAGCAAACAAATAGTCAACGTTATTTCTGACTATATAAAGTGCCTTCTTAATTTATTTCTATATTTTTTTGATAATGATAATAAATAATTTCATCAAAATTTGAAAAAATCTACAAATGCAAAAAAATATGCAAAAATTCGTTATAAATCCAAAAATCAACATCATACCAAAATGTAGTTAATGATTAAGAGAATAATCTGTAAGAAGCTGAGCCTTATAAAAAAATAATCTGTGAAAAGTTGAACCCCATCAAAAATTAAATTTTCGGAGAAATGCCTTTGCAAAGTTGTCTAATATTTTCTTGTATTTTATAATATTATTCTGGCGGTAACTGATGTCCAAAGACGATGACGATAAGTGTAAATTCTTGAGAATCTAATACAGAAAACCCGGTCCTTTTATCTTTTCTTTGAAGCTTGTGATATTGGTCAAACCGAAGACGCATCCGAAATGGCCAATCGGCCATTGAACAGATTGTATTAATATTTTGTGTAATCTTCTTTATATTGGTTGGGAAGACTGTAATTATTCAACCATTTTTATTTAAATAATATTTTGTGTATTTAAATATGTTAGAAAAGTGTTCCACTTTATTAATCGTTTAGAAAAGTGAACTTTTTCAATTGAGTAATAATTAACACTTTCAGTATATACAAATACATAGCAAAAAAAAACTTGTATCCGAAGCAAAAGTGTCGCCCGCTCCCACAAATTCCAATCAAACACATAATTGGATTTCACGATTGACCTAGTCCTCGCCCGATTTTCACCCCGGTGTACATTTTTATTGACTCCCACCATTTTTTCCCTCGTCCGCTACTTCCCTGTGTGTGAATGTGTGTGTTCAAATGGACGCAGATCGAATTACAATTTCCCCGACTATTTCAGCTGACGGCGGAAAAATGCAAATGAATCCGCGCGCCGCCTTTCTGAAAGCAGCCGCTGAAAACTGAAAATGAAATGACCTCGTAATTTAATCAATCCCCGGAGTGAATTAATAGTCACTTTGTATAATTAATAGATTAAAAACGGTGTTTAATTGAAGCGGAGGGAAATTCGGGATTTGGATTAGGAAGCACATCGGAGCAATTATGTTTCTGCATTAATAATGGAATAAATCGGCTTGATTGAGAGCACTTCGGGGAAAAGTTTGATAAGTTGATTGCCGGTTCTGTGGGTTGTTATTAACATTTCTTCCCAGTTTGTTCACGTGTGAAACGGAAAGAAAAGAACGAAACAGGGGAGAACTTTCTGCAGAAATTCTAACACTAAAATAACTCGAAGGAATTAATATTGATTATGTTTTCATATTAAAATTTTAATATTTATACTTTTCAACAAATCTTTAAAATAATAAATTTCATAATTAAAAAAGAAAAGATATTTTGAAAATAATTATTTTCCATTATTTAATTATTTAAAAACCGAGTGATTTTTAAATTATTAAAAATTTATAATTATTTATTATTATTATTAAAAAAATATAAATTAATTTAATTATGAATTAATCAACATAAAAACGTTTCGTCAATGATCCATTGACGTTTAATGTTGTTTTAATAACTAAAAATATAATAAATATCCCTAAAGAATAAAATAAACTGAACAGCATTGAAGATTAGGAAACCAACAAAATTCTAAATCAGTTATCTATTTAATCTCCTTCTACAGTCATACAATCACTCCAACGATTCTCTAATATTTCTATGCCTTTCTTGTAGAACGATTTATCTTTGGCTTCAAAATAGGCGTTAGTTTCAGCAATAACCGCTTGGTTCTAGCCAAATCTCGTTCCTTGGAACATCATTTTACAAATCAAAGAAAAGCCACTAATCGCTGGGTGCCAAATCTGAAGAATAGGGTCTGTCCGGCAATAATTCCAAGCTTCACTTTTATTTTTATTCGTTAAAGTGAAGTAAGAAATAAAAGTGTTTTTTTATTGTGATTTAATACTCCACATAACTCAATAAAACAATTAATAATTCCAAGCGTTATGTCATCGTTTTTACCGACTTGTAGATTTGTGCATCGTCTTTATGAAACAAGGGTTTTTTTCTTTCCTTTCATATGAGTTCGTTTGCTTTGCGCATAATCTCGTCTCCCAATCGATCAAGTAATTCTATATAATAGAATTCTGAAACACGTTTGTACAGATAGCCTTATATTACGTATTTGCATTAAAAATCTCGAATCAAAAAAATGTTGCAATATACAATATGCTATCGTTATGCAACAGCAAGTGTCTATTAAGTAATTCAATGTCTGGCGGGGTACAGGCCAGAGAATTAGTTGTTTTAATGTACATTTGTTTTAAAGTACTTATGTAATATAAGTCAAAATGTTAGAGTAGTTAAAGAGGGAATTATTTATTATTTTCATTTTTTTTTAATTTAAAAAATATTCTACTAATTATTCCCACTGAATAAAATCATAACAAATTTGTTATTATGAAAATTGTCTATTAATTTGTTAAAATATTCTTTCTGTACAGATTTTTATTTAAAAATATGAAAAAAAAAATCATGTTACACTTTTTTTCATAAGCGTAAATGTTCCCTATTTAAGGAGAAACACGTTCGGCTATATTAGGTAGCTGAAGGAATAGTCACGTACAGCAACCAAAAAGAAAATTGGAATTTACAAAACATCTAAGCGCGCCCCGACACGCGAAAACTAATTCTTATAGCAAACTCATGATAACTTCTAAATGGCACCGATCGTGTATTTGTTAACAATCCATTAAATATATTTCATTTATTAATATGATAACTAAATTTATGAAATATAAGTTAAATATTACTTTAATTGCTATTTAATATCGAACCGAACTTTCGAACTTAATTTAATTAAGTATTCCAGCTCGTGTTAATCAACACGATGAAAACAATAACAATCCGCAAAGTTCCGGGGAACACTGCATTCGAGTTTGATTTCGGTGGTTGTTAGACTAAGGATCTTTGATATGCACACTGAGCAGGAACCAACAGGTGGTTACGGTGACGTCGAAAGGAAATGGAGTTCCTTAAGTTTCAGTAATTACAATAATTATATTCCTGCTAACTTCATATTAACTAAAATAAGAAGAAACGTTCCCTTATTATTTTAACAAAATCAATAGAAACTACTTTAATTAACTTTTTTTTCTTACGATTAAATTAATAAAAAAATGTTATCATCTATTTAGTCAATGTAAATATTTATATAAAAAAACAAATCAAATTAATGTCGTCTTTAATAATCTAATAACAACAATAGAAAAAACTATTTATTACCATGTCTACAGTTATTTAAATGAATAAAATAAAAATAATTTGAAAATAATTAATAAATTATTTCCTCTTTAGTTACTGTAACATTTAGTCTTACGTTACGTAAGTATTTTAAAAAAAATGTAAATTAAATGCCGAAGAAGTGGTTATTTTAATGTACATTTATTTTAAAGTTTTTACGTAACCTACAGTAGCTAAATTAATGAATTATTTTCATATTCTTTTTATTTAATTTAATTCAATAACAAGAACAATTATTTTATATTAATTTAATCATAAAAAAATCCTGTACTTTTACTTTCCCCGGACCCCTGTCCAACGGAAAGTATTGTGATCGTGAAAAACGATCGAATTTCAACAAATATGCATGTTTTGAGACCCCTGAGTCCATTCCATCGAGTTTTAAAAAATGTCTGTGTGTCTGTGTGTTTCCGCAATAGCGCATAAACGGCTAAATGGATTAAGGCCAAACTTTATATCAAAGCTTTATATAACAAAACTCATTAAGTGCAACTTTACTCTTAGCAATTTTTCATTTTTTAATTCGGATAGAAAAATGTTTCAAATAAGAGTTTTAGATCTTTGAAAATAAATAATTTCTGTTATAAAACTTTTATTGTAGAACCTCCGGTTTTCATTTTATAAGCGGAAGAATTTCGTTTACATAATAAATTCTCTTAGAGATTTTAATTATTAAAATAATTATTTTAATGACAAATAAAACGTCAAAGTGCCGTCATATTCAACACATTCGCAAACGCCTCCAGTTTGAAAAAATGAAGAAGAGAAATGATTTTAACCCATTGTAAGGTAACAAATAACACACTTAATTATAATATTCTTCTAAATACTCGCCTTTAGCTTTAAAAGACAACAATCATTTTTTTCTATTAATCATTTTGCTTTCCTATTAAATTTTCAATCAGAAACTTATTTAACCGTATTCATCGGGGAAAGTAAACAAAATAACAATTCTGTAAGACAAAACGAGTTTATTACTCAGTATTACTTCACGAAAAGACGGGAAATTCAAATCAAGGAGTGTGCGTGGTCTGTGGGTTTAAGAGATTGCCTGCCAGAAATGAAAAACGAAACATAATTGTAAACAAAAGCAAACTATTTATTTGTACAATAACTATCTATAAACCCATAGTTATTATACAAAAAAAAACTAGTTTGGATTTGTTTACAATTATAAGTTTTTTTTTTAATAAAATGTACATAACAACTAAGGGCTTGCAGGGCATAGCTGTACTGATGAGGGATGAAATCCCGAAACACGTGTCTACAGATAGCCTTGCAATTATTATTTGTTGTTTCCTTTCATTAAATAATTTCGACTCAAACCGTTGCAATTCGCAGTAGGGCTGCTATGCAACAACAAATGTCTATTGTGTAATCCAATGTCCGGCGGGGTAAATGCTCGGGAAGTAGTTGTTTCAATAGATGTTTGTAAAACTTACAGTGTAAGTAATTTTTTGCAGTTGGAAAACGGGATTGATCGAATTTTATTGATCATTGCCAGAAAAAATTTTCCTTGTTTAATTTCATTGTAATTTAAATAACTGCAAATGTGTGAATCATCTTTGTTTCATTTTATTTAATTTAATTGAAAACAATGCTGTTTTTTCTCACGCCGAGTCGATATTATTTTTTGCTCGGAGCCGATAAATCCGCTCAATGCGCGCGTCCTTCACCGCGATCACTTCCATCCGTGATCTCGTTGAAGACGGTACGTAAAAATTAATTAAAAATTGTTTAACAACTAAGGGCTTGCAGGGCATAGCTGTACTGATGAGGGATGAAATCCCGAAACACGTGTCTACAGATAGCCTTGCAATTATTATTTGTTGTTTCCTTTCATTAAATAATTTCGACTCAAACCGTTGCAATTCGCAGTAGGGCTGCTATGCAACAACAAATGTCTATTGTGTAATCCAATGTCCGGCGGGGTAAATGCTCGGGAAGTAGTTGTTTCAATAGATGTTTGTAAAACTTACAGTGTAAGTAATTTTTTGCAGTTGGAAAACGGGATTGATCGAATTTTATTGATCATTGCCAGAAAAAATTTTCCTTGTTTAATTTCATTGTAATTTAAATAACTGCAAATGTGTGAATCATCTTTGTTTCATTTTATTTAATTTAATCAATATTCTGATTTGTTTTTTTACTCTCATGTTTTTTCTAAATAAATTTTATATAATATTCAATAATCTTACAATATTCAATAATCATAAACATAAATGATGAAACTTTGTTTGTTCCAATGAGTTCATATAAACATTAATTTCAAACAGTCTTTAAACGTTACTTTCGGTATGTCAATTAAATTAAATAATAATATAAAAGTAAGGCTACTTTTCTATTATTTTTTTTTTTTCTGCAAAACGACTCAACATTTTTTGAGCTGAAATTTTCTTCTAAAAAATATCATTCTCTATGTTGAGTAGTGACATATGAGAGAACCGTTCCTGAAGCATTGTATTTCTGAGCCACTTTTTTATCCGCCTCATGGCAGAAACACTTCTCTCGCACCTCTTTCTGCTTGGAAAAGTTTATATAAGTAAGGATAGAATTGATTTTTAATATGCTTTCTCAAATTTTCAGCATTCACTTAAACATTTTTAAATTGAAGCATGTTTTTCATTACCATTGCTTCAGCTTCCAAGGCCGAGGTATTAATCATTAAGATTTATTTGTAATTAATGATGAAATCCTCTCCGTTCTTCATATCCAATTTCAAAAATGTGTAAACTGCACGAGCTAACGGTAAATTTTGAAATAGGCGTTTTAGATTCACAATGATATTATCAACTACTGCTGTAGTAAATGTTGATCTTTCAATAGTCTTCTGGTTGTGAATCAGTCTGTAAATCTAATGTATTACTTTTGCCGACAGTTGCCTCAGTATAAAAGTCCAAAAGTCATATACTTTTGGTTGATTTTATTGACGTGTCCGTTTTGAGACTCTAACAGGTTCAGGTTCTACTGAAATCTCTTGCTTTTTATCAAATTGCACGATATCTGTCCAAATTTTAAACTGATTCCTGCATGCTTCGAGAGTACTTTATAGACAAATTTGATCAGAACATTTATTATAGCGAGAACTGAGTGAAATGTGTGATTAGAGACAACAAACTCTGGTTTCAATCAAACAATCAGAGTGCATCTATTGTGCGCTTGGCTTGGTTCTCAGTGATCACTTTTTCTAAAGCCATTTTAATTGTCTCATAGTTTATTAGTACTGATTTGCAGTTTCCGTAGCAACAACTCCATATGGTAGTAGTTAGAATTCGCATTTTATGTTTTGTATTAGGTGCGCAACTAAGTTCCCGCTGCGTTTGAAGAGACGGATCCAGTAGTAAGTGCTGGTCGTTGTGACATAACCAAAAAGTCATGGACCAAGCTTAGACGTATGGTAAATAAACTGCCTTGACACATTAGTACTTTGTCATGGCGTCATATACTTTTGGTTGTGTGAAAATGTCTGTTTTTTTGCGAAATAATCGTCATTTGCGGGAAGTGTTGCTTTTCTTCTTTCATTCGAAGATACCGTGCTTCCCTCGCTTAAAAAACGGTGATTTCGATGTTGACGACGCGAAGGTAACCGAAATTGACGCTGAATTGGAGGCATTGCTCCATGAATGCAAAAAGGGCTTGCTTCAGCATTAGGAGCTGCCAGCCAAGCCATTTCCAAGCGATTTCACGCAAATAAGTGATTCTACAATATGACAACGCTCGGCTTCATGTTGCCAAACCCGTCAAAACGTTTTCAGAAATGCTCAAATGGGAAGTCCTACCCGACCCGCCATATTCCCCAGATATTGCGCCGTCCGATTATTACTTGTGCCGTTCTATGGCACATAGTCTGGTTAATCAGCAGTTGCACTCATATGAAAACTTCTCAAAATGGCTTGATTCGTGGATAGCTTCAAAAAACGAACACTTATACGGTGACGAATTTCGAGCTCTGCTACATACATGGGCAAAAATTATCGCTAGCGATGAGTAATATTTTCAATGATTATGTACAAATGAATCATTGAAAATATTACTCATCGCTAGCGATAATTTTTTGCCCTTTTACAATAAAGTTGCAGTTTTATAAAAACAAAAACGCTGGGCGTATGCTAGCTAGCTGAACTGTTCTGATGGTTTTCAGAAATTAATTAATCAGTTGTTGTTTTCTTTTTACTTAAGGCAAATCGCTGGGAGGGGGGCGGGGTGGTATTCATAAAGGAATAATAAAATTATTTATAATTACAAGTTAACATAAGTGAATAAAATAAAATATCTATTACATGAAAATAATTAAATAAGTTATTTACATGTTCGTTCGTTTGAAAAAAAAAATCATAGTTATGAACGCTTTTTCATAAAATTAATAGATGACACGTGGCTTCATCTCTGACTATTCCACCGAGGTTTTATCAATTAGCATTTCGTATACATATTATAAATATATAAATTTTACATCGTTTTATTGAGATTTTTTTAATATCGTTAATTTATTTAATTTTATTGTTTATATCACACGGTATAGCATTGATATAATTATTACCACGAAAATTCAAATATCCCTCTCCTATTATATGAATGCTGTGGACGACATTTAGACTGCTTAGTGAAGTCACATGAACGAATGCAACATCATTGATTATTTTAATATTTTATTATTTATTTAGTCATATATAACATCGTTGTATGCGCCCCTCTACTTATTATAACGTTGCAAAAAGTTATTTAAAAGAATTATTTGAAATTATAACACATTTAATTATTTATATTTTCTATTATTCTTTTACATTATTTTTCTTAAGGATGCGGTTAGGCGTAAGAGATTGCTATATAAATATTGGAAATCACTAATTCGAGTTATATTGCTGTTGTGATCAATGAACAATATTATATTATACATTAAAGTAATCTTAAAAGAAGCAGGAATTTCACGAGATGAATTAAAAAGTATTTTAATTATGAAAAAATAATGAAAATTGATCAAATTTATAGCAAATTTTAAATTAAATTTTTACTTATAAAAACTTGTGCAATGAAAATTTCAAGAACTTCACTAAATTCTGCATTCAAATAACACAGCAGTCATTACTTATTAATTTATCTTACAATTTTATTTTCTCCCACGAATTAATAAACTGACATAATACATGAAAAATAACGATTTATTTTTTATTTAGATTAATACCTTATACTTGGCAAATAAAAAATGTAAATACATATTCATATTATTAAATCCAAAAGAATGGCTCTTTTTTCAAATGATTTTTTCCATTTTCGTATATAGCTATCTCTTTCTACTAAACCGCAACCTTAATATTTTTTTTTTCATTTATATTGTTATATTTAATTGTCCCATTTCTTTAATCCTCTATTTTTTTACTACTACTCAGTTTTGTTGCTTCCAAGGAGAATATCAATTAACCAGAAACACGTGTTTGCAGATGGCCTTATATTAAGGGTGCGGTTTAGAAGAAAGAGATAGCTATACAAATATGGGCAATCACTAATTTGAGTTAGATTGTTGTTGTGATCAATAAACAATATTGTATTATATATTAGAATAATCTTAAAATAAGCAGGAATTTCATCAGATAAATTAAAAATTATTTTAATGTTTCGTTTCTGTGAAAAATAATTATGAAAAACAATGAAAATTTATCAAATTTATAGCAAATTTTAAATCAAGTTTTTGCTAATAAAAACTTGTGCAATGAAAATTTAAAGGATTTCACTAAATTCTGCATTCGAATAACTTAGCAGATATGACCTATTAATTTCATTATATCTTACAATTTTCTTTTCTAACTTAAACTAGTAAATTGACGTAATACACGAAAATTAACGATTTATTTTTTATTTAGACTGATACTTTATACTTGGTAGATAAAAAATGTAAATACGTATTCATATTATTAAATCGAAAAGAATAGCTCTATTTTCAAACGATTATTTCCATTTTACTATATAGCTATCTCTTTCCACTAAACCGCAACCTTAAGTAATGTTCTTTTTTTTTTTTCATTGTATTTTTCTCGGATCAAAAATTTGTTGCATGATACAATATTTTATTGATATGCAACAGCAGGTGTACATTATATAGTTCATTATCCGGTGGGGTATTTGCCCGGATGTAGTTGTTTTAATGTGCATTTTTTTTATTAAAGTTAAAATGTCACAGACCTAAATGTGGAAATAATTTATTAATTATTTTCAAAACATTTTTATTTAATATTTTGTTACCCGATTATATCATGAAGCTCAAAGGTTTGTTGTCGCAGAGGATTAAGGGAATTTTTGCAAAACATCTGCGAAGTATTAGGTCGGGAACGTGCCTCTAAATTCAGGCACGTCTACCTGAACTTGGACTATGTGGGTTAAAGCGCATTTTTGCGCAAAACGCCCGCACCATTTTTGTAAATATTTTGTATAATATTTTTTTTACTATTAAGTGAGTTTTTTTTCTGCTGTATGTGTTAATATAGAGTTAAACTTAATTTCATTGTTTTTAATAATAAAAAAATACACAGTATGAGTCTTCAGAACCAGGACAACAGAAACGACAATAAATCTTAACTGAATAATTGAATTATAATTAGCTTATTAAAACAATTTAAATGTTTGTATAACTAAATTACTGCAATTTATTAAGACAGATTTGAAGTCGGAATCGTGAAATTTTTGAATTTTTACTAAGATTGGAGTTGGAATTGTGGAGTCGTTATTTCGTTCAGTAAACGTATTGGAGTCGATTGTCAAATCCTACGACTCTACAGCCCTGATTTAGACTCTAAAATTTTCAGTTTGTTAGCGAGATGAAACAAATGTCATTAAACTTATGATAAAAATAATCTTGCTATCATTAATCTGTCGCTAAAAAACTGAAAGTTTTAAATTTTAGTAATATGCAATTAAGAAGTACAGATATTTACCATGAATTTAATAATCTTATAATTTTCTGGAAGTGCTTCATTTATAAAATATAAAAAAAATTAGCAAATATATCTAAAACATCAAAATCTCACATATAAATAATGCGAGTTTCATAAATATCAGCAAGATCAAAAGCGCCGACTTCTCTTCGCTATCTTTGCGAAACGCAGGAACCAACGGAGAAGGGGAATCCTCCCACAGTCGGAACGGGGAAGGGAATTAAAAATTTCGCGTTTACAAGGCAAACAAAGTGACTATTGTAGAGTTGTAGATGCCCCGAATGAGATAATCCCGCTTGTTTATCTCGTTCACAGTTCATAAAACTCGGCATAATTTTATTTTTAGGGACGGCATGCATATTCATCAAACGACTGACCATGAAAATTAGGAAAACGCGCTGTTGATCTGGAAACACGGGAGGAGCGGATTGTTTTCCTGGCGTTTTCATGCTAATTAGATACTGACGAATTATTATTATTATTCAGAAATTTTCGTTCTTGTTTTTTTTTTTTAATTTATTATGCAGAGAGTTGTTTTGATTTCTTATGCAAAATAAAAAAATAGATTGTTTAATTAAATTCAATTGATTTTAATATGGATTTAATATAAATACAGGTGGAAAGACCACTGGTCGATAGTAATTAACAGATATAAAATATACATTTAATTTTGTATTTTTTTAATATTTATTTAGTATTTTTTGCTGTATATATCTGTTAATAAAGATTATTATTATAAATTATTATTCTATCGTTTTACTTTCCAAAAAAAAAACTCTTATAAATAAAAACTAAAATATAGATAAACAATTAGGATTATATTTCATTGAACACACACTTATAAATAAAACACGTTTAACTTTAATAATAGAAGCTTTAATATTAGACATGTATTTATTCACTGGGTGATGGATATTTAAATGAAATTAAATATAACGAATTTAAAGACAATTAACTATTAATCAATCATTTTCTCTTTTGCTACCATGACTTTTACATTGGGATAGCAGTCTGCGATAGGGTATGCGACAACGTTTCTGGATAATTCCGTATTCCGTATTGAGTGACATGTTATTCCTGCATTGTTAAAAAAGAATATAGTTTTGATGTGTCGGTAGAAAGAGGGAGGTTATTATATGTCGAATTAGTAAGACAAGGCCGATAAATTTCAACGTTGTGTTCATCGAATGGCTGTTGAATGGTTGAATTCTAACCTAGCAAAATATGTGTGTGTAAACTATGCAATCGAAGAAAACCAAAGTGCATCAAACATCCATAAACAGTACGATTTTGTCCTTTATTAAAAAAACGTACTCAAAGCATCTGTAAAATGCAAATTACTTGTGTTTCCGTGTAGAGTTGAAATGTTCATAAGGCGATCATAAATAAAATCAATTTGTGCTTTGGTTTTCTCTGATTTAAAGTTTATAAATTGTTATATGATTGTATTAAATTGCAGTAATGTTTTATTGCACTGTCGAGCCGTTTTGATATGTAAATTTCGCTATTCACATCATTAGTAAAGGGGTTTGACGTTTTTCTAGCTAAAACAATAATCACTGTTTTCTGAACCCCCACAGTGCCCTCATTAAAAAATACAATAAAAATTACATCTTTAATATAAAAAATCCCTGTTTCAAATTATGCAAAAATTTATAAAAACGCACACTCGTTCCTCGATTTTATGCACATTCTATGGATTCCTGAAGGAGTGCAGTATAAAATAGTTCTTTTTTGATAGTTTAAATTCAATTTTATAAGAGAATAAGCCAAAAATACAATAAGAATTATTAAACTACCGCTAAAAAACAATTTGAATTGAAAATAACCTCGAAAAGCGGCTAAACGCTATGATAACTGCACCTATTTCGGTGCCTGCTATTTTCAACGATTTTAACGGCTGTCATGGAGCTGAGCGTTGACTGAGATAACAGTTAAGCGCGATACGGAATACGAAACAGCCATATAACGTAACCTTGAAGAATACCGTACTGTCAAACATAGCGTTTTCGATAGGGAATACGGCCGAATGTAGATATTTTTTATTATCGTTTCACATACGGAACAGTCAGTGTTTATTTAGTTTAAAATATATGAAACAATTGATAAAGAAGGCCATATATCGAAACATAAACTTGGAATTACCATTCACAATTAAAAAAAAACACAATATTATTTTAGTTTCACTGTTTTTTTTATTTTAGAAACACTGCTATTCATAGATTTTAAACAAGCCATTCAACGATGAATAGAATAAAAAAGCTAGTAAAAAGCAGAATTTAAAATTCCAACAAACTTAATAAAACTGATAAAAATTGCAATTGAAAATCGGAACCAGTGCAAGTTAAACGTGAAAATAAATTTATAATAAATAACGGATTGAATATCGGCCTGGCATAGGTACTGAGAAAAATAAATTCAAAGGGCAAATTAAAAACTAAATGCAGCTAAATAAGCGTTTATTACATAACACTAAAACTTTGAAGGGCCTTTGAATCAAAAGTAACAAAATCCACTCTTCTCCTCTTCGACGATTCTTATAACTAGTTAAGAAGGGATTAATAGTGTTAATGGCTTGGTTCTATGTTAAAATTTTGTAAATCGTCTCCTAGAGTATTGCTGGAAAATATATTGAAAGAATTAAAGTGTAAGGGAAAGAAAATGAAAGTAATAAAAAAACGAATTTCCTTTCCAAATTACAATATCAACAATCCAATATCCAATAGCCTATAATCACATATTCAATCGAAACTATGAGAATAGCAGAAAAATAGCAACATGTCTTGTTTTATGTTGCTATTTTTCTGCCATTAGCGGAAAGTTTAACAATCGGAAGAATGAAAAAAAAAATATAGCGGGAGAGATCTTTAACACTGAGGCATTAAAAAGATGAATTAAATGGAGTATTTCACCATAATTTAAATTATCATTAAAATCTTGACTTCCTGGTCAATAGAGTTCAATAATAGACTTTGATTAAAATACTTGACTTGTTTCAGTGAAACAAACGAACTGTTTGAATCAAAGTCTATTAATTAAATATGTTTCACCACGGGTTAAGTGAGAAATTATTCAAAAAAAAAAGAGAGTTCAATAATTTTAGACTTGTAATTCAATTATGTCAGCTATTGAGAATGGATACATAGTAACCATCTGATACAATCGATCACGATTTGATATTATCTATCCTAAGGTGTATTTAATTAGGTGAACTAACGGTAACTTTTTTTCAGAATCACACGCTACCAGTTCTGTCATGTGACCACAGGGCTCCATTCTGGGTCGCTTGTTATTTTTAACATATTCATCTTTTCTTCATAAATCTATTAAATTTTTCGATACTTCTACGCTGATGATACCCAGCTGTTTCATTCTTTTCATAGCTATAATAGAGTGATAGCGTGTAAACAACTCAATGATGACATCTCAAATTTAGATAATGTTTCAAAAGAACATTGTCATGTCAAACATGTATTTAAATTAATCCAGATTAATCGAAATTAATTATCTTTGGATCAAAAAGAGCCAGAGAACAAGTTATGCAAAGCAACTCATTTAGAGGAACGATCAATAATACTGTACTTCCATGTAGCAACGAAGTCAAGAGTCTAGGGGCTACCATCGACTTTAGTCTTCGCTTTAAAACACATGTTAAACAATGTATTAGAAATACTCATTCTAACTTAAAAAAAAACCTACATTGTAATTGCAGCATCGTGTCTATCCGATCGAAAAAAATGTTGTGCGATTCTCTCATCTTATCACACTTAAATTTTGGAGAAGTCCTCTATGATCCATGTATTGACTGCGTAGATATAATGAGTGAAAAATGCATGTGTGCGTTTTATTTTTTGGAATTAACAAACGAGATAGAATTAATCATAAACTATTTGATCTAAATTGGTTAAATATGAAAAACAGAATATATTTACATAGAATCTATGTCACTTTATTATAATTAACAAAATCCTCTCTACCTCTACAATAAAATAAAATTTCGTTCAGACGTTCTTAGCTTGAATATTCCATTTAAAGGAACATCACCTCTATAGTTTTATTTACCTCTTTTTACACGAAGTTACTCCTATGTAGTTACAAAAATATGTAATAACATCCCATGTAACATTAAGACTATGAGTGTGTCACTATTTAGATCGCGCCTCAGGACTTGTATTCAGCAAAATAATTAGTGTAATCGAAAATTTTATAGACTCTATAGATTCGCTAATTCATATAAATAGAAAAGAATATTCATTCATTTGGTCACAGTTATTTAAATATATTAAAAAATACTTTCCCTTTGACAGGAGTCCGGGGAAAGTAAAAATGATTTGAAAATAATTAATAAATTATTTCCACATTTAGCTCTGTGACTTTTGACTTACGTTAAGTAAGTAAGTACGTTAAACAAATGCACATTAAAATAACTACTTCCTTTTTATACCTAACGTAAGTCAAAAGTCACAGAGCTAAATGTGGAAATAATTTATTAATTATTTTCAAATCATTTTTATTTAATATATTCGATAATTCAGTTTTATTTATTGTTATTTTCGTTCTCTGGTTATATTAAATCCATCAAATCTATCCCAGAAATTTATAGGTTGAATGGATGATCAGCCGCATTTCGGTTGCGCTGAATTCATACCTTTTAGTTTTTCGCCTAGTATGATCATTTTTAAATTATTTATTGTAATATGAGATGTAACATTTATTGTTAATTTTATTTGGTGAAAAATAAATAAATAAATAATAATAATAATAGGGCTTTCTTCTATGTGTCGGGTTAAAAAGATTAATATGTGCTTCCAATGCATTTACATGTATTTTATTAAATTGAATATAGGGCTATGTTCAATTTAATAAAATTCTCACTATCTATATTTTTTTCATCTTTGAATGATCTTATTCGAAGAAGTTGTTGAAAAGGAATTATAATTAAGTAAAGGAATGATTTAAATAAAGTAGAGTTATTCACTGGGAGAAAAGCGTTTCGATTTATATTCAGTTCAGTCCCAGACAGTGTATGAAAGTGAAGTAGATTTAATCTTATTAAGTCCCAACGATGACCATATGGCTTTAAGTCAAACTGATTGATAATTGAATTGTAAATATGTATACGATACAGACAGTAGTAATGTCAGCGACCGAATGGCGTTTTTTATAATACACAAGCAACCGCAGACAATAAGATTGTGGTAAATTATGCAAACCGTCCCTCCATTACTCATTCCAAATACAATTACTTATTCACTCGTAAGTGAAATAGAATATGAAAACGAGCCGAAACTCGACTCCACTAAATCACCGCCGGAGTGAATTTAAGTGGAAAATTCGCGCAATTTTCGGAAAAAAATAATGAAATTTCGTCGCGCGCCGCCGATAAGGAAAGTTGCGCGTAAATCTGAATTAAACGGTTTTTAAAGTTCCTTAGGCGTGCGGACGAGGCCAACTTCCACGAAAGTACGCCCCGGGTTTACGGATAACATAAATCTGACTGAATCTAAATCTGAGCCAGACGTTTCGAGGAAAGTCTCGTGTGTATAGAATGTTTTCCCATTTTAATATATAAATCATATATTTTACCTTCTTAAAGTTCCGGAGCTGGGGAGATTATGCTTTTTAAGTCGGCTGGTTATAAAGTATATACCCGGAGCCGAACGAGGAGTGGAGGAGAGCGCTTGTAAATTGTCAGACTGGAACATTTCAGGCATGAATACAATTATTTATAGCAATGTGTTTGTCATTAAAATGTATACAAAAAATATATTAATGATATAATCTTTAAATACGTAAACCACAGATTATTACCAGATCAGTAATTGAATAAGTATATTTGTTACCAATTACCTCCAGAAACAAGAGATTTGCTTTAGGGCAGCACCATACTGCCCTAAAGCAAATCTGGTTGTTTCTAGATCTATTTAATGGTATTATGCATTTACATCGTTATTGCCCCTGTTATGATTAAGCAGTAACCTCTCCAATCAAATGACATATCAGTATTGCAGCTTTAAATTTATATTTTATTGTATATAAAATAATAAGTGATAAATTCTTTTAATTTGAATTCAACTCCTATTTAAACAAGATCTCTTTTTTGCAAAATGTACATCCAACCATACAAAAATCTTTCCGCACATTCCTACACACTCATTTCCTTGTTAAATACAGCCCAGATGTATTCATCCGGCAGAAATATTTCGTGAGGGCGCAAGCAGAAGTTACATAACTGATTTGCATTCGCCCCGCGGGGGGTCGACCGGGCAAGGGGAAGAACGGGACTGGCTGCATGCAGATTGATTATAGAATTTCCCGATTTAACCTGCAGCCAGGGCAAACTTTTAATGTGATGTCGGGAATCTGCATCAATCAATTAAAATTCGCCCTCCACTTAATTGCGCAAGTTTTCAGGCGACCCTCTTCCCCGGATTCAACCCCCCACAGCCCCGCCAACAGTTCGTTTTCTTTGTTTGAGAGCGTTTAAGCGATCGCAGAGTAATGAAACTGTAATTAAATGCTGAATGGATGTAACGAACGCCGATGTTTGTTGAACAAAGTGACACAAGGTTTTTTTATTTTAATGGTTGGTATTATTTATATAACTAAAGAAAAATAAAAAACTTATGTTGGAATCTCTGTTAATAAACTTTATTGAGCTTCGCATATTTACTAAGGCTTCTCAAACAAAAGATACTTGAGGTTAATTTAGGTTGATGCTTCTCTACAGCTGCACTTGTTATAATAATCAAATACATTTATATTCCACACAAGTAACAATTATTTACATTATATGATTTTTTTTTATTCTAGATAAATTATGATAATTTTGTTCTGGATTAATGTAATAATAAGACAAGTATCCTTTTTTTTCTCCATTGATTTATTTTGTACTACTTAGTGTACATTTCGTACACCAAGTGGATATTATCAATAGTTGTACGACTATTTAATTTTAACTATTGATAATGTCCACTTCGTGGACAAAATGTACAATTAGTAGAACAACATAAATCAGTGAAGAAAAAGGATACTTGTTTCATTTTTACATTAATTCAACCAATCTTCACGAAACTCAAAACTCAACGTAATATTGTTCTGGAATTGGCTATCGACCAGAGGACTTTCGATTCCATTTGTTATATTTAACATGAGTAGTAAATCCATTTAATGAGCCCAAAAAAGTTACAAAAAGCTATAGACCGAGGTCTTTCTGCCGTCATTTAACATGATTTTTCTTTATATAACTAATTTAATTTAATCATTTACCGATGTTAAGATATTCACAGATTTACGAACCTGGCGCATCCACCATGGTAGATTCAATTCGTGGTTCATCCACGGATTTAAATTTCCATTTCTTTACATTAACCTATTGGTAGAAGTCCTAAAATTCACTTTGAATAATTGTGTTATTATTTTCATTACAGTTTTTAAAAATTATTTCTTTCATCCGCGAATTTCAACATAAACTCGATCAAATTTCAAAGAAATAAACGATTTCTATTCGATTTCATTGTCTTACATTGTTACTAGATGTCTTATGAACCATTGCATAACATCAATAACGCTTATTTTTTTACTGTTACTATTTTCTTAAATCTTTTTGTCATTGACAGATTTAAACATGAAAACGAACAAATTTCAAAGGATATACTTAAATATAGACTTAAAATATAAATATATATATTTTAATTGTAAGCTTGATTCTCAGAACTGTTTTCAATATTTTACTATTTAAGCTTTATGTATTTGGTATGAAGTGTAACCAAAAAATAAAAGGGCAGCGCGGTGAATGGCGTTACGTCCGTGGATGACAAAAAAACTGAGATTATTCTTAAGACATCTAATAATAATCTGTGATAAAGAAATCGAATTTAAAGCGCGACAAAGTGAGCCGTTTCAGACTTTGAAATTTGATTAATTTTGTGTCCAAAAACATGGATGACGAAAAGGAAAATTGTAATTAATAATAGTGTGATTCAAAGTAAGTTTTAGGACTTCTACCGAAAGACTAATGAAAGAAATGGAAATTTAAATCTGTGGATGAACTACGAATTGTCTGGTGCATCCATTATAACGGAGCCGCCAGATCGAAAAAAAAAACGTAGATAACTTCAGATCGATTAATCTTTTAGGCTAGGCCGTACCTAACCAAGTATAGAATAACAAATCCATAGCTCACTGTCAGGGTTAAGAGTAATTAATGAGGCGCAGTTAAAGTTAGTTATATAATCTAGTCGGGATCTATAATAAATCTTGTGTGGCTATAAATGTCATAATAATAATACTAAATGCTTGCATGTATTTTGATTGAATCCAATCATCGATTAATTTCCGCATTTCTTTAGCTTCTTTTTCATATCGAAACTGTGTGTTGTGCTGTTTCGATCTGAATAAGTGATAATCTGAAGGTG
Source organism: Philonthus spinipes (assembly GCA_963082785.1). Classification (NCBI taxonomy): domain Eukaryota; kingdom Metazoa; phylum Arthropoda; class Insecta; order Coleoptera; family Staphylinidae; genus Philonthus; species Philonthus spinipes. The sequence continues at coordinate 12,535,888 of OY720306.1, forward strand.
CAATGTCGCGTCTACTTCTCGAAATTGACAATAAGTCGTTCAATTTCTTCAATTGATGTCGGTATCTATCTGCAGTAAAAGCTTTATTGCGTTTTAGCAGATCTTATTGATCGCGCCGAAATTTTATGACCATAAATATTGTCAATAGCTCTCCAGGACTCATGACCTTTTTCACTTAAGATTATCGTAGTAAATCCAATTTTCATCACCAATGACATTACGCTACAAAAAACTCTTATTTTTGCCTGCAACGCAATGAATCATGGTAGAATAGATTAGAAATGGAATTTTAAACATGGTAAATTCGTGTGGTAGCCATTCTCCCTTCTTTGGGATCTTTTCCATTGCACATAAATGTCTGAATTCAGATGATTCATCAACTGCTAAGCTGTCTCAAAGTTTTTGAGAGATTGAGCTTGGTTTTCGTTCTATAAGTCTTGCGATTCCCTGTCTAGTTTGGCCCTCCAAGCCGTTCTTTGTTATTGACATCTAAATCGTTACTTTTAAATTAATAAAATCAAAAGCGACAATTGGGATGTTATAAAGCAGCATCCTTATATTGATGCTGCTTTATAAAAAAAAGTAAGTGTTTGATGAGTTTCAGCAACAGCATCTAATAATGAACCTTGATCAATTTATACAGGTAATGGCAAAATTAAAGATAATAAATAAAAGCATAAATTGCTGATATAAACGAATGTATTCAGTTTAATTAAATGGTTTACTTCCACCATCAACTATATAGCAACAATATGGGGAGATACCACTAGCAAAACACAACGAAGCTGCAAAGGCAACAAACAAGAACCTGAAAATATTATACATATTAGAAAAAAGAACAAATACTAAAAAGGTATATGAAATTATACAAGAACTAGACATAAAAAAAATGATAACATACAAAAACAAAATTCAAAACCATTTAATTAAAATACGCATCAGAATGCAACCAAACAAGAATATTGATAAATATAAAACAAGAAGAAAATCAGATCTCCGAATTAAAAAAATATGAAACAAATAGATACACCCAACAACTTACGACAGAGATAATCAAAATATACAATATTAATTGTGTTATTATTATAACATATAAAATTTTTAGCATAATATGTACCATATAAGTTGAAATTAAAAAACAAACTGTTAAACAACGAAATACAATAAACAGAAGACTGCTATACAGACATCCTTCAATACCGCAAGCCAGAGTTCAGGTGTCACAACCGAAAATGTCAAGGCGATGACAGAAGGAATGAACTCCCTACAGTGTCTACTGAAAACGATACATTTTAATATACAAATAATGCATACTATACTATATTTCTGTAATTGTAATATTTCTATATTAAACTATTTTCTTTAAAAAATTGAAAGAAAAAAAAAAGATTTATCTTCTCTCAATAATTCCTATTCACCATTCATTCGTGGTGGTGGAAAATTGTATTAAATGAATTTCATTTTCTGGTGTCATAAACAGGAGAGCCGAATCGTTGTTTCGTCTTCCTTTAGCAGACGAAACAATGATTCGGTTGCTTTCCTTGTAGACAGACTCAAATTCTTGACGTCACTTACAAATTAAACAAAAATGGAGCTTTGTACTATATTTCCAATTATATAAAACGGATTACCTTTAAAACACAATATTCTTAATAAAATATTTTTTTAAACAAATATCTACATAAATACACTACCATTTCTATTATCTGAAATTCTAGATACATCACTTTTAAAGTGGCATTGAATTCCCGGTGCACAGTTCGAGTCCGCAAAAGCTTGTAAATAAAATTTTGCGCGTAAGTAGTAAGCGAAGTACCAGCAAATCATGTTGAAGTATCATTTATTTCAAAGTCGTGTTATTAATATTTGTCCATCAGAAGGAGCGTGCACTCGTAAATAGTAGCCACACACACACACAGATGCAGACAAAGGAAGTGCCGTTCGTATGAATTCACGAGTGGCCACTTGCTTTTCAGAAATATTACTCCTTGGAGCGCGGCGGATGCTTTATGCGCCAATTTGCGGACTCGGCATGTTCAGCGTGTACTACAGGGTGTTAGAGATTAGGTTTGAATAAGTGAATACATGTGAGGATTATTTAATATGCATTATAAATAATTGTAAATTAATTTTAGTGGAATTTAATTTAAGGTAATTTTACTCCGCAATAATAATTATTGGGCTTTGAGGCTAAAATCAGCGCAGAGCCTCTGTCCCAACTATTTCTTACTACTTTAACCCCCAGACATAGGCAAAATCGTTTATATGAAAATTAGATTTATTTAATATATGTACAATATATAAAAGATAATGAAAATTTAATTTCCAAATGTACAGGGTGAATTATTTATCATGAGTCATTCAAATATCTCAACAATTAATTAACATGCACGTTTTATTGTAATCTTTATAGATGACGCTGTTATAAGAAAACAATGATTTGTCTATTTATAATTGAAGGTAGTTTAACTAGGCAAAAATACCAAGATTTTTAGAAAATGAACCCGTATTGCTTAAGGACGTCATTGAAGACAAAGCAGAATACATGGTTCCAAAATGATGAATGTCCACGTAATTTCTCAGCAGTCACAACTAAAGCTAAGCTAAATCGAAATTTTTATGTCCGCTGGATAGGCAGAGCCGGTCCTGTTCATTGGCTTGCCGGATCAGAAGATCTTACCTCAACGGGCTTTTTAATGGGGATATTCAGTTTATCTGGAAAATATCAAGAGAATTGGATAAAATAAATACAATACATTTTCCTTATTAGAGTGCAATCTATATAGATTAGTCAAATAAAACTTAATTCCTTTTAAGCTAAATGCACGAATAAAAATTAAAAATGGGGATTCCCATTTAAACACTATGGTTGGCTCTTCGGAAGTTATTTCCACTACAGATCAATTTTTCCTACAAAATTTGCGGGGTTTATTTGAAACCCTTTCTCATAAAATCATTAATTGTTGAGATATTTTAATTGTTACATTATATAACTATTCGTTATGCAACGGCAAATGTTCACAGTGAAGTTCAATGTCTGACTAGGTATTTACCCGAGAAATAGTGGTTTCCACAGATGTCAAAAGTTGCTGTAGCTAAAGAAAAAAATAATTTATGAATTATTCAATTGAGTAAATTAATTATTTTCATTTTATTTTAATTTGATTAAGGAACATTTCTGGCAATGATCAATAAAATTCTATCAATCCCTTTTTCCAATATTTTTTTTTTTGATCATTGCTAGAAATTTGTCTTGTTTAATTTTATTAATTTTATTTGATTAAATAAAATGAAACAAAGATAATTCACACGTTTGCAGTTATTTAAATTACAATGAAATTAAACAAGGAAAATTTCTGGAAATGATCAATAAAATTCGATCAAACCCTTTTTCCAACTGCAAAAAATACTCACACTGTAAGTTTTACAAACATCTATTGAAACAACTACTTCCCGAGCGGGGTAAATGCCGGACATTGGATTACACAATAGATATTTGTTGTTGCATCGCAGCACTGCTGAGAAATTCCAACGGTTTGAGTCGAAATTTCAATAGATGTTTGTAAAACTTACAGTGTAAGTATTTTTTGCAGTTGGAAAAAGGGTTTGATCGAATTTTATTGATCATTGCCAGAAATTTTCCTTGTTTAATTTCATTGTAATTTTATTTGATTTATAATAGTCATATTTGAGTTTTAAATTCATATATTTCACATAAACTATAAAATGAACATTCAAATATTTCAATTATTTTGTATTCGATTATTGAATGTTTATTAGTTTGTGATTTCGAACCAAACGTTCACAACGGTATATGAGTGTTTTGGAAAATTATCCCTACACAAATACTACTTAATCCTTCCACCTCAATAAACAAATATTTATTTCTTATACGTATGACAATTTTTAAATATAATTTCAAAGAATCATTAGTGTTGATTCTATTTTCCTACTGAAGCAAATAATACAAAGAGACATTCACGTGGGGGAGTTAAATAATAATTATTTCAATAAAAACCTTTCCGCGAAAAAGCTATTACGTTATGATTTATGGGTTGTGAAGTATCAAATTTCGACGAGGCGATAACTCCGCAATGGCGTTTCGAAGAAAAATTAACATCCGCACATTTGCGAATCGATCTGGCGGGCTTTATCAGAAAATGAAAATACGGCCGCGGGACAAAATGATTTCCTGCATAAATGATTCAGCTGTATTGATTGAGCCGAATAAAAGGGCAGAATAAATAACATACATTTATACCAATATATATATATTTACATTTATTTAATCCTTTCAATCAAAATTTTCATTTTTAATAAAGCTTCACATCCATTTCTTTTCAATTTCCAAATTTTATTTTTAATAGAAAACCAAAATTAAATTTTAGATAATACCTGGAAATTAACAAGATAATAATATAGCAAAACAAGTCGTATAACTTGTGCAGCCCTATATAAAAAAATGACTTCAAATTTGTAACTTTATAACTTTTTTTATAACGCCATAAACCATTATCCTCAATAAAATTATTTCTCAGCCAACAGCTCTTGCGCGCTTGGCCGCGAGTCGGCTGCATAATTATACGTCCGTATTAGAATACTTTATTCCGCTGACTGACGTAGATATTTAAAAATGCACAATCGGTGGTATTCTCTAACAAAACGTTAAATGTAACGTTTGACAGCAGAATTAATTCGAATAAAAAATAAAGGGGAATCGATTAAATTTCTGTAGATTGAAAATGCCATATTATTCTTCACGAATTCAAACAAAAGTGGGTCAAATAAAAAAAAAAAAATTGAATGACATATGTGATTTATTGAAATGTTCAGCGTGTACTACAGGGTGTTCGAGAGTAGGTTTGAATAAGTGAATTTATGGTGGCTGAATGTGAATTTCGTTTCCCGTTCTCATAAACAGGACAAGTTCGCTTTCCTTTAGTGGACGAAACAATGATTCTCGATCGTCTACCTTGTAGACGTAAATCGTTGACGATGCCACTTGAAATTAGGCAATAGGTGGCGCTTGCGTCGTATTTAATTTACTATAATATATGTGATATTTATTAAATGCGCAAAACCTTTACCTATGATAAAGTAACATTAAACACTTTAATAATCGTGTTAAAAATTCTCGCAATCGCAATACAAATTTTATTATATTAGATAATATTTGTTGACATTTCAATTTAAATATCGCTAGAAGAAATAAGTTGAGTTAAACAATTCTGCCACAATTTGATCTGAAATATTTACAAATTAATCATATTGTATAATTTAAAAAAAAACTTTACTAAGTATAGAATTTAATATTATGTAAAAACATGGTCCAGAAAAATTATAAAATCCTTTTTTTTTCTATTATTAATTAAATTATTAATTATATCATATATATGTAATATATTTCTTTTTACCACTAAATTTGGTGTTGGATTATATCATAAAGGAACAAGCTCGTATATGAAATATTAAATCAAATTCAATTTTCAAACTTCAACCCAACGGTTGTTATATTTTGCGTTTTTTGTAGTGATCATTTTTGAGAAATAAAACTTTTTTAATGAGAACACAGTGTTTTTTTTTTTTTGAGTAAATCTAATAGGTTATGCTCCCAAATAACTTCAATCTTAGTAATCTTAGTTAGTAGTAAGTTTTAGTAATCGAATTCTGTAAAAAAAAAGATCGCATAAAGCTTGTATCGTAATTTAAGATTATTTTCAGCTATTATGTAAAGTGAAAATAAATCAAAATAAAGTGTAAAACTTACAGTGTAAGTAATTTTTTGCAGTTGGAAAACGGGATTGATCGAATTTTATTGATCATTGCCAGAAAAAATTTTCCTTGTTTAATTTCATTGTAATAAAAAAACACGTGTTACTTCGAAAATGCACCTCTTTGAAAAGAAGATAATTCAATTTTATTCAAAAGTGAAAATCAATTACGCTAGAGAGAAGAAAGTACTTCATGTAGACGAAACGTTATAATTCAAGAGAGAGGAAATTTTATTATTTAAGAAGGAAGATGAACTATAAGAAGGTTAAGGAAATGTTATATCAAGATAATAATATATTCAACTGGCTAATGACCATAGTAGTCGAAGCCCGGAAAGTGGGAAAGATTTATAGTCGGTAGTTTCTTAATAAAAATTTAAGAAGAGTCCGACAATCAGTCCGTAATTTGATTTTCCCCTTCCACATAAAAACTCAAATAAAAAATTCAAATATACTCAAAATACTCAACAATACATAAGTACTCAAATAGAAGATGCCATTTCAGTTATAATAAAATGAAATTTGGGAGTATTAGAAATATTGATTTAAATTCAATGTTGACAGTCTTAAATTCAAATTTAATTGCTTAAAAAATGTACTACAAAAAGGCAAAGAAAATATTCCCTTATAGAAGACGAAAAAATCTTTAGCAAACATCTATAAAATTATTATGAATTTTTAAGTCAATAATCAAGTTATAATTGGAATCAAAGTGAGAATTTTGGAAGTATTGATTTAAATTAAATGTTAAAATTTCTCAAATTTATTTTTTTGTGTGACTAGCACTTAACTTCAGTCCGATGCTCATTATAATTAAATTGTTTGGTCACATTTTTGTACTAATATGAGATTCTGAATGAGACGGTATTACGATAGTGACTTGGAGTTCTTTTTCTATCAACCGTTGCTCCGATTCGTTCCAATTTCGTTTTTAGCTGCAATAAAAATGGTATCGATTCATTTGGAATCCACTAGTTTCGGCGTATTTATAAAGTAAACAGTTGTGAATCGCATATAACATTTTGTAGATAGTTTTTCAATAAAATTCATTTGAAATCCCATAATCTCGCTATATTTGTTGAGTAAACTATTGGAGGTTAAAAACTATTACATTTTTTTTTTGTTAAACATTTTTTTTTTTCATAAAATTTACAAAATAATTCTCTTTAATCATAAAAAAAAGGAATAAAATATTTGAATTTAAATCGTTGTTGTTTATTTTTGGTGAATAATTTCTGCATCAAATTATTTAAATAAAATTACACAATTACACTAACAAAACCGCGTCCAACAAAACAACAATACCCCACGATTTTTTCCTCCTTCCTTTATGCTAAGTTGGTACACTTGACCCGTGAGATCGTAGATTTGAAAATGCCTCGTAACGCGGGCCCGTCCAGGTAGTTTTATTATTTCATTTATCTCGACATCTCGCGCCGGCCTTTGTGGGTTGATAACATTAATAAAAAAGGAAGTCGAGTGCGATTTTATGACACCGCACAGAAAAGCGCCTCGTAATCCGTTAACAACAACGTACATTGTTGTCCCGAATTAAGAGAGTATCGCCTTCTGATCCGCAAACAGCCACTCGAACGTTTTAAAGTGGATGAGGGTGGAAATTAAGTCGATTAATCATTGTCAGCTGGCCCCGTGATGCTTACGCAAACGCTGATTTGTCGGGATTAATTTTCTAATCTAGTGTTTGTTGTTATTAACTAGATCGTAGGCCTTTCGGTAAACGAGATAAGCCCGCTCAGATTAATTAATAAGATTTGAATAAATTATTTTAATTAATTCCAGGGGGATTTATTATTAATCAAATAAAAACAGATGTACCTAATAAAATTAAATAATTTATTGTTAATAACTGACGTATCAACAATGTTGTGCATTGTTTATCCATTAAATAAAATACTTTATGCTGTGTTCGTATAACAATAGATTAATTTATTACGACTCTAGTTTCAACAATATACACTATCATACTAAAAGTAAATTAAGCTAATTACATTGTATAAAAACAGTTGAAGGGAAAGTATGTAGGTACATTGGAAGCTCTGTTTAGTCACTGTATTTTTACTAGAAATATTTAATAGGCTTTTGCTTTAAAAAAGAATAATTAAATCTTATCGAAAGCAATAACAATTTTGAGTATATAATTCTCAAATTAAAGGTGTGAATGTTCAACACAACAATAATAACCATTAAAGAAAAGAACAAACCGAAGAAGTTTTTGACCTTTCGTTCGACATGGCGTTATTCCGTAACATTTGAAAGCGCCTCAATTATCTCCAGCCAAGCATGGCTTTGAAGTGACACGTTTAGCTCGCAGGAATTTCTGATTTATACAACTGAGGGCATTGATAACGTTTAAATTGTTGTAATTCAACGGTCCCCGTTTCGAGCTAATCTAATTGTATTGTTAGATTACCGCCGTAATTTATTGTGGTCTAATGCGTTTTAATGAATGCACGGTTCTTTGAAATACTCGTATGCTAACTGAATATAATAAGCAATTACTACCAATCACAACGTATCTTCCTAACATTATGTATTTTCTCAAATAGAAATGTTGTAAATAATGATCTTAATAATAAAATAAGGTCAACCATTTCATTCATTATTTTCTTATTATATTTGTCATTTAATTTGTTAATTTGTATAAAAATTAGCAATTTTTTAAAATGCTAAACAATAATTGAAACAATTAGCTTTTATTATTGTACACGAGCATGCACAAAAAGGCAGTTTAATAAATCTCCACTTGCTTGATCTACTTCAATTTAATTAAGAATTTTTTTGGATAAAAACACTAACGTTTAGAATCCTTCGATGTCAAACATGTATAAAAAATACACTTCCATTAGTCCGCAAATAACGGTTTCATATTTTCTTAATTATATTTAGACTGATATAGATTATTTATAAATACAACAAAAATACATAAATATCGAACAAAACAGCAAACTTGGAATAGTCACACTTAATCGATCTCTTGTTTTACACATTGGCTTGCTATATGAATGACACATCAAACGATTTCTTGTTCTCTTTCAACTTTCTTTAACGTTATGACTCTGTACTCTTCTACTAAATCATTACTTCTCTTTTTTTGTTATATACTTGTATCTTTAATTTGTAATAATGTTTGTAATTATTTTTGTAAAAAAGGAGATTCCGTTAATAAGCTAAACTAAACTTTGTTAAGTTACCTTTCTTTTTGTATTGGCTACAGTAAAGCCTTTTATGGAGAAATTTTAATATTCTAGTAAAAAACATTAGTAATATGGGGAATAACAACATAGGGAATATACAATTATATAAAACAATCAAAGTGTACCAATAGGATCAGTTCTTGAGCCTCTGGTTTTCAATTTAGTTTAAGTCAATTAATTAATTAGAAATGCAACATTCCATTACTCGACCTTAGATGGGAACAGGTTAGAACAGTGTATCGTCATGTCTGTATAAATGATTATAAGTGAACTTGAAGCACTGAATGGAGATTTGACATCACATATCTCTGTGATTTCTAGTACTCGGCTAGAAATCTGCGGACATGGGTTCAAATCCCATCAAAGATGTTTATTTTCCACATATTACATTTAGTAAATTGAAATCTGGGTACCCAGAATGAAGAAGAGACCGTCCTTCACTTCTTAAGAAAGTTTCCCGTTTTTAGGGAAATCAAAATTTCTGAGATATGTTCCAATTACTCATACGAGGGGGGTGGGGCTTATCGGTTATATTAGAAGCTATAAATGGTTTAAAGGATTGAAAGTGGATAATCAGTGGCAACTTTAACTTAACTTTATATACCATGCATTAAAGTCCAATAGATAATTCATACTGGATGATAAATGGCCATAAATGGTGTAAATTAGGGGCATTGGCATTAGTAACTCAATCAGGTGGTGCTGTGGTTTCACATCTGCTAAAGGGAGAAAGCGTTATGAGCCAAGTGAATTCAATGCATGTCTGTACGTTCAAATTTATTAGTTTAAGTCTGAATTTAATCCTTGGGATCCAAATATTGACAAATCTGACCATCGTTCGTATGAATTCTTCAAGCGACAGACTCAAAAATTGAATTGCAACTTATACAAATTTAATAATTATGATATATGAAATATATAAAATTATCACCGCGGCGCATTAATAGTGCTGTTGATATGTTTTTAACGTTAGGCAAAATATAGCACTTTGCTTTCTTTTCCAAATATATGAAACATACGTAACTCATTTTTCTAAAAACTGCTTTAACTATTTATCAGCAAGAGAAACTAAACTATAATGTAAATTATTTCACTTTTCGCAATTCATATATTTAAAAAAAAGTACACATTTCTATTTCAAACGGAAAAACAGTTTTTAACAATGGATTTTTAAAGTACTTGCTAGTTTTCTCGTTTTATTAAAAACAGTCAGCAGCCCTCAAGATCTGTATATACCAATAGTGGATTCAGAATAACCTTTTATAAACCCAACTTTAGTAAGCCTTATTGTTTCTCAAGAAAGATATGTAAATTGCAATGAATTTAAAAAAGATTCTTATTACTATAATCTTCTCTGTAAGGGATCAAGGCTTAAATTGAAATTATCACCACCCTAAGAGCTAAGCATCACGGAAAACAAAATTTAATCTAAGCTGCTTTAACTCACCTTTACTTCATTTTGGTATAATTTAAAGTGATTACGCGAGTTTTGAGTTGTCCATCTGCACTTATGATGTTTTCCTTTCACACACGATATTCAAATTTTGGCGAATTTATTCTTCTGAATAATCTGAAAAAAATGGCAAAGATTTTTTAAGATGATAGTAAGAATTTAGTATATTTATTTTGCCAGAAAAATTGCCATTGCAGGTTCAATAATACCACTTGAATTGATTGATAGCCGTTTACATGAAGTAGGATTAAGGAAGATCGATGCATATAGACGCGATGGTAATTAAAATAAAATAACTTAGAATGTTGGAACTGCAAGATTCAGGAAAGATGTATCTACATTTTACAAAAAAAATAAGTAAAATATAGATTTAGTGCCTGTTTAGAATAATTCATAAGTAGGACTTTTTTCGCTCATTTTTCAGTTTCAATTTACCCGCCTGCTGTACAAAAACTTTTTTATTGCTTAAATTCATATAATTGATTCTCTCTTTCATTGGGAATATTTTAACATAACTTTGTTATAAATGAAATTTTCATCAAAATCCAATTTTTTTCATAAAACTCAAATATTCTTGAAAATCTTTGAAAAAAAAATGTTCACCAAAATCCATTTTTTTTTTTTCACGAAAATTCAAATTTTGTTGAAATATTTTATTATCTGATAAAACTGAAAAAATTCAAAGACTTAAAAATATTATAAAAAGGGTGGAATATTAAATTTTGCCGTGCTTTCCATCGTTTTATTGTACGACGTGGAAATGTCAGCGAAATTTTAAGCTCCAATGGAATGTGTTCCATATTCTATACTAACTTCACAGATGCTACACCACTGCGGTGCAATTACTTTGATTTGAAATTGGTTCGTCTATTTTCGTGGATGTGTTAACCAAGATATGATTATTTGAGAACCGATGTCCGCTACCTTATTGACAAAGTTACCAATATTAGGTCACATTTATGAGAACTCTCTACATATCTTGCAGTGATCACATAATGCATTCTTGCAGTAATCATACAATGCAACCTTGTAGCAATCACACAATGCATTATTGCCAAAGGCGGATATTTTAATCTTGTAGCAAAATTGTAATATTTTTTTTTATAATATAACGTATTTATTTAATTATCAACTAAATCGATAAAGTGTGAAAAACATAAATATATACATATATATAAAGTTTTTTATTTTTATGTATTAATCGTCTTAAACACTGTTTATCTTCATTATATTTTATTAATATCTCCATCAAAGCAAAGAATCTGAGCATTAATTTTCTTACAAGATTTATGGTATATGTGATTCGGTTTCTACAGATGTAAAAAGGGCATATATATGTGCATTCAATAATTTATATAGAGCATTCAAAAGAAAAATTTAAATATACACCCACATTTCTTCAGTGATGATGTTTACCTTTCTTTTTTCTTAATATATATTTATTACACTTCATGTATATCATAATATTTTAATATCATAATATAAAGGTTTGGGTGAAAGACCAGATAAGTTTCCAGTGCTCAAAATTTAAGCTTGCCCTAAGATATGTGGTTACTTAAGATTTTTTAATTTTTTAAAAATTTATCCAATAATAACAATGATTTTTTAAATCTGCAAGGTGGTGTCTCTTAAATTATTTTTGTATTATTAATATATATTTAAATAAAAATAGTTGTCCTTTCTCCTACTTCTCTTCTAACTGAAGATGGAAATATAGTTTCCGAAATATATAACAACTATTTTTATTTAAATAATTAAAGTCTCCACAACCAACAACCAACATAAAGAAGATTAATATATATGTTATTTTTTTATACAATTAAATAATATTTCATAATATTACGTTTACCATATGTACGTAATAAATATTTAATGAGCTAACTTTGTATATCCAAAGAATGATATATGATACACAATTACCATGCCAATGTAATAATTTTTAAATTATGACTAACTAATAGCAGTAAATAAACATAATAAAACAGACTATTTGTATATTACCATTGCAACAAAACGGCGCGCGCGTTGTAAATATACAATAAAAGACAAAACTTATTTAATAATAGCCACACCCCGAGGATACGAGCACCGAACATGCAACTTTAATTAGTACAGCATAAGTAGACGCTGTAGAGTCGGCCACGCTACGCTATGCACAGGAGCATCAATTTGAAATCCATTACGGCGCAAGTTTAAACGTGAAGTTAGCATTTTTAACATCACATTCATTACGCTACACTGTTGCAAATTACGCTGCATTGTTGATATAATTGGAGGTGCGTGTTATTTAAAAGTCGAATATAATCGAAGTGGCGACCCGCGACAGCGGTTGACCCATTGTGAAAGGTTTTGTTGCTTTCGTTTTTGTCTCCAATTAGTGCTATTTGAATGTACGCTTCTTTATAACGTAGAAATAAACGGAATACAATTTTTTACAAGAGCTATCCTTTTCTGATTGAACCTGGATAGGTAGGTACATCATGCCTCTCTACCCTCACTACTAATTAATTTTACTCAACTCTTCTTTATACATTTTTACTAGTTTGGAGAATAAAAAATCCATATTTTTTTCGGTAAATGGCTATGATGATCGATACCTCGTAAAGTATTGACCAAACAATTTTAGATTTATTCTCATTGCAAGATGACATTTCGCAATACAAAAATTATTTCCGCTCACCAAAATCCTCTTTCTTCATGAAAATATTCAAATTTTGCTGAAATATTATTTACTTCAAAAAAATTGAAAGACTGGAATAATGAATTAACCATCCCCCCTCCAAAAAAAAAACATTTTCAGTTCATTAAGTTCATTTGAATTGATACATCCCATTTGCATTGAGTCATATGGAAACGGTTTAAGCATGACACGCCGATAGACGCTTTTGAAGGACGTTTTTTTGAGAGGTATAAATATTTTATAATTGAAAATAAATAATAATTAATTTTTCACAATTCACACAATGAATAAAGAAGAAAACTAACATTTTTTAAAGCAAATATATTAATATATTTAGTTCAGAGGAGATGACTTGGATCTGGAAATTAAATCCCCAGCTAGTAAATCTTGCCTTTTAAGGTTTGCTCATTACAAAAAGTACGACCTAATTGTTGTTACCTAATATTTAATTAATTCTTTCTGATAAACTTTTAATCCCTAGTTATTGTTTTGATTAATAATTGGTATAAAATAACATACTCTTTTTTATTTAGAAATAAAACTCCCAATCTTGCATCTAAAAAAAAAAGGATTAATAAACGATTATCATAATGTAACATTTAAGGCGATTACAGAGATTTACCACCGATTAATAAATTAGGCGAATACAAAGTTAATAAGATATTGCGTTAATAAGCGAGGGTGTTCTTCTGCAGGTTTTGGAAGTCCAGCTTCAGATTGACAATGTCCGCCATTTGTTGAGGCGCCAAGTAAATTTTTGGTATTTTCACGTAGCCGATGTTCACTTTGCTTTTCTCCGGCGCCTTCGTCATAAATGAGAATATCTTTCGGGATAGGAGTAAAAAAAAAATGTTAGACACAGCTGTTCTGTGCAAAACCCTTTCCTGTAATCACAACTGTGGCTTTCCTAAGGGAAGTCCGTAGTGGTTCAGGTGAAAAGAGACAAAAGTGGAAACAATCAACCTGCTTGGAACAACAAACAAAATGAGAATATCTTTCTACAGTTGGGAAGATTGTGAAATCGGTCTCGATGTAACCACCGAATTTACGCCTGATTGCCACAGCAGAAATTAGCGGAAACCTTTGCCTGAAAGTTGTCCGCCCATTTTCTCAAATCCATAAAGGGGTCTTTTCCTCAGCAAAGTGCTTCTGCCAGGCGACAAGCCCGTGTCCCGGGTGCAGCTTGTAGATTGTGGAGAATTTCGGTTTCGCTAGACTCATCAAAATTTCATGCTTGAGTGCAACGCCCTTTTTATACAGAATCTCGTCCTTGCTGGCTTTAAAAGTGGAAAATGGAAAACGGTTTCATGCTGCCCAACATCTTCTTCATATTCTCACTCTGAAGACGCATCCCTTCATCGCGCTCGCTGTTGAACAGCTTCCTCAAGTTCTCGATTTCCTGCATGAGGAGCGGGAAGTCTTTCACCACTGCCGGTAGATTGGGACTGGTCAGGTTAATCGAGGATAACTGGGAACCGAAAGTGCTCTTTCTTATAGTGTCGTTAAACGCCTTCTTGTTGTATTGCTTCAATTTCTCTCGTTGATTAAACTGACATAGCTTTGTCCACAGATGCGATATAATGTTGCTGTTTGTTTGATTCATTCAGTTGAGAGTTACGGCTGAAATTGTGAATGGTGTTTATGGATTCGAGCCAATTACGTGCAATTTTGGTTTCATCGATTCTTTCGTGTGTTTTTGATGTTAAAGACGATGTCGATAAAATCACAGAGATAATCGAAGTTGCAGGCGTGTTAGTAGACGTAGCATCGCCAGAGATCTAAAAATCGACAAAAAACAGTTGTAAACAATTTACATAAAGATGGATTTGAAAAGAAATTTTATGTTTGGGTGCCAATTAGCACCAAAAACATGAAGGATCGAATTTCCATCTACGAAGCTTTGGCCAGACGGAATGAAATTGACCCATTTTTTAAACGAATGGTGATGACTAAAGATGTGAAATAGATACGACAACATTGTGCGAAAACGATCGTGATCAAAGTCCTGTGAAGTAGCTTTCACGGCGGCCAAACTAAGATTAACGTCCAGGTTCTGATTTGAGTTTGAGTGAAACGGAATCATTTATCATAAGTTTCTAGTGTAAACTACAACTAGATCATTTAAAGCCTGCGGATAATGTTTAAGTTTTTGAAGGAAACGGTCAGTGCATTTGGTTTGACTGAAAAGGAATCATTTATCATGAGTTGCTTCCATATAGCCAAATAATAAATTCTGATTTATAGTGTCAAAAACTGCAACTGGATCGTTTAAAGCGTGCGGACAATGATTAAGTTGTTGACAGAAGCGAGCAATGAATTTGGTATGACTGAAAATGAAACATTTATCGTGAGTTGCTTCCATGTCAACAAACACTAAATTCGGATTTCAAGTGCCAACAACTGTAACTATTATTGACAGAAGCGGACAGAATTGGCCAACAGAAGATTTATCGTGTTCCATCAGGACAACGCCAAGCCGCATACATTTATAGTGACACTCCATAAACTTCCAACGTTTATGGTTGCAAAGTTTTGATGCATCCACCATATAGCCCGGACCTGGCACCATATTTCCATTGCAAAACCTTCATAGTTTTATGAAATTGACACCAAGAGAAGAATTTGAAAATCAATTACTAGAGTTTTTCGCCAATAAGTACAAAAACTTCTACGAGAGAAGCTACCCTTAAAATGGCAACAAATTATAGAACAAAACGGTTCATATTCGACCCAAATCTAACAAGAAACATATTAAAGTCTTGATGTTCATCTGATTATATATTATGACTTTCAATACTGCACTAATATCTGTTTATAATTTAATAATCTTTCGATATTTCTGTTTATTCTATTGTTTTTTTTTTATATTTCCATTAAAGCATTTCTTCAGCTCTACGGAAAGTACGTGAGTGACAATTGGGACTCTGTCGCTTGATGCGCTGCATTTTAATGCGGCCTTAATTATAACAGACTCCGCGCGTGCATTACACGCAAATGCACTTTGCGCACAGCGAAACCGGACAATTTCGCTATGATTGAAATTTATTATAATGCTTCAAGTGGCAATATAGCTCACCATATTCGGGCCGCTGTAATTGTGCGATTTTTATTCATGCCGGTTAGTTACAAGTGGCCATCCCGCCAGTAAATCACACCCGGCTATTCGCTACATGCCAGCTAACTTACTTTCGAGCTCTATGCTAAACAGCTAACCGTGTACAATTTGCATCTTATGTTTGCTAATGGATGTTGTAATGGACCGGTGATTTATTTAATATTCATTTCGAACATTTGTTGTTTAGTTGAAATATTAATTAACACTCATTTTATTTTAAAACCATATTATTACTACTCCCAAAAACATCAATTAATCCTGTTTGAATTAATTATTAATTACCCCTAATGATGCACTTCGTCACATATAAAACATCATATAATCAAAAGTTAGTATTCTTAAGTAGGTATATTAAAATGTTCTTATAATTTTTTTTTTTTTTCGTTAATTGTTGAGGCTTCTACTACTACTACAATATCTTTATTCAAAGTTATTTGTTTTACATATATTTACAATATATTATGGTATATTGGTTTCTTTCTTGCTTGCTTGAACAGGCTATCGACATATGGTCTTTCCGCCAGGAGGCTTCTATTTTCTTATACATTGCAATTCAATTTTAATAAATGAAACATTTTTTTTTAATTCGTTCGTATAACCGGATACTTTTGTTTTGATAATGACACGTTAACTTTATCGAAACTATATTCAACAATAAAACAATCCGAGTTATACTTCATAAATAGTATTTAATTTATTATATCTTTGTTTTTTTTTGTTTTTTTTTTTCTTTCAGAAAAACATAATATGAGAAAGAGTAGCTTTTATAAGAAGGAGCAAAATGAGAAAAAAAAATGTATAAAAGTAATTAATGTGAAAAAGGTTTAATTGAAAGAAAAAATTGAAACATTTACGTTTCAAACAAGGAAACAGCTTAAACGGTCGCCAAAGTGCCCGACCTGATTACCCCGACCGAAATTTATGCTAACCGCGTTGCAGCGCCGGTATTGTCACAAACTTCTTATAATTAAGTTTTATTGTCGGAATGTTTCTGGGGGCCTTATCCCGAGTTCATTAGATTGTTTACCCGGGATATAAAGAGGAACTTCAAGACTCGTCCGCGATCCAATTTTTCCGCGTTCCTCCGGAGTGTAATTGGCCCGGCGAGGTCGGCCCATTTTTAGGCACACATTCCGTGACTTATAATTTATGTACCTCGGGCCCGGGGCCTATAAAAATACGGCCCCAATTGATACCCCCTTCCACTCTCCATCCGTGTGCCGTCCCGGGACAGAATTGACTGGCTTCAATTTTTAAACGTTGCGTAACGGGAATGGATAAAATTTTATTTCATTCAAGGATAAAACGAAATTGGAATTTAGATTAATTATATTCGTTTTTTTATGTCCGCACATATACTTTAGACTACATATACTTATTCATGTATTTCATTAACATCTAAACACTACGTTCCAAAACTAAAGTCATCGTAAGGTAAGAAATAACAAAATAACTTGTAACATTTTTCTAAATACTTGGCTTTGAGTAAAAGACTATAATCTAAATAAATAAATTTAATAACTTTTATATTAAACGTTCATTCAAAAAACTCATTTGGCTGAATTCCCCGGGAAAAGCGCCATGATGGACACGACCATATTTTTTTTCTTCATAATGAGTATATCGTTATGCGACAATTTATCTGAAAGCTATTGTTAGAATTTTTAGTAAATCTATAGATTTTCTTTTTTGTTATGAATAAAATTGCTTTATAAATTCATGAAAGTTGGGAATTGTGTATTTAAATTAAAATTCATTAGACATAAAAAATATAGGTGTTTTTATAGTTATGAGACGAAAGAATTTTTGCATGCTCTTCTTCACTTCTTTTATTTGCTACTAAATGTAAATTTTACATAAATTCAAGTATGCTCTCTAAAATAAACTCATCATGAAAATCATCTTGAAACATATGCTTGCCGATTACGTGCAAACAATGGAACGTACGTACGGGCCGTATAAAGTGGATTAAGTTCCACGTTTATATTAATGAAAGAAGATAACGCCGATAATTGCGACGGAAATAAAATGTTCGGTTCGCATTACAGGAATTATTTGCTTGTGTCCTTTTACGGCGCCCCCGATACCATCTACACGCGGTTTAACCTATTCAACTCCTTGATATGATCGTTTTATTGCCAGAAATTACCTTAACTATTCCGGCTCTGTTCTGCGAACCGACGTCTTTACCCAATTTGGTCTTTACTTTAGTTACTGCGGCCCGCAATCGCGAGTGTTATCAAAAGTACCTGTTAATTAATTCACTCCGGGTTTTGTGTAATGAAATTCCTTACTTGAACAAAATTTATAATATTCAAAGTGATATAAGGGTTAATATTGTTTTTGAAACATGTTTTATTAGAAATGCAGAATGTTTTGAAGATTAAGTTAATATGAACCCTTCCTGGTTACGTCTATGGCAAAGTATTTACAGTACATACGTTTGCAAGAGCGTGAGAGAAAGAGAGAGAGAGGGGGGAGAGCTGTGGAATATGGTGTAGCATTAATATCTAAAAAACAAAAAACAAATGTAAATTCAAATTTTAAGTTTATAGTATAATTTGAAATAAGTAAATGGTCCATAGCATTTACCATGCCGATCCTAAACCCATAAATAAATCAGCTTACCTTCTTCTTTAAGCTGATGATACAACACTAATAGTCCCCTACACAAAGCATTCAGTACTCTACAGGATCTTATCGACACAATAAAAACGTGCTTTACTAAATTGAGAATATCTTTAAATCCTAACAAATTTCAACTTTTAATTCCATAAGTAGTTGTTTTAATATTGCATTTGTTTAAAGTACTTACGTAACTTAAGTCAAAATGTCACAGAGTTAAATTATTAAGTTATTAATTATTTTCAATTCATTCTTATTCATTTCCACCGATCATATAACCCTCCTTTCTCCATATCAATAGAAAAACCCACTGCAAATACCTAGGTATCCTCTTCAATCCTAAACTCACCTGAAAGACCACTCCCTTATTCTAAAAGCTAAGTGAAAGAAACGGGCGACATAATTCCTTAATTTTAAATAAAACATAATAAGTACAGAAACCAGTTGTTGTAAAATGGTATGCTATCCTTTACTTGACCACGTTGCTATCTTTGCTTACCATCTCCATCCAGTCACTCTAAAACATTAAAGTGGCTATGAGTTACCGTTATAGTGCTAGCAAAGATTAGGCATCCCCTAAGCCCGTTACCTAATCCTTCAAATCCACTTCTTTATGAAATAACTACTAAAAAAAGGAAAGTCTATGAGTGATATCACAGACTTTCCTTTTTAATAAACGAATTCGTCTCAAATCTCACAAACCTAAACCTGATCAACTCCTTCTGTATCCCACTTAATAAAAATATAAACCTCAAATATAAATTCCCCAACATAACTCTTCATGAATTCATTGCATGACTTCATCACATCAATGACAGTTAAATTACGAACATACCCGACAATGACTTCGGATATAGACAGTTATATATTATCATATATTTTTCACGAAAAACAGGCGGAAAATCCACTGGTCGCTAATTAACAGATATTATAATTCATATCTTTGATTTTGTAATTTTAAATTACAATTAATTTTTTTATATCTTTAAAACAATTCAGCACAGTTACTTTTTACTCACAAACAAGAATCCATTCCGTTTACAATTTCAATTAATTAAAATAATTTAATTAACGTTTTAATTTTAATAATTTCCATTAAATCTCTTTAGAAAATCTTCCATATATTTCAACAATTTTAATATAATCTGTAATAGTCATTTCTTTATTTTTGTTCCACAATCCACTATACATAAATATTAATTTTATTGTAGATTTGTAAAAAGGTAAATCCGTTAAATAAATAAATAAATATTATGATAACATCGAGTTGAATGTTTTCACGATGGCCATTTACACTTACTGCTACTTGCTTAAATTAGAATGTACCGAATGAATTAAAACTGGGGCAGCTTGTTGTGGCTCTATGATTAATTTTCTCGATTTTTTACATTTGGTCTTTGCTTTTTCTCATAAATTATAAATACTTACTTAGGAAATATCCTGTCCACTATTGGGTTACAGAAAGAACATTTGCCAAATACAATCACACAATATTATATGTTTTTAACGATTAAATTAAAAGTTAATTTTAAATTACAGAAATAAAAAGAAATTCGTAAATAATTAACTTATACAATTGAATTAATTATTTTTCACTTAAGTGGAACTGCAGCCTTTTGGCTTATATAATATAAGTGCTTAAAAATGGACAAACATCTATCGAAACAACTACTTACCGGGCAAATGCCCCGCTAGACATTGAGCTGCACAATGTACCGGGTGTCCGAATAAGAAAGATCACAGGCTATTTATCAGGAACTATGAGTGCTAGAGCTTTCAAATAAAAAAAAATGTTAATAAAAGTGATCATGAGAAAATGCTGGAAATAAATTTCAAGTTCGTAACTCTTCCGGTAGGGAGCGCAATGAACAGTCGAAAAGTAATATTGCTATTACCTCAAAAAAATGTTTAATAAAGACATCATAAAACTACACTTTTTGAAATCATGATATGTTCGTGAAACAAAAATGTTACAGACATCTTTTTCTTACTCTTGAAATAAAGGGTGGGGGAAGGTCAGAATTTATAAAGAGCAAATGTCAAATAACTCTTTTCTTTTTTAACCGATCTTCAGCAATATTGTTCATATTTTTGTTTTATGAACTCATCGTGATTTCTAAAAGTGTAGTTTTATGATGCCTTTATTTGAACTTTTTTTGAGATAATCGCAGAATTATTTTTCGCCTGTTCATGGCGCCCCCTATTGTATTACACATAAAATCATGATTATCTTCTTCTCAAATTGGCTATTGATCTGAGGTCTTTCCGGCATTTATGATTATTTATTATTATATAAAATGTTATTTATTTCAGAGGAACGCCTGCTTGGTTGTCTGTGACTTACTACACATATTGTTATTTATTTTTTGCTTACAAAACTATGTATTGTTTCAAATAACTCTATATATTATTCTTTAATTAGTGATTATCTTTTTGTAAATTTAAACCTTAAACACGCTGTCAGCATGTACAGAAAAAAAAATGCATATCTTTGACTGCATATAAAAATTGCAATTAAACTGTATACACATTTCGAACATGCCTGGCAGCGCGGTGGATGCATTCACATGCAAGTAACATGTTATAATTTATTACCCGGTGTACATCTCAATAAAAACAACACGTAAAAAATAAGTTGAACGCATACGAGAGGCTTTGATGGAACGTTGTATGAATGCACTTGTAAAAGCTGTGGGTGGTTGTCGGTACGGAATGAATTTCTATTCGAATGACTAATTCCATGAGAGCTCCGCATAGTTGCGAATTAACTACGAAATTCCCCCCGCGGGCATAATTCATTTCCATCGGCGACTCAAAACGCCCGAGACTCGTTCCCATTGTTGGCGGATTTTTTTACCGAGCGTATTCCCCCTTATGTATATAAAACGGGGATTTATTGGGCATGTGTAATTTATTAGGGTGTTTGTCGTTTCTGTGGGTGAGGAAATGAGACGTGTGCAAATGTTATGATGGTAATTTTTCACACTTACTATTGATGGTTTTCGATATATCAATATTCAGATCATTTGGGAAAAATGCAATAAACGCTACACAATATTTGATTTATTTATAAAAATTTTAAATTGAATAATAAAATGCAATATTAAATAAGTCAAGCTTAACCTTTATTAAATGTTATCAACCCGTTTCAATTATAAGTACAAAAGATTTCGAAAGTAAGTAATTCTAACATAACTCAATCAATTGAAAAGAGTATTCATTCAATTGGTCACCGCTATTTAAACAAATTAAATAAAAATTATTTGAAAATTCAATTTTTCAATTCAAATTCAATTCAATTTCACTTTATTAACGGAATTTCCATTTCCAAATTACAATTAAATAATTTAAAGATTATTTCCACATTTCGCTCTGTGACATTTTGACTTACGTTACGTAAGTACTTTAAACAATGCATATTAAAACAACTACTTCTTGGGTAAATATCCCGTCAGACATTGAATTACATAATGTACACCTGCTGTTGCAATATTATATTGCATCATGGAATATTTTTTTATCAGAGAAAAATTCAATGTACATTTGTTTTAAAGTACTTACCTAACATAAATAAAAATTTCATAGATGCAAAAGAGGAAATAATTTATTAATTATTTTCAAATTATGTTCATTTAATTTATAACTCAATCACGTAAAAATAAAATATTCTTAATTTTATTCAATAAAATGTTCAACCACGATTCATCTAGCGTTTCGATAACTGGTGATAACAATTTCGGTCTTTCGGATCTCATCAGACACACTGGTCTGATGAGGTCCAAAAGTACAGGTTCCATGTACAATACCATGATGAAGACGATTGAACGAATCTTGTATTGTGATTAAATAACATGATACGAATATAAATTTTTATTTCAAATAAAACTTCTGTAGTTTTTATGATCTTTAATAAGCTAAATTAATAATTGGAAAGATAGCGCAGCATCATCTTTCTAATTATTATGATATTTAACCTTGTTTAATTACAGAAGTTTTATTTCTTTTATTTGAAATATGACTATAGTTTTCACAGTCTAGCAGTCATTATCAAACACGAGTAAATAAAATTATAAAATGAAACAACATGCACATTAAAAATAACCCAAATTAAGGATACTTTGGAGGGGTTGGGGGTATATTGGATACAAACAATTGACATTATCTTACTGCTTGTAGCCCATTTAAGCGATTGGTGTAGTTAACTTTAATCTGCAATGGTTATGGAAACTTTTTAGATTTTTTTTATTCAGTGTAGTGAAGAATGAAACATAAATGAGATTAATTAAAATATATTCAATATATGGAAAGCACAATTGAATAGTCAATTGCCAGTTTCTGAGGCTTAATAATGTGTAAGTGATTGTAATGATGTAAATATTGTGATGTAATTTAATTGAACTCTAATAATTAAGGATTTTCTGGATAGTTACAATTGAATACTATTGTTAATAATAAATATAAATGTAATATTATTCATATTTATTCGCATTATTGTCATTTTTGCATTTTATTATATTTTACTTTTGTTATTTACGACTATGTAAGCAAGATATTTTCTCTGTAATTGGACTGTAGTCTGTTGAGAAAATAAACGTATATTATTATTATATTTATTATTAGCAATGTTTAAATATAAGATATACTAAATAATGAACTAATTATTTTTTGAGGCTTCTACATTGTTATACTTTGTAATTCAATTAATTTACTAACATTTTCAAAGGATGCGCCATCCTTGGAAATAATTTTTAAATCAAATGTCATGCATGAATAGTAAAAAGATTATTAACGCTGATGGCCTTTTTATGTTCATTTCCGCAAGTTATAAAAATATAATTGGATGTTATTATAAGTTATGCAAACTCGTTACCGCCACGAGTAATTTTATCCAATGGTGAATATTTCTGTTGGATTTCGCAATCTCGCAGTATATAACTAAAAGTTATCTATGCGCAAGTTTTAAACTAGTTTAGAATGGTGATATATTGTAGCGCGCGAAAAAATCTTATCCGCGAACTTTTCTAGTAACTCACCTGGGTTATTGTAGAAATATCGCAATTTAAATGTTACTGGATAAATAAATTATAAAGTATCTATTCAGACAGATTTATGGATAACGGCTCTATTTATCGGAGTAATAAGAAATGATTTGAATGAATGATATAAATTATTTAAACAAAAAATACTTCTTCAATAACCCAGGTGAGTTACTAGAAAAGTTCGCTATAATTCATGTAATTAATATAACGTTTCTGTGAAATGCTTTTAAATTAATACTTATTATTGATTTTATTAAAACTAAATAATTGATTAATAGTTTTAGTATTTGAACATTGACAGTTCATATTGTAATAATTAATACGAATTAAAAATCTAAGAATAAAATAAATAAAACACAGGTTGAATTGATTAACTTTAAATATTCGACTAGTTTCGGGTTATCGACCTATTATCAAGAGAATTAAAAATTGAGGTTATTTAAATTTCTATGGATACATGCATATTTTTTATTCAAATAAATATATTGATTTTTGATTTGTGGTGCAGGCAAAATAATTTCGGACCCAGCATTCGCTAACCCTATTAATATTTATTAACTGAGTATATTGCCTTTCATAAACTTTAAACCAAGCAACTAAATTAATCGGTTGTCCGATGCTTTCATTATTTCATAAATGAATTTCTTTAATTAGGAATCCTATAAATCCCCATCTCTTAAACTGCGCGATGAGTTAATAACAAGATCGTAAATCTCGATGTTCCCGTTCGTTCTGCTGCACTTTCTTTTCAGTCGACTAACCACCGCTGAATTGTGATGGAGTATCTGCTTAGGATAAGTCACGATTTTCGAATATATTACTGGAACCGACGTCTCGCTGCAAAATTTAATGATCGAAGTACACCAGTTTATCATAATATCCACAACAAAAGGTATAAACTGCATATTACAAATAAACAAAAAATTGTTTTAAAGGGTAAAAGACTAATTATAATTCACTGCATTGGAAATAGGAGAGGAGATATGGTCGAGTCGTTTGTTTAAGATAAAGTTTTCCAAATGATTAAATACTTTCTGGATTTCCAGTGATTTCAGTGAAGTCAATTGCCGACCTTTTTTTCACACGGTGCAAAATGTTTAAAAAAATTGACTTACCAGACAATCCTTGAACCATTTTTCATATTACGTAAGTACTTTAAAAGAACAAACATCCAACTACTTCTCGGGAAAATATTCAACCAGGCTGTTGCATAACAATAACATTTTTTTATTATTATTTCTCTCTCAACTAATTCTCGGGAAAATATTCAACCAGGCTGTTGCATAACAATAACATTTTTATTATTATTGTTTCTCTCTCTCTCTTTCAAATTTATTACATAATTATATCCACAACAAAATACAATTTCTTAACAAGTTGACGAAATAATATTGGATAATGCAGCACTTTTTGTTTCGAGGAAATTTAATGCAAAGAGCAAAAAACGTTACATAATATAAAACCATCTGAGACACGTGAATCGGGATTTATCCTCCGTTAGTACAGCTATTCCTTATATATTTTGAAATTTGTTAAATAAATTAATTAAACGTAACATCTCAGCTACGATCTGAGATGTAAATGATCGAGCATGGCGACAGATGCGGACAATATGCACATTTTATTGTTCACAATAAAATTGCCCGAGAAGTAGTTTTTTCAATGGATATTTGTTTTAGAGAATTTACTTAACGTAAGTCAAAATTCACAGTAGCTAAGGAGAAAATAATTAATTAATTATTCAATTGAGTAAATTAATTATTTTTTTTATTTGATTTAAAAAAAAAGTTTGTTTTAATTCGTAAATTTTATTTTATAGCTGTTTAGAAAAACATCATTCCTTGAGAATTACGGTGAGTGAAAATTAAATAAGGAAGTTAGTAAAACAAACCGTTTTCAATTATAAATTCAATGAGTTTGACCTCACAAACTGTTTAATTTATTGTAGAACAAACCTCCACAGATAATAATTATTTTTTTAACAATTTAAAACACAATTAATTTTTCAATTTCGAACACAGCACACCTCACATAAACAACATTCGTCAGGGTACATTTATGATTGATACACTTCATTAGGAAAACGTTAATAAAGAGGAGAGATAATGATTAATTAAGCACAATTGCGCCATTGAAGTCCCCGAGACGGGATAAATCACGTAATTAGCCGGTGGACAAGTTCGCATGAAATTAATTACTCTGTTTACTGTGTTTTAAGTGGGCCACCAAAGGAGCTCGATTGTGTCGCGCTCGCCGAAATATTCGATGCACGCCGAATGACCTTTCAACTCTCTTCTCCGCATGTCTAATCGTCCGGCGCGGAGCGCATTCCGCTCGCGAAGAAACTTTATGAATTGAAGTATTCTCCGTGCATGTAGTTTATGTGGATGCGAAGATAAATGGTTGTTGAAATGAATGGACAAAAAAGAGAGAAAATGAAGGAGGTATGTAAATTTGTTTTTAATCATATGTGGTATTGATTTATAAAAACAGTACAGCATTTTATTCTAGTAGAAGTGTTGACCGGGAGTGTTGACCGGGCTTTGAAGATCAATCCACCAAACATTCCCTACAGTTTTTACTATATAATTAAAACTAATAAAAACTTTTCTTTATTGATATTTACATATTGAATAGTATTTCTAAACTATTTAGGAGTGTCTATGAATGAATCATTCGAGATATTTTTTTAAAACAACTTGATGAAACTAGTCGAAAAACTTTTTAGTAAAACAAACCAAGTATTATACACTTGGTTTGTTTTATTAAAAAGTTTTTCGACTAGTTTCATCAAGTTGTTTTAAAAAATATTATATCTACTCTATATTCTACTTGAATGAAATTTAACTAGTAAAAATCACATAATCATCAATCACAATTTAAAGGTGTTTAATTTTAACAAAATTATTTATCTGAAATTTTTACAGTACTCGTTAAATTATGTACAAGTAGAAATTATACATGAGGTTTGTTTCACTAAAATACATTTATTTCCTCCGTCTAGTTTACACGATGTATATGAGGATTTTTTTTATTATATAAATTTAAAAATATAAATATTTTATTTCCAAACGTCATAACATTACAAAAGACCTTTTATCTCCTCCCCGTAATTTATTTTATTATACCTCGACCCCCCCTACATGACAAAAAAACTAACAATTTATTCAATATCATATGTGTGTATGTATTCCATCAATACAACGGAGAAAAGTCCTCGGGTATCGCATAAAAGGCCCGAATGAAACTATTACGGCTTTTCCATCAAAGTCCCAGAAAATTGGGCATACAGAGAATGGTTTATACGAGTATAAATCGGGCAAAAAAATCTTTTCATGGAGTCAATAGTGTCGTTTTACATGAATATATGGGGACAGTTCATACTGTATTACACTACCATATATAAAATATGGGCCGAATGTATTACGTCGCGTATAAAAAAATCCGCCCTCGTAAGGCCACGGGAAAAAAGGGAAAATCATGTTATCTTGCTTTTACAGGATGTTATTGGGAAATTTCTTGAGGAAAGGAAATACAAAGGGTTTCAGGAGGATGGAATGTTCATATTGGTTCATTTATGTTGATCTATATTTTTTTGTAAAAACAAAACTAAAATATTTGTTACTATAGATCACGAAAATATTTTATTTTAAGATAAAGGGAAACTAAATTAATTTATTTTTTCAATGAGTAATCGATAAATTTAGATAAATAAAGACGGTACAAAGATACAAACCAGAGTCTTTATTATATTTAAAATAATAGATCACTGATTGAAAAAAATAAATTAATTTAGTTTTAAAATACAATTAAATACATTTAAAATTATGTCCGTAAATATTTTCTTAAACGAAATAAATAAATAAATTTATTAAAAATAATAATTAATTTAAGACGTCAGAATTACAGCTTACTTGTGCTGATATTTGTGATTCTACTTTTCCTTGGGCACGGGAAAGTATTCGTTTTGAGGTGTCCTGAGTACATTCTATCGATTTTTGTAAAATGTCTGTATGTGTTTGAGTGTCTGTTTGTTTCCTAAGTAGAGCAAAAAACGGCTAAATGTTTTGATTGTCATGTCTTGGTATGAATCAGCGGTGGAAATTTAATAGGAAATATATAAGAAAGAGAATGGAATATTAAAAAAGAGAGATATTACGAAATGTCATGTAGCAAAAAATGTTTCAATTCAGAAAAGCATCAACAACAACGTATTTGATTGAACACAATAGGGAAATTACTTTGATGGACACATCACCATTTTTTCATTGTTATAAATCAAATTTCAGTACACATAAGCTTTAATTGTAATGGGAAGTTGGTTAAACAAAATATCTAAATTGATAATTAATCAAACACATAAGTTGTCAACAGAATGCTCATATTATTAAAGATTGCTGGGTTACTATTATGGTCGAATGCACGCAACTTAATTCTTGTTTGAATTGTAATTTCATCTTGTTTATTCTTTCTGTCGTGACAAATTTATCAATACCTGTATCTGTTAAATCACAATAAAAACAAGTAACTAAGAAAATATCAAAAATATTCACAAAGTAAGTTTAATAAAAAGTGATATATGTTTATTACACTTATTGTATGACTATTTTCGAATTTTTGAAAGTTTAAGAAAATGTACTAGTCGATAGTTCATGACAGACTACTAACACAAATGCACATATTGTTATTATATTTTCTGTGTAAAGATGTTTGTATATATATATATATCGTACTTAATCACAAAACTAGTTATAATAATAATAATATCTTTATTGTTCAACAGGTTAACCCAATTACAGAACAAATCAAATTAGAATATAAATTCATACAAACAAACAAAAATATATATATAAAAATTCAACAGAGGAAATTATTAAATATTAATACTAAAAAAATATAAAATCAATGATAAAATGAATTTATTTATTTATTACCCAACAGATACAGTACATCCAATAAAAGGGTAACATCAGTTTAACAATAACACAACATTGGTATATATTAGATAAACAAAATAATAACACAAACAAAAATAAAGTAGCCGCAGTTATTCAATAAAACATTCGTTTATCTGTCTGGTAAATGCGCTGAGTGAATCAAATGAATTATTATACTATAAAAAGATATCACTGAAAAATATGTCGTAGCAGTTGCACATGAGAGAGAGAACGACGCAAGATATTCGATTTGGCCTTAGGGATCCTAAAAGTAGTGGAGAGCCCGGTAATCCTTTGAGGAACATTAATTGGCATTTTAGCTAAAATTTCGGAGCAGTCAATTATACCATGCAACAGGTTCCAAGTAAATTTCGCACAACGAAGGTCTCTTCTGTGAGCAAGGGGAGTCAAAGTCATGTCGTAGAAGCAGCTCTTCCTGGGAAATTCCAACCTCCGGGCATGATTGATCAATTTTAAATGAAAGAAACTTTAAAAATTGTCTAAAATTATAAAAAAAGAGATATATTTGTATATATGTCTTATTTATTAAAGTTATTTTGTCAATAATTCCTACTTTTTCTTCGTTACATGTTTTTTTTTTACTAGATTATATTTTCTTTATCACAACCTAACAGTGATTGTTATACAAGTATTGAGCAAAAACAAGTAATTGGGATGAATGTGTACACACAACATCATTAATTATCGCGATGGTAATGATACCTCGGCCGATCGAGGCCCGTAAAGTACGGAGTATAAATCGAGCGTTTGCCGATGCTGTCAGCAGCGGTGCACCTTTTGCCCGGGTATGATTTTGCACTTTGTTGCCCCGGCACAAAAGTGCCGCGTAAAAATACTCGATCATTTTCTCCGGTAACCAGCAACTTAAATACGCCTCACCGCAAAAACCGACCACCCAAATGTTGTTCGTACGCAAAAAGAAAAGTGGTCGGCTTAAGTAATAATTTTATAAATTACGCATCTTTACTCCGTATTAATATTAAAATATGGGCTTGTTTTTTGTTTTGTTTTAAGTGTATGCACCTGAAACAAGTTTTCCCATTCCCTTTTTCTTTTACAATTGAAACAGAATATTATTTTCAGTAAGAATTTCTCATTGAAATTAAAAATATAATGAAGTATAAGCCTCAGGTATTAAACAATTTGATTTTAAATTTATTCCTATTTATGTAGGATGATCTAATATTTTATAAGTGTTTTTTTTTTTTTTTTTTTTTTTTCAGTGAAAAACATATGTTCTGGTTTCAGAATGTGTCAATTATCTGTTTATTTTCATTTATTCGAAAGAAATTAAACCGCTATAAAGTGATCTGAATGCGGCAAAAATATCAAAAAAATTGAAAATTGTTATTTTTGCCGTATTCAGATCACTGTGCGGCGCTGTAATTTTCTTATCGGGATGAAAATATAGTAAGTGGACTCATTAATAATCAACGAGTTATTAAATACAGTTGGTGATTTTTTTGCTATTTAGTTTTCAGTGTTAAGTTTTTGACAGCTGACACGTGATTCATGACATGTGTCACGTGCTCAGTTTATATTGCCATTTTACGATGAACAGACTTACAAACGAACAACGCTTGCAAATCATTGATTTTTTTAATAAAAATTCATGTTCTGTGAAAAATGTGTTTCGCAAATTCGTCATAATCGATAATAATAAAATTATGATTTATTATTGATTTTTAAATATTATTTCATTATATATTCGATTTTATTTAAATAGTATTTCTGAAATTATTTCAAATTGCCGCCAAAAGTATCTGGTGATTTTTCTGGTGACTTTTTATAGTGTTAATCGTGCTTCGGCACTTACTACTCCTAGTTATTAAATATACCATAGTACGTACTGAATGAAAGTTATGACGGATTGCACGGCCCTTGTTTTCAAATAGTGCCTGCAATTCAGTACTGGCACCGAGAAGTAAAATGCGCGAAATATGAATTGGCAACCGATTTTAAAACATAACCTGTTTACAATAATTCTGGGTAACAAACGAGAATTTATATTCGTTCGTAATAAGTATATATTATATAAATATTCCAACAATTCAGTAAAAAGTATCTAAAGTAAAGTAAGTAACTGTGGAATGATCTGAAAAGTTTTTATACATACATTTTGGAAAATAATTATATTAATAATATAATAATTATTTTAATGTCAAATAAAACGTCAAAGTGCTACTACACTTCATCCGCAGCCCACTACCCCCAACCCCCCTTATAATTGGCTCCTGATTTGTTTTCTCAAAAAAACCATGGTTGCTGAGAGATGATGCTGATTGTAATGAAGTATCTTCAAGTTGTTTACAAAAATTATTTAAAAATAAGACCACCAATTGATGCTCAATAGTATGACATGTCGTCTGATCGATGTTCTGGATATTCTTGGCAGAAAAGCTGCTCTAGGGCTGGCAACATGAAAGAAGACTATTAAGAAAATTTACCCCCTGTTATTAATACATCGATTAACATATTAATTAGATTAATTACTAAATTTATGCGAAGTTTTAAATCATAAATATAATCCGATAACAAGAAATGTATTTCATAAAAAACAACATAAATTGAACCTTTCGAAATTACATCCCATCGAAAATGCATATATTCAAACCGAAAAAAAAAACAGTCCTCGAGGGTCCCAATGCGAGAATAGTAAAAAAAGCGCGCTCTATGTAATACAACCTGTCCGTGTTACTCTGCGTTACTTTTTATCTCCCGAGTCATCATTTCGGTCGGCATAAAAAATTAAGACTCCCGGCCGAGACGGGCCTTTGTGTACTTTATTAATTTATTACATTTTCTCAAGTAATTAAGGACCGTTTTCACGAAGTTACACGTCGGAACTAATCGACGTGTGTCACCTCGGGGGCCCCCGCCAAACGGAAAACGTGTATTTATAATTGTAATTAGTAGAGGCGGCGTTGCTCAAATTTGGACATCATTATGTAATCCCCAGAAAAGGAAAACGAGAAGGAGAAGTGGAAGATAGAAAAAAAAATCCGGCGGCTTCCTAAAAAAAAAAAAAATAATAATAACAGCGCTTGGTGCTAAAGAGGGAATGTGTAGTAACATACTTGTGTAATTTATTTAATTAGATTAGATGTATGCAGATGGCTTAAGTAAAGCGGACGTTGTAATTACATAGATGTGGTTAATTAATGGTTGAGATGTAACAAAGCTAATATGCGTTGTGTGAATAAATATAGAATTAAGGATAGTACATTTATTATATTCGAGAATTCGATTTGTTGTAGCCGATTTTTCAATTTCAAACTTCAATAAATGCTTATCTCAAATTAATGATGCGTATTTTTCCTTAACATTATCCTGCTGAAAAAATGCTCGAATAACTCAAGGAAGGAACAAACCTATACTTTCGTTTGTTCATTGTTGGAACTATTGCAGCATTTTTTTTTTAGGAGATACAAACAAATCTTCATTAATATTTGTGGTTTTCTCTTCTTTTACGAAACATAACAACACCTTGCGAGTCATGTTGACGAATTTAATCAACAATTATTGCAATTAAAAAATAGCAAAATTAAAGTATTCTATATGAAATAAAATATTATATATAACTTTTTCATGGATAGCTTACATACATCTGATCAGCCCGTAGGTTGAAATATTTCTGCCTTAATTAATACAAATCTCCTCTAAAATATAACAATTCAAAAGTACATTTTGATTGGGAGATTATGATCTAACATCATAAATTTTACACAATTATTAGGCATTGTCTATAAATATTTACTAATTTTAAAACTTTAAATTTCGCTTCGCAAAAATAATTGATCTGTGATTATTTAAATAGTTTGAACTTCCATCGAAGATATTTGTCGGTTGGTACGTTTTCTTGATGTAATATAATAATATTTTATTTCTTTCTTCACTTCTACATTTTTAAAATTAAATATACACTTCTTCACAGAAGTGAAGAAAGGAATATAATATTATAATAACTAACTTAACATCTTTATTCAAATGTGTATATGTATGTACAATGTTATATAAAATTAGAATTATATTCTGCAGATGAAGGTCTTTCAGCCTATTATAATATTTTATTGAATTTCCACAATACTTGATAATGTTTATAAAATATTTTGTAATTGAAATACAAATATTTACAACATATTATTACTCTTGTATATTTTTGAATTTATTGTCGTGATGATTTTAAATTCAATTAAAACGTGATAAAATGGTAAATAATTTTATTGCAAGGAAAACAATGGGGGTTTATAATCGATTATTCAAACCACGACCTGTTATCTATAATAGACTAATAATTCCGACCTA
Source organism: Philonthus spinipes (assembly GCA_963082785.1). Taxonomy (NCBI): domain Eukaryota; kingdom Metazoa; phylum Arthropoda; class Insecta; order Coleoptera; family Staphylinidae; genus Philonthus; species Philonthus spinipes. The sequence goes on from OY720306.1 coordinate 12,569,049, forward strand.
TTAATTAATTCCGCGATGTAGAATAGCAGCAGCAAATTGTTCACGACGAGCGGAATCATCCCGCAAAACCATCAATTTCCACATCTGCACCTCCACAAACGCATCCCACTTTCATTCACGACCCAGCATTGAAAACACCCCCGACAAAATACACGATAAATAATACACAACCGCTCCGACCGAACGAACGAACTGAAACTCAACTCAACTCTTTTCGCGCCCGGATTTCAATAGTTATTTCCTCATTAAATCAGGGCGAACACATTGTATCCAACGGCAGCACAATTAATCTTGCTACCACCCTTAAAAGGATGTATACCTATCACCATCCATTTTCATGCCATTGTGTTAGACACGTTCTATTAGTTAACAGGAAAATCTCTCTAATTTCATTTCGTTTCTCTCTTTCTCTGTGGAACAGCTAAAAAAAAAGCAGGAGAGAGGGAAAAGAATTGCGCCGATTCACTGCGATTTAATTGCCCCGAATATGAAAGTCCGGATTGTGAATTGTAAATGGTAAATCCGCATCCGCAACATTTGCATAATTGAGAGGGATTTTAGGGGGGTGTAATTGGATTTTTAAACAAAGACGAAGATTTAAAGTTGTTACTGCGTTTTAATTTAAATTTGATTTTATTAATTATTTTTTATGGAAGCGGAAGAACGGTGTCTCGAATAAACTCAATTTAACTTTATTTTTTCGTCTCATACAAATGAGTTTTTTTTTTGGATTATATATATATAACAATTATTATTACAATCTTTATTAACAAGAACATAACGAGAATTGATTAAGTAAATTACACAAAAATTAACTAATTGTTAAATTGTTATGGACACACCAAAATCTTTGTCTGTGCTATAGGTCTTTCTGTCTGAGTTTTAAATGGACTGTCTTTATCGTATTATGTGCAAAAAGGGGTCATTATTGCCAATGTTATTATAAGATGTAATGACATCATAAATCGAGAAAGATGGATATTTACAGTAGAAAATATTTTCTCCTTGTAAGGGGAATAAATAGCGGCTGTAATAGGTCAAGGTGAGTAGAGGTTTAGAGGCAAATTTGTAGCAAAGCTTTTTAAACGGAATTTGATAGGAATGATTTGATGAGATGATATATAAAAAAATATAGAATTACTCGATCATGACCCCAGTTAATAGTCAGACAAAGACATCGAACCACATAATACTCTAGAAATAATGACAGAATTCTATAATAATGGACTGAAAGACCTCTGGTCGATAACCGTTTGATAGATAATTTAAATAAATAAATAAATGTTTATTAACGGCAACGCCATTTTCATAATACAAATAAAAAGTAAAATAAAAGTATATTTTTTGTAACATGTTCATTTGTATATTATTAATTTGGGAAATCTGTCTATAAAAATGAAAATGGTTTTTAATGGAACACCGTATATATTTTTACATTCACTAGATTAGTTCTAAAATATTTTTTTTTTATAAAATACGTAAATTTTATGTCATAGAATAAATAAATAAATTAATTTTATGAATTAAATATCCAAGCAAATTTTGACAACAAAAATTTGTTGGGAATAAAATAATGTGTTTTTTGAAAAATATCATCTTTAGATATTCAAATTTGATTATTCAGTGTATTCAGTTTCCAATAAAAAAAATGGTAAACTTCCTTTTTACAAGTGGAACATCCTGTATATTATCACATTTTTAAATTTTAAGAGCTTTTATTTGAAATGATTGTTTCTAGAATTCATAATTTTTAAGTTATACAAAATATGGAACTTACGAATATTGTCCCACTTATATATACATAGATTTATTTCCACTTAACGGATTAAAATGAACTAAATCAAAAATAAGTGACAAAAAATTAAACAAAACCAACTTGAATTTAAGGAAGAAATATATTCTTATGGATTTATGAATTGCTTATATCTTAAAAATAATGCATTTAATAGGAAATTATTCCTACAAAAAGGTATTAGATTTAATCTTAGAATTAAATTTGTAAGCTGTTTATAAAGCTAGACTTCAATAAGTGGATTGTAAAACGAAACACAAAATCATACATGCTGTAATTGAAGTATGGTTCCATGATGACAAGTTGTTGGAAAACTGCAAGAAACTAATCAATTCTACGACAAATGAAATACAACAAGTAATTTCAGCCAAAGTGGAACATATTTCCAATTAAGATTAAACAATAACCTGTAACTTTTTATAAATATTAAAATTATCTTTTCTAATATTTAACATATGTTCACATTAATTCGCAAACTACTGTAAGTTGTTACATGGTAATATTCTAAAGAAAAGCAAGTGGTTAAGAGAACAAAATAGGCTGCGGACTTTGGAAGGAAACTAATAATTATTCAAATGAAAAAAAAAAAAAAACAGCCAATAAATACCTGCGGCAGTCTAGAGATAACTGGAAAGACTAGACACTGCAGACTCAGAGCACACCGCCATAAACTGGATTTTTCAGCATCATCAGATTGTAGAAGATATTGTTTGAAGGAAAAACCGCAGAGAAAATCTATGGATACAGCCCAGCGCTGAAGACCAGTAAACAATCCATACTGGGCGAAGATTGGCTATAAGTAGCGAACATTAGGAATCTATCAGCCTCGATACTGCTGGCCAATCTTGACAAGATGGACTGGCAGTACTGAGGACAGCAAGTCAGATACCATAAAGGGAGGAAGCATTAGGGACATATGCTTTGTGCGTTTTTATACATTCCACTTAACCGCGTACAGTCAGTATTAAAATAACACAATGATGTAGCTGTATTCAATTACTAACTTTGTATTTGTATTTTGTATTGGTGGAGGGCGATAGATTTTGGTGTGCCCAAGCACTACAGTCCTGTTTTTTCTTACTGTAATTATTTAAGTGTTTCCACTGTTGGAATTGACACTTTAAAAAAATCACTAAGATCTAGACAACACTAAAAGTAATAAATAATCGTCTTATACGTTTCGTATAATAAACCATTTTTAAATAATAAATATTAATGGAATATTACAAATCTACCAATAAAATATTAATTATAATTACTTTTTTTTTTAAATTCAATATTATTATTTCAAAAATGCATAGGTTTATTCCGTACACAAATAAATAATGATAATATATTTTATATGATTTTTCTCCTGAATAGGGGATTATCGTGGAAATACAAAGCGATTTACGTGAAATTCAATTTCAACAGATTTAAACAACGAGCGCCGGAAAAGTTCATTGTTTGAGTTCCTCTAACCTTTTTATCGAGCAAATATTTTAATAATGGGCTGTGTATTTTTCGGAACGAGTTCACTTCCGAAGCGGGCATTCAATTTGTTTGGGATCATTTTACTGTGTTAATAATATTCAATGTTTGCACATAATATCTACACAGTTAAGTTATAAATTAATTATTAAGAAAAATATAAGAACGAATCATAATATTTTCATTAATTTGTAGGGCTCCATTGTCAGGTTTTTTTTTTACAATTCGGGTACTGTCCCTACTGTGTTATTAGTTTTAAGGGCCTATTGGCAATGCCTGACATAATTTTCAATAGTTTTCACAAAAGAAAATGAGTCAGAGCATAGTTTTAAACTTGAGACCGGCTGATCCATAGAAAACCTAAATAGAAGAGCAACTCCCTCCAAAAAGGACACTTATAACGATTGTTTACATTATCACATTTTGATACCAACCTACAAACATTGAAAGATTATATTGGAAGCAGTTCTACCAATATCGAAATATTTTGTTAGCGGGAAAATTAAAATCTGAAAGGAAATATTGGGATATCAAGTATATAATAATAACGGAAAAAAAATAATATAATGCATTTATTAAATAAATATTAAAATAATCAAAAATCATCAAATAAATAACTCTTTAATTTAAATAATATAAAGTATTAACATTTTTTAAACAATTTAAAATTGAACAAATATAATTATAATGAACAAGACATTTCTTAATTTTTTTAATTACTATATAATTATTTTTTACATATAGCACATGGAAAATGTCCACCATAGCTCCATATTATTGTTTGCATATTTTCACTTCCAAGTAGACTCATATTCTCGATTAAATATTAAAACTATACAATATCAACACACTTTACACCACCGACATTTGAAAATACAAAGACATACTTGGCTTCGACAAAACTTTGACCACGATTTGGGCGGTTCTTAAAAATTGATTATACGGCTATCTTTTAAGTGCAAACGGCAATAGAAAATGTAACCGGCTATATTGAGCCACACCACGCATGCGCTTCGAGGTTGAAGCCAACTTAAAAAATATAATAAATTTCATGTTTTAACGTTGGCAACGTTTATTTGCTAATGTATACAAACCGAGATTTGAGTGACACCCCCCTGGGCTGACCTTAGCAGTCGAAGCCGGTAAACTGGGAGGGGTTTTAGTAGGTAGGCTTCCAGTCAACACTTGACTGGAAGGAGTCCCACACTCCGTCCGTAAAAGGATTTCTCCTCCCCAAAAAATAATAGTAATTATTTATGTTTTCTTAATGTATAATTATTTTCAGAATTCTCGTGCCAATATATTTAATAAAATTAATTATAAAAGTTCATGTCCATAATTAAAAATAAATAGTAATAAGTTTACCTTACTGTATTATTAATTTTGGAAAATTACGTTAAGACAGGCGTTTGATCACGCAATTTTGTAATATTACAATTTTCACTTCAGCGCTGCTATAATACAATTATTTCAAATTTTATTTTACGGGGATGTGCATTCAAACTTCTGTTGCAAAATGGTACAAAAAAAATTTCTTAAAATAATTTTATTTAGTGATAGAACAATTTTCTCTTTAACGATCTATTTTAATATAAAATATGTGTATTTATTTGAAAAAGAAAATAGAAACAAAAAATTTACTTACTCCATTTTATGGTATAATAATGTGTATGAAATAAAAATACAATGAATGGAAATGGTACACAATGTTAATTTATATATTCCGCCAAATTTTATGGCATCTGCAAGGGACTGAGAAATTTATGTGATGTGGTATAACCTTAAAGAAATTCGTACGTTTTCACCATATATATTTCTTTACCGCGTGCATTTCAGTTATGTACCGATGGCACATTATCAGCGGCTAAAATTGATAATCCAGCACATTATCCTCAACTTCAGGGAATAATTAAAAACTAAATATGGACAAATTTGATCCTTTTAATATTATTATTAGTACAGATAAACAACAATCCCATATTCAATATCAATGTGGCGCAAAAGTAATCTCGTAATTTGAATTGGCTGCCATTTTGTTATAAATGTAAATAAAGAGCTCTGTTTTCATCAAAAGTTTATTTGAAAGTGTAAAACTGGTGACATTACATGGACAAAATTATATAGCTCAAATGGCCACCTCCCGAGTTGATGTATAATTGTGCTCGTTTTACAGCATTTTGATTTATTGCTCGCAAAATATCCTAATCCAAATTGGCGATTTCTTTTTTAATGTTAGCTTTAAAGACTTGCAAGGTTCGTGGTTTGTTGTGATAAACGCGAGATTTTAAAGAAGTCTGGTGCTGTTTGATCTGACGATCTGGACGACCAATTCAAATCTTTAAAATTCATTGTTATTTGGAGATCACTCGATTTGGAAATTGGTGTCTCAATATCCCCAGAATCATCCAAGCTGAATAACCGGTTGCTCTGTCTTGTTAAAATCAACAATGTTCGAGACCTAATGCAGTAACTTGCGGCAAAAAAAAACGTGTTTAGCATTTGTCTATAACGCTCGCCATTTACGGTTATGGAGGCTTCTTCAAAAAAATAAGGACCAATCACTGAATTACTGCAAATACCGCACCAAACAGTGACTTTGAGGTATGCACTGGATCTTCTTGCACTAAATGTAGATTCTCTGTGCTTCAGAAACTAAAATTTTGTTTTTTTCAGCATAACCATTTAAGTGGAAGTGGGCTTCGTCGCACATTATGATTTTTGATACGAAGTCATCCTCTTCTTACACCAAGTTCATCAAAGTTTGGCAGCAAGTTAGCCTTGTCCGACGGTCAGCAGGCAGCAATTCGTGAACAGTTTGCACTTTGCAGGGGAACATTTTCAAATATGTCACCAAAATCCGTTGCAAGGAACGTCTGCTCATACCTAATTGTGTGACACTCGTTATACATCTTTATGGACAGATTAATAAGAATGCCAAAATCATATTCAAAGAAATATCCTCATATAAAATTATCTGTCAAATGGCTATCGACCTGAGTTCTTTCAGTCTCGTATTTATTTTTAAGGAATAATTCATTGTTATTTGTCTACTTAAATTAATTGATTTTAAAATACTGGATTAACTAAAATCACTGGATTTTGCCCAACATTATTAAAAAATAGTATTAATGGCACACAAATAATTTAATTAGACTGGGTGTTTTTATTATTTGTTTAAGAAAATATTACAATACAATTTTAAATAATAAAGTGTACTCTTTTAAAATTAAAAAGAAAGTGAATATATATTTGAAGTGTACTAAGGACAGAGTTGTGTAAACAGAATGTCCCGAGTGAATAAATTCTGTTCAAACATCAAACGAGATTCAATTTAACAAATGGCAATCCCCATTCGGGCGACCTGAATCGTAAATCGTGCGCTCTATCATTTTACGACTTTGAAATTACACCTTAACGTCCGATTGAATTGTCGTTTGCGCCGTTTCACATCCGACTATAACTACCGTTTCGCGCCGAACCGCGCCGCGTATTGATTGGAATTGCACTATTTAAACTTTATATAAAAATCCGTCCGACCCCCGCGACTACACGGATTTCTAATCTGTTCCATCGTTTTCGTGGCCCATTACGTGTAATTTATGTCACCTGATAGAATCGCTCGTGAAAATACCGCGTGCATTTTAGTTATGTACAATATTTTATCACTAACTTTAATGATCATTAATGAGTTTTATGAAGGAAGGGTGAAACGAATAAAAAAAAACGGCGTTCTGTTGTTGAAGATGTAAGTATACGTTGATAATCTTTTGAAATGTTACTTTTATGGCTTTAATAAACACGTTTAGATACTTCCTCAATAAATTGCACACTTCACTTTCAAAATTTCCTCAGGCTTTTTAGATAGAGTCAGGCGAAAAATCACCTCTCCCTAACTCTAAACTATTTCCTTTTACTGTGCATTTCGAATAGAAAAATAAAAAAATTAAAATTAAAATAATATTAATAAAATTAAATTAAACAAGGAAAAATTACTAGTAATGATCACTAGAATTCGTTCTTTACCTTTCTATACCTGCAAAAATTACTTACACTGCAATTTTTTACAAACATCTATTAAAACAACTACTTCCCGAGCATTCCCGTTAGAAATTGGATTACACAATTTGTTTATTGCATACCAGTACTTGTGCATTGCAAACGGCTTGAATCAAAAATGTTTAATTATAGATTTAAATAGATCTTTGTCAAAAACATACAGTGTAATGCTTTCAGTTGGGAAAATTGATTGAATTGTAGTGATCATTGCCGGTAATTTTTCCTCATTTAATTTAATTTTGTTGTAATTTAAATAATTCTCAAAGTATTATTCATGGTCGTTTTATTTAAATTAATTTAGAATTGTCACTATTCTAAAGTTCGTTCATTATACTCACTGCTTGCACACTTCGCTGCAATCTGTATTTTTCTCACTTTTTTGTTTATTAATTAAGCATACAAGTGAAGTGAAGGGTTTTAATTTTCATTAATTCAAAGCCCTCAAGTTAAACTAAAACGATATACAGTAAATTCTTTAAAGTAAAAGCCTTAATTATCAATAATTTAAGAAAATGTATTATTTAACTTTATAAAATAGCTGTTAATATGAGAACTTGTGAAGTTATGTAGGTTTCTTTATTAACATTAGGGCTTAGTTTTTAATAAAGCTGAAAGGCGAGCTGCAGCCAGCCAGCTAGCAACCAGAGCGAGCGAGTTCAGTTTGTGAGCGACGTTTAATATTTTCTAATTAAAGTGCGGCGTCTGTTAACTATTTCCGCGTTTTGTGCGAAATATACTAATATACAGTTTTCGATCCTCATGACATTCATTAGATTTAATTAAAGCCGGCCATATTTTAATTAATGAGTGCACCGACGACGTCACGCGCTTCGAATAATGCAACAACAACGCTTTCATATTTTTATTATTATTATTATTATTTTTGTTTAATGTACACCACAAAGGACGTTATTAAAACGCAGGCCATTTGATTAGCGATATTTTCGATAAATAATGTGTGATATTAATATAGTTGTGTCGCGTCGTGTTTTAATTAAAATTTATATAAACCGTCAGTTTTATAGAGTCCGTTGGAAAGTCATATCGGGATTCATAAATTGATTTATACAAAAAATAATTTATTACATAAATATAATTTGGTCCATTAAATGTATAGAGGATTAAAAATAATATTTCGTTGTTTAGTATACCAGAAATATTTAATATTTTAATGAATTATACTTGTAGAATGACTCCTTTCCCCTTTGTAGAGGTCTGATTTCCTTCCTCCCTCATCTTCCGGAAATCCGATTTTCCCATCACCTCCTCCTAGAAATCTAAATCAGATTTGTCAGCCACAACAAAAAGTCTTATTGACCCTCATCTTTATAAATTTGTTTTGTTCAGACCTCCTCCTAGAAGTCTAATTTGCTCCACTATTTTCTAAAGAAACTAATTTGTAGGGATGAGAGTAAATAAGACTTTTGGATATAGGGAAGAGAAAAATTGAACTTTCGGTATGGAGTGGTGATAAATCAATCCGCTAGTATTGCGTTTCTACTAGAAGTTTGATTTATCACCACTTTTTCATTTTTTCTCTTCCCTACTTACTCTCATCCCTATAAGTATGATTTGCTCAGACCTCCTCCTATATATCTAATTATTCATTCCCTCCTCCTAGAAATATAATTTGTCCAATCCCCTCTCAGAAGTCTTAATTACAACATCTCCCTACCGAAGTCCAATTTTTCCCTTCCCTCAAACCAAAAGTTTATTTGCGCCCCACTTTCAGATGTATGATCAGCCCCTACCGACTTATAGAAGTCTGATTTATTTCTTGCCTTCTCCTAGAAGTCTAATTTGCCTCTTTCCTCTATCAGAAGTCCAATTTATCAACCCTCCCCTCCAAGAAGTCTGATTTTTCTCCTTTCTCTTCAGCTAAAAGTCTTATTTGATATCTATACTAAAAGTATAATTTGTCCAAACTTACTGCTACAAGCTAATTTAGCTCCCCCCCCCCTCTCGTTCGATTTTTCAACCGTTCCTCTTAAAAGATTGATTTTTTCCCTTCTCTCCAGCTAACAGTCTTATTTGAAATCCATCATAGAAGTATAATTTGTCCAAACTTCCTGCTACAAGCTAATTTGACTTCCTTAGAAATCGCATTTGTTTCCCCCTTCTTTTAGAAGGAGGGGTGGCAAACACCCCTCCTTATCGTAAGTCCAACTTTTTCCCTCCCTCAAGTTTAAGGTTTTATTTGCGCCTCACTCACAGTAGAATGATTTACCCTTACCTCCTTATAAAAGTCTGATTTGCTCCTCAGCCTTTCTTAGACATCCACTTTGGCTATTCCCCAGAAGTCCGATTTTCCAACACTATCTTCCCAGAAGTCTGATTTGTTTTTCCCTTTTTTTAGAAGTCTGATTTGCCACCCCTACTTACATGAAGTCAAACTCTTTCCTTCCCTCAAGCTCAGTCTTATTTGTGTCCCACTCCCAGAAGTATGAGTTGGCCATACCACCTTATAAAAGTCTGATATTTTTCCTCGCCCCTTCCTATAAGTCCAATTTGCCTCTCCCCTCTTCGATAATTTCGATTTCTCAAGCCTACCCTCCCAGAAGTCTGATTTTTTTATTTTCTATCCAGCTAAAAGTATTTTTTTTTTTGAAATCCATCCTAGAAGTATAATTTGTCCATACTTTCTGCTATAAGCCAAATTGACCATCTCTTGCCATAGAAGTCTGATTTGCCTCATCTCTCTCTCAGAAGTTTGATTTGACACCCATCAGTCTTAAAAGTCCATTTTTTTTTCGTTCCCTCAATCAGAAGTCTTATATGCGGGTTTCTCCCAAAAGTATAATTTATCTACAACTCCTTATAGAAGTCAACAAGAGTGTATCGATAAATTTAATTCGACTTTTGGCGATGTTGCACCATCAAAAACCACTATATATCGATGGTATATGGAATTCAATCGCGGTAGTTTGCTTAGTGATGAATTTCGTGAAGGTCGTCCAAAATCGATTGTGGTTTCAGAAAACCTTGATGCCTGATATTGCAAGATCGTCATTCAACGCCAATCGTGGGATTGAGGCATCCTTGGAATCAGTGGAACTAGCATACATTCAATATTGCATAAACATTTGGATGCCAAAGAAATTGTTTTCGTTGGATCCCACATAAATTAACAATCGCTCAAAAATGGCTTGTGTCAGTTGGTTGAAATGCTCAAAAATGCGAATACGGTGCTTCAAAAGACGTCTATGGTATCGTAACAGGTGGATCTAGTGGATCAGGAATCTCTGCGCACTGGCCGGAAGTAAACAGCAGTCAACTGTGTGGGTATTTCAAGATGAACTAAATCCAATAAAAGTAGTTTGCACATGAAGCGCTTCGAAACAAATTGTCGCCAGTTTTTTTTTGCGGATAAATCAGACATGTGGCAACTTTAATGCTAACGTAATATAATTTTTTTCAGAAGCATTCGAAAATTTAAGGAAAACCAACCGTCATAGAATCATTATTCTAGAACAAGACAGTGCGAGCTTTCACACAACGGCTTAATCAAAACACTTTTTGAGAGCTAAAGACGAATTGATACGGATGACCCGCCTAATAACCCAGATTTGGCACCTTTCTTTTTATTCCCGAAAATCTAACTTCAACAAAATGAACCAATTAGAATTTGGATTTTAGTTATTAGTTTTATTGTAAAATGGATATTCTGCAAATAAATGAATAAAAATAAATCAAATATAAACGTTTTTCGACACCTAAAAAAGCGATTGATGCGTTCAAAATGCATGTTTTGGAAGTACCTCAGAGTGGAAAAAGTGCTTCGAAAATTGGTTAAATCGCATGCAGAAGTGTGTTGATCTTCATGAAGAATATTTTGAAAAACAATAAACCCAAACAACAATAATTATTTTTTTTTGTTCTCAATTCCCGAAATATGAAGGAAGTAAGACAATCCGTTTTAAGCTGAAATTTGACATGAGTCCTCTAAATAGTTACAGTACACTTTAAAGTATCAAAAGCAGCATAATTTAGATACATTCATTTCTTGTTGTCAAAGATAAAATTATATTCTTATTTGCGCCTCTCTTGTAGAAGAATTAATCTTCTGCATGAAGATTAATAAAATTCTGCTTGCGCTTGAACCAATTTTCGAAGCACTTTTTTCACTTTGTTTTGAGGTAACCTGCATTTTGAAGTTTAATTTCCTCCTTCCCTCTAAGAACTCTGATTAGCCACTACCTTTTTCTAGAAATTTGACCCCTTCTCCCTAAAATCCAATTGTTTCACTTCCCTCCAGTAAGAATTCGTATTTGCTCCCCTCTAAGAACTCAGATTTTTCTGTCCTATAAGTTTGGTTTATCCTACCTCCTCCTTTTTGAAGCCTAATTTCACTCCCCGTGCCGCCCTAAAAGTGTGGTTTGTCCCCCCTACCCTCTTCCTGAAGCCTGATTGCCCCCCTACTGCAGATAAAATAGTTTAAATGATAATTCTATATAAGTAGAGAAAACAATATATATTATTTTAGAATTATAATTGCAATAAATAAATATATAATAATAATATTAATTTATTGCTATTACATTGCTGAAATTGTTTTCTCTACTTGATGAAAAAATTAATTATAGAAATTGGTGTTTATTATTTGTGTATTTTTTATTACAACAGAAAATAAAGTTTCAGTTTATTATTTCGGACAGACACTCAAAGGAATCATAATATATTCTACGAAATAACCACAAGTCTTAAGGGACAATTGAATTATGAATGCTCCGAAGTAGTCGATACAATATCCCTCCTCCATCTGCAGCTCGTCTGGAACTATCCCGGAATACGAAATATAAATCGATTCCTTATTGTCGGCTCAACTATTATTGAGAGAATATTTTCATTATCTAATTTCGAAATGTGCAATCCTGGCGATTGGAATAATGAAAGAACATTTTAATTAAGTTTATATTTTTCTAACACTAAAGAGAAATAAAATAATATGAAAAATGAAATATAGTGTGTTTTCATTCAATATTTCACTATAACTTCTCAAGTAAAAAAAAAATAATAAAAAAAGAAGATATGCCAATATATATTATACATACATGACTTTCAGCTCACAATGTATATAGCCTTACATGCTTCTTGTTTCAATGCGATTTTTTAGCTTTTTCCTTTGGATGTTATTTTCTTTAGGGAAAATCAAATAAATTATTTTACATATCCCCTTATGATATGTAAAATAATTTATTACAATGGAAAAATATTCATTTAAAAAAAAATCATATATCTTTATCAAAACCATCTGAAATAGTTCATCATATTTTTTCACTTACACATGGGTATCGATCAATTCTAACCATATTGCCAACCTTTTTTTATAATATTATATATTCGTAAATTCAAATTGGAGGACTATTACACTATTTTACGACCAGTCTGATAAGGCCCTGGAATCGAACGAGAGACCCGTAGCATGCAACCTTTATTGGCATAAAAAAAACATTACCCTCTTAGATAATAAAAAAAATTATCGACTAAACACATAATCCAAATATAAAAAAGCCCAACCTAATCATCACTCTACATTTAATTTTCCCTTCTCCTTACTTTTTTTTCTCATTTCCCAGTCTCTTCTATACATCTAAGCCAGCTCTATTTTCTCTTAACCACTCATCTATCTTACTTCTACCATTCATCTATGCCTTACCTCGCATTCCTTCCTATTCATAGCCACAGAACACACACTTACCATAACTTTTCCCCAACCACACCTTCCATCATCTCTCTTCGGATCCACACCTGGCTCTAGACAATGATACCTTGGCTTCTGCCGAAATATCACTTTTGACAAATCAAATGGTTATACTCGTTCTTGTTTAAACAGACACTTGTCTTTCATGTTTTTCCATCTCTTTCAGTCTTACCCTTCTCCATGCAGCTACATTTACTTCCTTCTCCAACAACTCGTTTGCCAGGCTTTCAGACACTCCAGCTCTTTCATATATCTTTTTTTCGATCCACCCTCTATTCACTCTTCTTCCCCTCCACGCACGTTCTCTATACCTCCTTAACTAATATCTCACTCCCTAATGCACTCAACCTCTTTTCATACCTGACCTATCTTTGAATAGCTTGTTCAAATATGTTCCTTTTTTGTTTCTTGAAGCAAGATGTAGATGGGAATTGACAGTTCCAACCCCAATAATTACTTCAGGACCCTACCCTTTCTCGCACTATTCATTCTCTTTCATTCCCTAACTTCTACACCATATATGAGAATGGGCTTCACACACACACACCATATCCACACGACTTTCTTGCCTTACCTTGAAACCATTTGGCGTCTTATCCATACCCATCCGTTTTAAATATGAAGCACAAATACGTGTACTTCTTTACTCTTTCTAGCACTTCTCCTTTCCATCTCAATTCACTCAGTCTCCCTTTCTTCCCTCTCTTCCAAAATTTCATCCAGTTTGTCTTCTTCAGTAGCTTGACGCTTAACTTTCTGAACTCATAAGGAGTGCGGTTCATAAACATTAATTTATTAAAAAATCTCATCGAAAAAAAAGGTGAAATTTATCTTTCTGATCTGTCAGTAACTTAGATTTGATAGAGAGAATCTGATGTGATTTAGATGAACAGTATGGCAGCGTAGTTTAGTTGATTTGTAAATGTATGTGGCTGCCAAACCTTTATTTTGAATTTTTAGTGTTATGAACTGGACTGATAACTTGAAATCGAAAAGGATACTGAGGTAAGGATATTATGATGTTAATAGTGATTGTGGAGGATCAAGGTAAAATTTTGTGGAGTGGTACAACAATTTGAGATTTTTAAGAATTTATTTTTCACTCGCCGGGCTTAGATGTAATCAAAAGATGTTTGGTCTTGGGTTTTTTGAAGGGAAGCGGCATGCGTATCATTTAAGAAGAGCATACTGGGAAGGACTAAAGTTTGTAGGACCTGGATTATATATGTCATGGGGATAAATATTGTACAGTAGTGAGGATTAAAAGAGCCTTCAGGGAAGAATTGTAATATGGGAAATTAATGATAAAGAGTTTAACGAATTTTATCTTGACAGGATCTGTTGGAGAGGAAGTTGTGGATAAGGACAAATAAGTGGTATGGAAATTCTAAGAGTGTTTTTCTATTTAGTATGTTTTAAGCTAAAATCGTTTTTTTTTTTTTATTTGTTGAATAGTTTTTGGAAGAAGCTTAAAAAACGTTCTTGAATGTTTTTTTTTCAGTAAATAGAGTGATAGAACTTCTCTACACATAACTGACAACATCATGACTTACAAATTAGCGCTGCTTTTTAATCCGAGCTCTTTTTTTTTTCAATGAATTCGCGCCAGTTTGAATAAAATCCAAGCAATTAGATCAGACTCGATTAGCGGTGTTTTCAATTCGTGCTCGCGTTTCGACCGCGCAGTCCATTGTGCGGACGCCTATTAATATTCCCGGGATGAATTAATACAAATGAAACTTGTAAACTTTTTTTCTCTCATTTTATTCCCTCTGCTTTTACGGTCGGATACCTCTGTGTTCTCCTTAAATGCGAATGAGATGGATGGATTATAAAGTGGCTTTTTTCGCCGAGGGAAACCTGCACCGTTTTATAAAGTCGGCGGCCAGCCGACCTTGGGAACTGTACGCCTCTCCTCCCTTCCTTTTTTTCCTCTTCTCTCCCTGCTCTTCTGCTCGCATTTTCCCCAGCGTTCATTTATTTCGAGACGTTATGACAAATTGCCGAAGCCCTCGCGGGGAGGATTTTTTGTTTATTTTTTGTTGTACGGGTGTTTTGCATAAATATTTTCTGTTTCTATTATGGATTAAGGTGATTAAACAAATGACAACGGACACGGGCGGTTCGGATTTGTTTTATTTTTTGGGTCATTTTGCAGACCTGGGTCGGCTTTTGTTGAATTACAATTGTACTTGATGCAAAAAATGGATTTGTAAGCAGTGATGACAACCTACAAATTGATATTTTATGCAATATGTTATTTTTTTATTACTTAATGACTTCGGAGAAAATTATTTGAAAACAACAACGTAAGAATTTAGAACACATTTGAAAGTTGCCGTTTTACAGAATCAGATAGATATGCATTAATGTGGATAATTGTTCAAAAATGAGTCATTTTTTAGGATTTAATTATATGAATATATACTTTTATATTTAATTGAAAATATCAGTCTAAATTCAAGAAAATTGTTAACTATTGCTTATTACGTCAATTAACTAGTTCTTATTAGAGATGACAATTGGAAGATACAATGAAGTTACTAGATAATTAATGTGAAATTTTTTGAATGTAGAATTTAGTGACATATTTATAATTGTCATTGTAAAAATTTATGTTACTAAAAATATAGATTAAGATTTACCACAAATATGAAATTGTTATAAGATTGTTTTTATATTGCTTTTTTTTAGGAAAGCAAATTGTTAAAATAACTAAATTTATTTCACGAAATTCCTGTAGCTAGTAACGCACTCGGCAATCAGAAATCAGGGATATGTGTTCAAATCCCATCTGAGATATTTATTTTCCTCTCATATTTAATTAATTTAAATTATATCTCAATGTTGTACATCGAAATTTCTTCAACTCATAAATATTTTTTAGATAATTGAGATAAAGAAAAAGTATCTATATAATTTATAGCAATTTTGTGTGCATTAAATAAGCAAAATAATTAATCATAGAAATTGTGCCTGAATTAAAATATAACATAAACAATTCAGGAACTGTTATTTGCAGAAGATTTATCCTTGAATGATGACTATTAATTTAAACCGAAACAAGAAAACAGCAATAAAAATAATTTATCGAGGAATATATATCATCTTTAGTGCAAACAACAATGTAAATATGTACCAGCAAACCTGTACCGATATTCAGTTGGAAACGCGGGACTCGAATGCCTCTTAACCCAGAACTGATTTGTTTTACGAGTGTATGCGAAACAGGACATTATTCGCGTAATTACACATTTTATAACGTATGCCGTCGTTTAATTTTTAATGAGAGATTGTGGCCACCGCCTCTATGTTAAAACTTATCACGATCATCAATGGAGTTTATCGCAATTTTATTAATACCGCCGACCACACAGACTCAATTGCGACTTCACCAAAAAAAAAAAAAAAAAAACCTGAATACGTGCATAAAAAGGTAAGATCATTTAATTTTAAAAATTAATGATAACACTGATGTTCGTGTGATTCATTCAATCGGTGGGAGTTTCGAAAAAAGAGGACTGACGACTTTCGTCAGTAGAAATGAATCGCACGATGATAATAATTATTCATATTGGTTCGCTGAGATTTCCATGTATCATGCCGATAAACTGAATAAATTTAGAAAGAGACTGCTGATCTGTTAAAACTGTGAAAAAAAAATAGAAATAGGCAGCATACAAATAATTGTAAGAAAATTAGACTTTTTAAAGAAATTTTCCGGAATTCTAATGAGAAATCAAACGATCAATTCGAACGGTTCCACAGAGAGATTATCGCCATTATGAATGCGCACTTCGGACTTACAGCACACCTCCGCAAACTAGAGATCGTAGAATAACCAGAATACAGAGGCTGTTGTTTAGAGGAAGAAACATATATGTATTACTTTTCAAAAATAAAAGAAAATATTAGTTGCACTCTACTCATGGAAAAAAAAGTATGGGGAACCAATGAGGAATGCATTATCGAGCATTATCCATTTGATGTACATGGCGATTGGTTAGGTCTAATATGTTCTACGTCACCACTTCAAATGCATTGTCATAGTCGAACTTTATCGGCATTACGTCTTTAGGGTGTTAGAAACTCCTTGCTAGCCTGATCCCCTATTTTCATGTGTCCTAGTGTGGGCATTGTGTGTCTTTGTCTGCGAGCAGAAGTAGGTCTAACATAACTTTCATGGCTGTGGTTGGAGTTGTGTGCATGACTCCTGTGACTCCAAGGCTTGCAAGCCTTTGCACCTTTCGGAGATTGCCTTGTGTTTTCTGTTCCTTTGTCTTCGTCCTCCAGACTAAGAAGCCATAGATGATAATAATCCAGAAGACCGCTGTCGCTCTTTCGAGAACTCTGTTTAGATTTGAGTTCCAAGTATGTTTATTTGTCTAGGATAACTTCTATGTTCTTGACCTCTTCGGATAACTCAAGCAGATGGCCATTTAGCGTTGGTGCTCCTAAGGTCAGCTTCCTTTCCTAGTAAAAGGAACCACGACCGTTTTTTTTTTCTGGGGTTTACACTCAGACCCTCCTTCCTATACCAACTACTAATGATGTTAAGTGCACGCTGTGCAAGGTTCGTAGTCGTACTTACAAACTCTCCCATTATACTGCATACTTCTCCAGCCACCCAATTGGCAGAAAAAAAAGGATGTCAAAGAAGCGGCAGGTATGATAATACTTGTAATACTATTAATAATCGATACAAGAATTCAGGGGGTCAGCATAAAAATCCTTATGGATAGCCTTAAGAGCACTGGACAATCAGTGCTACAACTCAAAGGGTATTACAACATGTAGGAAAGAGTAAGTGAAACTGCCAGACAAATTGACTACTTAATTTAGTACTAAGTCACAGCAATATACGAATCCTATGTATGCCTTTGCGTTTTACACATTTCCTACAAAACCGTAAGTGTAACCTGGTCCATTTAACCGGATTCTTCTTTAAGGTAAAACGGCAATACTCAGTAATAAATAGAAATGTTACAGACAAATTGACTACTTAATTTAGTACCAAGTCACAGCAATATACGAATCCTATGTATGCCTTTGCGTTTTACACATTTCCTACAAAACCGTAAGTGTAACCTAATCCATTTAACCGGATTCTTCTTTAAGGTAAAACCGCAATACTCAGTAATGAATAGAAATGTCGCAGAAATCCAAGTCATGATATTTTTGCAAGGGAAAAAAGAGGACACGGTCATTTTATACATAAACCAAAACATTTTTTAAATAACCATATTTAACTCTTACTCTTTCAAGGGATCGATGGGACGGATTATGATTCTAAAACCAAAATGTTTTAGAAAGATTTTCACAATAATAAGATGTGTTACATTCAAAGAAATTACATTCTTTTTTTTTGTTTTTGATTATTTTAACAATTACATTTTTGGTGAGCCTCTTTTAAAACCGAGGTGGTTTAATTATCCAAGAAACTGTTTTTGATTTATATAAAAACCTAAATTGCCCCAAGAAATTCATACGTGGCTTTTAGGAAGAGTTTAAAGAAGGCTTACCGAATTGCTGTTTTTAACCTGTCTTAAATTAAGCTAATATTACAAACTTCACAGAAAATAAAAACTGCGAAATGTCCAGTATTTTATTCTTAAGAAATGCATCTATATTTTCACTTATGCTTCTCTCGACTGAACGTCCGTGATCGCAATAAAAAATCGCGAAATCAAGAAACAATTCATCTGCTTTTTGAAGGTCAACTTTGCGAGAGTGCTGCTTGAATAGTTAATTTTTGTTGGATATTAACTTTTCACAGAAATTTATATTTCAGTATATTATTATGCTTATTGGTGATTTTATGGTTTTCGTCGGATTTTTGCATTTTTCTCAAACATTTTTAATTACAGGCAACTCAGCCCGACAGTCCCATTAACAAAAATAAAAAATCAAAGAATTTATATCGAATGTAATATATGTATAATTTTTAAGATCAACTAAATGGTATTATACAATTCATAAATAAGTATTTTCTGTAAGGAAAATGTTAAGTTTAACATGTACGTTATATTTTATCATCACAGTCTAAGCAGCTTTTGTAATAGTTAAACTTAACATTTTCTGTAAGGAATAGCCCCGAATAACGTACTGCCCACAGTCTAATTAAGCGATTGTATCCTTAATTGGAATCAAATCAGTGAGCCTAGTCGAAAATAGCCCATTTAACCAATCGTGGGCAAACGGTATTGAAAAACTATTTTATTTTAATCCTATAAGTATTCTTTGTAAAATTACTTGTAAAGAAAAAAAAATAAGTACAGTTGGCCTGAATTGTTGTGTTGTTCTCCTCCGTTATATATTTACATTTTGATATTACAAACATAATGAAACTGTTTTGATAGAGAAGGGATAGACAAATTGCAACACGATGATATCAATCCTAACAACGTATAAATTTGTCACCAAACTCGAAGGAATTCCCTCACTTAAATAATGCGAAAACTTTTTTATTGGCATTGGAAGTTGTTCGAGAACAAAAAAGGAGAACTTTTCACACGGAGTGCGCCCGGCAATCGGGGAGCTTTTTTTAATGACCGAATTTATATACGTACGTGGACCCGATGTAAAAATTTACGCCCGCGCTCGGAAATCGATCCAAAACAAAATAAAAATTTAATCCCCATAAATTATCCCCTTGATAATTGAAACCGAATATCGCGAGATTCCATAAAAAAATCTCCCCAACGCGGAATAAAAGAAAAGCGCAGCTGGGAAGGGGGCTTTCCGCTAAAAGTTATGCCGTAAATTATTCCGAAACTTTATTACACCGACTTTTTATCGAATATTATCTCGAGCACTTAACTTTTGTGTCTGGTCGGGTTAAGCACTCTGAATTATTCCCATGTAAGATTTCTTTCGGGAGATAAACGACAAAACATCTAATTACACGGATATTAAGGTTTCCTCCTCGTTTTTTTGAGTTTTTATGTGTGTGTGCAGATGGAGATCGCGCTAAAATTTATCATCAATTTATGCAAATCGATGCATCACTTTTCGCACTCGGCTCGATCATTAAGTCCGAAAGGACTGTGTTTAAAATCATTTAAGCCCGTTCCGCTTATCTTAATGTATACACGTACGCCGCTTTTAATTCGTAGCGGATGTCGAAATACTTTTATTTGCCGTGCAAACAATGCTATCGAAAAACGACATCCGTTCTAGACTTTACTGAAATTGCGTTTCAGATGTGAGACGCAAAAAAATGAATGGAGGGAGAGAGAAAAAGGAAGAGAATCATAATGAAAGCGGGAATAAACTAGTTTCGTATTCGAGGGGGTAATTAGAGACTTTTATAATTAAGCATTTCGTTTACGACGAAAGTTTAATTCCGGGGACATGATTTAAGTTCAACTTTTAAGTCCCTTTTTTTAAATAATAAATTAACAAGATTTATTTATGCCTCTACAAACTGTTGGGGATTGATTCGGAATTTGATTCAAATCTGTTAACCCAGTTGAAAATAATTCATTAAAGCAATCTTGTACCAACGGTTAAAGTAAGTACAGTTAAACATCCCCTCAATTTATCAATAATATTCGTGGATATGGGATTCATAAAATCTAGATTATACTATTTGTACTACTTGTAAATATTTTTTTTGTAAATAAAACATTTTTTTAAGTTCCGCAAAAACTGATGTTACCGTGTTGGCTAAACATTGATTTTGTGAAACTTTTATTTACAAATAGTGTATTATTATCGTTATTTGTAAACATTAAAAACATTTAGATTTTTTTTTATTAATACTGATATATTATTTGTTTTGAATTATTTTCCCTATAATATAATTCGATTTTACACAGATATATCTGTTTTCATTGGAACGAACGCATAAATACGTATTTCCGTGTTGAAATACGGGCAATAACTGAAAAATACGTTGGTTTGCGGATGAGAAACGACGTCAATAAGTATTTCGTGTTCGTCCGTTGTTAGGGCTGAAATGAATTAATTGATGCGTTTTAGGGAACTGCAGCATAGCGTGCGCCTGCAGGCTAATAGATTACGAGAAATATTCTCTATTGATTTTTGTTGCAATTCCTAAGTGTACAGCATAATAATCCGGGGTAATTTATTAACTTGCGTTCCGGGAGAAAGGAATTTTAAATAATTCAATTTCCATGGAGGGAAATATGGGAAACAAATTTTATTTAAATTAAAAAATAATAATAAAATTTAAAAAAAATATTGATTTGATTTATGTCACTTGATAACTAGTTTCATTTAACTAGTTATCAAGTGACATAAATCAAATCAATATTTTTTTTAATTTTATTATTATTATAGAATGTGATCAAAAAAGGTGTGATAATCTTCAAGAAGAGTGATTCAATGATGAATTTTAAATAAACTATCTAAATAAAAAAATATATTGAATTCTTTTTCGAAACTACGTGGCCCTTGAAATTTTAAATGCTTTTCTGGAAAATCGTATTATATTCTAAATGTTATAGATAAAAACATAATAAGATATTTCCGAATTGTAAAGATTTCAATAATACAGGTAATTTCAAATTTCAACAATTTTATAATATTTCGGAAGATTTTTTTAATAAAAAAAAAACAGATCTAACAACAAGGTATTTTTATATGAAAAAAATATATGCATAGTTTAAATATAACACTTACTGGATCGATTACATTTATGATTATTTTTAATATGTGATTGATCTACCGCTGCTAAATTATGGTATATTTTAACTAAAACTCTTGGTTTGTTTCACTGTTTTTTATATTTGCTCTGACTAGTTTCGACCTTTAGTCTTCTTCAAGGAGGATCACTAAAGGTTGAAACCAGTCGGAGCAAATATAAAAACAGTGAAACAAACCAAGTGTTTTAATTAAAATATACCATAATTAGTTCAAGCATGTTTCACCGTGGATTAAGTGAGAAGTTAATTAGTAATATAAGCAGTAATCCAATTTTTCTTTAAATGTATACTAGAAATTAATCAATGTTTCACTCTACCTGAAGATTATCACAGATTTTTTGTAAAAATCATTCATTTATAATAATATTATATTTTATTAAGTTTATTTTAATCCTCAAATAAATTTATTTAGATTATGAATGGTGGTTGAACGTTTTTTTAATTATTTTGGTTATTATTAAATAAAATATTAAAAAAGAGAACAGATGGAAATTTCTCATAAAGCACAAAAAATATATACATACATGAGCCAATAACTTGTTCTTTTCATTGAATGTATAAAACGGGAAAGTTGCAAGTCGCTGCGGCGAATTGCAAGTGTCCATTATCGTATTATGGCTAATGTATTATGGCAGGTTATAAATTTACGGCGCTCGTTTCAGGATAACATGCAATGCTCTGAAAAACATTCACGAACCATTGGCGCAGATAATCATCACAATACCCGCGAACCTCGGCGCGCACAGCAAATTCACTGAAATTACAAACTGAACTCGAGTTTTCTTTACACGTGTCCACTCTCATTATTATTACCTGGGAAAACGATTTAATTGCGTATCTACGAAATTTAAAGGAGATTTTTCGTTTTTTTATATATACAGCGCTTAACGTTATGTGCGTCAAAAGTTGCACTAGCTAACCGAAAATAATTAATTATTTAATTGTTTTAAATTCATTATTTTCAATTTTCTTTATATTTAATTCAATTTAAATGACTATGATCAAGTGAATAAAATACTTATTTCTATAATTATATATAGGGTATATAGAATATTCCGCAATTGTCAAATATTGCGTGAAATACACATCCAATCATGAAACAATGGCAGTACCTAATGGAAAAAGTAATTAATTATAATAAATTAAAGACGACGCGAGCGCCACCTTTTTGCCTAATTAATTATTCAATTGTATAAATTAATTATTTTTAAATTTATTTTTATTTCATTTAACCGTCTCCACAAGCTTACAGAAAAATTTGCCTTTAACTCCTTCAACTATGACCTGAAAATCGTATGCATTACAATTAATCATAATACTACTTAAAAAAACAGTTATCATCTCTATTCCATTTCATTTCATCACTGCATGACAATGACGATTGTTAAACAGTACCTTTTTTAAGTAATACTTCAATTAAAAGATAAATTTCACAAAGTCTGGCAGAAATATCTCCGGTCGATAGCCGATTGACATATGATCCATAATATATGTCATGTATGACAACATGACAAGTAATTGGAACAAAAAAAACTGTATGTCTGTCAATAAAGATTACTGAATAAATCGTGTTCAAGATTAGAACGGACATAATGGGGATCTTGAAAACGTTAAAATTTGCAAGGTGGTTTAAATTAGGAAAAGTTGCAGTATTTATAATTTAATGTAAACATACTCTAAATGTTTACATGCCGATAGCAGAAAATCATGATTCTTTATTGTTTTCTATTTTTTTTAAAGTTATTTTTTTTTGAATTTTCATACAAACATCTTTATTCAGACAGCAGAATTACAATTCTTTACAAATATTTATATTTACAATACATATTGGTGGGTTAATAGTCTGTCATGGGCTATCAATAGGGGGTCATCGGAATTTTTGATTTTTTTCTAATTTTTGTATTTATTTTAAAATATATTAAAAAGGTTGAAAGACCTCCGGTCGATAGCCGATTCATCATCTACAGAATATAATTCTAATTTTTATATATTATTGTACATACATATACACATTTGAATAAAGATGGTTAGTTAGTTAAATTAAAAACTAATGGTATTTTTTATATTCTAATAAATGGCGTCTTCAAATTTTGAAGTCATTGTTACGTTTCCGAGAAATCATTATAAACTTCATTTTTTTTATGTGGTCACAAAAGTAAAAACACCTTAACACCTTGTATACGGTAACATTATATAAATTCAACGAAGTATCACGCTTCTAAAGCCAAAAAAACAGATAAAAATAAATGTAATATCTTTATAGGTTCTTAATCTAGTAGTCGTTTAAATAGTATGAATATGAACGAGTGCAATATTGATCTGTCACATTATTGTTAAATTTAAAAACGTTTAAAGGTAATTTCAAGTTGTTTTATTTATTAACTTCTTATAAACAAATAAACTGTTTAAAATTATTTGTATGTAAGTATGAAAAATAAAACAATTTGTATTCCTTTCTTCACTCGTTTTAAACAAGAAAATACAAAGTGTTTTATTATTAATTGTTCAAATCTCTTCGCTTAACTCAGAACAACACATCGGTAAATAAATTTAAGGAGAAATAATAATAATAGATACTAATAATAATAATAGAAATGTATTTATCTGTCGAACGATCATATTATAATAGTATTCTCTCGAAATTTATTATTCAATTTTTAATCTATAAATGTTTAAAAAAAAAGCTTTGTAGTTTTTGGAGTAGAGTCAGAATCCTAAATAATAAAGTAATCGTAATAAATGGAAGACTACGCAAGCGCCATCTTTTGCCTAATTTCATGTGGCATTGTCATCCATACGGTAGATGAATGGTGGTTGAACATTTTATTAAATAAAGGATATCAATGTTGTCCTCCGCCACATCTCCATCTGTGTTCTATCATAATGAATATATTTCTCAAAAATATTAAACACTCATTTTTAACAATAGAAAAATAGTATTTATTCACTTGGTCGCACGTATTTAAAATAAATTAAATCGATAGAATTTGAAATTAATTAATTATTTTCCCTTTAACTACTGCGTCTTTTCGATTTACGTTACGTAAGTACTTTATAAAATTCATATTTTGTGTTTCGATTAGATGTATACTTCTCGAATTATTTACCACCCCGGGATTTTCTATACATGGAAATGGAATTTCATCAAATAACAATCAGGTATTTGATATCCTTTTCAGTTAATTTTTTTATTTAATTATTTTATAAGAATTATATAATATGGTATTTTAGTAAATTCTTTCTATTTATAGAAGTGCCATAAGGGCCGGGAAAAGAAAGTTGGGGTGAGAAGCAGGTGGTACACTTAAGACCGCCACATGGGGGACTACTTATTAAAGGCGCCATTCGGTTCCGGCGGACGTTGCCGGAGTATTAAAAAAAAGTTACGTATCATCAATATTTAAAGCCATATTTCCTTTACCTCGAATATCACAAGCTATTAAATAATAAACCACATTAAGTTATGCCTCAATATTAAATTATTAAATGCCGTTATAAAATTGTTTTAGTCTCAAAAAAAAATAATAATAATAAGTATATTAAAATTGAGTTACTATTTGTAAATATAACAAGTTTTTTTAATTTCACGAAATTTATTGCAAAGACACAACTACAATTGTTTCGCCAACAAAGTGGCATCATCAGGCAGGTGATTAATTAATTAGAGGCAATTTAATGATTAATTAATCATCTGCCTCATGATGCCACTGTGTTGGCGAAACAATTGTATCATTTCCTCTACATTAAAGTTTGTGAAACTTAAAAAAGATATTTTATTTATAAATAGTGTATGATTAGGATTCATCATATAAAAACCTCAACCAACTTTTATTTAAAGTTGAATTATTTATTTTTAAATTACATAAATAAATATGTTGGAAGTGTAATGGATTTTAATATTGGTTATGGTGTTAAGTTTTAATCTTTCCAGTTATTAGGTTATTAATTGGAAATGTTTAACAAAGATTATAACAAAAGCTTGTTTAACAGTATATTTGTTAAACAAGCTTTTGTTATAAAATTCAGTTTTATAGAATTTTTTTAACAAATTGTGTACCATATATAAAGGGAAGGTATAGAATTCTTCACTAAAGGAATGCATGTATGCGCGTAAGACGGGCGCTTTTGTTTGTAGAAAAAAAAAACATAGTTATAATATAAAAGTATCCTTTATCATAACGTATATTTAAAGGTTATACGATATGATAAAGGATACTTTCATATTATAACTATGTAATGGAGAAAAACCTCTATAATCAACCATTTCTTACAAAATTCTGTATCCCCCAAATCCAAATATCTCTCTGGAATACATATGTTATATTTTCATTAATAATGGAGTCATTCATACGTTTTTAGAACGTTCAGCTAGCCAGCACAGACATTTCTTAATGTATATCACCATAAATTCAAGACAAGGCAGAAAGACCTCTGGTTGATAATGTTGGGTTTTTACCGGATTATCGAATTAGCTGACGAAAGTTAAGTAAGTAAATAAATTTATTAATTTATATCACTTTACGTAAACGCAAAGCCAATCTTTGTGGAACTTTGTCACATCCATTTTTAGATAGTTTTCAATAAAACGCTTATTAAGCTGTTGAGATCGCTCCTTGTTTCAAACAAAACGACAACATAACTGATTACAATCTCACCCACTTGTAGCAAAATATTTAATTACCCCAAGTCACAAACATTTCGCCGAAAAAGAATCCGTTTCATCTAATGATTTACGACAATACCCGACACCTAATCGACTCTTGGAATTAATGAGTCACAACGGCGCGCACCGACACACGAAAAAAATCCTTCTTCGCAGCGAAGATCAAAAGCTCCCAGCTGCCAAATCCCGAACCACGGGTGCACGCCTCTTTTTTTTCCTTCATCTCCTCTTTTTCTCGAGCAGTTCATTTTATGTATTTAGTTTTTTTTTTATATAAATTCCCGCGTGGTCGGAACGTTTTACGAGCACTGTAAATTTTTGGAGATGTAACTCGAGAAGATCTGAATTCCGCCCGAGATTGCTTCTCTCTCTCGCCGCTACTGTAAATCATTTCGGATAGAATTTACGCGACAGGTTTATTCTTCTGTGTGAACGTTGTATTAATTGCGATTTAATTGCTGCTTTTCTCTCGAATTATTCGAAAATAATTAGCTGATGGAGTGTTGTAATACGATTGAAATCAATTCAAGTTCATGTAATTTTAGTTTAAAACGTGTCTACAGATGGCCTTATATTAAATAACGTTCCTTTTGTTGATTTTGCATTAATTTTTTCTCGGATGAAAATTTGTTGCATTATGCAATATTTTATTGATGTGCAACAGCAAGTGTACATTATGTAATTCAATGTCCGGCGTGGGTATTTGCCCGGGAAGTAGTTGTTTTAATGTGCATTTGTTTAACGTACTTACGTAGCGTAAGTCAAAAGTCACGGAGTAAATGTGGAAATAATTTATTAATTACTTTCAAATCATTTTTATTTAATATAATTTTAGTTTAATTGAGTTACTTAAAGAGAAGGAATCAATATTTACTTAAATAATACGTTTTATGCCTAAGGGTAATTTCCAAATCGAAAGTACATGAGCTCGAACTAATAACGGATGAATCACATCATTCAATATACAGGGTGAGTCATTTATGTTGAGAGAGTCAAATATCTCAAATTTTAATGATTTTATTAGAAAAAGTCTCAAGTAAACCCCGCATATTTTAGAGGGGCACATTTATCGTGTTACAAAAAAAATAATGAAACAATAACTCGAATAAAACGTTGTCGTTTAAATTAATTATCTGTGCATTACAATAATTACAGTTTAATGGTAATAGTTTACAAAGTAATTTGGAATAACAGTTGATAAATCTGAAATTAACATTACAATTTACGTTAAGTATCAAGTTTGCTTTGTTCCATGTTATTAAAATTCTATAAACAATAGTGTTTGTGCTATTAATACAGTATGCGTAATCATTTGTAACACAACAATCGATTACAACAGTATAGCTTTCAATACGAATCGCGCGCACATAAACACAAAGCATATCATTGATTCGTAATTACAAACGATAGCAATTATTGATAAAGAGCGTATCGTTTTCCGATCGTGATTTTTAATTCGTTTCTGATAGCATCGGCTAATTTAGTACAATCCCATATATGGTCCCAACGAAGACATTATGCCATCGTAAAACTACAGTTACCAACAAATAAAAATAAAAAAATATATATATACACGCTAACGTCCATCAAATCGACATATTTACGACAACAACAATCCCCCTGATTGATGGCAACACGTTTTCCTTAATAACTTAATTGTACCATTGTTACAAATGTTTCTAACAACGCGTATAATGGACAATTCACAATCCGAGCGTTTGTTTGTCTGGAGTCATCGTGACGAAAAGTGCATTGTTTTAAATGGTTGCCGGTTGTAAACGCCCATCCCAGTTTTGTTAGTGTTGTTAAATGCGCCGAAAGGTTAGTGAAATATGTCGTACGGTAAACAGTCATTAATACTTCTCGTTTTTTTTTTTTTTGGGAGGGGCTGTTTCGGTGTTATAACGAGGTTCCTTATACGGGTGTGTCAATTCGGTGATAATTCACCTCAAAACGCGCATGTTTTAGTAGGTTCTTTAATGCGCATGAGATATTTATACACATGGTTTGGAGATTAAACGTGTTAATTAATTTAATTGTGGTCATAAATTAAAATAAATGGATGTTCGTGAGTCTAAGGAATTTCGCATTGCTACTTTTTAGTGGTAATGAAAATGCATGTTTTCGTGTGGTAGATATTTCTATTTTAATGGCTTAGCGTATTACAGCAAAGGTTATTATTGCATAAAATGGTGAATAAATATTAAATTTATTTGTATAAACGATATAGTATATAAAAAATAATATTCATTAATATTATTGCAAAGCTTTAACTCGACTTATTCTACAAAGTGATGAATTATGATTGTAGACAAGCTAAATTTCCCGTCGAAATGAGGGGAGTTTTATCGTTCCAAGCTCATGCCAAGAAAAAATGAATAAAAAGTAACATTTGACGCTAGCAGTGTCAATAGTATTGGTTAACATGGCCCTAGCAGCCGAAGCCATTATCCTCAATTTATATCCGTTACGTAAAAGAAAATTTCAACTCAGAACAATTATGAGAGTTAGAGAAAATACCTGGAAGAACTGATAAAAATTATGCAAGGTAATTAATTCATTCAGTTCCACGGCGATTAACTTTAATAATTGATAGAAATAGTATCATGATCAGTTATATAATAATAATGTTTTTGGCTTTGTTGTATTTATTGCGAGCGTTTTTTCAATATTAGTTTTTTAATAAAAAAATCAATAAATTTTAAACTCCATAAATTGTTTTTTTTTTTAATGCTGCTAGGCAATTAAAACAGACCCGAATTACACAACTATAAAAGTGTAAAAAGTAATAAATAATATAAAATTAAGAGATTTGTGCAATATGCAATTTTCATCAAATAACTAACTTAACCATTGAGGTATTTTATGATGTATATTATTGAATGAAATAAAAACTCACTATATGAAGAATCAATTCAATTAAATTTCAACATATTGAATATTTGAATCATACATTATATACATAATGAAATTCGCCAATAACCACTATGCTCTGGCGAAGGAAAAAGTGTACGTTGTGAGAGGTATTTGAATCAGCCAATAAGAAGGCCACTTTGCAAATAACGGCGGCATTGCCAGATCTACTCTAAGCATATCTAAGACACATTTGGTAATTCCTTGGTTCGATACAAATCCGTCTAAATCTGGAATTTGGCCTGAGCTTGATAAATCCGCATCTTAAGAATATTTGAGAAAAATTTATTTTTTTGTAAAGATACGCCCATTGGATCTTAAAAAAAATATATTGAACAATCCACGTCTCAAGTCCCGTTAGAGAAATAAATTTATAAATATGAAAACCATTCATTCAATTTTCTTTCATCCATCCAATACATTTCTTAAATACATAATACGGCGGTAAAATAATTCATGTGCGTAATTAAATCCTTTGAAATCAGCTCAGATTTTAATGAATCGTGTTTCGCTTTCGAGTGGAAAGTCAAGCAGTGTTCCGTTCCGAGCTGGACATGCAGTTCATATTTATAATTAAAATCTTATTGATTTTCGCCAGTAATAAATTATGGCACGGCTGTAGTCAATTAAATACTTGCTCGGATATTGCCCGACGTGGAGGTTCAAATTATCCGATGAGCTTAACCGATAAAAAGGAATCAAACGCTAATTATCGGTTCTATTGATTCTTTGGTTAAGGAAGTTATACATATATATATATATATATATATAGTGAGGATATTATTTCATTAAACGTGACTCTCTTTTTTTCTCAAATGCCATGCATTTATTCTAATTGGGTACACTTTTTTTGTTTTGTAATGTTTACATAAACCGCGCTCCGGGTGGTTAAAACTGCACGAAAGATTTGATGGGTTCCTTATTCCATAAAACAAACCGTTTCATTTTCAATCCTTGAGTGAAATCTGGAATTATTGAACGGTTCACCCGCCCGTACGTGTGGAATTTATCCGTCGCAGTGGAGATTTTTATATAAATTTGATACCAACAATGGAATTCCTCAGTATCGAATTTCAACGTACGAACACTATCGTGTAAATAAATAAACTCTTATTGGAATCGTGCTCGTAACAAGAAAGCTGCTTATGAAGAATATAATTTATTTCACGTAATCGAGACTATAAGTTAAATAGTGCTCCTATTGTAATGGGATTATCCTCTCAGTGTATGTGGGTGATATATGATAGGCATGCGAGCGTTTATCTTTTGTTGTTTAAAATTAAAAAAATAATAAAGGAAGTAAAAGCAGAATTTATTTATTTATTTTTAGAGGCGTGTAGATACAACTACAATTAAAATATAAGCAAGGTGTCCCGTTGATGTTGGGAAATGGCTTAACCCCAAGTTTCGGGGACCAAAATATGATGATTTAACCAAACAAAAGTTAACCATTAAGCCAGAAATCATATTTAAAATGAAACAAAATTTTATTTATAATAAATTAAAGAAGACGCAAGTGTCACCTTGAGGTTCGAAAAACCGAAATGGCCATCACTAGTTATCCATACCCTAGATAGATGGTGGCTGAACGTTTCATTAAATGCAACATTTTATTTGTTTTATTAATAACAATTCAATGCTTCATTCGATTTTCATAAAATTTAGTTCAATATAAAAAATATAATACATCATTTGTGTTAATATGACCATCATCAGTTAATATTAAGTATATTATACAGTAGTACCACTACATAAACATTTATATATCTTTTTATTCGGACACAAAATTGAATTATAAAAAATATTGCTTGAAGATTAGTTAATTTGAAATATTTGTTGTCTCTATATAATGTTTGATATATTTTATAGAATTACCAAACAAATTAAATTTAAATAAATTACATTTATTATTTGGTTAAAAACTTAGTCATTAAAAACATATTTATTTTCCAGGTGTATAAAATTTAAAGTTAATTTATTAATAAATAAATAATGAGGGGGAAAGACCTCTAGTCGATAGTCATTTTTAAAAATTAAAACATATGTATTGTAGATAATATTTAGTTTTGTAAATTGACACGAATAAAGATGTTATATATATATATATATATATATATATAAAGATGATATATACAGAGAGCTTTTTTATCAGTATACATTTCCACTATGAATACCTGCAAAATAGGCGAATCAAACGCATTGATGTATGTATGTTTGGTTGCCTACAACCCGCAACTGAACACACATGTGCCAAATAATCAACTAAACATACACACATTAATCGGTTCAATGCGTTTGACTCGCATTTTTGCAGGTATATACTTCCCCTAATAAATACTGATAAAAAAAACCTCCCCAATATATAACTAATGATGTTATTAACATTTATAGCAAAAGTTTAATGTAAATTACATTAATAAGTAATAAACGACATTTATTTACGTTTTCGGGCAACTACATTCGCATTATATAACATAAATAGAAGGAATTGATACGATTTTTTAAACCAAACTGTGCAAATTATCAAAATTTTCTCGTTTGAGAAAACAAAAATACTCCAAATTAAACATTCATTCAAATATGATTTTTTTAAGATTTAGCTTGTCTAAATAAAAAGATTTTTATTAATTTACTTTTAGGTTATGCTTTATCACAGCCAAAATATACAGATGGTCTACTTCAAAAATGGACACCCGAAATAGAAATGGATGGCGCAAAGCAAAGTCAAAATGGATGAGAAATGAGATGGCATGTGTAATGTAGGCAAATAAATTGGATTACGTTTTTATTACTTTAAACAACATTGTTTTACAAGGCAATTGTGATTGGTTCATTTATCAACCGATCAGAATCAAGGCAATTATGAGTGATTCCTCCAGTAGCCAATCAGAATGAAGGAAATTGTGA
Organism: Philonthus spinipes; assembly: GCA_963082785.1. Classification (NCBI taxonomy): domain Eukaryota; kingdom Metazoa; phylum Arthropoda; class Insecta; order Coleoptera; family Staphylinidae; genus Philonthus; species Philonthus spinipes. Next base: position 12,601,220 of record OY720306.1, read on the forward strand.
CTGGTACTTCCAGTAGCCAATCAGATTGAAGGCAATTGCGATTGGTTCTTCCAGTAATCAAGCAGAATGTAGGCAATTGTGATTGGTTCATTTATTTGCCAATCACTTTGTCTGTAGTTATATATTACACTTAACATCAAGTGATGGTACTCATATTGAATAAAATGATGTTATATCATCATACTAAATCGTAGAATTATGCATTCAAATCGAATTCTTAGTAATAAAATAAATATTATTTTGTTTAAGTTTGAGGATGAATTCAGACTTAATGGTTAACATTTGTATATAGATAAGTTCGGTTGAATCATCATATTTTAGTCCCCCTGTACCTGAGGTTAAACCATTTCTCACCATTAACCGGACACCCTGTATATATCAACGGAAAAATTCATCGAAAATCCAAAAATAACAAAATAGTTTAATATTACACGAATATATAGTTATGTAATGGTTGAATTATTGTTAGATTCTACATTTTTTTTTTAATTTGGTCATGAACGCTCTGTGAAGTGAAAATATTGCTGCATTCCCTAAGAATAAAATGCTGAAAAATTGGTAATTTTATCTTTTCTGGGAAGAATGTAATCCTGATCCAACCGCGGATGCGTCTGAAACTCCCGATTGACACGGGACAATTCAAGTGCTGTAAATTGGATGAATATTACTATTTTAAGAGCGTTAATAGTTTATATTCATTACAATATGATAAAGGACTTTCCTGATTTTTTTCACATTTTTTTGAGGAAACAAATTTCATCTGATATAAAGAAATTGAAAAAAAAAAATAAAAAATCTACAAAAAAATCGAAATCGCAAATTACTTAATAATATAGAAAAATTTTACTAAATACTGGGAGAACAATCTGTGAGAAATAAAGCCCCAACAAAAGTTTAGTTTTCGATCAACGTCTTTGCAAAGCTGACCTTTACACAGTCGAATCAAATTTTGGTGGATATTACTATGTTTTTCTGGTACTCACAGGTTACCAATAAAGAAAACCCTAAGTGCAAATATATTCTTTAAAAATTCAATTCTGAAGGTCTGATTTTTATTTTTTTCTGTGAAGCTTGTAATCTCGGTGCAACTGCGGACGCGTCCGAAATGACAATGCGGACCTTCTTTAAATCGTTCTCATAAGGCCCCGTGTTAAATTCACAGTGTTTCAAGCGATGCCAAGAAATAAAAAAAACTGCTGCAGGGATAATTTAATTAACCAGATCGCTTAATTGAAGTCCGGACAGTAAGACAATGTCAATGATGTTGTAACTGACGACACATTCAATCTGGGTTACTTTTGACTGAGTTGAGAGATTTGACTCCAATAGAAAAATATAAAAAAACCTGAAGAGCTATTATTGCTGGATATATCGCTTAATTTGATTCCACGCATAAAGATAAAGTTAATTATATGTACATGATTTACCCTTTAACCCCTTCAGTTTGAGTTATTTTCGAGTGGGCAGCCAGATTTGACACTAAATTAAAAATTTCTAAAAAAATTAAAAAAATTTTACTAGTTGAATTTAACTACACCGATCACTTATCAATAAAATGTACCAGACGTACTTCCCAGTACCTTCACTGCACGTTCTATTATGCAATTTTCGAGAGTGTGAAAAAATTGAATACCAAGAAAAAAAAAAAGATGTGAAAACACGAAAATCGAAAAGTTGCCAAATGGAATCTGAGAATAATCTATGGAATATGAGCTCCATCAAAATTGAATGCATATGATAATAGAAAAAGAACACTAATTTAGTGCCCAAGCCGACTAATACATAAATGTATATATATATATATATATATATTTTGGTAATTGTACTGTGAAATTGTCTGAATAAAGATATTTATATCGAGCGTATAACAAAAATCGAGTACAAAGTTGGCGTCGGAAGTCTCGAGTCATGTCTGTACTAAGATCACACGTGTGAAATGCTAGTTGCGGTTAAACAATGTACTTTACGCGTACGCCTGTGATTTTAGTTCAGACATGACTTTAGATTTCCAATGCCAACTTCGTCGTCGATTTTTGTTATACGCTTGATATATATAAACAAATCTTTGAAAATAATTAATTTACGCATTTAAATAATCATTTAATTATTTTTCCTTTAGATACTACAATGTTTTACTTATAAAATTTTAATATATTTAATTTAATGTTTGTATTCCTGTGGATATTTTGTAAGTTGCAATTTTTATTTATTTTCCAATTCTTTAATATTAATTTTGAGTAATATCGAGTACAAAAATTCATTGATTCTAAAGAATATTTCAAATAACAATAATTACACGGCTTTAACATTATCAATTCTACAACTTGACGTAATAAATCCTTCGGGGAATTCCGGTGCGCGATTCGTCGTGAACAAGTGGCGAGGTTAATGAAAAGGGCGAACGGAAGGGAAAGAGGATAATCTTGTAAAAGTACAGACGGCGCAATGTGTCCGCACAAGCACTTATCAATCATTCACGGAGCGGTGGCACAATACGGTGGCGGCCCTAATAAAAGAATGGATCACCGCAAATTATAGTGTTTTCAATTTGGATCTCATTTTATGGCGGACGTGCGGCTCTAACGATGTCCGAGAGAAGACCTTTGAAAGGGAAATGGGTGGTAACTATGATTCATGGGCTGCGACGGCATTAGCGACTACGATACGTTTATTTGACGACATTGTTAAATATGAAGTTGTTTTTTATATATGAATACCACGAAAATGTTATATGGATATTAATTTGCAGTGAAATTAATATCCATATAATATTTTCGTGGTATTCATATACAAAAAACAACTTCATATTTAACAATGTAGTCAAATTAACTAATATGCATGAAAAATTTGGTACTTGGTACTTCGAACCGGATAATTCAACCGGTATACCCCGAAATCCAAACATCTCTCCAAAATACAAATGTAGAATATTTGTGTTGGTTGAGTTGCGTGAAGATGATAAATATTAAAAAGTCACGTATTCATTGAAGAAATGGTGAATAAAACGTGCAGGCGAGACATCTAAAGTATTTTTCTCTACATAGAATTTTTGTTTTATGGATCTGAGAATATGGTTTAAAAGTAAATTTAGGATCGATGATTATGCAAAGGTATTTGCACTATGGTGAAGAACCCACTTATTGGTTGTTAATGTTAAAATGGAAAAGGGAGTTTATAGTAAGATAAAAAGGGATAAGTAGTTGGAAGTCATCCGCAACTAAAATATTTTGAGTAATATGTTCCGTTGTATTTTGCCAGTTCTATGTCGTATTGTATCGATCGAATCCTCTCTGTCGTATTGTACAATACGCAGAAACATAGCTATCGAATTCTGGCGTACTTTCTCGTACGTTAATTCCATGTCTATGAAGTTGGTGCAGGTAGGTACCATTATTTTTATTTTAACAGATACAATTCAAGGCAAATGCGATAATTTTATAAGTTCACCAATTATAACATAATTAATTCGATATCTCCGTTAATAAAAAAACGTTTACTAAATTTTACAAAAAAAAAAGATTAAAGTAAACCAGTTTAAGAAAAAAGTGGAATTAATAAAAAATAGACCAATAAGGATACTGTGTGTGTGTTATTGCAAGGAGTGTACGGAGAGCCAGGCTGTTAATGACACTGTCCCCGCTGTGTTTCGAATATAATACTCAATTTATAATTTATTATTATTTATTCCTCATCAAAGTAGAATTTTTGCTTCATGTAAGAACATTTAAGTAAAATATTTCCGATACAAAAATTGTTGCAGTATACAATATGTTGCAACAGCAAATGTCCTTTATTGAACATTTGTACTTATATTACATAAGTACAAATGTCTCAGTAGAATGTTAGTAGAATGTCTCAGTAGCTAAAGAGGAAATAATTTATTTATTAATTATTTTCAAAGTATTTTTATTTAATTTACATTTAAGTAACTGGAATTATATTTCATAACCATTAATTTTGTATTTTTGTTTTAGCAACTTAGATATATCCGTCATTTCTCATTATTTTTAAACAGTTTTTAATTTAAAATATTCATGGATTTAAGAAAATAAATTCCGCGGTAATCAATGAGCTTACATATTTTTATTCTTTTCTCCCTGAAATAATTTTCTAGGGCGTTTATAGAAAAAGGCCTCTGTTTAACGAACTAAAATCCTTACCAAATAAAAAGCATGATTTTTCGCACTCTAGTTACCATTATGATTCCATACTCATTGCTAAAAAACAAAACTGCACGAATAACAATTTTCCACTTGAATTACAGTATTGTTCAACACCCCACCATAGAAAAACTAAACAACACACACATCCTGCCCGCGTGAATACAACAATTTTGATGATTCAGCAAAAAGCCGTTTTTTATTCCTTCTTATCCTTCGTAATTACACAATAAGAGAACCAATAGCCCACATCGAGAAGAATCCCGTGTCGAAAACTGAAAGTCATTGGAGAAATTCAGAATAAATTTCACACCCATATATTAACATTAAGAAGAATATAATATAAACAAAAAAAGTACAATTGCCCATTGGTTATGAAGCGTGTCTTTTTTTATGTGTGCATATTAATTTAGCGGCTTGTTGAAGCCGAGGCCGCGATGCGACGCCTCGATTACGGTTTTCGTAGCGTGATAATCCTGTTTAATTAATAAATATAAATATTTGATTGCCTATTATGGATTGATAATTAATTTTTAATGGGAAGTGAAATATATTTAGCGACAGTGATAAGACTTTATTTATTAATCGATTCAATTATATATAAAATTAATTTAATTATAATTTAAACAAGTTGAAATCCATTATTGAATTAATAATAATTTACAGGGTTATAATTAAGTAAGTGATATATTTCAACGTATTTTTAAACAAATTTAACTAAAAACAAAAAGTAAACGAAATTTAATTGCTTAAATAATGGGATTTCTTATATTAAATAAAAATGACGGGCAAAGGAGGACTTGCGCCCGTGTATTGTTGTTATCGCAAATTCACAAAAAAAAAACTTCTCTCGGTTCGGATTTGAATAAATGCCTCGCTGGCTATTAATATAAATAGAAAACAGTATTCATTCATATATTTAAATAACTGTGACCAAGTGAATGAATACTGTTTTCTATTTGGGATTTCTTATGTTCACCATTAGTTGCCGCAAATGTTCAATAACAAAATCACCAATCGCTTCTTAAAATTATACACAGTGTTATTCAAAATTTCTGGTTGAATTGCACAAATTTGCTCCCTAGTGCTGGCTTTTAAATCTTCCTTTTTAATCGAGCGAATTACAGCCACGAATCCGCTGGGTTAAGATCAGATGATGGTTTATAAAATATCTGCTTAAATACGATCTTGAAAACATCAGTTAGCAACTCTTTTTAATAGAGCGATAAATGTGCGGATTTGCTCCATCTTGCATAAAAATCATGTTTTCAATTTCTTCTTACTTGTTTTGGGACTGTGGAATTGCATAATCCCTTAACATTTGCAGGTATCATTCACAAGTTACAGTTACAGATTCGATATCTCCATTCCGTATTATATGGACTAATAATTAGCTCTGAAAATATGGCTTTCTTATCATATTGACCGGTATAATATAATATTGTCCTTTGAGCAAGACATCAGTGTAAAACGAATTAGTGATTGTAAATAATTATATATATATTTTTCTCTGCTAAACCGCACCCTTAAAATGTAGTATTAAAAATTATAATTAAAATTATGTTTTCGATATAAAATTAAAATAAAATAAACCGCGATAATAACACCGACGCAAAAAGTAAACAAATAAATAAATATCGATCGCCTGTTGTTGTGGAGCACTTCAATAAAATTGGTCGCCGTAAGTGTTTCTAGACTTTGATAGATTTGCGGTGGTCGAGCGGTGGCGTTCCGACACAAATTCCAGCAATCATTCCGAAGAGATTTCAGCTATAGAACGTGCGGCCTGTCGAGCCCGACAAATTCACCAATAAAACAAACCGACTTTTCGTGTCATCCATAATCAACGGCGGTGGATAATCGAGCGATTTCCTCAAGGCCGATTACCGAATACGTCTTGGCAATCGACCTTGAAGCAAGAAAAAAAAAAGAGAGCCTCTCGAATGATTCCTTAGGAATTCAATAATTGAGAGTTTAACATAATGTTTGTTCAGCAGTAATTTGTAGCGTCGATTGAATAAGATGAACTGATCTTGAAAAACATCAGTTAATAATTCTTTAAAAGAGCAGAAAATGCGGGGTTGAAACCGAATTCAGACGTTTTTTTTTTGTAGTGCTGACATCTTTTGTGCAGAATATAAATTAACATATTTTAAAATGGTAAGTTTTGGCGCCAAAATGTTCTAGCAGTTGATTAATTAAAATAGACAATAAGATATTTGATTCAACTTTATATTTGTTTTGCTAAATTTAATTATAATAATAATAATAATATTAATTTTTTTACGGAATCACCTTTTTACAAAAATAATACAATATATATATATATATATATATATATATATATATATACCAGTGTTACAATCAATCAATGTATATGCAAGTACAAAATCAAAGCAATTTCTTAAGTTGACGCTTAAATGTAATGAACGAACTCCGAAAATCTTCCACTAATACAGTGAATAACAAAAATAATATCTATGCATTGTAGAATATTTAATTACTTAAAATTATACCTCAATGTTGTATATTGAAATTTCTACAATTCATAGATATAAATATAATTTAAAAGGAATAACGATTTAAATTAATTAAAAACAACGTCAACTAATAATAGAAAAAGAACATTTAATCAATGGATAGCAGTTGTTTAAATTAAATTAAAAGAAATTTCAAAATAATTAATTTATACAGTTGAATTATTATTCATTTTTCTTGTTCGCGTCCGACGCAAAGATCCATCGTTTACATCTGAGCAAGGACGGTACGTTTAATTAGTTTAATTTAATAATTTTAATATTTACAAGGCGGAGCTATACTGACGAGGCATAAATCTCGAAATACGTGTCTGCAGATGACCTTATATTACATAATGTTTTTTTGTTCTTTTGTATTAAATAATACTAATTTAATACGAAAACTTCGATGATTAATCTGTATAAATTAATTATTTTTATAATCGAAATAAAATCGATTATATTTATTCGAATTGGTCCATCATTAAAAAATAAATATAACCAAGTGAATGAAAATAATTAACACTGTAAAGGATACAACAGTTTTAATCATTAACAAATAAATATATTATTTGTTAATGATGGACCAATTCGAATAAATATAATCACACTTTATTTTAGTTAATAATATTTAGTTATATATTTCGAGTGCTATGCACTCATTATCAATAACAACCCTGATATTTGTCTTTACTAAATTGATTTGATGTTATAAATAAATTTAAATAAAAATATCTACAAATGCATTTGTTTAACGTACTTACGTAACGTAAGTCAAAAGTCACAAAGCAAAATGTGGAAATAATTTATTAATTATTTTCAAATCATTTTTATTTAATATAAAAATATCTACCTTTATTTAAATAACTAAAGTCTGCACAACCAATATAAAGAAGTCTAGAAATGTATAATAATCTTTTAATTTGTGCAACGAATATTAATAAATTTAAGAAGTAAAATAAAATAAAAATATTGAAAGCAATTTGCATTAACATTAAAAATTTTCAATAACAGAAATTATTCACATTTTGCGTAGTTATTTTCGAAGATTTTAAAAAATTAAATATATTACAATTATTTAATTAACGATTGTATAAATCGAACTGTAACGACTGTTACAATTCAGCCAGAAATCAATTTAATTGCTCGAGTTAATAGTAAATGTTAATAGTGTACGTGTAATTACAAAATCTAAGTAGTCCATTAGATTCCAGTAATGCGACATTAAAGTCAGCATTAGTCTCCTTAATTGTCTCGGTTCTCTATACATGTATATGAGGGACATCAGTATAAATGCACCCGAGACCCAAGTGGGCACAATATAATTAAAATTTCAATTAAATAAATTGTTAGAATGAAAATCCATAAGTAATTGATTTAAGAATTGAAATTAAATTCCAAAATCAAATCTAAAACTAAACCAAAGTGAAATATTTTATCTACACATACAGACAGTGGGAAGTCTGAATGATACGTTTTACGGAATTTTATTCAATACTACAATTAAATTGAATGGCTCGCATAAATAAAGAATATTCCAGGAAATTTTTAGTAAAAACTAAATTTAAAGAACGTTACACTATAATTAAAAACCTCAATAAATAAATACTTTTACTTTGTGTAACTGAACTTTTTATTAGTTTATAAGCAACTATAGTTTCCACACCGAAATTCCTTTTTTTGAATTACTCAACCGTTGATATTACTATATACGAACAATCAAAACCAATGGGATGAAGCAAATACAATTACAGTTTAACCAATGCTTTCACTTTAAAATTTTCTCATTACTTCATAATGTACTCAACATTACAAATAAAGCATTCCGATATAATTTCTTACGTAAATTGAAGAATGTAATCAAGAATCATTTACTTATATCAGAAATTCGCGGAACTAATGTTTCATTTTTTTAAATAAAACATGTGCTTTCGCCCAACGTATTTAAGCAATTCCCCCAAAAGAAAGGCAATGCAGTCGTTATTATTGAACTGATAGTGAACGATACTGTCGTCGATACTATAGTTACTACTAAACCAATAAAAAGTTAAGTTATACAGAGTAAAATTGTTTTATAATTGTGAGTTTCGATATATAACAAATAATTATTTGTTAATTGTAAATGTTTCTAAACAATTAACAAATTTTTAAAATTACATCGAGTAATTTTCCGGAAATTATATTTTAATAAAGCAGGATTTTTTGCAAGAATAACCAATATTAAGAAGAAAATAAAACTGTCGAATGTAATAATACGAAAATACATAAGAAAAGTCCTTCATGTTCCTGTCACACACATAGATTTCATCAGGGATTGTTGCTGACAAGCCGACAATGGCGCAGTATTATATCCTTAATACAGAAATGGGGGGTGCGTTTAATGCTGCACCATCAAAATCAATGAAATAGAGCGTTATTATTGCAATTATTATTAATTGAAAAAATATATGTATATAAAGAGTTTTTGTAATTGTGCGTGGAGATAATTGCGTGCTCGTAATATACGCAATATAAATTTACATATAAATCAATAATTAATTATACTCTTGTTATGATATTTAATGATGTTTGGTCCGAAATTACTGCTATAATGCTAATATTGGCATCCGGCAATTATGAAAATATACTCATGCAATTAGAGGATTCTGGAGGATTATGTTGGAATTTGTAATTTTTCTCTTTATTGAGCTGTAAAGTGAAATTGGAGTAAATTTAAGCGAAATAAACAAAGAATTCAGTATTTTCATTTAGCCTTTATTGTTGTTAGTTTTAAAACTCATGAATAATAAATGAGATAAATAAGAACCAATTTATGTTAACAAAATAAATTATGACTGAGATTCAGGTTTAAATCAAGCGGGAGACTTATTGAGTGAGGCAGGCGTATGTAAAATATTTATTAATTAAAACACTCGAATCACTTTTTTTATATTGGATTCCTCCTTTGGTTGATAAATAAATAAATTATTAATTGTTGATACTTCTAACTTATTACACAATAAGATTTGAGATAAATAGATTATTAAAATATTTGCGTAGCTCGTTCATTTAGATTGAACGAACGAATAATTTATTTGTCTCAAATGTTATTGAAATTAAAAACGATGTATAAGAAGATAATATAATAATAATTTATTTATCTCAGATCTAACTGAAATCAATAAATTAAATTAATTTAAAATTAAAACATTATTTTTGTACTGTCCTTTATGTATGATTAATAATGCACTATGACGTAATTAGACGTTTGTCATTCAGTAATGACCAAATAAGAAGAAGTAAATACTGAATTAAATTTATTTTTTGTTTTTGTCAAATTGCATGGCAAAATATATTTACTGTGGCTAATAAAAACAAGAAAAATGTAAAGAAATAAAGCAAAATACGTATCATACATTAAATTATTTTTTTTGTGATTAATATTAATTTACGAATTTCTCTTATATCCTTAATAATAAAAAAAGAAACAATACAACACAGCGTGTAGTGTATAAACACTAATTGGGTTTGTTAAGCGCAATTATCTGAACAATAAATCAGCGCTTAATCAGATCGGAGGCTCGAAGGAAAATAATGAAACATTAATACACATCCGACACGTATTTCCACAATGGGGAAAAACCGGCGGCGTGAAAAGGGAGACCCAATCACGACTTTTCCCGAACAGGCAGGGAAATTTTATACACTTCCGATTGAAACGTCACGGCGCGAAGATTAATCATGGGAATTATTAATTTTTCTTTTGGCCGAATTTGATGAATCGTCACTGGCGTATTTTCTTTCGGCGATTTTCAATAAATCCGTTTCCGTTTTACTTTTGTCAGCCGGTCTGTTTAATCGGGTTTGATGTATTACAGTTAGTCACTGTTGGTTTTTCTCTTTCGTATAAAAGTCTACGGTTTTATGCTGCAATATGTTCCATCTTCTGTTATCTTGCGCGTTGAGATTTCATTTATTTTCAAAGAAAGAAAAAAATATATAAAAAACTGAGAACAATCAAAATCTCGTAATTCTGTAATAAAGACTACAGATAATATTATTTCTATGTGTCATAGAATATGACTTTTTTGTATTATTATTATTAAGGCTCGTTTTTTTTTTTCAATTCTAGCTTTAATTTAAGCTTAACTCATATATATATATATAGAATATGCATAATCAAAAAAAAATTATTACCATCAGGCCGAAAGTTCAATAGCCGTCTCTCTTAAGAATATATATTTGTATTAAATTGTTTCATGTATTGTATATTAAATTAAATATGTATGTATTGTTTGAGAATAAAGATGTTTGTATATAATTACTACCAATTTACTGAATTGCAATTTATTTAAAAATGTTGTGTGTTAAATGTTAGTAAATATGATAATATGTGTACTCTATAAAAAAATTATTTCTGCAAATTATTACTATATTACTAAAAGGGCAAAAATTTTACTTTGGTTCTATTTTAAATGGTACAACTATAGGTTGTTAGATAACTTAAATAAATTCCTTACTTTTAGTTTATTCTTTATTATACCAGATCTACGAATTCGCGATTGAGAATGACTTTTAGTGCTCAAAATTTATATCTGGTAAAATAAAGAATAAAGTGAAATAAGGAATTTTAATAATAAAAAAGGATTTATTCACACGGTCGAGGGATGAATCTCGGAACAAGTGTTTGCAAATAGCCTTATATCACGTAGTTTTTTGTTCATTGCTTTAAATATTCTCGAATAAAAAATTGTTGCATTATACAATATGTTATTGCTATGTGACAGCAAGTATCCATTATGTAATTCAATTTCTAGCCATTTACAGGCTCAAGAAGTAGTTGCACATTTGTTTTTAAGCAATTACATAACGTAAGTCAAAATGTTAAAGTAGCTACAGGGAAAATGATTGCTCGATAATAAATTATTTTTAAATTATTATTATTTTTTTTTAATTTATAAGAACTTTTATTTAGGTTATCCAATTACATAACACTTTACATCAACCCAATTCATCGTATTGGTTGTTGTTTCATTTATAATCCATTCACAATAATAACTTATTATTAATAATAATTTAAAGAAGTTTATTTACTTTATTACGGACACATAAGATAAAACTGTACTGACGAGTGATAAATCCCGAAACACGTGTCTGCCTAACGTTTTTGTTCTCCATATTAAATTTTCTCGAATAAAAACACTTTGCATCACACAACGCAACGATAAATATCCATTGCAAAATCTATAATTCCGGCTGAATATTAACCACAGGAAGTAGTTGTTTTAACTAATAATAAAATATAGAAAAAAATACATCAACTCATTAATTGAAATTTAGTCACTGCAATGATGATTTACTAAAATAAATATTCGATTTTGTAAATCATTTTCGGTAATAATGACACATGAGTTTTTTCCTTACTTCACATTTTATTTAACACACTTTTTAATAACAGTTAGTTATTGATAATGAATATTTGTTTGAAATATACATCTAGCATGTTAAATAAAAAGTACCGAAAAAACCTATGTGTTAATAATAATATTAACACTTCGCGTGAACTTAAAACTCATTAATCATTATTGCAGTGGCTAAACATCAATTAATGAGTTGATGTAACTTTATTTATTTTTTATATTTTATTATCCTAATATTTTTTTATTCCAGAAAGCTAATCTAAAATTCCAGTACGGTTAACCTCCTTAAGTAAACTCAATCGTACCTAACATTCCATCTAATACAGATTAACTTAAGTAAGGTTTCTGAAGACTCCCAAACGATACCATCTCCTCTCCGAGGATCCCATAATGGAATCGATAAAGCGGTAGCACTATTTTCAAATGGATTTTTAAAAGTATAATTGACCGAGCATAAATACCAGCAATATTTCTCCTCTCGACGTTTATTTTTTATTTCATCCTCCTCTTCTTCCTTTTCTCCTTCTTACAGGTAGAGATATATAATGTATGTTGTACGGAGCCCAGAACTCGACCTCGTTTAACCTCACTACGAACAAGGAGATCTCTTAGGTCAGGAAGAGGCCATGATTTCTCCGCTCAAGTTTCGCTATCAAAAAAAAAAAAAAAAAAAATAGGGGATCAATACGAATGATTTACTGTTTATGCGCGGATAATTAGTGAATAAAAGTCGGTGGAGATAACTCGGTTTAAAATTTGCCGGTGGAGTTAATTCGTTTTTCATATACATTTGTTTTCGCGCGCTGATAATGGCATTGAAAAGTTTCTGCACTTTTCGGGAAACTTTCATTCGGGAATTAAGTTAGCTTGCTTAATTTTGCAGAGCGGGGAAAGTCGAGTCTCTGATAAAAACGGATTTTAGCAATTAAATTGAGGGCAATTACGGAATTTAATTCTAAATAAATTTTACGGATTAAACGGATCTGGATTAAACATTTCGTATAATTAGGTACACTCGGGTTATTGAAATAATTACATTTCTTTTATCTTTTTTTATAATGAAAAATCTTTTAGAATATATACTCTCTTTTTTCTTCTTCTTAATTTCACCTTATTTAGAGTGCGTTTGCTGTGAACAGTTGTTGGCCTATTTCCACACCACAATCACCGAATTTTCTGAAGCGTTGGCAATTGATTACAGCTTATTATTTGTCAAATAATTTTACAACTTTCTCAAAATGTAAATACAACAATGAGCAAATCATGAATATTTTTGTAAGGACTCAAATATTTTATATTAAATCAGTGAACATATTATAAAAAAAAAATAATTGATTGAATTACTATATTACTGTCTCTTCACATAATACACAAATTACAAGCTTTTAGTATGAGATAACACATGAATAATCTTTTCTTAACCTAAAACACTATTTAACATTATTTAACATACTAAATGCTTGAAATATAAAATTTGAAGTCATATTAAAAAAACAGACTTTGAAATGAATGGTATATAAACTGCTTCAATCACTTAATTTAGACTCTTCACACAACACACAAATAAAAAAGCTTAAGACGAGAATAATCTTTTTTTTATTTTAACCATACATCATGTTTTACATATAAAATTCTCGTGAAATATAAAATTTTATATTAAAAGGTATATGAACTGCTTCATTCACTTAATTCAGACTATAAAATGCAGTCATAGCTGACGCAGCGCATAACCCATTCAGGGCCACCCGAAATTCAATAATTTCCTGATCGTTAATATTTATCCTCTCGACGTTTATTTTTTATTTCATCCTATTTTTCTTTTACTCCTGTTGAGAAAATTGATTTGAAAAAAGATAAAAAAAACAGAATTAAAGTTCATTTAATTACTTCAATCACTAAATTTCATATTGTAAAATCGATAAAGCGATATTATGTCAATAGTTTGTAGCTGAAGCACCTTTATAACCATCCAAATTTTAGCTGTTTTCCTATAGATTGTCAGAATAATTATAAATAATCTAATGTTGTAATCTAGTGTTGTAATGTTCTACTAACTGTAATTATTTATATTGTATGTGTTATTATATTTTTTGTAATTTTGAAAAAAGAGAAATCCGTAAATAAATAAACAAAAAAAACTTTTACAGGATTAAGTTATCAATTTGAGTCATTTAATTAGATAGCTACAAACTATTGAGAGTATTTTATAGATAATAGCGATTCAAATAATTTAAATTAATCCCGCAGTATCTTTATTTATTTATTTAAGTTTTTGATACGAGTCTAATCTAAACATCCAAATAGAAATATATAATTATATATTTATATATATATTGTGAATAACTTGTGCATTACGTCAGCTACACACTATAGCTGACGTAATTTACAAACACTTAAAAAACAAAATATAATCTTTTTCCATTTGGTTGTTTCTAGTATTTTGTTATTCGGGTAACCCCGAAAATAGTGTTTAGCTGAAGTAGTTCAATTTAAGCTTTTTTTCATTTGGATATTCAGATTTCACTCGTATTAAAAAATTAAATCAAGCTGCTGTAGGATTAATTGAAATTATTTTAATCGCTCTCGTCTCAATAGTTTTTAGCTGACGCAGAGCATTTCCTTCATGGTGATTAAAATTTATTTTTTCATATGGATTTTCAGATCTGACCCTAATTAAAATATCAAAAACACCCAAATCCAATTTTAATCAATACTGATTCCTTTGTAAACGCACACCCAATAGCTTTTGTAACAAAAGCTAATGATACTCTTTCATAAATAACGCTCTGAAATTAACAAATTCGATTACACCTCGGTCGGCAAGGAAGCCTCATCTAAAATTTAGCCGGCTCTTCCATTCAAAGTACACCGGATAAAGAGATTTTTACGCGCAAATTCATTCTTAAAAATTCAGTACGCCCTCAAAACGCGAATTCCCGGCAAATTCCCCCGTGTTGTTGTTTTCCTTTTATTTATTCACTTGTTCGATTCAGGTGAGGCGAAACGAGTGCACGCTTTTTTGTGTTTGTTGTATTTTTTGTTCTTGTTTGAGGGTGGAAAGCAGTGGGATTAAGCGGCAGATTTTCTGGTTAAAATTCAGCAATTCCATTCATAAACGGCTATCAGTTAAATAAAATCAGCTCGAGCGGTTGTTCCGGATGGTATGTGTTAGATAAATACTAATCGTTCTACGCAGAACAACAACCAAAGTTGAAATTGAAACGCCGACGCGGTGTATGCTAAAACCTACGCCCATATTAAATAAGGATGATGTTTAATTTATTGTGAAAAAAAAAAACAACGAAATATATATATATATATATATATATTTATATTTCGTTGTTTTATATATATATACAATGTGTACAGAAAATGAGTGAAAATGAGTGGAAAGCTTCAGGTAGCGTGTTTCTTTGACTATTTTTTAGATAAAAATATTAACGAAAATAAGTCACACGGTGTCCTTCCTTAAGCCTCACGGGCCACTTAAAAGAACTATACATTTGGCAACGCTGGATCAAACAAGTGTGCATTTATCCTGTTTATAACTGCTACATCATCCGCTGGAGGTGTTGCATACACCTTTTCTTTTACAAACGACCGTGCATCGTTGCCAGATCTATTTTCATTAAAAGAATGCTTCTGATGAAGTTATAAAATTGTAAAAATATCCGATTTATTAATCATTTACATCAATGGAATTATACACGTGTCTAATTGATTGTTAATGCTATTGATTTTTTACAAAATATTTAAAAAACAATACTAATTTATAGTCACATATTTAAAATTCTGAAGACCTCATGAGCCTCAATGAAGAACCATGCAACATTTTTATATTTGGATTTTTTATTAAAATTAATTGAGTTACCTGAAGGTTTTCACTCATTTTCTGTACACCTTGTATATATATATATATATATATATATATATATATATATATATATATAACCTAAATACAAAAAATAACACATTGAAGACAAGGGCTTGAAAAATTAAAGCAAATTATCGATTTAAGGGTGCGGTTTAGAAGAAAGAGATAGCTATACAAATATGGGCAATCACTAATTTGAGTTAGATTGTTGTTGTGATCAATGAACAATATTGTATTATACATTAAAATAATCTTAAAATAAGCAGGGATTTCATCAGATAAATTAAAAATTATTTTAATGTTTAGTTTCTGTGAAAAATAATTATGAAAAACAATGAAAATTGATCAAGTTTATAGCAAATTTCAAATTATATTTTTGCTAATAAAAACTTGTGCAATGAAAATTTAAAGGATTTCACTAAATTCTGCATTCAAATAACTTAGCAGACATGACCTATTAATTTCATTATATCTTACAATTTTCTTTTCTAACTTAAACTAGTAAATTGACGTAATACACGAAAATTAACGATTTATTTTTTATTTAGACTGATACTTTATATTTGGTAGATAAAAAATGTAAATACACATTCATAATTTGAAATCCTAAAGAATAACTCTATTTTCGAACGATTATTTCCATTTTACTATATAGCTATCTCTTTCCACTAAACCGCAACCTTAAGGTGATTTAATTTCAATTAAATAAATAGAAATTTCAACATAATTAACTTACTTAATTGAATAAAACTATACTTTTTGACTTACATAACGCAAGTACTTTTAAAAATAACAAACGTAGATTAAAACAACTACTTTACGGGTAAATATCCCGCCAGACATTAAACTACATACTATTTAATGAAATATTGAATATCCTTTCTTCACAAGATTTATAAAAACCAGAAGGACATTTGCTGTTACACCAAAAATAATTGCATAATGCAACATTTTTTATTCAATAATATTTTATGTAAAAAATGAAACACGTTATGTAATATTAAGCCATCTGTAGACAAGTGTTTTGTCTCTAAAGATCTACTTGTAACCCTTGATTAAAAATCAATTTGTTGCTTGAAAGTTAGCTTGTAATCAAAGATCACACCAAGGTCATTTACGGACTGCATAGCTTTTAAAGAAGCATTATTAATTGCGTAAGTTGATTTAATGGACGAGTAGAAGTAATCGAGAGGCATTTTTCAATATTTAAAATAAGTCCAGAATTTTTTGACAAATTACTAATAATGTTTAAATTATGCTGAAGATATTGCATTAAGTTAGGTTAGGTTAGGTTCAGTTAGGTTCGGTTAGGTTCGGTTAGATTCGGTTATGTTCGGTTAGGTTAGGTTAGGTTCGGTTAGGTTAGGTTCGGTTCTGCATAATTTTGGGTTCAAACACGTGCGGGACTTCCCCGTCTGAAATCTCAACATTTATCTTTTACAATAGTAAGTTCTTCATGCGTAATGTCAAGTTTACGTAAAATTGAGACCAAATACGTGCGGGACTTCCCCGTCAGAATATTAACATATCAAATTGTATACAATAATCAGTTTTAACTTAATTGTTGATTTCGCCTAAATTTGGGGTCAAGCGCGTGCGGGACTTACCCGTCAGAATCTGAATCAATTAGATTGTACTAAATATAAACAAACAAAATTGCCGCAGCAACGATACAATGTATGGATAATTTACCTTATTTAATTATTACTTTTAAACAAATTTTATCGAAACATAAATTCTGTAGACACCCCAGTTGGAACTATTACAAGACAAACTGAAATAATTAAATTAAAAAAAAGAATTTAAAAATATTTAATAAATTATTCGCTCTTAAATTATAATGTGTTCAGAATTTCAAAATTTGCCTAAAATTATACTTCGTTCAATTTTAGAATCGTTGTATAATTAACAATTAATAAATTAAATGTGATTAAATTTGAAAATAATTGCATAATTTAATTACATTAGCTATGAATTTCATATAAAAGAACCAATTAAAATTAATTTTAAATTCTGAACACATTTCAGTTCCTTCAGTTTTTTCTCTAAAATTAAACTGGAAGCAGAAATTTGCATTAAATTATTTTATATGTAAAATCCCTATACCTGATCGTGTCAATACCTGGCGTATGAATTCAATAATACGCTTTCAAAAATGTAATAATATTTCCACCAAAACTAATCTCATTTCAAGTTTTCCCCGATGCAATCCCGATATTATCATTCGTCTAGGGAGAGGCAGTTAAATCAGTCCAAACACCCGATGATAAAGTCGTCGTATTTCAGCCCTGGCCGGCTCTAATGTAATCGCATCCGCGCATTTAGAGCGTAATAAATAATATTAAATGCGAAATGCAGTGATTTCACAGCCGCGTCCAATGAAGTGGCGACCAAGTGATTGCGTTATATTGTTGGTGGTCTCGCACTTATTCACACACATGAATCATTAATATCCACGCGGACTAATGGACTCAATCATAATGATTAAACAAATGCACCGACCCAACGGCATTTCAAATAACGCCGCGGCCTTTATTGAAACTGACGGTCCGTTTCGTAATTTCAATGGGCTTGAGGAATTAAATAGATAGTGTTTATTGTTGAGCCACACATGCGATGCTGTTAACTAATTAAAGTGTCTAGATATTTGTGTTTATATGGGAATATCCATAGGCTTTACTACGATTTTAGAATTTTCACTCATTTATATACACTTTAATATAAAAATTCACAAACTGTATTGAATTAAAAATATACATATAATATTAATAATATTTAATTTATAAAAATCAAAACTATACGGACAGGAAAACCTATGATCCATAACCCAGTCAGACTAACACCTTCATGTATTGTAAATATTTACATTATATTGTTTTGTATTATTTGTATAGTTTGCATAAAAATGTCTATTCATAGGTTAAAAGAATAAATGAATAATAATTTTATCTCCAAATATATTCGGATTAATACTCTAACGAATATTCGATTCATGACTATTCGATCAACATTCCAATAATGATGATGCGAATCAACTTTCGAATTGTGATCATTCGAATGAGCATTGGAAGCATAACGATTAGAATCATGACCATTGGAATGATTATTTGAATCATGACCATTCAAATGAGTATTCGAATCATGATGATGTAATGTATCTCTCCTTGTATTTAGATTTAATGCTTTTATGTTGTATATAATGGTTATTTTTGTGTAGTTATCGCTTTGTATAGATAACATTGGAAATGGCAGTGATTAGTAAATTAAATATTTTGCACATTCCATTCCAAATCATCTATTGTTATTAATTAAACAAGATTATAATTGTTATTCAATGTTATGCATACAAGCTATTAGTGTATCTTATCACTTATGAAATGATGTTGTTCTGGCTTTGAGGGTCCTCCTCAAAGCCAGAACTTCTTTTTTCTATTTCGACAGTTGAGTAAGACAGTTTGCTAAATCAAAACTCTGAATCTCTAATTTCTAATTCTTATTTATTTCAAATTGTAAATTCGTTTATTAAGTATGAATTAAATATCAAGTAAGATTTTTAACTTTGATTATCATTGATCGAATCTAAGTTGACAAAATCGCGTCTTCAACAACGAACTCAGGAAATCCAAATGAAATAAATGAACCGTAACGACAAATAACATTATCGTACGTTACAATGATTTGAATGAATATTTAAATTACGACAATTCGAATGAATCGATTATTTTTATTATTTGAATGTAAATTTTCGATTATTAAAACAATCGATTGTTTACGTCATTAGTTTTATGTCAAAATCATCGTTTTTATTTTATTGAATGTTGCCGTACATATTGACCCAAACCTTGGTGTATTCGTGTAAGACTTTTGGAAACGAAAGAATAATTTATGTTAACCGTGCATTATATAACATTCTTAAATTATCTTAAGTAAATTGAATATACTAAACGCACGCAGTATCCTAAACTAAGCCGCAATAATCCGAAAATGAAATTTAATCGCGCACCGAACAGAAGCGCGTAGCGGCTGGCTTTCATCTTGAACCAATCGCGTTTATTGTCCCTATTATTAAATTAATCAATTTCAATTTAGAAAATTGCCGGCCGGTGCCCCGTCGGTGTACGAACGTGTGATTATTTATCGCGAGGGGCATTCCGTTTTTAAATTGCTTCTAATCCAGCGCGGGAGGGGACAATTTCGAGTGTTGCTGCGAGAGCCCTTATTTCGAATCGCAACACTTTGATGAGACATCTTAGGGATTTTAGAGATAAATGTCCTGTCCGGGCGTAGCAAACATTTTTTTCGCTCTCTTTTTCGTCAGCTTAAATAGACTTTGGAAGGAGGGAAATATTTTAAAGGGGGGAATTGTTTTTCGTTTTTTCGCTTGCTTGGGTGTGTGTAGCGTTGCCGTTTCGCTCCGTTTCTCTTCACTTTTGCTTGTTCTGTAAGCCCGGGGAGTGGATTTTCTAAGACTCTCTTTTTATTGCGTTTAAAACAGTCTTGCGTGCAATTATTTAATGAAATACCGCATTTTTCAATTTTGTTCCTACATTTACATATTGATAAACCATTAAATCGTAATTAATCACTATGAAGAAAACAAAATCAATTTTATTGTGGACAAGATAATTTATTAATGTGGCATTTGAACGGACAAAATGTACACAAAAGGTTAACTTAATGTTTGCTGATAATTAGAGTAGATTAAATCAATAAATATTTCCCCTATAAATAGTGTATAATGAAATCAAACATATCTTGAATAAATTTACATTCGCTATTGATGAACTCATTATCAATAGCGAATTTTATAGTACTCGAAATGTAGATTTAGCTATTTTAAATAAAAAGTCAAGTAAGCAACGAATTATTTTTTTCATTTTATCAATCACACTTTGCATAACACATAAAGTAAACATGACATCAATTTATATCTTGACAATAAATTCGACAACCTCAGCGTATTATTAGTATAACAAAATATATATATCTCTGGATCGGATTTTAAATTCTGGTTTCTTTGTTTAAATTAAATATGTATCACAAAATAAAGGCCTCAACCTTCGAAATTTTAACTAAATATGATTAATTATAATTTAAACACACATTTCTGTAATTACAATTTAGTATTTTCGGCCAGGGGTTTTCAATTGTGTCTTTAACTAAAACGTTGCTTAGATATATCAACACCACTAAAGAAATACATAAGGTGTTAAATAAGTATGAAACCGGTTGAATATAAATAACTATTAATTAGTCAAATAGCTGTACCAATTTTCATGTTGATCCGGCAAAATGCATTTGATGATCCTGTACATCAAATAAATTTTGCCAGTGCATTTTGGGGTTGCGCTTATTGGAAACTTATTTTTATTTTAAAAGATACCGAAAAATCGTTTCTGCGAACCTAGAAAAATTTTTAATGATAAAAACAATGACGAAGAAAAAAAAAATATATCTATCTTTAACCGATTCCGGGTTATAACCGGAAGTTGAAGACGACTGATTTTTTGAGGGTACATGCACCGTCGAAAAATGACTAGTGGTTAACTCTGTTATTATTAAAATAATAAAAAAAAATATAGTGCAGACTTTTTTAGAGCAACATTTTATATTGACTTCAAATATGTTATCACATTTTATTTATCATTTTTAGTTTTTGAGTTATAACCTCAAAAATCCATTTTATAGATTGGAATTATAATAGAAAATTTAAAACTAAATTTATTATTTTTTATATTTATATATTCACAATATTTATTGAAAAAAAAAAATATAATCGGAGCTATACTGTAAAAGAAATTTTAAATTTAACATGTACGTTATATTTATCATCGCAGCCAAAGCAATCTTCACATTCTATGTTTTAATAAATATATATATATACATAGAATTTGAATCAATTTAATAACGTAGACATTTCTGATAAGGAATATCCCCAAATATTTACATTTTACTTTCTGTTTTATTTTTAATTAAAATTTTCTAATATTATTAAACTATAATTATATGCGGTTGTAATATGTTGTCACCAAGCTCAGTCAATATTGCTCCTACTCTTCGAACTATTCAGGAATGATTTAAATTAATAAATAATACATAATGATTAAAATAATCCATAAACGAAATCAAAAAGTTTATAAATAGGAGATTATTCATTCACTTGGTTACAGTTATTTAAATATATTACTTACGTAACGTAAGTCAAAAGTCACACAGCTAAATGTGGAAATAATTTATTAATTATTTTCAAATTATTTTTATTTAATATACAAAAAGTTTATATTAAAAAAATACAATATTTATTTATTTATTCAATTAACGGAGGCCATTAAATACAGTAACATACATACATGATACAATGAATAGTTACAATAATAAAATAATAGAATTAACAGAAAAAACACATTTTTAAAAACGAACTATTTAGCACTAAGTATACAGCGCAAATATTCAAGTAATAAGAGAAATAAATTAATAATACAGACTCGTTGAAGATCTTTGTCGGTGTTCTTAAAACAATAACTAGTCGGATGAACAAGGCCCTTGTTAACCAATAAAATATTACGATTTCTCTTTTTTTGTTTCCCATCGATAGTGATCGTCTTGTGCATCCACGCCCGACCGTTATTAGGATGATTTACTTTCTAAATCACACAAATTATTCCGACCATCGCCCATCGTGATTTTCTACGATTGTGACATAACCAAATTATAGGCTCGGGCACGACGGAAAAAACAATTTATTACATTAATTTTCTCAATGGGGATCGTTTATGTATACCTCCATGATAGAAACCAGAGTTTTTGAAATATCTGAATTGATTTAATTCGTTTAAATTAATAACACTAATTATTTTTTTATTAAATTTTTATTTTTACGGTGACCAGTTTCGACTCGTCAGCGAACCATCAAATGAAGTACTTAAAATTAACATTCAAGTCATTATACAGGGTGAGCCACGAATAAAAGTTTTCGGATTTCCTGACGGCGGAAATTTTTGAAAAAAACAATCTAAATTACACGGCTAAATGAGGCCACCTCATGTACCGAAAATGGTAACCAACTTTGCTATTTTAAATGGACCACCCTATATTTTATTTATTTATTTTTTCGGATTCCCAATTCAATTACCTAACCACCATACTCTAGTTATTACTAGTTATCCATACGCTATATGAATCGTGGTTGAAAATTTCATTAAACCACCCATATGGATTTATGTCTACATAACTACAGTTTTTTAATATAAAAATTGATTTGTCAAATTTTAACCTCAAATTGACGTTTCAAAAAATGCCTATAACTTCTATTAGGAACAAGATAGACAGACCATCGACATCTTAAATTGTTAGTAATGGATCCATCTAGATTACAAAATTACCATTTGTCAATTTTGATAGTAAGTATTTCAAAAGTGTCAACATTTACGCTTTTAAAAACATCATAACTCATTTTTTTCGAATGGAATGACAAATATTTCATCTCATTGGCATGACAATTTGCAACATAAAAGTATTATGCATCCCAATATACGCTTTGTTGGAGGCGAATGTAATCCCATCGCCAAGTTTCTACGGGGTTCATAATCCATTACAACAATTTAAACGAAACAACACAAGAGAATAATATTAAAGAAACACTAACGAAACACTAAATAAACATTAAATAAACGCGACATGCAAGATTAATACGAAACAGACAAATTTTAAACTCGGTGACGATTTAAGTTCACGTTATCAACGGTTGTGTCAAAAAATAGTGTAATTAGCATAGTATAAAAAGGCCATACTGTTGGCCAATTAGAATTAAAGGTTTTAGCGTGTGAAATTTAAAACACTCATCCTAGTTATTAAACAGACCATAATTTAGAAGAATTCTTTAATACAGCTCATTCATAATTGCGGTATACAAGAGAGACCTTCCATTACTAACTGGCTGAGGAGAAGACAACTATTGTAATTCATTGAATATATTTTGGGGTTTCTAGGAATGGAATTTTTTTTAAGGTGTTCATAGATCGACTAGTTATATGCAAATCGTTGCAAATCAAAGTCTATCTTTAATATGGCTAATTTGAATGATTATGAAGAGGATTTTGGGGGTGTCGAAGTTTAGTAAGGGTACGGAAAGAGGATCTTTCAGCTACTTCGAGTTTGTTAATGGTGGAGGTAAATAGAATGGAAATGTAGTCTAAGATGGGATGGCAAATCATTTTGTAAATTTTTGTGCATGTGCTTGCTTTTACTTCGGAGGTATTATTTTTGAAGGATAGTTTTGGGTCTGAAAGCATTCCTAGGTATTTGCAAAATGGAGAATATAGTAGTATAGTGAATCCATTAGTGGATGTGGAAAGAGGATTATG
The DNA here is from genome assembly GCA_963082785.1 of Philonthus spinipes. NCBI lineage: Eukaryota > Metazoa > Arthropoda > Insecta > Coleoptera > Staphylinidae > Philonthus > Philonthus spinipes. Next base: position 12,625,532 of record OY720306.1, read on the forward strand.
TGTAGGGTAAAAAGACTTGGGATTTATTAGGATTAATTTTGAGTCTCCACTTGTCAAATCAAGTGGTGGATTGGTTTATAAATTCTTGCAGAAGGGAGTTAAGGCCTATGGCTACGGTTTAATTTAATTTAATTTTTTAATTTAATTTATTAACGGAATCTTCTTTTTTACAAAAATATTACAAACAGTATTACAAATTAATTGATTAATTAATTGATTAATAGGTTATTAGAGCGGTATTGTCCGTATACTGTAGCGGATATCAGGATAGATTATTGAAATTAGGATTGGGTTGGTATAGTTCTGAACAGTATATGTTATATAATAGGGGAGGTAATGGGGAACCTTGAGGAACACCCTGCTCGGGCTGATTTTTTTTAATAAGGTTTGTCGTATGCGGATTTGTAGCTTGCAAGTATTCTTTATTAATTTGGTATAAGGATTAATAAAGAAGAGAATTAAAAAAGAATAAAGTATTTCAACATGTGCCACCAAGTAAAATAGTGGTAGGAATACTTTTTGGATAGGTGGTTAAGGACAGAATATGAGTATGGAAATAATTTCATTTTCACACTGCGTGTATTAGTATTTAGAGACACACCACTAAATTTTATTGCTTAATTAGACATTGTTAATTAAAGGAATCAGTGAAGGATTTTTTTAATATTTTTTTTAAAACATAATGGGAAATTAAAAAAGTAATATACATTGTAAAATTGTTTATATTATATATTTGTTAAATTTAAATATTCAAATTCTCAAGAAAAAAAAAAACATTTTGTTTAATTCAATGATCATTTACTGCAAATTGTGAATGATCTGTTTTTTCGAATTGTTCTTTATTTTTAATAAATATAATGACAAAATAAATTTGTTGACCATACAGTATATTTATTGATTTAATGAGATTCTTCTTACATCCCTAGAAAATTAAATAAAATTAGCAATAATAACAGTATAATGTAATAATATTTTATTCCTTTCTTCACTTTTTTATTTTATCACTATATGTACATTTCAAGCAAAATAAAAAAGTTAAGAAAGTAATAAAATATTACTATATTATATCAAGAAACTTCACGTACTCTCCAACAAATATCTTAAATAATAATAATACTTAACAATTAAATCATATCATATTTATGTTTATAATAAACTGAGTGAGTTTATAAAAAATAACAACCTTTAACAACTGAAATGTAATTATGACAAAAAATAATAATTGACGTAAAGAGGTAGTATACAATTTTTACCAATTTTAATAGAAATAAGTTTTTAGTAAATTGTACAACTGACATCTATCAAAGAGAAAAACAGGAGGATATATTCTAAAAGATGATTATAGGTCGAGGTTAATTAATTTTAATTAAATCTCAAAAACCCTAAATAATTACACCAAATAGAATTTTAATAAAACGATTTAAAAAAAAAATGTTGCGTATACACAATAAATAAGAAAGATGGAACAAGAACGTAGTTAGTAAGTGCACGTAACGAGCGTGAAATGAAAACCATTTATTGCCCCACGCAGGACGTGAAATTCCAGTGCAGTATTTGTTTTTGTACGAGCCGGTTTTCGTATTATCCCTGACACCCGTGGTAATCAGCGTAATTATAGAAATAATGAAATATCATAAGCCATTAATGCGTTCGTTCGTTTTAATGTCGGTCATTCATCAGCTTCAGAATTATGAGCGCACTGATAAGTTAAATCTGAGCACGGGTGAAATAAGAGAAAAGGGAGTGGGGGTATGGGGGAAGAGAAGACGCGCCCGTCACATTCTATTTATTCCGCCATTCCTCTTCCACCTCATTGCTTTAAAAATAGCCGTTTGTGTTTTTGATATATTTTTATTTGTAGTAGCATTAAATTAAGATGAGGTTACATATGCTGGGGCTCTCATTTTTTGTTCCTCTTTTCGTTTTCGTTCTTTATGTCCTCTTTTTGGTACAAGTTGGGTGTGTGCGCGTCGTTAATCCCTGCCATAACGAGATGATTTCAACAGGGCGTTTTATTTTCTCGCACTTGTTTCCTGTTGGGATAATGTATCGTTCAATATATAGTAATCTTCTGTCTATGCGTGATAGTGCTGCCATTCATAACACTCTCATGGCATATGTATGACCGCTCTTCATTTAATATAAATTCCCGAGCGTTAAAAATAACCCAAGATGGATGAACCCTATGAATGATTTATAGAATTCTTTTTAAATTTATCTAAAGTGATAAACTATTAAATATAACCAAATTATATATATATATACGTATATATATATATATATATAATATCATTATTTGTTTAGACAATGTATTCCTGCGATATTTATATTTTCGTAAATATGGTTCATATTATCCTTCATACCATACCACAGAATTGCGCCGAATAGCTCATTATATCTTACATAATGAGCTATTCGGCGTCATTCTGTAAGAGAAATGTTAAGTTTAACGTGTGCGTTAATTTTTATAATCACAGTCTAAGCAGCTTTTGTAATAGATATATATTCATAAACTACGAGATTAATTAATATCGTTTACGTTAAACCTTAGTTGATTTCAATAATCCTCGCATCTATGATCGGTATATAATAAGTTTAATTAAAGAATTGTATAAAATTATTCATCACTAAACCGATAATGCTAACTTTTTAAGCCAAATTAATTTTACCGTGACGCGATTGTTTTCGAGAAGCTGTAGAACTTTTTTTATGATACACCGAGAACTACTCATCATCTTTTATATAAAATGCTAACAAAATATCATGAAGTACAATATGTAGTCGATGTTTTTTTCACAAAACCTGAATGAGTTTATTAAAATTTTGCAGGCGACTTGCATATTGTTGCATAACAATAACAATTGTACAATGCAACAATTTTTGAATCGAAAATATTTAATGCAAAAAACAAAAGTAAGGAATTAACTCAGTTATATTTTATTATACAGGGCGAATCATAGAAATATCCGTCTTCGATATCGCATTTTAAAGTTACACGTTTACACATTTTTCAAAGTCTCCATCGCGAGCATCCAGATTGATTTAGCGCTTAAACTTTTTGTATACACACACATACGAAAAAATAGATGACGGACGCCGTGAACATTCTCCCGGGGGAAAAACTTTCCCCTCTCGCAACGGCAACGACTCTTTTCGATTTGGATATGTCTGAAACCGCATTTTTCTGTAATTTTATTTCTGCAGCCGGTAAAACTAACAAGAGATTCGCAAATAGCACGAATGCGCTTCGGAACGTAGAAAAAAAGACAAGTTCATCTCCATTTATTCCACAAACGCTAGCCTTGCTTCAGCGTCTCCTCTCGACGCAATCATATCGTGAAATATGCAATAGCTGTAAGTTGTATATATGTGCAAAGACATCGAATATTTGTATTATGTTGTGTACTGTGTGTACGTATAAATATTTTATTATTTTATTGACTTTATAAGATGAAAACGTGTTTTCTGGATAAATCGAACTCATATTTTTGTTCGTGATGTAAATCAAATATAACAAAACAGAAGCTAGAATAATAGAAAGTTTAAAATACAAACTTTCTATTATTCTAGCTTCTCCTTTGTTATATTTGTTAAAATTTAAGAATTAACACTTATAAAAATAAAAATTTTGGTCAAAATAAAGTTTAAAAGCTTTTTTCATTTCTAAAAATACAAAATTCTTATTTAAAATTTAACTATATCATCTAAACTTTCTTCAGAAAGAAAGAAGAATTTAGGAATTGGAGATTTTACTTGGATCCTAGGACGTACTTCACAAGATCCTATTTTATTCTTTATTATTTTTTTAAACCAATGTCGAAATTTTATTTTTTATACTTTTTAATTTTAGTTTGTTGGTATTACTGAACCAAGTTCAATAAAAATTAAAATAATGAATAAAAGGTATATCAAGCAATATTTTTTAGGTCACCCTGCATAATGGAATATATTTTCCTGAAGTTCGATCCAAGTAAAGTTTTCAAAATGTCAGTCTTAACTTCATTAGTAACAGAGCTATCGAACATGGGAACTAAGATTAATGATACTGTATATTTATTTTAAAGTATTCGGGATTTGCAGAATTGCACCATTAGGAAAATATAGTACGGTTATTCAATTTCTGTAAGTTTTATTCTCGATATTGAGAATTATTCTATTAATCTATTGATCTTGCTATCATTTGTTAATTAATATATATTTTGTTTATTTTTCAAGAGGACCTCCTTCCGTATTTTATAATTTAATTACTTTTATGAAGTTTGTATCTAATGTTATTTAAGTTGTAAAATGGAAATTTCCGTAACATAAATAAATAATATTCATAAAATCAATTGGTTATTTTTTTATAAAATTAATACAATTCTATTGTAAAAATGTTTAGCAAGTGATAATTGGGAAAAAAATATATTTTTTATCTTGTACGTAAACGAAAATATTGATCAATATATATTATGTCAATTTTGCAAGCACTACATTGATCAATTAATTAGAATGTATCATATATATACAATTTGATTTCTGCTATGGATCAATCAAGGGATTCTTAAAATTAAAATTCAGGCAAGACATTTATCCATTGTGTCTATTTAAACGGTGTTTGCGGTATTGGAGATGATCAATATATAAAATTACTATATATCAATGTTTATACAATTTAGATTTCTACTTTGGATGAACCAACAAATTCTATTTCTACTATGGATGAATCAACAAATTCTTAAAATAGTATTGAAATTAAAATTATTTTCAATCAACTAATAATCCGAGCACAACAATAATTTAACTTTCAATATTTACGTATTGAATCCCGATTCAGATCATGATACATTCAAAGAGGATTACTGTATATGGATTATAATAGCAGAGAATTATATCAACAGGCATCAAAGGTTCAAAAGTGAACAATACGAATCCCACGTAGAGATATGTTTCATTTTCGATGGTTTATTGAATTCGCGCCAGCGTATATGTGTTTGCGATTTAATACCCACGCGATTCAATTTATTCGTATCGAAATGGATTGTGATCTAATAAATTGATTATTGGATTTAGATGTGGACTGACAAAAAAAATAATTAGAGGAGAAAATTAATATTTCGATAAATCGTTATATAAAAAATAATAATAAATTATACAAAAAAATAGTTTGTAGTAATTTGTAGTAATTCTCAAATTATTTAACTTATTTATTAATTTATGAGTAATAAAAATAATCGAAACTCCCATTCCACTTTTCATAAAAAAAATCGCGAATCCATCAATTTTTACAACTACCGAAACAAGATGGTCAGGCGAATAAGTAACGTCTGAGCCATGGCAATAAATACCGTCCATTGTGTCTATTTAAACGGCGTTCGCGGTATTGGAGATGATCAACAGATAAATTTATGCTGAACTTTTACGTTTTCGTTTCGATGGCGGCGAATGTTTATGCCGGCTTTGAAATGATTTTATGACTTCATCAATGACAGAAGAATAAAGGACCCCAGCTCTCGCCCAACAATAATAGCGGCTGGACGGGCGGCAATTCCGAAGAGACTCGCTCGCGCTGCCACAGTGTTTCAAAACCACCGGATTTATATTTTAATGTTAGTGCGTGGAAAGGTAAAAGAAAGAGCCAAGTGAAGTGATTGAATTAAATTTTATTTATGGTACATTGTTATTTTCTACGATTCGTTTAAATGCATTATTAATATTTTTTTTATTTTTGTGTTGTAGAAATGGAATATCCATTGGATTCCTCCTAGGTTTTGACTAGGAGACTACTAATTAAAAACCCCTCCTACTGTATGGGCGTCGAATGTCAGGATCATTGACCGCATTAACGCAAATAAAAATAAAACTATAAAGGATCAGCTCTCCAGAAAAAAATCGGCTTAATTGCAATGCCTGCCCTAAGATATACATTGGGTCTGTTCAATGTTTATCTTGCAAAACCGTTTTAAGAAAAAATAAATGAATACTTTAAAGTTTTTATGAATCAGAAGAAAATTCTTTTTATGAAAGTCCAACATACAATCAACAGGGAATATGAAATCCTCCAAAAAGCAAGAAAGCTAGGTCTTTCTGAATAAGCAACAGTCAACAGACTTCCTGATGTCTCAGACATAACTCCCCAGGCTTATAACTTTCATTTTTAAATAGGAGCAAATTTTCTTTAATATGATAAGATTACATTTTTCAAAAATATCTGCTTATGTTTTCACACTGATGTTCAACTTTTTTTTCAAATGGTACTGGGGTTGTTTTTTCCTTATTATATTAGTATTTTTTATTCTCTTTTCAACCATGTAAACCAATACCTTTGTTACATTAGAAAAAAATGAAAAAAATAAGATTAAATATTGATTTTTGAGTTAATTATTTTTTCCATGAAATATTTGACTCACAGAATGAAATATGTATCAATTATTCTTTCCAAAACTTGTTGCACCTTGTCTAAAGTTATAAGAAAAATGAATTACAGATACTCTTATAAATTTGACATGATCCTACTTCATGGTTTGTGCAAGAACAATGCCAGAAAAACTGCAATGTTGTAGGCACGAAGTTTTCCTGAAAGGATACTAAATATCGACCTTTCAAATTTATTTTGGTACAAGCATTACATTGATATTGACCGTCGAATGGAACCTAATATTAAGGGTAGGGTTTTATGGACAGGCGATAGTAAGTTTCATAATAATGCTGTGGTGACTACTCATAATTCTAGATACTGGTTAACCGAGCAGCCGTTTTGGTTGAAGTATCGAAATTTTCAAAACGTAGGGGGGATTAACATTTGATGTGGTATAATAGGAAGACACTTAATAGGGCCATATTACTGATCATATCTTCAAAATATTTTTACAGTGCGCTGGCCACCCCACTCACCTGATTTTACACCGTTAGACTTTTTTTAAATTATGTCTATTCATTAAAATTTGATAGTGTTGATGAATTTAAAATTAATATTACAAGTTCTGTTGAAATATTCCTCATGAAGTATTATTAAATGCTACCTGCAGAGCGTTAATGCAGAGAATTGAATGTTGCGCAACTGAAAATGGAGGGAATTTTGAACAATTTTTGTAATATTTTAAAGTTAATAAAGTTAAATCAAAAATATCATTTAATAAAACTAATTATTTACTATTCGAATGATTTATTTGTAATTTAAAACAAGCCATAACTAAGTAATGATATTGGACAACTGTAATGGCAATCTATGAACCAAAAATTGCCATGGTCAACTAAAAAATAAAAATAAAAATCAACCTTTAATCTCATTTTTCTCTTTTTTTTTTTTAAATGTAACACTATATTGGTTTACAAGGTTGTAAAGGGAATGAAAAATACTGTTATAATAAGGAAACATAAAAAGTTGAACATCACTGTCAAAATATGGGCAGATATTTTTGAAAATTGTACTCTTATCATTTTAAAGGGTGCGATGTGATTGGCTACGATTTCTAATGGTAATATAGTCAACCCAATTTACAGAATTTCCGTCTAAAATAAATTATATTTATCAACCATTATGACAAGTGCAACATGTTTTATTATGGATATTATACTTAACCTCAATGCATACCATAATCTTCTCTTTTCCATACATTATTGATGCGTAAAGAGGTCCAACTCTTTGCCTACGTCTGATTTAAGCGCCAGAACAGTAAATATCACTTGCTTGCGATAACTGACAAGTGTAAGTCATTTTTGACGTGGAAGGGTGTAGTTTGGGTTGACTATATTATTTTTAGAAATAGTAGCCAATCACATCGCACTCAATGCTTTGATGCGTTTCTGAACAAATCGAACATAGGGAAATTTACATTGAGTACATTCTAGCATGTTCGGTGTCACATAAATCTCTCTGTATATTGTTATATATTTTTATCTTTAAAAATAATAAAGTTGTAGACATAGGGAGTTATATCATAGACACCCTGTATAACTTATTAGGTAAAAGCTACGTAAATAAAAAAAAGTTATTTTGAACGACCAAATGGGATTAGGATTAACTCAAAATTAATTTATGGTGAATGCGCCGGGCCGAACTATTCATACAAACTGTTTTAAGTAAATTCAGGTAATATGAAATATCATTATGGGGGAAATCCAAAGTTCCTTATATATTTACACACTCCGTTCTAAAAGTACATATAAGCTTAACAAAATTTCATATTTTCTCTAAATATGCATAATCCCAAGATTTTCTCGAAATTTAAGTTCCTTTCATCTATCAATTCATCTCATCCAAAAATGCGGACATTGAAAATAACGCTAACGATCCTCACGACTAGATAGAAAACGATAAGAACGAGACATAAACAGGCTGAAAGACCTCAGGTTGATAGATGATTTGGATTTCAATTTCAGAATATAAATTTTGTAAATAATTGCACATTTCTTTATTTACATGAATAAAGAAATGTTAAAAAAAGTTTAGTTATTTATGAAACATAGCTTATCAAATATAAAAAAATTGATATAAAAAATATTAATATTTCTAAATATTTAATTATAATAAATTCAATACTATTTGTGCTGTACTTTTGATGGATTTGTATCATCATATTGGGTGAATTAAAACTCTTATTATAGTCCAAAATTGTATTAAAGTTAAAACTTTATAACTTTGATAATAATCCGTGAAGATCAAAATATTTGTCAGTTATTTTAAAATAAAATTATGAATCATAACAAGAGTTTTCATTCAGCCAAAATTAAATTATAAATTCTATTGAGAATGGGTTAATAACCCGGAGTTGGTTGACAATTTAAAGCTAATCAATTTAATCTTTTAATATGTTTATTTTGATTTCATGCATAAAATAAATAAATCTAATATATTGCGATTGCATTTGTTTAAACTTTATCAAAAATGGTCATTACATGTACACGCTGTCTTATTTATTTATACATTATTGTTTGAATTATTCATTCGGTTAACCTAACAACGCGTTAAACCACTTGGGATAATAATTGATTAATTTATTTGTTAATCAGTAGTTATTGTTTATTTGTTAGTAATGTTTTGCCATATCATTTTGCCGTAGTGGAAGGAAACATTTTGATTACGCATTATATGATAAAACTTTGACTCGGGTCACAAAAATTAAGGATTTGGGTGTCATATTTAATCAGAAGCTCTATTTAGAAGAGCACATTTTACAAATTTGTAATAAATCATTAAACGTGTTGGGTTTTATTAATCGCTTCGGCAAACATTTTAAGCACACTACGGTGAAATACCTCTACTTGTCTCTAGTACGGCCTCACGTCGAATATGCTTCTTCATTTTGGTCACCCTATACGAAAAGCGCTATTCATCAAATTGAAATGGTTCAAGGTAAATTTTTGAAGATAATGGCTTTTAAGATGGGAATAGATTACAGTCATAGCGGGATGTTGTCTTTATTGGGTCTGAGGTCGTTAGCTGAAAGAAGAATTTTGTTAGATATATGTTTTTTTATACAAAATAGTAAATGGATTTATTAACTGCAATGAACTGGTAGGTTTGTTGAATTACAATATTCCCCGTGGGTTAGATTCTAGGCAAAGGTCATTATTCCGCTTGTCCTTACATACCACTAACTATGGCATGAATAACCCTATCGACCGATTGATGAGGCAAGCAAATGTTATATCAAATTGTCCGAATTTCATGGTCTTTGCACCTAGGTTTGCTACTTTCAAATCCCGTTTACGTTACGTTGATCTATCCAGTTTCGTTGATATATCTTATTAGATATGTTTAATTTAAGAAATTTTGTGGTTTCGCATTTAATTTATTTACATTTTATTTCAAATTGGTATCTGGAAGATAGGACTGAGCTGATTATTATTATTTTTTTTGTGTTTATTTGTGAAAGTTTCTATTTACATTTTTTTTTGCCTGTCACTATAAATGTTTTTATTAACCTAAAAATGATTTGAATTTTTCATGATTAATTTGTTCATACCATATTATATTTTTTTTACTTTTAAATGATGTGTACATTATCTTTTTTACCATTTGCTTTGCTACCGAATATTCAAGTGTATAATTATATTATTTTCATAAATTTTGTAAGGTTTACTTCTATTTATGTATTGCTTTTGCGGGATTTTAATTAAATTTTTGCAGTTTGTAACTAGTTTTTGTAAAATATTTTATGTGTATTTGATTTACTTATATATTTATTCACTGTGTGCATCATTATTGTTATTGTGTTTATGGATTCTGATCGGAAAACTCAATGGTTATACTTGATCAAGGAGTTATTAGGCAAAATTTTATCAAATCAATTGAATATATTGTTGTATTTTGTAATTACAGATTGTCATTAATTGTAAAAAGGTGATTTTCCGTAAATAAAGAATTAATTAATATATATTTTTCTAGCCGAAATAATAAATAATAGGCTTATATTTATTAGTATAAACTAGCAATAGAACCTAGGTAATCGTGATGATTGGCCCATATTTTTACGAAAGAGTTTTGAATAGTGCAATTTCTTCAAGAACATCTTCCTGTCTTCGAATATGTGACATTACAGCTGTTGGCAAACATGTGTTTTCAGCATGACAGAACTTCTACCGCATATTACAAGTTGTCCATCAATATTTAAATGAAAGTTATGAAGAATATTGGATTATAAATAGACCAATACAATTGGCGCCTAAATCACCAGACTTGACCCCACTAGTTATTATGAGGAATTTTGAAAAATAAAGTTTACAGAATACCATCTGTTAATTTGCAACATTTAAAAGAAACAAAAAAAGATATTCTTGTGATGAACTATCAAGATAAATGTAACGCAAGGCTTCATGAATAGAAGTAAAACGAAGATTGAATAAGTGTTTAGAAGTAGGAGGTGGTTATATTTAAAATTAATTATGGTAAAATAATATAATATTGTGCATTGTTTTATGTTTAATTAATGATAATTGATAATGTTAAATTATTGAAAGAAGCGACTTTGGTATTTGTGTCCAAAACAATACTATATTTTTTTTAATAAAATAAATATAAATAAAATATTAAAAATCAACCAATAAAACACAGATTAGATTGAATAACTTTAAATTCTCGACTAGTTTCGGGTTATTAGCCCATTTTCAAGAGAATTTAAAATTTGTTTTATTAAAATTTCTATGGATATTTACATGAATGGATATATTGATTTTTTATTTTTTATTTTATTGTAGGGCAGGCAAAATAATTTCGGTCCCAGCATTTGCTCTCAAGGTAGAAAAAAAACCACTAAAAAACCATCCTCAGGATCATTATGTTATTATTTTGCTAAAATAAAACAAAATTGGTTATTTATAAATAAGTTTTATTTTGCCTCCCCACAATAAAATTAAAATTAAAAATTAAAAAATCAATATATCCATTCATTTAATATCCATAGAAATTTTAATAAAACAAATTTTAAATTCTCTTGAAATGGGCTAATAACCCGAAACTAGTCGAGAATTTAAAGTTATTCAATCTAATCTGTGTTTTATTGGTTGATTTTTAATATTTTATTCATATTTATTTCATACAATATGAACTACCAATGTGTAAATATTAAAACCATTATTTTTTTGCAAGTTTGGTTAGTGTTTTTTATCGGAAGAATATATCAATTTTTTCTCTACAAAGTTTATTCATGCAAATTAGATTTTTTTAAATATTCAAAAATATAGGTATGTTTCGGTGAAAAAAATCGATGACGTTATTTACTTCAGTTTTCAAATTCGGAATAATATGCCATTCCGGATTAAAATAGACCTGCCTCAATCTCATTTATGAATCGTTTTCCGTTTTTTTTTTTTCTATCGTTTTTCCTTTTCTAATAATATAGCTGAGACATAATTTCGCTCATCTTGTACATTATTAGAACTTCAATTTTAAAAATTACTAAATTATATCTAAAACATCTATAAATGTTTATGCCTATTTTTATAGTTATTTTTTAATATATCTAGCAAAATTGGGTTGAATGGAAGCCTGAAATCTTATCAAAATTATAGAGTGAAAATCTATACATGGTCCTACCCTACAAAAAAATATGTATCTAGAAATCTTGATGCTGGTGAATCAATATGATTAAATCAAACAATCTTTCCTTTCTGGTTAGATGGTAGCCTTGCGCTAGTTTTTGATTGGTTGGTAGCTCTGTCCTATGTTCAGGTATGAAAACTGATCGGTCTCGGGTAACAGTTCCAGCATAGTAACCTATAGATCTGAAATTTTATCAAAATCATAGAGTCTGACTTTGATAAAATTTAATTTCAGATCTTCATTCAATCCATTTTTTGAAGGGGGGAGGGGGGGGGTCTTTGTGGAAGGGGAAATCCAGTTACGGACGAAGTGTGGGATTCCTTCCAGTCTGGTGTTGACTGGAAGCCTACCCACTAAATTATAGAGTGAAAATCTATACATGGTCCTACCCTATAAAAAAATATGTATCTATAAATCTTGATGCTGGTGAAACAATATGATTAAATCATCCCTGTTTTATTGAGTGACTTATTACTCAAATAATAGTGATTATATTTAAAATGGATAGTTTGTATTAAAAATTAAAATTAATTAAAAAAAAAACAATTTTTAGTTGCTTCACAATTTTTATAGTAGACCAAAATCTTGAAATATATATTTTTAATAGTTTTGAATGGTAATTTTATTATAAATAAATAATAAACAGTTTTCTTAGTTGCTACACAGTTTTTATTGTAGAAACACTACTACAATTGTTTCGCCAACACTGTGGTATCTGCCTGATTATAACACGATGTTGGTTTCAACTATTAAAAATGTTTCTTAAACTAAATAAAATAAAACTATTGTGTTTATAAGAAATAATCTTAATAACCGTACATTTTAACTGGAGTAATTAATAAAGACTTATTTCAATTCTACAATATTTCATTAATGAAAAAAAGGTGCGCCTCTGCTTTTTTTTTGTTTTCTTTTCATTACAACAAATCACAATTTTCTGCCGTCATCAACTCAACTCAACCCAGCCCAAGCAGTAGCAAACTCCGGCGAGGATAATTTCAGCGTCCTAAGAGGAAGTTAATATCAATTAAATTCGCATTACCATCGACTTGATTGACGAGTAAGCCACTCGAGAACGCCTGCAGAATAATACAAACAGCAATTAAAATTTTTCACCGTACCTTAAAATGAATATAAGAAAAAACACTTTTCCAGTGGAAAAAAGTCTTTCCTTCCGATGAAACTAAACTGCACAATGATAGATAGATAGAACGAAACTCGCGAACGACTTCGACTGTTCAATCGCGGTGATAAGCGCTGGAATGCATCGCGTCTTCGGTACGCTTGCGTGCGAAAGCACGCGACGGCCGAGGATTGACAGTTTCACGTGCGATTTCGCGGAGTGAGTATCGTCCTGCGAGTCCTGGCGCGTAAATCGCGAAAGATAACAAAGCGCCAGCAGGCAATTGTGTGGACTGTAAATATAGATTCAAAACTTGGATTTTCGTTTTTTTAATTATTTTTCCCCTGGATTTGTGCGAGCAACTTGTTTTTGTGGTTTCTTTGATTTTTTTTTGCTTTCGGAACTTCTTCGATTTTCGTCTAGATTTTAATAGTCGAGAGCTTCTTGCATCTGGACCACATATGTCAAGTATGTTGTAAATCGTTTTTGTTAGTTTTTTCCCACCGAATTTATTAGATTATTTTTAAATCATGATATTGGTGTAATGTTCACAAAAAATCGTTGCATTAACATGAAAAATTAATGTAATAGCGACACAACTTATTTTTTTATCAAATTTGCACAGTTTTAGTAAAAATCAACTTTGGTTTATACGTTTTTAGTTATCAAAAGGATGTACTTTTAATTATTTTAGATACATATAATTTTAATTGTTTTTTTTATTTAATAATTAATAGTAAATCCACATTCTTTTATTTTCCAACATACAATTCCACATTGACAACATCTTTGCAATGGATTAGCTACAAATCTATCCGAGTGTACCTTGAAATGAAAATACACAGTAAATTATTATAAATTAATAGTTTTAAGCAAACAAAAACTTAACCTACCCCATCTTACAAAATTCTGTATTTCCCGTAATCCTTGCTAAATACAAACATCCTTATATGACTATTCATCAATTCATTTGTGCTAATCATCAGGACAGTTCAGCTAGCTAGCATATATTTTTTTGACTTCATTATAAATTCATGACAGGGCAGAAAGACCTCTGGTTGTTGGTCAAGATAAACACCTGCATCTGTTTTAAGTATTTATGTTATATCGTTTTCTAATATCTATGGTATGAATAGAATAAAGATATATGCATATATATTAAATTCTTAAAACTATATTATATTCTATTGTTGAGGTTGTCACTTGATGAAACTACACATTCACAGTTAAATTCAAATACAATTTTTTTTTAGTTTTAGTAACATTCTTTAATAGTAGATACCAACACTGTGTTAATATCAGGCAGATGCCACAGTGTTGGCGAAACAATTGTAGTAGTGTTTTTATAATAAAAACTGTGTAGCAACTAAAAAAACTGTTTATTATTTATTTATAATAAAATTACCATTCAAAACTATTAAAAATATATATTTCAAGATTTTTGTCTCCGTATTACAAGCTGTCCGTTTTAAATATAATCACTGCTATTAGAGTAGTAAGTCTGATTTAACTTATTTCAATAAATGAACAAAGGATATCAAATCGTGTTTATTTATGTTATGACAAGAATTTTCACTTTTTGATTTGTATACCAAGCTTTTATTTTGTTGGTTATTTGAAAGAAAGCGTAATAATTAGTGATTTAAAATTATTGGTAATTTAAAATCTCCTTTTCTTTCTACCATTTCTTGTAAATTGTATAAATGTCTTCATCCGGGAACTTTGAAACCTTCTCTGAATTACTAGAAATCCCAAGATCCCTCCAAATTCAAACGTCACAAATTCACCATCCATGAATTCATATCATCACACATAAATGATTACGAAATGAATGAAAGGGCTGCCTGGCTGAAAGACCACTGGTCGATAGCCATCTTCAAAATAAATATGTAATGTTTTGTAACTCTAAATATCACAATAAAAATGATTATGTATGCATGTATAAATGTTCATTGATTATGGTAAATATAAAGTCTGTTAAAAAAATGTTTTTCTTTTTATTTATGTCCATTATAAAAAAATACTTTTATTAATTTGTATCTGCATTTTTATGTCCATTTAACTAAGAGGATTTTCAAATTCCAATTATTCAAAGACAATGTATGATATTCCTTTTTTACTTTAATCATACTTAAAACTAAATTATATTTTTTTCCGTAACATTAATTTGATAGATTTATGGCATGCTCGTAGATATGTGAGAGAAGGCCTTACAATTTTGAGGGATGATCAAAATGTATGAATTATTGTATATTAAAAAGATTAACATATCTTTGAATGTTTCCAGTTTTATCTCAACTATAATAAAATTCAAAATAAATAGCGTAGAAAGACTTAACTCTGGTCGAGAATCTAAACAGATGAACACCTGCATCTATTTTAAATATTCAAATTATATTGTTTTGTATTTTTTTTTGTATAGTTTGAATAAAGAATTATAAGTATACTTGGATAATAAATAAAATAAATAGGGTTTGAAACATGCACTGTGAAAAAATGTATAAGTAGTAATTATTTCATGCAAGTGTGACAGTACGAGTTTAACAGCTACGTTAAAGGAAGTAAAACCTATTAGTAGTCATAGAAAAACTTTACAAGAAGAGAGGAATTCATCGCATGCTGTTCACACGTATATACATGACTTGTTAACTTCTTGTCGGCGAAGATCAATCTATTTCTGAATCTTATCACGTCATTCTTTTCGCGCCAAAATCATCGTAAGTACAAATACCTTTTTTGCAATTGGTTGTTTCACTGACACACCGATTGGTGAGTCTGTTAATCTAAAATCGTTAGAATTGACAGAAAACAGCTGATTTTTACGTTTTGTCATTGATTGATTTGCTTCACACTAATGACGGACTAATGAGGAAAGTCACATTTACATTATATAAATTAACCATAAAAGTAAAATATTTTAGCAATAAAAATGTATTTAATGAAATGTTTAGCCACCATTCATCTAGCGTATGGATAACTAGTAACGGCCATTTCGGTTTTCAAACCTCATCAGACCAAAATCCTTGACGATGCCACTTGAAATTAGGCAAAAGATGACGCTTGCGTCGTCTTTAATTTATTATGAAAAATGTATTTGTTTAAAGTTATTTTACCTATTTTACACACAATGTTCATTAAATCTTCATATTATTCTACATTATACAAGTAATGTTATTGAAAAAAATATTAAAATTTCAAATACTTATATTTAAAATGTAACTTTATTCTTTCCACATTTATCGGAGTAATTTTGATAATTTTTGTCCGAAGTTAGAAAAGCCACCTAAAAAATAAAAAAAAAAACATTTAACAACTAGAAAATAAAGTTATTGCGAATCTTAATTATAAATTTAATTTACAATTTGTTGTAAATTAGTCATATACCGGAGGAGTCACCGAAGTGCCCTTCTTCGATATCTCCCTTATCTTTAGAAATTCGTCATTAATTTATTAATAAAACTTGCTTCACTTCTCAAGACACATAATCTAAAATTATTTACTTATATACAGGGTGACCGATTTTCCTGGAATTTATATGAAGTTAGTTATTTTAAATGTCACCCTATATATAGTACATTTTTATTTTAATTCCTCTTTAAATTGCCTTTATATAAAGATAAATTAATAGCAAATCGAATGAAAAAATAATATATAAAGTGTTCTATTTTAAATAACAACGTTAATATGAATTCCGGGATAATGGGATACCCTGTATATATGAAAATAATTTTACATAATGCACCTTCAGTAGTCAAGCAAGTTTTATTAATAAATTAATGCTAAATTTCTAACAACAAGGGAGATATCGAAGACAGGCACTTCAGTGACTCATCCTGCATAATTTACGATATATTATAAATTAAAATTGTAAGTAAGATTTGCAACAACTTTATTTTATCTGTACTTACTGCAGAGGCTTTTGGAATTATTTTTTTTTTATTTAATAAATTTTACAAAAAATATTTTCTTTGCAACTTATTCACGGCAAATTTCCGACAAATTATAAACGTAATCAGATTTATAATAACTTTATTTTTCCCCATTTTTACAGTAGTTTTACTATCTTTTACTTACAGAAGTTTCGCAAAAGTACGTAATATTAAATAAATATAAACGCGATATTTTTTCTTATCAACCTATTTACGACCAATTTACGATAAATTCTGAAACGTATATTTTTTTCTACCAGCAAAGCCACTTGGCGAACTTCAGAAATCTTCATTGGGGTAATATTTATTTATTTATTTATTTTTTGTTTGTATTATTGTACCGTTTTAAAATTTTATGAGTATGTAAGTAATCTCTCTTTTCTTTTAAATCGGTTCAGTAATACCAACGAAAAATTATAATTATTTGTAATATTTAAATATTAAATGGCATATTAAATTGAAATTGTTTAACATTTTTTGTTTATTTATATTTTTTCCCATTTTGTAAGTTTTAAGAGTAAACACGACGAAATAATTAATACGGAAATTAGCTCGTTAGGAAGCTGTCAACGGTGAGAGAGAGAGGGGGGGGAAAGGGTTCTGCTGATCCTCCATAAATTTTATATTATCCGGCTCTTTATCTACGTTTGAATATATTTCGTATAATCTAATATAGGTTTTCCGCTCATTTGAATATGCGCAGACCGTGCGCAGACGTGAATAATTTAAAAGCAGTCATTTATTTCGTTGGAGCAATCCAAGCAACAACACAACGCGAAAGGCAGAGGAATAGGAAAATAGAGAGTTTGCTTCGACTCGTGGATGTTTGCTTTTTTTTTCATCGTCGACAGGATTCCGTTCAGTACTTCATAATCTAATTTATTTGTTTTAAATTTTCAGAAGAAGGGTTGAATGCAGAGGCAAAAGCAGTGGGAGAAGGGGAGGAGAGGGGTGACTTAAGGATTCACCTCCATCCTGTGAACTGTAGAAGAAAATTATATTTTTCCTAACTTCCTTCTCTATAAATTTTATTCAATGCTTTCGACTAATATAATTTCGTTCAATGCCAAAATAATAATTTTTAATTTAAAATTCTACATAAGCGGGGCTATTCCGTAAGGGATACATTTTAATTTTAACGTGTACGTTATTTTTTATCACCACAGTCTAAGCAGCTTTTTTAATAGATATTATTCCTAGAATGTACACGTATTCACGTACGTACGTATTCATAACGTACACGTTAAACTTAAGATTTTCCGCACGGATTGGATCCGAATATCATAAAAATTTCATTTTTTTTTTTGTTATGCAACGCCTCCACACCAAAAATTTGAAATCTTACGCAAACATTATTAATAATTTCACAATCTCGCTTAGAGTTACATAAGAATTACCAAACTCGCTTAGATTTGATAATAATTAATAATGTGCAATACGGAGGTAGTTTACACTTTTGCACTTATTTAAATAAAAATTAAATAAGGAAAAATTACTGAAAATTATTTTAAAAATCAATTTTAAAATCGTTGTGTTATTAATAAATAACAAATTATATGTGATTAAATTTGCAAATTAGCCATAATTAAATCGCATAAGCCTTGATTTTTCATATAAAAAGTGCATATTTTCATGATTGCAATTTAACATGATTTTTTTCACAAGATTCATGGCTAATGCGATTTAAACATGTAGAATTTAGTAAATATACGGCCCTATTCTGTAAGAAAAAAAATTGACGTTAATTTTTATCATCACAGTCTAAACATTTTTCATAATAGATATACATTCATAGAATATGAAATTAATTAAAAACGTTTACGTTAAATTTAACATTTCCCATTCGGAATAGCCCCGATAATCAAACTTTATGTATTTATTAATTATGGATAAATTTTAAAAGTTAGTGAAGCATTCTTGTTCATAGATTTTAGAAATCTCGACACATTTAAATTATTCTTGTTTTTCTCTAAAATTAACAGGCAAGCGGGAATTTAAATAAAATTGTTTTTACATGTAAAATTCCTATGAATACCTGGTCGCATTAACAACCGGTATATAGCAATATTTATTAACTCTTATATAACAAAAATTGATATAGAATATTATACAAAAAATAAATAATTCTTAAATTGCTATTTTCCATACGACTTTCTGCCTATTAATTTTATTTTCACGCTAAGAATATAAAAATGCATACATGGTATGGTAATAGATCTAACTACAATAAAATAGCCAATAACAATTATTTAATTTTATAATATTTTATAAAGCATTACCTATCGTCTTTAAATTATGAATAAAACAAATGACCCAGAAAACCCGACACACCTTCAAAATCAAATATTTAACTAACAAGAAGGAGAGACCAGAACAAACACGAATCAAAATTAAATAACTCTATTTGAACCAAATATTCCTCCCCCTTCCCGTGGAAACTTTCACCACTGCTTCACCCCAAAAACTCGAGTTAACAATGTGTTTGTGCGAGAGCGCGGGGGTGTTGAAAATGCAAATATTCCCCGGGGAGCTCGGAATCCCGATCCTTTTCGAATTTCAGCGGGTCCGTTCCCCTTAGGAAAATAAAATTTCAAAGCGCACATGTGTGTGTGTGTGTTAGCGGTCGTCGGAGTGCTTCGCCTGAAACTGAAGCACGAAAACATTGAAATGAATCCGTTCCATTCCGCCCCGACGCAAGCGGGGAGCATTTCTGCGTTCATACAGTAATCAATTGTCCCGGGTGTATTATTGTCTCCCATTTAATAATAACAGAGACTTGTTTACTTTGCAACTTGGCTGAAGTGCAAGATGAGTGGATGAGTGCTGGAAGCCGTTTCGGCGCGTCTAGCGCAAAACCAGGGCTAATGTACTATTCACACAATTATTTTATAGTGTCTATTGTGTTGTTTTGTCTTTGTATGTAATACTCTGTGCTGTCTTTTTTTGTTTAGGAAATGGGCAAAATATCGTAACGAGGATTAAAGGGAGTCGTTTGTTTTAATTTTAAATGACAACTATACAATTGCAAATTACATTTCTTTTCTTGATAAATAAATACATAAATACGTTGCATTGAATTTTTCTCGGAACAAAAAAAGTTGTATGATGCAATATTTTATTGATATGCAACAGCAGGTGTGCATTATGTAGTTCAATGCCCGGTGGGGTATTTGTCCGGGAAGTATTTGTTTTAATGTGAGTCAAAATGTCACAGAGGTAAATGAGGAAATAATTTATTAATTATTTTCAAATCATTATTATTTAATTTGAAAACAAATATATACGTAAAAAGTGAAAAAATAATAATTTTCTTGTACAAATAATAACAATAGTACAAAGCGCCATCTGTTGACTAATTTTTAGGTGGCTTTGACAACTAATGTAATGTAAGGTCTACAAGATAGGTAAACGTTGTTTCGTCCGCTAATGGAGTGCAAACATGTCTCTTGTGATTTATTTATTAACAATAAAATATTATTACTATTTTATTGTTATTAATTAATTAATTTTCATATTCTTTTATCTCCAAAATCGAATATGCGATAGAGAAAATTATATGAATTTAAAGTGAAAGCAAATATATTATTAATTCATGCACTATTAATAATACTTATAATATTTTATATATATATATATATATATATATATATTCAACATCTTTATTAACACACAGATACATACATATGTACTTATTTTTTATTTGGGCTATGGAAGGAGAAATCCAGTGTGGGACTCCTTCCAGTCTGGTGTTAACTGGAAGCCTACCCACTAAAACCCCTCCCACTTCACCGGCTTCGACTATATACTTGTTGTTATTATAATATTTAAACTTTAAAAAAAAAAGGAAAACATGAAATAAGGTAACTGTTACTATCAAATGGCTATCGACCAGAGGTCTTTCTGCCAAGGTTTGTCATTTCTGTTTAGCGTCAGTCATCAATGAGTGAAAGGATGAAATGTTAAAATATATTCAAAATTTGGGGTGGGGTTTTGTATTTTGGGGGAATTTCGGGGTTTCTGTGCAAACAAAATAGGGATAGGACCCTGTAATTAAAAGAATTTTTGGAGAATTTTTCGGAGAGGAATGAAGGCGCTCTTCTATATAATATTTTATTTAAATTGTAATCTGGATTATTTAAGAAGGAAAAAAATCTTATATATGTAGTATGAAATTTTTACATCGGTCAAATAAATAAAATTATCAATATGTTAATTATCGTTGGATGATCGTTTTTAGCGTGACTTAACCCGAAAATTGTACCATAAAACACGTTAATGACTTCTAAAGGGATATCATCCTGTTTTAAATTTAGATCCCTGCTGCAGTGGGCGGGTTTGAAATTTCAAAGTTGTCCCCTAGAACTTTGAAATTTCAAACTGGAACCCTAATTTTTTATTCAAGTATTCCGATTCTAGGGATAAAATACATAAGATTTTATTGAAATATTATTTTTGATTGTGGCAAAGTTTAAATTTAATTTGAATTTAAAAAAAATAATTATGTTTTAAATTGAGCAACCTCGAATATGTTGATGGTTTTCGATATCATTTATTTTCCGACCTTTTCCTCACTTGAAGGAAAAGGTCGGAAAATAAACGATATCTGGCTCTGCTATATTTCTATTGTGGCGGTCGCAAAGCCTGGCCACTAGTTCTTTTCTCCTCCTTTCCGCCTTTTCGGATTTCTTCATTTGATATCTAATAGGGACATCCCATTGTCCTCCTGGTAATGATGTTCTCATTTGTGGATATCCTCATCTTGATGCTTATACCATACTCTGCCGTTGGTTCCAGTACTGCTTTTAGGATCGACCGTCTGTTTTTGCAGGACAAGACCCTGTTTTCCTTTATGATGGTGTTCAGGATCCTTATGCGCTTTCTAGCTAACCCTCCTCTTCTTATAACATGCTGAAACGCATTTTTCTGTCAATGGTTATCCCAATATAAGTTATCGTCTTCTTTAAGTTCACCTTGTTAAGGCGGTCTAGCCTGATGACATTCCTTTCAGGTTTCCTATTCCCTAGAATCAGATGTTTATTGTTTCCCATATTTACTTATCTTCTTAACTGCCAATGCTGTTTTTTTGATTGATTGTATATTTCTCCCAGCGACAAGAATAGCCGTGCGTATTGGTAGATCTTGGTGTCTTTCTCTTCTATTATATTCTGGAGGTCCTCCACGAAGATGTTATATAAAATTGAGGTTATCCCATTCAAATTTATCTTAAAGTGTTTATTTTCCAGCCAGCTGTCAATTGTCAATTATCAGAAAACTTTATTCATAAATTCGAGAAAATGTTGGAACTTAAAACATGGGATTCCAAATGTATTTATCTACATTTTTATACAAACATCATTAAAATTATGTTCTTGTCTACAAAAAATCATATAGTTATATTTTTTTCGCTAATTTTTTTAAAGTCCTAATTTACAAAAACTATTTATTCTATATATTGCTACACAATTAATGTTACCATTCATTAAAAAAATGAATTGGATTAAATTGAATTTATTATACAAGTTTCGAATTTATCGACCAAATCAACTTTTTCCATACCCCTTTGGAAATATTTAAACTTCGATGAAATTATTTTTCTCATGAAAAAATACAAATATACGTAATGATGTTAGACAGAACGTAACATATTTAGTTTGCTATAAACGGTTCACTAAGGCTATTTAAAATGATAGAGTCTTATGAGAACGAGAGTGATGCACCGATCGACAGACAATAGTAACTTGAAAACTGTGATACGGTAGGGGCTTATCTTCATTTCACTCAAAAAATCATTAAAATTAGAGTTTTGTGCTTGTTTACAAAAATTCACAAATTTGGGTAATTATTTCGCTCACTTTTCAAAGCCTCAATTTCTATGCCTACTGTATAAAAAAATATTTATTCGATATAGCTTAAATGTAAACAAAATTAATGCTCCTTATTCATTGAGTACATTTTTGTATAAATTTAAATTATTTCGTTAGTTTAGGATTTTTTATCGAAATCCAGTTTTTTTCATGAGTTCCCCTTTGAAGATATTAAATTTTTGATTTTTTCATTTTCTTTAATAACTATGAAATCATTTTGAAACACTGTTAGAAAGAGATTGGAATATTTATTTGCCAAGAATATTTTAATTTTCGGTTCATAAAGATCATTTGATGTAACTAGTTCTGTTTACCTGAAGGCTTATGTATTAATGTGCATTTGTTTTGAAGTACTTACGTAACGTAAGTATCGCAGTAGCTAGAGGGAATAATTTATTAATTATTTTCAAATTCTTTTTTTCTTTCTTCGTTTAAACGAGATGCGTTCAACTACGCTTTTACGCTTGTCTACAAAAATTTTAAATTTAAATTGTTTTGGGTAATTTTTCAAAGGTTTAATTTACACGCTTGCTGTATAAAAGCTATTTATTTTATATTGCTCAATTTTATATTGTTGATACATTCGTTCATTCCGAAAATTTTTGTATAATTTGAAATTAGTTCGTGAGTTTCGGATTTTCTATCACAATCCACCTTTTAAATATTTAATTTTTGATTAAATTTCTTTCCTTAAAAAAAATGAAAAAAAAAAAATCAAATACCGTTGAAGATCTTACATAAAAATGTTTCATTTCCGGTTCTTGTGATCTATTTACATGAAGTTTTATGAGAGCAGTTTAACCGAGAAGCGACAATCGAAAACGACAGTGACAATTGAAAATATTCAATTTTTGATTAAATTTATTTTCTCCCTATTTTTTTTAATATCAGATTAACTTACAAGTCTTACAAAAACTGTGGAGTATTTATTTTATATATTTATTCTTATAATACGAATTACTAATGTTTAAATATAATAAATATTAAACATATTAAACTTTTGCGTTGTTGTTGTCCAAACCATCAAAGTAATCGGATACGGGACGGTAGTGCTAATACGGCACAAAACATACATAAGTGGCATTGCGGAATCTTGTATTTGTCAACGCGCATTTGATTTAAGTGCCACAGACAAAACGAAGACAATGGCCACCAGAAAAACTCGTCGAAGTCACGGATGCCGCGCTCTTCAAATTGCACAGGTAAAAGTCCGGCCGGGCAAAAACTGGCCCGCCAGGTAGGTGGCGTCGGGAATACACGATTTTAAGTTCAATATTATTACAGTGGTTTAACGTAGTAATGATGATAATAATAATGTTTCGCAAAGTATCACTGGCGCGCAATTAGGTAAACGTAATTACAGTATTTTAATGCAATATGTGTTTTTTTTTTATAATAATTATTTGACAAGTACCTGATTTGACTAGAAAAGTTGCGATCAATCTTCAAATACAGGGTGAGTTTTTTTCGAAATTATCTATGGGGATCTCGAAAACTATAAGAGATAGAAAAACGGTTAAATGGGGAAAGAAGTGTAGTTTTATAAGACGAATAAAATGACACTCAAAATATTTGAAAAAGTCAAGGGTAACTAGATAACAAATGTCTAGGCTAACTAGATATTTGTTATTCGTCTTATAAAACTACACTTCTTTCCCCATTTAACCATTTTTCTATCTCTTATAGTTTCCGATATCCCCATAGAGAACATCGAAAAAAACTCACCATAGTATAATTTCTAGGAGGAAATTAAACGAAAATTCAATTTTATAATGTCAGCACCCCCACATTCACCAATAACTTTGAATTATGGTACATTGCAAAATAATAATTGAAGACAAATTTTTCCCCACTTTTATTTTGCCCGAAAATGTTTTTGTTTATTGCAAAATGAATTTATTATTTTACATCATTTTGCGTTATTTAAAAGAATCGGAATCGTAAATCAATCGTGCGAATCTTCCTTCATGAATTAAGAACTAATTATTTAAGCGAAAATAGCATATAAATATTTTTTTAAATAAATTATTTTAATTTAATAAATTAAATAAAAATAATTTGAAAATAATTAATAAATTATTCCCTCTTTAGTTTTTTTTTTCTAAAAACACATATGTTTAATGCAAATTAATTTAAAAATATTAGTTTAACGTAGTCCACATTTTATTTTTAAATTAATTCGCATTAAACATATGTTTTTAGAAAAAAAAAAAAAAACTAAAGAGGTAATAATTTATTAATTATTTTCAAATTATTTTACAGTACATTCATTTTTTAATTAAATTCTCACTTATTCTGTGGTGAAACTTTTTTATTTTATAATTAGGATGTATTTTAATTAATATGCTTGGTTTTTCATTCCACTAATTTTATATTTGAGTTCCGACTAGTTTCGATGAGTAGTCATTTTCAAGGAACTAATTGAATTAGTACAAACATGCCGATATAAAAATAGAGAAAATTGACAATGACATGAATAACAAGTAGTGTCTGGTCACAAAGGCGGTCGCGAAGGATGAGCTCCAAATTTCTTCAATGTTGTTAAGAATCGTTTTCCTTGTTTAATAGCTGTATTTATTTCTAATAATAGATAACGGATTTACTCTTTTTATCACAGGTATTTAAATAAATTAAATAAAAAGAATTTGAAAATAATTGATTACTGAATTATTTTCTATTTTGCTAATTATTTTTATATTTCCCTTAGATACCTGTATACAATATTTTCACTAGATTATTATCGAAATATGACTAATTTCTATGCAGTGCTTAGCTAGTCCTTTAGAATTAGTTTAATTTTCTATTGCTTTTCTATGTTCTTTTTAACCTCTAACCTCTTATTGAAAGTTCTTCCGGTTTTTACATGAAGTCTTATGAGAGCAGTTTAACCGAGAAGCGACAATCAAAAACGACAGTGACAATTGAAAATATTCAATTTTTGTTTGTCCTATATAAAAAACAATCACCTCACATTATTTCATAAACGCCATTTTGCTCTGATTTGTCTATATGTTTTTTTTATAATTTACTAGAAGTTTCTGTAACTGCAACATTGTCTCTAAATATCGTCCGGGATAGTTGGAAACATTGTTACTTTTGTTACTTTTAAAAATGGGGACAATAAAAGCATTTTTTTTTTCATATTTAGATTGCAGATAGTATAATTGTTTATAACTTCATGTGAGCACATGTTTGTATACTAAAAATAATGTATTAACTAAGAAAAGATAAATAAAGCACTAATAACTTTTCTTCAGACTATTTGATTTACCAAATGTACATTTCGTACACATAATGAGCATTATCAATGGTTTAACACTCCGGTAAAAGTAATTTATAATAATATTAAATTTGTGATATGATTTAAATTAAGATTAAACATTTATTAGAAAATATAAAACAAATACGACAACAAAGCGTTGTTGCACAACAAGTTTCTCTTCCAGCCCTCCAGTTAAATAGAACACAATCTATGCCAATTAGCCCTTCAGGCTCGACTGGCCCTAGGACTACCTGAGCGTAGGTGGGTGGCGCTTTTGTTTATTTTCACCGGCGAGGAGCGTCTTTGTTATGCAAAATGTGTTGTCACGGTATAATGCGCTTTCACTTGTGCGGCGAGCAAAAAGCGCGCGCCTTTACGCGTCGTTTCGAGTGACAATAATGCGGACTTATTGTATTTTAATAGATTTTCCTTTTATTTTTTCGAATTCAAACACGTGACAAATCCTCGACAATAATGGAGGAAGTATGGTGACACTTCGCCGCGACCGCGAAATGCCCGCATTTTTACGCTCTCGTGTGTGGTTTTGCGTGGTATGAAATCATTTGTGAAATACGCGATGTGTGGTGATTCAGTTGTCATAATAATGGGTTGGTTGGTTTGTGGTTGGGTTGTTATTTCTTTGTGTGGGTGGTATGTTTAGCTCAACGGAAAATTGTTACTTCTACATACAACTATTTATATTCATAATAATAAAAAACGACTATTTATTGACTTGGTTATAGTTAATAAGTGGAAGACGATGCAAGCGCCATCTATTACCCAATTTAATTTTATTAAATAAACATTTTATTTAAACTTAAAATAAAATTTAAAGGCAGAAAGTCGATAGCCCAGACAGACTTACACTTACGTATATTGTAATTATTTATGTTATATTGTTTTGTGTGTATATAGATATACATCTTTATTCTGACTATACTATACAGATAATTTTAACAATATATCAATATAAATAATTACAATACATGTAGGTGTTAGTCTGTCTGAGCTATCGACCAAAGGTTTTTCTGCCCTGTTATAAATTTATGATGAAGTTGAAGAAAAATCTATGCTAGCTAACTGAACTGTCCTGATGATTATGATGATTAGCGCAAATGAATTCATGAATGGTGATTGTAGGATATATGTATTCAGGAAGGATATTAGGATTACGGGGAATACAGAAATTTGTAAGAAGGTGTTGGTTATAAAAAAATGCTAATTTACTTAAGGCTAATATACGTTGGAATTTGGGTGGATTCATAATTTCTTTTGTATTATCTATTGTCTGAATAAAGATATATGTATATATATAAAATTTTAGAAAAGAAAAGAAAATTAACTTACACAATTGAATGATTAATTATTTTTCTTTAGCTACTGCATAATTTTGACTTACACAACGTGT